>CM061059.1:15537207-16183652 GCA_030762865.1 Paraleonurus japonicus
TTTTGTAGGTGTTGATCATTCATTTGATGCGATTCAACCTTCCATCAAACCTCTCTTATGTTCATGTTCTCGGTAAAAGTGAAGCATCGAGAGGAAATTAGAAAGGCATGAAGCTGAGGGTCGAAACGCAAGTGGAATCGTCAAAATCGGAGGTCAAATGCACTTTGTCTCGAGCTCATCTCGAGTCACGTCTCGAGTGAAGTCTCGAGTCGAGACACATCTAACTCGAGTCGAGACGTAAGGAGATTTACGTGAGCAAGCTAGCATGTCTCGAGTGGTGTCTCGACCCTGTCTCGAGTGGCATCTCGAGTCGAGACAGTGGTCAACTCGAGTCGAGACGGCCGAGGCAAGCTCGAGACGAATCGAGTCAACTGTCTCGACTCGAGTCGAGCAAATGTCTCGACTCGAGACAGGCTCCTCGGAGCAGTTTTTGCAGAACTTATTTTTCGAGGGACTCACTTGCAATTTCAACCTTTTCACTCGAGCCCCCTGCTATAAAAGCCCAATTTTCTGAATTGAAGGAGGAGGAACTCATTTGGGAACACAATTCCACACTTAGCTTAAATTAGCTTTTATTAGAAACTTAGAACTCTTTTTCCCTTTCCTTATTTTTCAAATTCATAGATAGATAGCTTTAATTTCTGATTAGATTAAGTTTACCCATTGCTTATCTTAGTTTAGTTCTTCAATTCAAGCAAGGAATCAACTATTGTAAGGATCTATTGCAAGTTTTCATCCATTCAATTAAGGTGATATCTCCCAATTTATTGCTTTCATCTAGTTATTCATGGGTAATGTTTATATTGCTTTGATTTCTATTTTGTTGATCAAATTAGCCATGGGCTAACTCTCTTGATTGCTTGGGTGTTGGAATTACACATGATTTTGGTGTTGATCTTGAATTAATCACTTTGATTGGCATGTGTTGTGGTCTTAATGCTTCTACTAGTGGGCTTTGTGATGATCTCTTGATTAATTGATTTCATTAGCTTGATTCGTTGAATTAGTGTATTACAACGAGAGTTGGGTATGCTTAGGATAGGATTGAGTGAACTAATTGATTGATTTTGATGATTTTGATCGTAATTGATTGCACCGAGAGGTGAATGAGTTGCTAGATTCCCCAATTAGTGGACATTGCATGCCTAGGTGTGTGGTGAAGGGACGACCCTAGACATTAGTACCCGATTGTGAACGTGTTTAGGTGATCAACGGTCCTTGGAGCTAGCTTGCTAGAAATTACGTGATCGCTCTTAGCTTTTGCCATTTCCATGCCTTGATTTGTGATCGATTCATGTGATACCCGAAGGATTGTGTAAGGAAGACACCCGAGCGATCGTTTCACACACTACTTGCACTCGTTAGAGTTTTATTTGTTTTCTTTTGCTATTTGCTCGCTCTTGTTTATTTTGTTGTTGATTTAAGTGTTAGCATCCGGATAGCCACTATAATTCTATAGAAACATATGTTTTTGAGGCTTCGCCGTTCTCCTAGTCCCTTGGGTTCGATATTTGTTTGGTCGTAAATACTTAGTGCTAAAATATAAGCGATCAAACATGAGGTTCACCAACTCTCTCTTCATTCATCAACTCTTCACCTTCCATCATTTCTTTTCTCCTTCTCCAACGATTCCTACGAATTGTAGCTTCAATTTTCGGATTAAGTGGTTCGGGTGGAATACCACTAGACCTTGTAATCATGCACCTACAAACCACCGATCCAAGTATCAAAATCTCACAAAAACAACAAACAAAATAAAAATACAAAAATAACAAGTAACCACTTCAAACAAATTCCTAAGTCTCACTTAAGGCACAAAAACTAATCCCCGGCAACGGCGCCATTTTGATTGCGGTAAAATCGGGTAAATGATATTAAGACAACCAAGTTTATCGAACCCAAGGGAAAAGTATGGCCATGAGTCCCTAGAAATATGAGTTTTCAACGACTATTGTTGCAAATACGGTTTGAACCGAAACACAATTCGATTGCTAGAATTAAAATCAAACAACAACAACAACAACAACAAGCTATGAATCAATCAAGAGATAGCTAGAACATATAGCAAACAAGGAATTCTCAAAAATCAATTGGGGATAGGGGTGCAAGGGATAATATCCATCAAGGAATCAATGATCACAAGCTATGATTGAATCAAATTACTAATCAACTAAGATAGAAAGCATAGAACTATCATGCAATTAAGTCTCCATTAATCACACAATGCCTAATGTGAGTATCCTTAGTGCAACTACTCTCTCAATTAAGAAGCACCCAAATCATACAATCATACACAATTATAACCCGATTAATCTCTAATCACGTTAGCTCAACTCTCGCATGTTGCTAGGGTGATCAAACACTAATTTAAAGAGATAAAAATGCATGAAGCACAATTAGAATCACAATTAATCAACAATCATCAACTCAAAGCACAAGCAATCAATTCAATTATCCCAAGCACAAGTGAATTAGCCCATGGAGCAAATTGCAAAATCCATGGGTACAAAATCTAATTGCATAATCATAAGGCTAATCACAACAATTAAGATATTGAAATGAGTAGAGAGGAAGAACATCACCAATTAAGCCAAAATGATCAATATATTGAATGCTTGAATCTTCAATTGGAATCTTCACTTCACTTGAATTACAACTTGAATTGAGAAAACTAATTGATCAAAGTCTAATCTAAGAAACCATTAATGAAATTCTATCTAAATCTACCAATCTAATCAACCTAAAAGGAGAATTAAGCTAAGAAACTCAGAAATCGCCCTAAAAACTGTAAGTAACTGCTATGGGGAAGGTTATACTCTGTTTTCCGCTCAAATGGATTAAAAAGGGATTTTTTCAAAAATCGGCACCCTCGACTCGAGGTTGGGGCCCTCGAGTCGAGCTTTCTTAAGTCGTGCTGGGTGAAGAAGAGATAGGAGGCGGCTGCGTGCTGGGTGAAGAAGATTGAAAAAACAAGGACAAAATAATAATTTTAATATTTAATTCGTGGGATAAAAATTAACCCACCTATTTTGGTGGGTTAAAACTAACCCAAAATTGTGGGCTTTTCGCGCTGGACACGGCCCAGGGTTAACTCATTTCTTTTATTCATCAAAGTAAAAATTGGACAAACCCCTACAATTTCATCTTATTCGGTTTATCCCATGACAACTCACAAAGTAAACACTGCCTTATAATATTATTTAATAATATATTATTTTAATAATATATTATTATATTTAATATTATTATTTTAATAAAATGAATAAAAAAAATTGTTTAATACAAAAACTGAAACTTAGTTCACAACTAAAATTCAAACTCAAAACTAAATTTCAAAACTCAGAACTAATACTAGTTTTGATTTTTTAAAATTTCAAAACTAAAAACCAAAAACCACTCCGAATAGGACCTTACTTTTTCTACCTTTTTTTTTTCGATTGTTCTAGCCGTATGATGATTTCTTCTGCTTTTTTAATTATCTTCGAATTTATTATCAAATGTTTTGTTCGATTTTTTTTTTCGAAATTTTCAGTGTTTTTCTGAAAAACAATTCCGAAAAATTGGGATATTTTCGAAAAAAGTAATTGAACTTATCTAATATTTGAATTTTTTTTCGGATTTTTTTTTTGAAAATTTTGTATTAATTCTGAAAATTTCAAAAATCTAGGATTTGAATGTATTAAATTTATTTCATTTTTGTTTTTTGAGATCCAAATTTATTTAAATTAAAATAATAATATTTTATTTTTTCATAAATTATAATGAAATAAAAAATTGTTAGTGTTTGCTCTAAATAAAAAAGTGTGTGCAGATAATCTGGGCCTAAAACAAAAAACTATTGGGTACATATCATTTATTTAGAACACCCACATTATGAAAATACATATCATTTATTGAGTACGCCCCTAATAATTCACTAAAATACCCTTTTGCAAATAAAAAATTTCTTCAAAATTCAAAAAATTATCTGAAAATGTGTTCTTTTTTTAGAAAATATTTTCGAAAATGGAGAAGTTTTGACCAAAATATGAGAACAATAGGTTTTTCGGAAAAAAAAAATTCTAACCTCATAATTTGAAAAAATTATCCAAAAATATGTTCTTTTTTCGAAAAATATTTACAAAAATTTGGAAAAATTTCGGTCAAAATCTGAGAACAATAGGTTTTCCGAAAAAATAAATTCATAACCTTAAATTTCAGAAAAAAAATGCCAAAATTTTAATGTATTTTCGAAAAAAATTAATAAAAATTTTTACACTTTTTGATAAGAATACTTTTATTATTCCACATTTATTTTACTTTTAATTTTCACAACGTGGGTCTATTAAATAAAAATGTGAGTGCATATATCCTGGGCCTTTCCATAAAAGTGCCTGAAAGAAAGTGACCCCACAGACCGGCCCGTTGAGAAGTACTCCTAGAACCCTGGGGGAAGAAGTTTCTCAGAACCCTCTTCAATGGCCGCTGACGGAGACGACAACGGAGAATTTTACCTACGCTACTACGTAGGTCACAAGGGCAAATTCGGCCACGAATTTTTGGAGTTCGAGATACGGCCCGATGGCAAGCTCCGATACGCCAACAATTCCAACTACAAGAACGACACCATGATTCGCAAGGAGGTTTTCCTGACCCCCGCTGTCCTCAAGGAATGCCGCCGCGTCGTCGCTGATTCCGAGGTAATGGCTGGTGATTTATGATTTTCCCCAATTTGTTATTACGATTTTGTATGAATGTTGGATGTATTGCGGGGATTAGATAATGAAGGAAGATGACAACAATTGGCCGGAGCCCGACCGCGTGGGGAGGCAGGAGCTGGAGATTGTGATGGGGAACGAGCATATCTCTTTCACCACCTCCAAGATTGGGTCTCTTATGGACGTTCAGACTAGTAAAGATCCGGAGGGTTTGCGAATCTTTTATTATCTTGTTCAGGTATAATTTTTTGTTCCTTTCGCTTGTTCATACTTGAGTAGGTATAATGTGGTAGATGGATGTTGATTTCTGTGCTTTAGAGCTTTGGGCATCGATTGCTGCCAGTTCTTTTAGATGATAGGTCTGTAAAATTGTTTCTCTTTTTTAATTAACTGGTATAATTGAGGTATTAGAAAACAGTCGAAATCATTTGTTCCATATTTAGTGTTCATTTTGTGTTCCATTTTGTATTCCATACTGTGAACGAATGACATGTGGATGGTGAAAATATAATCAATAGATGATATATACCACATTGATATGTATAATAATCCAGCAGTGTGGAACACCATTTGGAATACAAAAAGTGGAACAGAGAAATTGAACTAATTGAAATATTGACCTATTATTCCCTATTGGGAAAAATGGGTAGAGAAAAGATCTTATTGTCATTCAACCTTGAATTACTTATCTGTTTTCCGGTCTTCCACAATGGTAAAAAATTCAAAAACTAGAACGTCTCTAACTTCTTATGATATATAGCGTGATGTTCTCACCGAATTGGATGAAACTGCCATGCTTTTTTGCTTATTCACTAGTGTTCATATTCTTGGTTGATATATTTCTGATCAAGCCTTTTTGACTAATGTGGTGGTGGAAATGGCGAAGTATTGTGGAAGTCTAGTAATATATCACATGATAAATTACATTCCTGGAAAAAACAAAAATTTCCATAGACTCAATTTCTCAATTCATGTTCACAATATATGTTGATATATTTTCCAATATTCAGATTCTAAATATGCTACACTAGTTCATAGTCTTTTCCCATTCTTTGGGAGAGATGGTGAGCATGTAAAGTCATTAGTTACTGGGCACATTGCTCAAAACCGGGATCGACTCTTGGTTTTTGGTTAAGAATGTGTTCAATAATCTAATTCAGTTAAGATGATGGCATTTTATGTTTTGGACATCCACTTTCTCTTAGGACTACTAAAAGCTTGGGCTTCTAGAGATGTGTAGGACTAAGAGGTCTCAAGAATAATTTATCTGAAATATTTTGATGACAAAATGAAATTATGTTGAATTGAACTGCACAGATCATAAGCTTGTCATATTTATTTATTTATTTTATGGAGCCAACATGAAAAAATAATAAGAAGAAGAAAGCAAGTGAGGTCTAATATATATGCTTGTACTATTGTTTAACTTTTTCATAAGTATTTTTCATACGACAATGATATGCTTTTGATAGGAAGACATATAAAGATTAATGACCTCAGGCCTTTTCCAGTTTGTAATTTCTTTCGAGCAGTCAATTTTAATTTCAAAACCATTTTAGAAAAATTAGATCATATAACTTTCAGAATTGCTAATTCATCCTGTATTAGCATGGTCTGATGTGAGAAATCTTATATACCCTGTTTGCTCTCTTCTCATTGTAGCAATTCTGCACTGTTTGAGCTGTAATTAATTCGTTCATCATATGAAAATGAGTATAGGGCAATTATGGTGTTTAATGAGAACAGACTACTTTTCATTCTAAATAAGGTAATTATTACCCAATTTTGATTAACCTATTCCCCCTATCACTACAACCTTCTTTTGTCTCATTTTTTTTTCAAAATTGGAGCACAACACTTGTAATGTAACCACCGTAAAAGTAGTTCTTCCTCCAATATTCTAGGGGCACAGAGAAAAAAAATATTTATTCTCACTCTCATTAAAGAATTTATTAGGGATGACAATAGGACGGGTCAAAACTCGGACCCGTCACAAACCCGACCCGTACGGGACGGGTAAAAACTCGGTCAAATGGGTTCCGGGGCGGGTTTAGACCTGGTCAAACGGGTCCTTACTGGGTCTGGGATGGGTCCTGGTATCATATGGACTCGCCCCGTATATATATATATATATACATATATATATATATATATATCAATTATTTAATATTTAAAATAGGTATTTAATATTTTGTTATGACTATATTATGCTATTTTTCTTTGAACAATATGTATGACTTAATAGTTTATATTTTATTTGACGTGTGATTGAATTTAAATATTTGTATTTGATTTGTTGCATGGTTAAGGCACTAATGATAATTTAATTTTTAATTGTTGTAGTTTCAATGTTTCACGTAAATATGTTATATTTTAAAAATAATGTTGATGAATTTTTGATATTTGTACAGAGTAGAGACTTAGAAATGTGATACTCTTAAAATTAAAAAAAAAAAAAAAAAAGGGCGGGGCGGTGCGGTGCGGGTATAACCCACCGGGTTCACGGAGCGAGTTCAAAACCCGGGTGGGGCGGGTAACAGGCCAAAAAAACTTGTGACGGGATGGGTCTTGGGACAAGACAAATCCGTCCCAGACCCGCCCCGTTGCCATACTAGAATTTACAATCAAGTGCCCCTTTAATATGTGTGAAACAATGTATGAAACTAAAATTTTGACAACTGATGTTTCTTTTGTTGTGTTTTTTATTGCAGGACCTTAAATGTTTCGTCTTCTCTCTTATCTCACTGCACTTCAAGATCAAACCCATATGATGATCTTCCTTCCGTAATGTGATCTTTGCTTTAAGGTTGCTCTTTTGGTGTTCATTTTTCAATGATTGAGTTGGTGATGATTAACTCTTTTGGCTCTGCTATGCAGCCGTTTACTGTGTAGGAATTCATAGGTGGTAACTCGTACAACTGTGTTATCTAAATTCTTGTATTATTGAATTTGACTTTTTATCATGTTGCTAATGATGTATTCTAGGGTTCCGTCAAAAAAAAAAAAATGATGTATTCTAGGGTTTGCTTTGAATGTGATTATTTTTATCATGTTACTAATGATGGATTATAAGAATTGTCTTGCAATGTATTTCCTTGGGATTTTTAACACATCATGATTTGGACACACTTATATATATATAAAAAAAAAAAAGTCTATATTGAAAATTTTGTGAATTCTAATTGGGTTGGTGATGTTGAAGCGTGATACGAATCAACAAATGAACATTGAGTGATGAAGAAAGATGAAGTAATAGACACTTTGATACTATGTATACTAGGTGCTAAACGATTCACGTTTTGTTTCTTAATTTTCAATTCTCAAAACATAATCTGCGTATTAAGGAAGTTAACACTCCCTAAATACTAACGATTCATGGGCTAATGGGCTTAACAAACATATAAGCAAATAAACAACAAAGTTTAAAGCCCACATGTAAAAATTAACATAATAAATTAAGTATTGTCTCGCAAGTTTGATTAATTTGCAGTCTCATCGTCATCATTCTCCCTCTCTAAGAAGTGATTCGCCCTCGAATCGCCAGGAGTCTCGTCGTCGGAACCACCATCACCAGAATACGGAATAAGATGCTTGACATTGAAGACGTCCGAGGTGCGGAGATGAGCAGGGAGCTTCAAACGATAGGCATTGGGGTTGATCTTCGCTAGGATTTCCACCGGTCCAATCTTGCGAGCAGATAACTTGTTGTACTCGTGGGCGGGGTAGCGGTCCTTGGTGAGGACTGCCCAAATGAGGTCCCCGACCTCAAAATCGACATTAGGGCGACGGGCATCGGCAGCAGTCTTGTAGCGATCATTTGAAGCTGTGAGGCGAACAACGGTGTCGACATGGATGTGCTAGAGATCGGAAATGAGATCCTGAGCCCGTCGCTCCAAGGGTTGATGCGACGGGAGGGCAAGGAGATCAACAGGGCCCCAAGGAAGGATGCCATAGACAATATGAAACAGAGCAAGACCTGAGCTTCGGTTGATGGAGGAGTTATGAGCAAACTCAGCCTGACTAAGCTTCGAATCCCAATACTTTATATGTTCACCTACCAAATAGCGCAACAAATTTCCTAAAGAACGATTCACGACCTCGGTTTGCCCATCAGTCTGAGGATGATAAGCATTACTGAAGTCAAGAAAAGTATTTGCCATTTTCCAAACACTTTTCCAAAAGTAGCTTAGAAAGCGTGTATCACGATCCAAGACAATTGAAGTGGGAAGACCATGTAACCGGTAAATATCACGAAAAAATATATGGGCAACATGGACGGCGTCAGTAGTGCGCTTACAAGGTAGAAAGTGCACCATCTTGAAAAATTTGTCAACAACTACGAGGATAGAGTCGAAACCCCTCTGAGTGCGAGGAAGACCAACAACAAAATCCATGCTGATGGCAGCCCAAGGCAAAGTAGGAACAGGGAGAGGACGATATAATTCGGCATTCGTAGCGGTGCCCTTAGAGACTTGGAAATACGGCATCGCGCAATGAAATGGGCCACATCACGGCGCAAGAAAGGCCAAAAGAAAGAACGCTGCAAGAGAGCGATCGTACGATCACGCCCCACATGACTGGTACGATGTAATTCATCAATCAAACGTGAGCGCAGACTACATACCGAGATGCACAAAAGAAGCCCCTTAAAAAGAAAACCATCAACAAGGACAAAATCCCCAACCTGACCATTATGCAAGGACTACACAACCGAGGAGAAATTCGGATCAGAGGCATAGAGCTCAGCAAAGGAGTCGAAACCAGTGACCTGGGTGTGCATATCAATCAATAAAGAATGGCACCGACTCAAAGCGTCAACCACACGGTTTGACGTGCCGGAATGATGCTTCAGGACAAAAGTAAACTGTTGGAGAAAAGCGGCCCAAGAAGCATAGCGAGTCGAAACCGAATCCAGCGAATTTATGTGCTTCAGCGCATCGTGGTCGGTGAACAGGACAAACTTGCGTTGATAGAGATAGTGGCGCCAGTAACAAACAGCTCGGACAATGACATAAAATTCCACATCATATGCACTGTAACGACCACGAGCACCATTCAACTTCTCACTGAAGAAAGCAACGGGTCGACCCTGTTGGCTCAAAACAACACCAATGCCGACCTTAGAGGCATCACAGGATACTTAAAGGGCAAGGAAAAGTCGGGCAAAAGGAGTAAAGGATCCGACGTGAGTTTCTGCTTGAACAACTGAAGAGCTGTAGAAGTGGCCTCGGTCCAGTGAAACGACTTACCCTTTATACAATCAGTAATAGGAGCCGTGATAGAACTGAAATAGGGAATGAAACGTCTGTAAAATGACGCAAGACCGTGAAAACTCCGAACAACAATCAACGTAGTTGGCGTGGGCCAAGATAAGATAACATCAATCTTAGCACTGTCTACACCAAGTCCATCGGCTGAGATGCGATACCCCAAAAATAAGATACTGCTCACCATGAAAGTACACTTACGAGGAGCTGCAAAGAACTTTTCCTGCCGAAGAATCAATAATACTGCCCGAAGATGCACCAAACGCTCTGTCATAGATGGACTGTATACCAGAATATCGTCAAAATATACGACAACACAAGACCCGATCAAAGAGCGAAGAGCCTAATTCATGACCCTCATGAAAGTGCTAGGGGCATTGGAGAGGCCAAAAGGAATGACGACCACTCAAACAGGCCCTCCTTGGTCTTGAAGGCGGTCTTCCACTCATCACCCAGTCGAATACGAATCTGGTGATAACCACTCCGCAAGTTAAGCTTACTGAATACACTAGCACCACTTAGCTGATCCAAGAGATCGTCAAGCCTCAGAATAGCAAACCGATATCAAATAGTGATCTTGTTGATGGCCCTGCTGTCAACACACATACGTCAAGAACCGTCTTTCTTCGGAACTAGGAGAGCAGGCACGACACAAGGGCTTAAACTTTCCCGAACGTGACCACGGCGGAGAAGCTCTTCGACCTGGCGACGAAGTTCTTCATGCTCTGAAGGACTCATACGATAGTGTGGTCGATTAGGAAGAGAAGCTCCGGGCACCAGATCAATATGATGCTGAATATCACGAAGCGGGGGCAATCCCGAAGGAGGGTCCGCAGGAAAAATGTCAGAAAACTCCTTAAGCAAAGAGGCGGCAACCAAAGGAATATCGGATGAAGAAACCTGGTGTTGAACAAGACAAAAACTTGACCAGCCAATAACATCTCAGATTCAAAATCAGCAGATGAAAGAAACAAAACCGGACTCTCTGCAGGCGGAACCAAAGCAACAGGAGTAGAGGGAAGTAACACAATGTTTAATCCTTCAAAGGTGAAACTATAAGTATTAAGATGTCCGTCATGAACCACACCCCTATCAAATTGCCAAGGACGACCAAGATTTACAAATTTTACCGTTGACTGTGCAAGTAGAGGAGAAGATATTAGTATGCTGGGCAAGAGCAAAATTTGAGAAAGGAGTCAAACAGGCACGTCTGACCACCAAAGCCTTACCAACATCACCCTGGAGATGCACCACGTCGTCCTCAATCGGCGGTTCCTGGTAAAAAATTGGGGGCCCAGTATACCTCTCGTCAACCTGATCGTCGGCCAAGAGGGTGCGAGCGCCGGACGCACGTGGGCAGGCAGCGGCCCTATGTCCCTGCTCGCCGCAAGTGAAGCAGCGTATCTGGAGAGGAGGGTGCGAAGCGACGGAAGTCACCGCAGGATCAGCAGGTCGCGATGAAGTGTTGCGATCGGCTAGTGATATTAAGACAACCAAGTTATCAAACCCAAGGGAAAAGTGTTGCAATGAGTCCCTAGAAATGTGAGTTTTCAACGACTATTGTTGCAAATACGGTTTGAACCAAATACACTATTCAATGCTAGAATTTAAATCAAACAACAACAACAAAGCTATGAATTAAGCAAGAGTCAAGCAAAAACAATTAGCAAGCTAGGAATTCTTCAAAATCAAAATGAGATAGGGGTGCTAGGGATAATTTACATCAAGGAATCAATGATCACACACTATGATTGCATCAAATTGACATTCAACTAAAATAGGTTGCAAAAACCATCATGCAATTATGTCTCCATAAATCACACAATGCCTAAGGTGAGTATTCTTAGTGCAACTAATCTCTCAATTACGAAGCACCTAATTCATACAATCATACACAATTATAACACGATTAATCTCTAATCACGTTAGCTCAACTTTCGTTTGTTGCTAGAGTGATCAAACACTAATCTAAAGAGATAAAAATGCATGAAACACAATTATAATCACAATTAGGGCACTAACTATCTCAATTGAACATCAATCATCAACAATCATATCACAAGTAATCAAATCATCCTCAATTTCAATTATCCCAAGCACAAGTGAATTAGCCCATGGAGAAAATTGCAAAATCCATGGGTAAAAACTCTAATTGCTTGATCAAAATGGTAATCACAACAATTAAGCAAAAGAAATGAGTACAGAGGAAGAACATCACCAATTTAGCCAAATGATCAATATATTGAATGCTTGAATCTTTAAAAGTAAACTCTTCTTCACTTGAATTACAACTTGAATTGACTAATCTAATGGATCAAAGTCTAATCTAATCAACAATTAATGGAAATCTATCTAAAACTAAGAATCTAATCAACCTAGAAGGAGAATTTGGCTTGGGAACTGAAAAATCGCCAAAAAACTGTCTAGTAACTGCTATGGAGAATGGTATGCTCTGTTTTTCGTCCAAGGGATTAAATGGGGAAGTTTCTAAAAATCGGAAGCCTCGACTCGAGCTTGAGGCCCTTGAGTCGAGCTTAGAGAAGTCGTGCCCACGACTCTCTTAAAATATTCCTCCCTCGACTCGAGCTCCAAGCCTCGAGTCGAGCTTGCCACCATTTCCGCATCCCTCGACTCGAGCTTCAAGCCCTCGAGTTGAGGCCTTCCTAATTTTTGCAATTTCTCGAACACAGTTGGAACCTCGAGTTGAGGGCCCTGGAACTCGACCCAAGGTCGAGTCCAGGGAATTTTCCCGGCCCGACGTTCGCCTCCGACACCCATTTTCTCTCATCTCGTTCGTCTTGTTCCCGTGTGAATATCCATGCGCTCGGTTTGGTCAAATTCTACCGAAATACCTGAAAATGAGACGAAAAACATAAAAAATCCATCAATTCTATACAAGTGATACTTTATTTGCAAAGAAGTGATACCTTACACCTTAAAGCTCAAAAACTAACACTTTTCACCACTTTTTGCAAATAAATACCACATAAATCATGCATCAATTCACTCACATCAAATACCCCCAAACTTAAGATGTTGCTCGTCCTCGAGCAACAAAACAATTAAGCACAAAAGAGTGAATTGATTGCAATTATGTCTTATGGCACCATAGATGAAAAATAAGATAATCGAACTTCTCACTGAACTCAAGTATCAATGCAAACTCTCAACTAACAATTAAGATTCATTATGCTCAAACAAATGCAACATCAAATACTCAAATCATTGCTCATTCCATGGAGTGTTTCCCTCATCTCTCAAGTGTATCAAGGTAAAATATGTCACTCAATCATCAAACTCACAAACATGCATCCCATAAGCTTGCCCAAGGACTCAATCTCAATTACTTTATTTTGTGTGTCAGTCAAGAATCAAAGAGGTCTTTCATCAAGGTTGTAATGTAGGCTCTTTGGAATGGGTGGATGAATTTGGGTAAGAGTGACTCAAGTTAATAGAGAACTTGAAAGTTAACTAAGCAATACAATACACTTCTCTTCCAATTCTTCAACAATCAAACTCTTTCTACTTCATGCTCTTCAAAGTTCATACACCACCCTTCTTTTGAGCTTTCTTTCTCATCTAAGCTCTCAAATTGAATTTTTCCTCTTTTCATTTTCACAATTTTTTCACAATTCAATTCACATCTCAACCTTTCTTCTTTTCTTCCTTCTCAATCATCAACTTAGCTCATTATCTTTCCACTATACTCTACATGCAATGCACCATCGTATAGCCAACAATCAAGCTCTACTAAACATAGGACAATAAGGCTCATACAAATAGACAAAATAGTTTCAATTTCACTTGGCTTGCCCAAAGAATAAGGATACCAGGCTCAAAATGGCTTGCTAAGGAAATCAAATATTTTTTGTGGGGATAAAAAATTAGCTAAGTGACTTCTCATATCAAACATGGCCTCTTATCATATTCATGAAATCACACAAAGATTAATTTCAATAAGTCCAAAGGCAAATTCTAGCATACAAGTCTATGAATGATGCACTCACAAAGAAATTAATTCAACTGTATAAGATGTACGATTTTTAGGGCATAAAACTCACGGGCTACAATTGAGCAATGAATCAAGCATTTTTAATCACATTCATCATCACATAACCACAAATCATGCTAGCTTCAAGCCACATATCAACTCATGATCATATCAAAATTCAATTATATCCTCCAAATCAAGCACAAGTGCACATGTACATAATATCAAACACACTCACTTCATCATTGAATATCACTAAAAAATATGCAAGAAATCCAAGACACAAATATATAACATCATCACATCATACCCACAAACAATGAAACTCAATAAATCTAAGTCAAATCAAAATCATCCATAAACCACATCAAGTACCCAAAATCCACAAAAGTCAAGAAATTCATTACAACTCAAACATAACAATCAATTCATAACATCACATCACCACTAGAATGAAAGAGTGATAGCTAAATAGGACTAAGAGAGAAGGGATGAAACTTTCGAATCATTAGACGGAGGCGGCGGAGGAGGTGGATAGTAGCCCGGTCCAAGGTGCCACGAACTCATGTTCTGGAGGAGCGCGTACATATCCTGTTGGTTCTTCAGGTACTCCTCTTGCATCCTCCGGGTTTCTTCGTTGAACCTCCTCGATTCCTCTAGGACCTGGAAGCACTCGTCTTGATGTGTGAGGCACTCCAGTTGCATTCATTGGCTATCCGCCCACATCTTTTCTGTGAGTGTCCACGGCCTCCTCGACGAGCTTCTGGCCTCGAATTCCTGGCTCCTCATCTCATCCCGCTAGTAATAGTTAATCTCGAGAGCAAAGTCTTCATCTTTCTCCATCCTTACCGGCTCCTCACTCGGCTCTTTATCGGCTTCTTCCTCTTCGTCCTCATTCTCGTCTTCATCCGATCTCGATCCTCTTTCATCCTCTTCTACCTCATCTTGGAGGTTAACTCCATGCTCTCTCGTGTAGGCCTCTATAGCCTCAGTATGCTGTTGTGACCACATTCAGAGGTTGATCGTCACTTGCCCCGCCGCACCGAATACAGTCGTGAGCCTCTTGTTTGGTAGAGGGAACCGTCCTCCTAGGTTCTGTTGAAAACACCAAGTCCTACCAATGAGGTCCAAAGACCTCATCCTCCTCATCGTGTCTGTGGTCAGATCGGGACCCTCCAAGGCTCTCAGATTATGCGTCGGGATCCCAAAATGCTCAGCAATCAACGTGAGCAAACCCCCAAACTGAACTTTTGCAAATCGGGTGCTCTTCACCCTCTCGAACAAATAGCATAAGTAAGCTCCGGCATTAAATCTGACTCCGTGGAGGAAACACCACATCACATAAAGCTCTTCAGATACACCTGCCCCTCCCTCGGATCTAGCAAAAATAGTGCACAAGAGAATCTTCTCTAAATATCGCATGACCGGGTTAGGAATGTGGGTACTCTTAGATTTCCCGGGTGTGAACTGTGGTTGCTTCGGTGCCCCCGAAACCAAGATCCATCTCCAAAATCTCTTAGTATTGTACTCTTGTCTCATCTTCAACAATGAGCCGTCCGGATCGGTCGGTGCCCCCAAAATCTCATTAACTTCATTCACCGACAAAGTGTACTCATTTCCCATGAGCTCAAATGTGATTGCCCTTAGGAACTTGGCCTTCCTTGCCTTGTCAAATGTCACCGTGCATAGGAACTCCAATGTTAGGCCCAAGTATGTACGTGGCCTCTTCGCCAAGAATCCCGACATGCCCACTTGATCAAACAAACAGAGGATATCATCCTCGATCCCCATGGCAACCATGCACTCGTGGTCTACAAGACGGGTTTTGACCACCTAATCATGAAGACCTCCATAAAGAATCGAGTACTTCCTCTATTTGTAGTCATTCCATAGGATCCCCAATTGGCCCGACATTTTATTAGCAAATTTTACTTTATCTACCACCTTTTGGAAATCCACATCGGAGTACTCATGACCGTCGGCCCCTCAAAACATTTTTCCTACAAAATACCAAGGCAAAATTTAGCACATAATCATAGCAAGAGGGCAATACACATCTTAGTAATGAGCATGAATGAGTTATGCATTAACAAGCTTCAACATCCATTATTCCTAAGTGAATCATCCAACTAACTCAAACAATTTAGTCAAGTTCACAACTCCATCAAATAAGCGATAAGAGTGCTCAATGTATCACACAATAAGTATACTCAATTAAATGACCTCAATCTTCAATAAACCACATTTAAGCTCTCAATAATATGCAATATACTCAACAAAAATCTATCCAAAAATTGGCCACTCAAACAAGTAATTCAACAACAATAATCAAATTGCATGCACTCAATTATCAACTAGGCAAACTTGACCAAATACCCATTCTATATTCACAAGTAAATCTCAATTATTCATGCAAACTCATTCTCAAGACTTGGAATAAAAAAGGCCTACTTTAAATAATTCAATCAATCCCGAATATGCCTTATAGTTCAACAATTAATCCAATCTAACCAATAAAATCCCTCAAATTCGTCCATAGTTTAATGCATACAAGGTGTTTGTCAAAATGCCTCAGTGAAATTCAAAATTCAAAGCACAAAATTGGCAAATCTAACAATACCCATGCATCAATCAACACAAGAACGAAATTTTAAAGGCCAAGGGATGAGAAATACGTACCTTGTTGTTGAATAAATCGGACTTGGAAGGAATTAGAAGCACCCATTCACTCAAGCAAAAATTCCCAAAATTATTCTCACAAAACCCTCAAAGATTCAATCTTTATGAAAGGAATGGATGATATATGATTAGAAACGTGAGTTATGGTGAAATTTGGGCAATCTTCGGTGAAAGGATGAAAATCACGATGAACTTGACACCTGGGGCTCGACTCGTGGTTTGGGGAAAGAAGAAACTACTGCGATTTTTAAATAACAGACCCAGCCTCGAGTCGTGCTTGAAGCCCTCAACTTGAGGTCGCCAAAAAATATGCCCCTTGACTCGAGGCTCAGCCCTCGAGTCGTGCTTGCAGTTTAAAACTTTGCCTCGACTCGAGGCTTAGAGCTCGAGTCGAGCTCGACGACTTTTTTGCAAAAATTGACTAAGGCAATGAAGCTCGAGTCGAGGTCCAACCACCTCGATCAAAGGTCGAGTTCAGGGAATTTTTACGAAATTCTGGACCCGGCCCGACCCCCGAAACACCCGAAATCGACCATATCGACCCAAACGAACCCCAATATGCACAAACTAATCTTTTTAGTCCCTCGATTTAAGCCCGGTCGCTCATTCGATCGAGGAAACTGGGGTCTCTTCCTTTTTCGCTTAATTTCACCAACTTTTATGCACTTTTCCTTCTTGATCTTGCATTTCCTTGCACTTCCAATCACTTCCCAATCCATTCTAGCAACTGTACCTACAATTAAGCACAAGACCATTAATTTCTTACCAAGAAGAGATGCAGGTAAACATTAATAACAATCATCACCCCAAACTTAAATTTTAGCATGAAATTAAAAGTTTGGCAAAAGAGTGATTAAATGATATGCAACTCCCAAAGGTATCAAATTGACTCACTCATTCAAATTATCCCATAACAATATACATCACAATCTCATAAGCATCATCAAATACTCCAAGCAATTTCTCCAACAAAAATATAAACAAAAAACAACAAGAAGCACACAAACACACAAAAGCAACAAAAAGGATGGGTTACCTCCCATCAAGCGCTATTTTTAACGTCCTCTGCCGGATGAAACTCGAGGAGTTCATACTTCCCTTTCAATGAGGACGTTGGGCTCATCCTTGTGCCTCACTAGATTATCCTTTGCAAAAAGGCAACATCCCCATTTGTCTTCCAATAGAAGCTTCCATCCTTCCTTTATTTCATTAACAATCAAGACTTCTTTGAGTCTTTCTACTCCAAGCAACCTACTCCAATTGGACTCACTCCACACCACTTGATCACCAACCACAAAACTTCCTTCCTTCTTCTCAAGTGGCACCTTTCTTTCTTCTAACACCCCCAAACTTGCACTCCTTCTCCATTCTTTCCATCTTTTCCCGGATCAAGCAAAGGTGCAATAAGTGCCTTTACCTTCCTAAGATCATCAAGAGAAACACAAGACTTATTAGAAATCATATTACAAGAAGGAATAAGATGATCATTAATTAAAGAATTAGAAGAGTAAGAGTCATCCCTATCTTTTGAAGGGCACAAGTCAATGATCTCTATGTAGCCACATTCTTCTTCTCCAAAGTACTTGGAGCATCTTCTTCTAATGGAGCTCTAGAAAATTTCACCTCTTCTCCATTAAAGCTCAATTTGAGCTCCCCTTTTTCCACGTCAATCATGGCTCTCCCGGTAGCAAGGAAAGGTCTACCAAGTATGATAGGTGCCTCAAGTTCTTCCTTCATATCAAGCACTACAAAATCCACTGGGAAGATAAACTTGCTAACTCCCACTAACACATCTTCAATAATCCCATAAGGATGAGCAAAAGATTGATCCACCAATTGAAGATTAATAGTGGTGGGAGTCACCTCTCCTAACTCCAACTTCTTGAATATGGATAAAGGCATAACATTGATATTAGCTCCCAAATCACATAAGCCTTGCACTTTCCCATTTTCATCAATTTCACAAGGAATAATAAAAGTCCCCAGATCCTTAAGCTTTTGAGGAAGGTGTCTCTCAAGAATCTCCTTGCATTCTTTCACCAATTTGATTGCTCCTTTCTCATCCCATCTTCTCTTCTTTGACATTATCTCCTTAAAAAAATTATTGTAATGGGGAATTTGTTCAAGGGCATCTAACTCTTTCTTCACGAGTCTTTGAGGATAGGGAACCGGAATGGGAGTCATTGGCACTCCCCACACATCTTTGGAATTCTCTTCTTTCTTTGCTTCTTCCTTTGCTTTGATCTTGTCATCACTCTCTTTCTCAACCTCCACACCCTCTTCAATAACCTCTTCTTTCTCAACTCCTTTCTCACTTTCAACTTCCTTGGGCATTTTAGGGCCTTCATATCTAGCACCACTCCTTAATTGTATTGCACTAAAAAACTCTCTTGGATTAGGCTCGGTGGTAGATGGATATTTCTCCTTATTTCGCAAGTGATCCACTGTAGATGAGAGTTTTCTAACCGTCGTGGCCAATTGCCCCACTTGGTACTCAATAGTCTTGAATCTAGAGTCAATTTGCTTCCCAATATCATCCAATCTAGAATCATTGGACTCTAACCTCTTCACGATCATCCCAAGTAGCTCCTCCGTGGTTTCTTTCCCTTCCTTATTAGGAGCTTTTGCTCCCGGATCAAAACTGGGAGAAAATTGAACGGCAACTCTCGGATTAGCATATGAAAAATTTTCATGTCTTCTCCAATTATTAGCATTGTATGGAGCTTGAGGTTGAGGTGAAAAATTACCTTAAGGCCTATTTTGATAAGACACATGATAGGGCCTTGCATTTTGATAATTGCCTTGATAGTTGCTTTGATATCCTCCTTGGTATGGATTCCTTCCCATATAATTCACTTCTTCAATAGGCCCTTGGCCTTGACACAAATCAACTTGAGGAATGGGTGAATTTACACTTTGTTGAGCTTGAGAGATTATAAAGGCCCCTAAACGATCCATCATCGTCTACATTATTGTCTTCATCGATTCAATCTCTTCCACATGGGACACTCTATGATGAGCTCCTCAATTTACCGTCACTTGGAAAGAGTCTTGGGCAATATTCTTCATTATCTCATTCATGCCGTCACTTGGAAAGAGTCTTGGACAATATTATCCATTATCTCGTTCATTTGACCCACCGTCTTTGACCAAATCGAACCATTAGCACACGCATTGGGAAAAGATCTATCACTATCCGTTAAGACATTACAAAAGTACATAATATTTTGTTCCTCCGGAAAGCCATGTTGTGGGCAATTAATGAGCAATATCTCATATCTCTCCCATGCTTCCGGAATCGTCTCTCCACTCTTTTGACGAAAATGAGAGATAATTTCTTTGGCTTGAACCGTCTTAGAGTCAATTGATGCATGATTTGATGTGGTATTTTGCGCAAAAAGTGGTGAAAAGTATTAGTTTTTGAGCTTTAAGGTGTAGAGTATCACTCTTTTGCATGAAAAGTATCACTTGTATAGAATTGATGGATTTTTTGACGTTTTTCGTCTCATTTTCAGGTAAATTGGTGGAATTTGACCAAACCGAGAGTACCGACATTCATACGGCGAAGAGACGAACAAGACGGGTGAAAATGGGGGTCGGAGACGGAAGACGGGTCGAGAAAATTCCCTGGACTGGACCTTTGGTCGAGGTCCAGGAGCCTCGACCCGAGGGTGCCGTCGAAGGATGAAATTGCCAAAAAAGGAAGAGCCTCGACTCGAGGAGCTGAAGCTCGAGTCGAGGGTGAAGATTCGCCGGCAAGCTCGACTCGAGGGCTGGGAGCTCGAGTTGAGGCAGCTGCTTTTTAAGACAAGCGTGGGCACGATTTAAGGAAGCTCGACTTGAGGGCCGATTTTCGGAAAATCCCCTTTTTAATCCATTTGAGCGAAAAATAGAGCATAAATTTTGTTAGGATGTATACTATAAGCCTAGCTTTTTGTAGGAACATCTTTTTTATATGAGATTCATTATGATCAAAATACTTACTTTTTATGATTGTTACATATATCATTATTTTTGTCCAGATTAGTATACTGTGTGGTGTGTGGTGTCACACAGAAGATCATGTTATCAGTTCCTTATAGATTATAAATAATAGCTCACAACCAAGATGGATTTGGACAAATCATTGGAACATTTGTGGTGTAATTTGGTATTAGTCTATCTTGACTATAAAGTTACACTAGTACATTTTGTATGTATTGAGCAGGACCATATGAGGTTGTTCAATTTGTACTGACTATATAAAAGAACAAGACCTCTGTTATTATGGATGTACGTCTTCTTAATCCCTATATAATAACGGGAACGTGTACTCAGTGTTTGTTTCTTTAATTTGCCAACGGGTGAGATTTATTAAATCAATAGACTCGGTGAATTGGGTGATAGCACTATTTATATGGTGTGCTGTTGATTATAGAAGGAATCCGTGTCCTAATTATTTAGGATGATGATGTCCCCTTGAGGAGCTCATAAAGATTATCATGTAAACCCTGCAGGTGAATTTAATCCGACATGATAATAAAGATGAGTGATACTACTCTTGGAATTAGATGTAAATTAATTAAGTTGTCAGTAACTTATTTAATTTATGGACATTCGATATCTTAAACACAGGGAAATAAACGTACACATAATAAAGGAGCTCATATTGTAATAAGAGATTAGGACGGTAGTTCAATTATAACTCTTTAGTGGACCGAGTTATAATTGATGGGCTTAAGTGGAGTGTTCGGAGTGAACACAGGATGCCTAGGCCCATCAGGAGGCCCAACCCTAATTCCTCCTTAGGGTCCCTGTTGTAGCCTATAAATAAACCCTACTTCAGAGCCTCCCATACGAGTGAAAAAAATGTAAGAAAAGAGGAGGCAGATTCTGACTCCCTGAAAGATCATCCCCCACACGACGTCCAAGGGAAAGGGATAGGAATACGGCAGAAGATCGTGAGGTTCGTGGTTCATCCTTGATCGGCAGTTCTAACCTTAGAACTGGTTCGTCTTCACCTATTAAGGTGAATAGGTATTGATGCGGATAAAAATGTCAAGCCCAACTACACGTAGGGCCCAAATACGCCCAGCCCAATAGGGCACAATGACGTAACCGGACACCCTCAATAGAGGGAGGTAAACCCCAGATGGGCCCAAGCCCAGATTGGTTGCAATAAGGCTACGAAGCCCTGAACCTACCTACAGGTGGGCCACGAGGCTCAGGCCTGTATAAAGATGGGCCACGAGGCCAAAACCTAACCACAGATAGGCCACGAGGCCTAAACCTAGCTACAGGCCGCGAGGCCCAAACCCGACTACAGGTGGGCTGCGAGGCCCAAACCTAGCTGTAGGTGGGCCGAGAGGCCCAGGCGAGATTTGAAGAGCACGCGGGTATTTGACCAAGCCCATAGCGATTACTTATCTGATAAGACCAAGAAACGTGAGAAGTAACGAGCAGTTGAGATAATTGAGGCCCAAGTCAAGGAATATCTCCTATATTCCTTCATTGACTGGTCTAACCTCCGTCCAGGGGGGAAAAACATAGGCACCATCAGATTTCTTGAGAAAAAAGATATCCACGCACGACATCATGGGAAAACGTGCGAGATAATGCCCTGAAACCGTGATGACGGTTATCACTCTTAAACGTACGTATAAATAACAAACCTAGAAGGGAGGTAACAATATCAATTAACTATCACTCTTACTTAGCTACTTCCTACGTACTTTCTTGAGTGTTTTCCGGTGACCTGACTTGAGCGTCGGAGTGCCTACGCCGGAGAACCCTCCGGCGTGTTTTTTGCAGGTACGTTCGAGAAGAGCTAGGAATTCTGCTGCGTAAAGGCTTTACCCACGTGGAACCCGGGTAGGGAAATGGGCCAGGTCAGTTTTTACGCATTAATTGGCGCCGCCTGTGGGACAGAAGAGCTGAGACGTGAGTTTCAACTTCTTTTCTTTTTTGATTATCTGAAAGAAGGACATCATGACTAGTGAACGTACACCCATGAGACCAATTGCACTAGTACCGGCTCGGGGAAGGACAACCCCCGCAAACCCAATGCAAGGCGAGGCTACATCCAACCCCGTGCCACCTATGGTTGTGCCCAATACTGAAAGACCACCACTTGTTACGGTGGTACGAGACGAAAGCTCGACTCCTGGCCAACGCCATCCATGAGGGGGAGCTGCTGCTAGAGAGGGAGGGGTTAACCCACCTGCCTCTTCCTCTGCGATTCCAGAAGGAATCCCTATAGCGGGGTCCCTGGAGCTACCAATGCTTCAGCCAGGGGGATACCTCAGAGGATGCCAGAACCAGCTGCCCCCATCACCCTCACTCGGGAACAGCTGGATGATATGATAGCTCGAGCTGTAGCAAGAGCAATTGCAGAGGGGGGAGGACCCCCACCTGCAGGAAGGACTAGAGAACCAAGACCAAGGAACCTGCCTACTCGATCCCAACTTGGGGGGAGTAGGCAGGACGAGCATCAAGAAGAACGAAGGAGAGAGGTGGAGTCCAGGAACCAGGAGGAAACCCAGGGAGCTGAAGGAGTCCAAGAAAGGAGGTCAGCAGTTACTCGACCGAGGGAGGCTGGTCCGGAGGAAGCTGCACGGGGGAAGGAGACAGCCCCTCAGCAGCGGGGAAGCAAGATCGAGGACCAAGAAGAGGGTACAGGAGACACCCAATCTGAGTCCATGAAAGGCTAGATTAGGTCCTTGAGGAAACAAATGGACAACATGAAGCATCAGATGGAAAATCGGGTCAGTATGCCTCGACCCGTTACAGGTTGCAAATTTACTAAGAATATCTTACAAGATGAGTTGCCTAGCAATTTTAAACCTCTTGATTATGAATATGATGGTACGACTGACCCCTATGACCATTTGGTGAGATTTGAAAATTTGGCCCTCCTCCATCGATATGGGGAGGGTGTGAAGTGCAGGGTCTTTCTTACTACACTATCCAAGGCAGCCCAGCAGTGGTGTAGCCAGTTGGAGCCCAATTCCATCAACTCTTTTGAGCAGTTTGGAGAACTCTTCTTGCATCAGTTCGCTAGTGCAAGGAGGCAACCTAGAGCTACGCTGACATTGTTCAACATGAAGCAAGGTGAAAATGAAAGCCTACGAGCCTTCATGAAGAGGTTCAATCAGGCGGCACTGGAAGTCCCACCGCCACCCCAGAGGTAAAAATTAATGTTTTTACTAGCAATCTCCAAGATGGAGATCTATTTTCCTCCCTGGCCAAGAAGCCAGTCCAGACGTTCGATGAACTACTAAGGAGAGCCGAGAAGTACATCACACTGGAAGAAGTAAGGAAGGCGAAGAGAGCCGAGGTCAAACCTAGTGGACCTGAGAAGAAGAAAGAATCATCAAAGAAAAGCTCAATGGTGGAGCCGGAGAAAGCTGCAAAATCTGGACCCCGCTCCAGGTTTGACAAGTACACCCCCTGAAGCTCGAGCCGGAAGAGCTACTGGAGGTAGCATCTGACCACCCTGAAATGAAGTTTCCATGGACACGATCCAGAGGGCCTCAGAAGCCCAATTCAGATAAGTTTTGTCATTTCCATAATGAATATGGGCATGAAACTAACAACTGTTTTCACTTACGTGATGAAATTGAGAGGATGATCCAAGCAGGACATCTTAAAGAATTTGTTTACAGAGATCGAGTTAGCTCCAGGGGGCAAAAAAGAAAGGAAGCTGATGACAAAGTTGAGGAAAAAGGGAGAATGATCGAAGGGAGGCAGGAGGAGAGACCCTCCCAGAAGAGAGGACTTATCCAGATGATAGTCGGAGGTCCAGCAGAGGGAGACTCCTTCCGCGCTAGAAAAGCTGGAGAGAGGACCCTCAAGAGAGAGGTAGGAGAGATGTCCAGAGACGTGGATCAGAAGGAGGTCATCCATACACCTCGGATCCATTTTGGTCCAGAGGATGGAGGCCTGAGGAAGAAGGACCATAGTGATGCACTAGTCATCACAACAGATGTGGCCGGATATACGGTAGCAAGGATCTTCGTAGATACCGGGAGCTCGGCAGACATCATATTCTTGGAATGCTTCAAGAAGATGAATTTAAACATAGAAATGCAACCAGTGGATACAACATTGTGTGGATTCACAGGAGGGCCAGTCCACCCTCTTGGTCAGGTAACCCTCCAGGTGGGGCTAGGCGAAGCTCCACGGAGGAGGGTAGTTATGGCAAATTTTTTGATTGTTGATGTACCCTCATCCTAGAACATGATCTTTGGTAGGCCAGTATTGAATTTATTTCAGGTGGTCATATCAACTTATCACATGAAACTCAAGTTTTCAGTGAACGATGAGGTGGGTGAAGTAGCTGGTGATCAGCTGCAATCCAGAAAATGTTACGTGGAGACAGTAAAGATGGCCGACAAAAAGCTGCATCGCAGTCGGAAAAGAGACAAGGAGGTGGACCGAGATAAGATTATGGAGGAAATTGATCCTCCAAAAATAAAAGCTGACGAAGAGCTGATGATGGTCGAGTTGTATCCAGAGAAGAAAGGATACACAACAAGGATCGGAGCCCAGCTGGAGCCAGAACTAGAGAGAGACCTGGTAACAGCTTTACGAAAAATGCAGATGTTTTTGCTTTTTCTTCCTCTGACATGACAGGTATTCCCGAGGAGGTGGCGATGCACCACCTGAACGTGGACCCTAAAGCTAAACTAGTAAAGCAGAA
Source organism: Paraleonurus japonicus (assembly GCA_030762865.1). NCBI lineage: Eukaryota > Viridiplantae > Streptophyta > Magnoliopsida > Lamiales > Lamiaceae > Paraleonurus > Paraleonurus japonicus. The sequence continues at coordinate 15,562,522 of CM061059.1, forward strand.
ACTAAGGGTCTTTGGACCAGAAAAAGACGCCATTACGAAGGCTGAAGCAGAGAAACTGCTGGAGGCAGGACATGTCAAAGGAATCCAGTTTCCCACCTGGCTGTCCAATGCAGTGTTGGTGGCAAAACCAGGGGGAAATGGAGAATGTGCATAGATTTTCGAGATCTGAACAAGGCTTGCCCTAAGGATCATTATCCCTTGCCTAGGATTGACCAGATGGTCGATTCTACATCTGGATTTGAGCTGCTAAGTATGATGGACGCCTATCAAGGCTACCATCAAATACAAATTTTCCCTCCAGATATTCCAAAGGTAAGTTTCATTATTGCTAGTGGAACTTTTTGCTATATTAGAATGCCCTTTGGGTTGAAGAATGCAGGAGCAACCTATCTGAGAATGGTTGACAAGATGTTCCGAGACCAGCTCTGGAGGAACATGGAAGTCTACGTTGATGATATGATTGTGAAAAGCGTGAAAGCTGGAGAGCACGTGGCCGATCTGGAGGAAGCTTTTTCGGTGCTCAGGAGGAATGGCATGAAGCTGAACCCAGCCAAGTGTTCTTTTGGAGTGAAATCTGGGAAATTCCTCGGATAAATGGTGACCCAGCGGGGAATCGAAGTTAACCCTGCTAAGGTGAAAGCTGTGCTCGATATGCAGCCTCCCACCAATATCAAGGAGCTACAAAGGCTGAACGGAAGAATTACGGCGTTGAGCAGATTCATAGCCAGATCTGCAGAGAGGAGCCACCCCTTCTTCAAAATATTGAGGAAGGGATCCAAGTTCGAGTGGGATGAGCAATGCCAGCAGGCGTTCGAGGAGCTTAAACATCACCTGGCCTAGTTACCTACGTTAACGAAGCCAATTCCAGGGGAGACACTCTACCTTTACCTCTCTGTAGGTGGGAGGGGTCTCACTCAGCTCCGTGCTGGTGAGGGAGGAGGGGTCGACCCAAAAACCTGTTTACTACATCAGTACGCTCATCCAAGGAGCTGAAGAGAGATACTCGGAGATAGAGAAGGCAGCCCTGACTATAATGGTCACGGCACGGAGGTTACGACCTTATTTTTTGTCGCATAAGGTCATTCTTCGGACTAACTACCTTCTGAAACAGGTGATAGGGAGAGCTGATCTTTCAGGGAGGATGGTCAAGTGGGCCGTCGAACTGGGAGAATATGACGTGGATTTTGAGCCACGGAGGACCATTAAAGCACAAGCCCTCTCTGACTTCATCCAGGAGGGTACACGTGAGATGGAGGAAGGAGAATGGAAGGTATATGTTGACGGCTCTGTGTCTATGCAGGGTTGTGGAGCGGGGATCGTGATTATTGATCCAGAGGGCCAAGAAATGCAAGTTGCAGTAAGGTTCAAGTTCATTACCTCCAACAACGGAGCTGAGTACGAGGCCCTGATTCGAGGAACAGAGATGGCTGCCGAACTGGGAGCAGGTCGGGTGGTCATATTTTCAGATTCCCAACTCGTAACCCAGCAGGTTATAGGTGGGTACGAGGCCAAAGATGAGAAAATGGTAGCCTACCTTCGGCGAGTGGCGGAGCTGCAGGGAAGGTTTAGTTCCTTCGAGGTCAGACAGATACCTCGAGAGGAAAACTCCAGAGCGGATAGCCTGTCAAAGCTGGCGAGTTCCGCAACACTGCAGGGAAGGGGGAAGATCACCCTGGTGACTGCATAAAGAGAAGCTACAATCCCCACAGTATGAGTCGTCGGAGCTGAAGATGATTGGAGAACCAACATATATCGAGTGTTGTAGAACCCGGAGAGCTGCCCAGATAAAAGGAAAGCTCAGAATTGGAGAATCCGATACACGATGATCGGGGACAAGATGTACCGGCGGTCCTTCACGCAGCTACAATCCCCACAGTAGGGGTCGTCAGAGCTGAAGATGATTGGAGAACCAGCATATATCGAGTGTTGCAGAACCCGGAGAGTTGCCTAGATAAAAGAAAAGCTCAGAATTGGAGAATCCGATACACGATGATCGGGGACAAGATGTACCGGCGGTCCTTCACGCAGCCTTACTTGAGGTGTTTATCCCCTCAAGAAGGGAGGTATGTAATCAAAGATATACATGAAGGTTGTTGTGCTGACCATGCAGGGGCTCGGGCAATAGTCCGGAAGGCCTTGAGGGCCGGATACTTCTGGCCTACCATGACCCAGGTCGCCAAAAACTGGTGAAGAAGTGTGAGAAATGCCAAAAGCATGGCTGCCTCATCCACCTCCCTGCAGAGGAGATGGGGACCATGCACTCTCCATGTCCCTTCGCGAAGTGGGGGATGGACCTGGTGGGCCAATTCCCGATTGCAGTGGGCTAGCGGAAGTTTCTATTGGTGGCAGTGGACTACTTTAGCAAGTGGGTCGAAGTTGTACCTCTAGCGAGGATAGAAGAAGGTAACATAATCAAATTTTTATGGAGATATATTTGCTGCAGGTTTGGCATACCTAGAATCCTGGTATCAGATAAAGGGACCCAATTTATGGGAAACATGGTACGGGAATGGTGTGATAACCTGAGGATTGTCCAGAAATTTACATCGGTGGCACACCCCCAGGCCAACGGCCAGGTGGAGGTCACCAATAGAACTATTGTGAACGGAATATGTGCCTGGCTCGACAAAGCTGGAGGGAGGTGGGTCGATGAGCTGGAGTCAGTTTTGTGGGCTTATCGGACCACCCCCAGGGAGCCAACAGAGGAGTCCCCCTTCCACTTAGTGTATGGGGCAGCTGCAGTCAAACCTTCAGAAGTGGGGATGGAGACACATCGTTTAGCCCACTTCCAGGAGGGAAGAAATGAAGAACTGATGAGGGAGAACCTAGACATGCTAGAGGAGGAGCGCGAAATCGCCCACCTAAAAGCTGAGAAGTACAAAAGTCTCATAAAAGCTGCTTATGACCAGAAAGTCATAAGTCGGAGATTTGAAGAAGGAGATCTTGTCCTGAGACAAGCTGACGCGCTGAAAAACATTGGAAAGCTCGATCCCAAGTGGGAAGGGCCGTATAAGGTGACTGTTAGATCAAGAAAGGTTTTGATGAGTTAAAAAGAAGCAATTCAGATGATCAGACGATGATGAAGAACATCTGAGATCAAAGTCTGGTACTAAGCTGATCAGACTAGGTCAAGGACTGAACAAATCAGCTGAAGACTAGAGGTTGCAAGTCATCTGGAGACAAGCTCAAATCTAGTTATTTGCAGGAGACAATTATAAAGAGCTCAGACGAGGTCAAGACAAGCTGAGTAGAATAAGAAAGGCGAGTCTTCACCAAGTCAGCTGCAGATGAGTAGGATAAATCAGCTGAGGAGCAAACCAGTTTTCAAGATTAAGTTTGTTAAGCAGTTTTCAGTTTGTTAGAACTGACTAACAAACTAACTGTCTTTTCAGACTTATAAATAGGTCTAGATTTTCATTTTTCATAGAGAATATAACACGATTTACAGATTATTCACTATTCAGATTTTTATCTTCACAAGTTTTTCAAAAGAGTTTTTAAAAAGTTCTAAGTGTTTATAGAACACTTTACTTGTAATCTTCAAAGTTCAATATTCACTGTAATTGTTAGATTTTAGAGAAGAATTTAGGAGATTGAAGATTTGAAGATCTTCACAAGTTGTAAGCTGTAAGTTGGATTGAAAATAAGTAAGTGGTAAGCAGAGCCTTTCTTCAAGTTGAAGAAGGAGAGTGGATGTAGGATTATTCATAATCCGAACCACGATAAATCGTGGTGTTCTTTATTGCTTTACTTTACTTATCAATTGCTTGCGCTTTGATTGTTGATGATTGTTGATCAATTGAGATAGTTAGTGCCCTAATTGTAATTCTAATTGTGCTTCATACATTTTTATCTCTTTAGTTTAGTGTTTGATCACCCTAGCAACATGCGAGAGTTGAGCTAACGTGATTAGGGATTAATCGGGTTATAATTGTGTATGATTGTATGAATTAGGTGCTTCATAATTGAGAGATTAGTTGCACTAAGAATACTCACATTAGGCATTGTGTGATTAATGGAGACTTAATTGCATGATGGTTTTATGCTTTCTATCTTAGTTGAATGGCAATATGATACAATCATAGCTTGTGATCATTGATTCCTTGATGGAGATTATCCCTTGCACCACTATCCCCAGTTGATTTTTGAGAATTTCTAGTTATTAATTGTTCTAGCCTATCTCTTGCTTATTTCATAGTTTTGTTGTTGTTTGATTTTAATTCTAGCATTTGTGTAGTGAATTTGGTTTGAAACCGTATTTGCAACAATAGTCATTGAAAACTCACATTTCTAGGGACTCATGGCCATACTTTTCCCTTGGGTTCGATAAACTTGGTTGACTTAATATCACTTACCCGATTTTACCGCAATTAGATGGCGGATAGAACTTCATAAAAAATCTCTTACTAAGGTCCTCCCAAGTACAAACGGTTCTGGGAGGAATAGAATTGAGTCAAGCCTTGGCTCTCCCCTTAAGAGTGAAGGCAAATAGCCTTAGCTTTTTCACATCCTGGGACACTCCGTTGTACTTTGTTGTGTCGGAAATCTTCAAAAGTTGTGTCATGTGTTGATGAGGGCACTTTTCTTCATCTTTTCCTTCAAATTGCTTTTCCCTTAACATTCTTACAAGTGTCGGACTTATCTCAAAATTATTAGCCTCGATCCTTGGCCTTACAATGCCATTATAATAATCACGCAATTGAGGCTCAAAGAACTCCCTTAGTGGCCTACCTTGAGGTGGAGGATCTTGCAAAGGTTGTGGTTGAGCTTGTGGTATATGTGGTGGCTCTTGATATCTAGGCTCTTGGAGATATGACATTTGTGGATAATATGGTGGGAATTGTTGTGGATGAGGTGGATAATATGGATATTGGTGAGCTTGTGGATGGTATGAGTATGTATTTTGGTAGGAAAATTGATTTGGAGGCATCCCTTGAGGGAAAGGGCCAACTTGAGCATTGTAAGGATTGTGCCCATTACCTCCTCTATTGTCTTGAACTCCCCCTTCTCCATTTCCATTTCCATTAATATCCTCCACATGAGGTTCACCAACTCTTTCTTTATTTAACAACTCTTCACCTTCCATCATTTCACTTCTTCTTTTTCTCCCACGGTGTCTACGAATGGTAGCTTCTATCCCCGGATTGAGTGGCTCGGGTGGTAGACCACGAGACCTTGTAATCATGCACCGACACACCACCAATCCAAGTATCAAAATTACACAAAAACAAAGAACAAAATAAAAATACAAAAGAAAAAAGTAGCCACTTCCAACAAATTCCTAAGTCTCACTTAAGCGCAAAAACAATTCCCCGGCAACGGTGCCATTTTGATTGTGGTAAAATCGGTAAGTGATATTAAGACAACCAAGTTACCGAACCCAAGGGAAAAGTGTTGCAATGAGTCCCTAGAAATGTGAGTTTTCTACGACTATTGTTGCAAATACGATTTGAACCAAATACACTATTCAATGCTAGAATTGAAATCAAACAACAACAACAAAGCTATGAATTAAGCAAGAGTCAAGCAAAAACAATTAGCAAGCTAGGAATTCTTCAAAAATCAAATGAGATAGGGGTGCTAGGGATAATCTACATCAAGGAATCAATGATCACACACTATGATTGCAACAAATTGACATTCAACTAAAATAGGTAGCAAAAACCATCATGCAATTACGTCTCCATAAATCACACAATGCCTAAGGTGAGTATTCTTAGTGCAACTAATCTCTCAATTACGAAGCACCTAATTCATACAATTATACACAATTATAACCCGATTAATCTCTAATCACGTTAGCTCAACTTTCGTTTGTAGATAGAGTGATCAAACACTAATCTAAAGAGATAAAAATACATGAAGCACAATTAGAATCACAATTAGGGCACTAACTATCTCAATTGAACATCAATCATCAACAATCATAGCACAAGTAATCAAATCATCCTCAATTTCAATTATCCTAAGCACAAGTGAATTAGCCCATGGAGCAAATTGCAAAATCCATGGGTAAAATATCTAATTGCTTGATCAAAATGGTAATCACAACAATTAAGCAAAAGAAATGAGTACAGAGGAAGAACATCACCAATTTAGCCAAATGATCAATATATTGAATGCTTGAATCTTCAAAAGTAAACTCTTCTTCACTTGAATTACAACTTGAATTGACTAATCTAATGGATCAAACTCTTCTCCCAAGATGCGATTGTGGGTTTTCCCTCGCGAAGACGGGATGACTTCATTTGTTGCCACCAGGTGGATGCGCGACACCGGAATCTGGTCCCGATGAGGGCCACACGGTGAGACTCAGGTACTTGTTTGAACTCAATAATATCATACACGTTGTGCATCCAATCCATAAATTCTGACCCTTGTAAGCCACCGTCGAACTCTGGAATTTCCACCCGAAAACTAGACTCCCAATGGTTGTCGACGTGAATCGGAGCAGCAAATGACTCCATAAACTCAGTCTATTGATTGTGCATACTCTCCACCAATTGAGAAAGAGATGCAATTTGTTCGCGTATTTTTTCCATTTCCAAGGCTGTATCAATAATAGGTTGACGTCTTGGAGGCATCGCAGGAGCGTTATCGTGACTACAGATACCAACTAATGTAGAAGCATGATACGAATCAACAAATGAACACTGAGTGACGAAGAAAGATGAAGGAATAGACATCTTGATACTGCGTATACTAGGTGCTAAATGCCTCACGTTTCATTTCTTAATTTTCAATTCTAAAAACATAATCTGAGTATTAAGGAAGTTAACACTCCCTAAATACTAACGTTTAATGGGCTAATGGGCTTAAGAAACAAATAAGCAAATAAACAACAATGTTTTAAGCCCACATGTAAAAATAAACATAATAAATTAAGTATCGTCTCGCAAGTTTGATTAATTTGCAGTCTCATCACCATCAGTTGGTTTGCGTCAAGCAGATATTTTTCAAAACATTGCGTAAAGACAAAATATAAAAATTTGTTCTCAGTGTTGTTTTAGTTTAAGGGTAAATATATATTATTGTAAGGATATATATGTATAATTGTAAAGAAAAGTAGAATATATTTGTCTTTACAAAATGTTGTATCACGTATTATATGGGCCCAAGCCCAAGGTATTCAGGGTCTGATGAGAGTGAATTGATGCATGATTTGATGTGGTATTTTTGTGCAAAAAGTGGTGAAAAGTGTTAGTTTTTGAGCTTTAAGGTGTAGAGTATCACTCTTTTGCATGAAAAGTATCACTTGTATAGAATTGAAGGATTTTTTAATTTTTTTCGTCCCGTTTTCAGGTAAATCGGTGGAATTTTACCAAATCGAGAGTACCAACATTCATACGGCGAAGAGACGAATGAGATGGGAGAAAATGGGGGTCGGAGGTGGAAGACGGGCCGAGAAAATTCCCTGAACTCGACCTTTGGTCGAGGTCTAGGGGACTTGACTCGAGGGTGCCGCCTTTTCGAAGATATTGCAAAAAAAGGAAGAGCCTCGACTCAAGGAGCTGAAGTTCAAGTTGAGGGTGAAGATTTTCCGGCAAGCTCGACTCGAGGGCTGGCAGCTCGAGTCGAGGCAGGGGCTTTTTAATAAAAGCGCATCCACGATTTAACGAAGCTCGATTCGAGGGCATCAAGCTTGAGTCGAGGGGGCTGTTTTTCAGAAAATCCCCTTTTTAATCCATTTGAGCAAAAAACAGAGCATACCTTCATCCATAGCAGTTACTTACAGTTTTTTGGGCAATTGTGTATGATTGTATGAATTAGGTGCTTTGTAATTGAGAGATTAGTTGCACTAAGAATATTCATATTAGGCATTGTGTGATTAATGGAGACTTAATTGCATGATGGTTTATGCTTTCTGTTGGTCCCACAAATTGAGTATATTAAAAAGAACCTTGAAACAACCTTCTAGGTAAAATCTAGAAGGGGGGGTTTAATAGATTTTTAAACTTTTTCAAAACTAGAAAATCAATTCAAGGAAAAAAAGTTGGGCTTTTCTATTGTCAGGAAGGCTTCGCCCTGCCTGACGTCAGGAAAAGCATTAGATACCTTTAGATCAACGATCCAACGAATGAAATTTATTTTAGATGATTGCACTTTGCATTAGTGCGTTTGCATTGTGTTATATACAATTGCATTGTATCGCCTTATTAATAAAATAAATTTATAAATATAAAAATAATAAAATTATCTTTTTAATTTAAAATAAGTACAAATATTTAATTATAAAAATTCATTAAATATTAGAAAATGAAACAAATATTTATAGAACTTTAAAATATATTCAATATCCAATAACATTAAATTAAATTAAAAAAATATAATAGTGTCGTCTTCTTCATGGGAGAGAACCAAACACCGTCCGGTCATGCCTCCACCGGAGTTTTTTTTTGGACCACTTTTCATAACGTGTCTAGTATCAATAAGTTGGTCTTAATTCTAATATTATTTCGCCCACATCAATTTTTCACCTCATTGTGTTTAGGTCCGTCAATTTTTCTTTTGAAAATTGTGATTTTTCACAGCAAAATTCCACACCCACTCCTCGCCGTATATACCACTCTAATTGTATTGGTTGTCCCAATATTTTTCCATGATCATTGTTAAATTCATCAACCATAACTCCATAATTTTTTTCAATTAGTATTGTCACTGTTCAAATTTTTCAAATTTGGATAGAATGAATTTGTATTAGAACTCAAGGTGGAGAAATGATGACGTGAGGGAGTACAGAGGGTAAGAGCAAAGGAGAAAAAAGGAGATCAATTGTAATATATTTTATGCACTTATCGTGAGTTGCAGAGAATTTGGGGAGGGGCATGGGTTTCGGGCCGGCACGGGAGGGGGGTTAGGTAGGTATGAGGTTTAATATTTCTTATAATAAAGTTTAGTTTTTTTTTATAAATTATTAAATTTTCAAATTTTTATGAAGTATTAAATTTATTTATTAGAGTATGCATTTTTTTAATAATTTATTTTTATAAATAATATTATTTAATTACTAAAATTTGTATTTTTTAAAAAAAGTGTTAAAGGGATTTTATATATATATTTTTTAAATCTTAAATATTTTATATCATTGCGAAGTTAGATTACTCAAAGCGAAGTACAATGACGTGTCAAATTATTATTGGATACCTGACGTTAGGCAGGGCGAATGCCTTTACTGACCATAGAAAAGCCCAACAAAGTTTACACAGCGGAGAGCAAGTTTAAACTCAATTTTAAATGGATCAAAAGTAATCTGATTACAAGTCTAATTGTTAATCTGAAATTGTGTTTGATTAAAAATTGAAATTGATTAAGAACAGATAAGTAGGAAAGTAGTAAAGAACACAACAATTTATAATGGTTCGGATCTAATTGATCCTACATCCACTCTCCTTCTTCAAGTCTCTTCAACTACTTACTTACTCACTCGTGATTGGAGTGAATTGATACATGTTTTTAGGGCTATTTTTAGTGCAAAAAGTGAGCTAAAGTATGATTTTTGTGCTTAAATGTGAAAAGTATCACTATTTTGCCTAAAAAGTATTACTTTGAGAGGTTTTGATGTATTTCGCCCGTTTTGCAGGTAAATCGGTGGAATTTTGCCAAACCGAGAGTACCGGTATTCTTAGAATAAAAAGACGAACATACGGGACGAAAACGGGGGTCGGGCCCGGAGCCCTTCTCGATAAAAATTCCCTGATCTCGAGTTCGAGTCGAGGGTGCACAGACCTCGACTCGAGGTTCATGCTGGAGGGAAACTATTTCAAAAAGTTGGCGAGCTCGACTCGAGGGAGGAGCCTCGAGTCGAGGGAGATGAAAATTGCAGCGAGCTCGACTCGAGGGCTAGGCCTCGACTCGAGGCAGGAGAGAATGTTAAAGAAACGTGTTAGCGACTTTAGGCCTCGACTCGAGGGCCTGAAGCTCGACTCGAGGAGTGCCCAAAACCGAAAATTTCAGTTTTTAAGTGATGGAAAGCCAAAACAGAGAGGGAGTTGATTCTAGCAGTTCAGAGCAGTTTCTAGGAGTTTCTTTGAGCGAATTTTACATTTTGTAGCTTGAATTTACTTGTAATTGCACTAGATTGTTAGAATTTAGATAGATTCCACATTTAGATCATTAGATTAGTAGATTGGTGATTGTAATTGAAGTTTGCAGCTGAGAATTGAGAAGAAGTGAAGTTGAATTGAAGCATTGTACAAGATTAATCATTCTTATTTTTGTCTATTGAAGCTTAATTGGTGATGTTCTTACCCTTTGATCTCTTTAATTCATTGCTTGTAGTGATTAGATTTTCAATTGCTTTCTTAGATTTTCTAGCCATGGTTTTTGCTTGTAGCACCATGGGCTAATAGCCTTGTGCTTGGGATAATTGAAATTAGGGATGAAGTGATTGTCTCATGCTATGATTGTTGATAATTGTGATCAATTGAATTAGATTGCTTCCTAATTGTGATTCTTAATTGTGCTTCATGAAAAATTGTCTCTTTTGATTAATGGTTGATCACCCTAGCAATAGGCGAGAGTTGAGCTAACGTGATTAGGTGTTAATCGGGTTTCAATTTAGCATGATTGTATGAATTGGGGACTTCTACATTGAGAGATGGGAAGAACTAAGGATACTCACATTAGGCATTGTGATATTAATGGAGTGATTAATTTCATGATGGTTTATGCTTTCTAATTTGATTGATTTGCATTTGGATACAATCATAGCTTGTTAATCATGGATTCCTTGATGGAGATTATCCCTTGCACCCAATTCCCTCATTGATTTAGTGTATTTGATCTTGCATTCTAAGTGTTTGATAAATTGTTTGCATAATCTTGCCATTTAATTTCTTACAATTTGTAGTGATTTAGTCCAAGAGCTTGTTGCAACTTTAGCCATTTAGAACTCTTATCCTTGAATTTCGTTTGCATACTTTCTCCCTTGGGTTCGATATTTTTGTTGATTGGTCTTAATAACTCTTACCCTATACACTCCAATCAAATGGCGCCGTTGCCGGGGAGTTAGTTTTTGCGCCAATAAGTGAGATTCGAGGATTGTTTGAAGTGGCTATTTGTTGTTTTTATTTTTGTTTTTGGTGTTTTTATTGGTGAGAATTTGATTCTTGGATTTGTGGCATTGTAGGTGTATGCTAACAAGATCAAGTGGTGTTCCACCCTTGCCACTAAATCCGGAGATTGAGGCTACATTGCGAAGAAATCGTGTGAGAAGAAGAAGGGAAGCTATGGAAGGAAAAGAGCAAAGGCATGAGGAGAGATTAGTGGGTGATCCTCAAGAAGAGGAGGTGCATGGACAAGGAGTAGGAGGAGGAGAAAATGGAGGTAATGGGAATCACTTCCATGCTCAAGTTGGCCCCTTTCCTCAAGGGATGCCACCACAAAATTATCCCTACCAAAATCCCTACCCTTATCCACCTCAAGCTCATCAATATCCCTACTATCCACCTCATCCACAACAATTTCCACCATATTATCCCAATATGCCGTATAATCAAGAGCCACGATACCATGAGCCACCACAACCACAACCACAACATGTAAATGAGCCACCACCTCAAGGAAGGCCTTTGAGAGAGTTCTTTGAACCACAACTTAGAGAGTATTATGATGGGATAGCAAGGCCAAGGATAGATGCCAATAACTTTGAGATAAGTCCCGCTTTGGTAAGAATGCTTAGGGAGAAGCAATTTGAGGGTAGAGATGAAAATGAGTGCCCACATCAACATATGGCACAATTTCTTGAGATAGCCGACACTACAAAATACCATGGGGTGCCCGAAGATGCCAAGAAGTTGAGGCTATTTGCTTTTACATTGAAGGGAAGAGCAAAAGCATGGCTTAATTCATTACCGCCCGGGACCGTAAGGACATGGGAGGAGTTGTCAAAGAAATTCTTGATGAAATTTTACCCACCATCAAAGACCGTGCAAGCAAAGGAGGCTATTTCCCATTTCCGACAAAAGAATGGGGAGACAATACCGGAGGCGTGGGAGAGGTATGGCATGTTACTTATTAATTGCCCTCAACACGGTTTCCCGGAGGAGCAAACCATTATGTACTTTTGCAATGGTTTGACGGATGGGGATAGGTCATTTTTGAATCCTTGTGCTAATGGATCGATTTGGTCGAAAACCGTGGGGCAAATGAATGAAATTATGGAGAACATAGCTCAAGACTCATTTCAAGTGTCGGTTAATAAAGGAGCACATCATAGAGTGTCGCAAGTTGATGAGCTAGAGAGTATGAAGAGTATGATGATGACTATGATGGACCGATTGGGAGCTCTTACGACCTCACAAAGCCAAGCAAGTGTGAGTCCATCCATTCCTCATGTTGATGTTGGGCCAAGTTCATTGCCGGTGGAAGAAGTGAGTTATATGGGTAGGCCTCCATTCCAAGGAAGTTATCAAGGAGGAAGCTATCAAGGGAACTATCAAGGAGGAAGGCATTATCAAATGCCTTACGAAAATAGGCCACAAGGAAGTTATCAACCTCAACCGCAAGCTCCATTTAATGGGAATACATGGAGGAGACATGAAAATTTTTCATATGCCAATCCAAGAGCCGCCGTTCAATTTCCTCCCGGATTTGATCCGGGTGCAAAGGCTCCAAACAATGAAGGAAAGGCTACTACGGAGGAGATATTGGGGTTGATTGTGAAGAAGTTGGAAGCGAATGATGCAAGACTTGATGATATAGGGAAACAAATGGACACTCGTTTCAAGACGATCGAGCATCAAGTAGGGCAACTTGCTACTACGGTTGGGAAGCTCTCGTCTGCGGTGGACCATCTTCAAAACAAAGGAAAGTATCCATCTACTACCGAGCCTAATCCTAAAGAATTTTGTAGTGCCATCAAGCTAAGGAGTGGTACTAGCTATGAAGGTCCAAAGAGGCTTAGAGATGGGGATGTTGAAGAAGAAGTGGTGCAAGAAGAAGAAGTTATTGAAGAAAATGTGGTTGTGGAGAAAGAAGAGTCAAGTGAAGAGCAAGCAAGAAGAGAGTCTATGAAAGAAGAAGAGAAGTCCAAGAAAGATGCATGGGGAGTGCCTATGAAAGCTAAGCCGGTTCCCTATCCTCAAAGATTAGTGAAGAAAAAGCTAGAGGAGGAGTTTGGTAAGTTTTTGAAAGTCTTAAAGAGCTTGCATGTTGAAATTCCACTAACGGATGCCCTTGAACAAATACCCCATTATAATAAGTTTTTGAGAGATATTATGTCTAAGAGGAGGAGTTGGGATGAAAAGGGTATACTTAAGCTAGTGGAGGAGTGCAAGGAGATATCGGAGAGATATTTACCACGAAAGAGGAAGGATCCGGGGAGCTTCATTATACCATGCGAGATAGGTGAGAATGTGAACATCCAAGGTTTGTGTGACTTGGGAGCAAGTATAAATGTCATGCCTTTGGCAATTTTTGAGAAATTGAAGCTAGGAGAGGTGACTCCTACTAACATCAACCTTCAATTGGCGGATCAATCATTTGCTCGTCCATTCGGGATCATTGAAGATGTATTGGTAGGAGTTGGCAAGTTCCTATTTCCGGTTGATTTCATTGTTCTTGACATGAAGGAGGAGCTTGAGGCACCGATCATACTTGGTCGACCTTTCCTTGCTACGGGAAAAACGATTATCGATGTTGAGAGAGGGGAGCTCTTTTGAGGGTTTTATAATCAAATTTTGGGGCTTTTTGAGGAGAATTGTGTGGGTGCTCATATCTTTCATTCCAAGCCAATTTATCCCAATTAAGGTATGTAATTTCGTCTCCTTTGGCTTTCAATTTCATGATTAGTGTTGATTATTGCTTGGGTGTTGATAAAAGTGCTTGAATTTATTTGAAGTGGAATTTCATTTGGGCATTTTGTCAAGCACTTGGTATGCATGATTGATATTGATAAATTGAAGCTATTGTTGAGGATATTTGAGTTGATTGAGGATTTTATGAGCATGTTTAGGATTGTATATGATGATTCGCTCGATTATTTGTGGAATTTGGCTTGAATGGTTATTTTTGGCATATTTTTAGGAATTCCTAGTGCATTTGTGGTGTAATTGGTCAATTTGAGTGGAGTATGGATGATAGAAAGTAAAGTTTTGTGATGCTATGTGTTGGATTACTTGCTAGTTGGCTTGTTATTATTTGATATATTGTGGAGCATATTTGAAGGATTTTTGGTGAGCTTACATGATGATTTCAATTGTCTAAAGCATTTCTAGTAAGTATGTATATGTTGAGGATTATTTGAGCACTTTTATTGACTATATTTGATTTGATTGACTCATTGACCATTTGTTGAGGAATGATTGCCTAGTCATTAGGAATTTTGTTGGGCTTGGAAATTGTTGTTGACTTGTTCATGATTTAGAGTGATATTTCGAGCTAGCTTTTTGATTGTTGGACTCATTTGTGCTATTGGGATTATTTGTGCAGGAGTCATGTTTAGAGGAGTGGATGGCCACAATTATTCGGATGCTGAGATCCGAGAGAGAGAAGATGCTATACGATTTGCACACCGAATGCCCGCTGAATTGGGAATTCAGTGGGATGAATACAAGTGGAGAAAGCACATTATTTTGTATGCTGAGTTGTACAAGAAAGTGGTCAGGACTCGTCTCGTAGATCATAACTGCATGCTTTCTATGGGGATTGAAGATGACATCCCTAGATTGTTCGAGCAAGTAGGCATGGGAGGTTTTCTAGCTAAGAGACCTCGGACCTATCTTGGACTCACTCTCGAGTTCTTATGCACCGTCAAAGTCCACAAAGCTAGGAGGAACAAGTTTGCACGGAAGATCACTTTTGAGCTTATGGGGAACGAGTACGAATTGACATTGGATGAGATTAATGAGCTACTAGGAGCACCTACAGACCCCGATCGATCATTGTTGAACATTAGAGGGGAGTACAACGCCAAGAGGTTCTGGAGGCGTATTTCTGATTCGGGGGCTCCGAGTCAACCCGAATTTGTGCCGGGGAAGTCTAAGAGCACACACATTCGGAACCCGGTGGTCCGGTATTTAGAGAAGATCCTCGCGAGTACCATATTCGCGAGATCAGAGGGAGGAGCCGTGGTCTCTGAAGAGCTATATGTATTGTGGTGCTTCTTACATGGAGTGAGGTTTAATGCAGCAGCATACCTCTGTTATTTGTTTGAGAGAGCGACGAGCACTAAGTTCAAGAAGATAAATTTTGGTGGGATGATTACTCTGATAGCTGAGCACCTTGGTATTCCGACTCATAACCTTGTGGCACTAGATGGTCCAGATTTGACTACGGACACTATGAGGCGCATGAGGACGCTAGATCGTATCGGGAGGACGTGGTGCCTACAGCAGCATCATGGTGGCCGGTTTCCTCTTCCTAATAAGAGGTTGACGACGGTTTTTGGATCTCAGGCATTTGTGACTATTAACTTACGTATGTGGTCACAGCGTCACACCGATGCCATCGATGCCTACACAAGGGAGCATGGAGACGTGCTTAGAGATGAAGGGGATGATGATGATCAGGCAGGTCAGCAGTCAGGGTCGGATTCCGATTCTTCTGATGATGATGGAGATGCAGTTAGAGCAGATGTTGCTGAGGAGGTTGAGTCTGAGGATGAGGACGAGGATGACGAGGAGCCGGAGCAAGAAGAGCAGCCTGTCCAGATGGAAGAGGAGTATCAGCCAGAGATTAATATGTACTGGCAGGATGAGATGAGGAGTAGAGAGTACGAGGCAGGAAGTTCGTCTCAGAGACCATGGGTTCTGACGGAGGAAATGTGGGCAGACAGTCAGAGGATGCATATTGAGAGTCTGACCCGGCAGGATGAGATGTACCGGATGATGGAGGAGTCACAGAGGTTCAATGAAGAGACAAGGAGGATGCAAGAAGAATCAATGAAGACGCAAAATGATATGTATTCTCTCCTTCAACAAATGAGCTCGTGGAATTTCGGGCCAAGCTATCCTCCTCCACCACCACCTTCCGACTACTAGGGCTATCCCCTATTCCTCATTCCCTCTTCTTAGTTTTAGATGCTTATGTTTTGATGAATTGTACTCGTATTTTGATTAAGGTGTTTTGTGATGACTTGTGATGATTTGATGTTTGGATGTTTTGGATGGATGATTTAAGTGATGCTATGATTTCCTTGATATATGTTTGAGCTTTATTTGTCTTGAGCTTAATAGTGGATTAATTGACATATTTTTTAGTATCATCTTGATATAGTGAGTATGCTTGAGGTTATGTACATGGGCATTTATGCTTGAGTTGTAAGACTAGTTGGAATTTGATATGATCATTAGTAGATGTGTAGCTTGATGCTAGTTGCTTGATTAATTATGTGAAGATGAATGTGATTGAAAATTCTTGATTCATTGCTCAATCTAAGCCCGTGAGTTTTGTGCCTTAATAATCGTACATCTTATACGGTTGATTGATCCCTTGTGAGTGCATCATTCATGATTTGTATGCTAGAACTTGCCACTAGACTTGTTGATATTGATCTTTGTGTGATTTCATTAAAATGATAAGAGGCCATGTTTGGAATGATGAGTCACTTTGCCAAATATTTTCCTACCAAATACATTTGATTTCCTTAGTGAGCCATGTTGAGCCTATGATCCATATTCTTTGGCAAGCCAAGTGAAATTGAAACCATTTAGCCTATTTTTGAGCCTTTCTTGTCCTATATTAGTTGAGCTTGAATGTTGGCTAATGATGGTGATTTTATTGCTAAGTGTGGGAAGATGATGAGCTAAGTGATGATGTGTTAAGAGATAGAAGAAAAGAAAGGTTGTGAAGAAAGATTGAATTGTGAAGAAAAGTGCATGAAATGAAATGATTCAATTTGTGAGCTTTAAAAGAGAAAGCTTAAGTGAATGGTGGAATGATCATTGAAGTTAAATAGAAAGAGTGTTGCTAGATGAAAGTGAAGAGATGTGCATTGAATGGATTAGTTTACATTCAAGTCTCTACTAATTAGTCACTCTTATCCATAAATATCCCACCTTTCCAAAGAGCCAACATTACAACCTAGAAGAAAGACCTCTTTGATTCTTGATTGATCATAAATGATTTTGATTGAGATTAAGTCTTGTGGCAAGCATATGGTGTACTTATTTGTGAATTTGATGATTGAGTGCTTTAAACCTTGATATACTTGAGTGAAGAGTGAAACACTCCATGGAAGGAGCAATGTGTTGAGTATTTGATTGAGCATTTGTTTGAGCATGATTTGTCTTGATGGCTAGTGGATAGTTACATTGATACAAGTGATCATTGATGAGTTCGATTGTCTTATTTTTCGTTTATGATGCCATGTGACACAATTGCAATCAATTCACTCCTTTGTTCTTAGTTTCTACGTTGCTCGAGGACGAGCAACAATTCAAGTTTGGGGGTATGATTGGAGTGAATTGATACATGTTTTTAGGGCTATTTTTAGTGCAAAAAGTGAGCTAAAGTATGATTTTTGTGCTTAAATGTGAAAAGTATCACTATTTTGCCTAAAAAGTATTACTTTGAGAGGTTTTGATGTATTTCGCCCGTTTTGCAGGTAAATCGGTGGAATTTTGCCAAACCGAGAGTACCGGTATTCTTAGAATGAAAAGACGAACATACGGGACGAAAACGGGGGTCGGGCCCGGAGCCCTTCTCGATAAAAATTCCCTGATCTCGAGTTCGAGTCGAGGGTGCACAGACCTCGACTCGAGGTTCATGCTGGAGGGAAACTATTTCAAAAAGTTGGCGAGCTCGACTCGAGGGAGGAGCCTCGAGTCGAGGGAGATGAAAATTGCAGCGAGCTCGACTCGAGGGCTAGGCCTCGACTCGAGGCAGGAGAGAATGTTAAAGAAACGTGTTAGCGACTTTAGGCCTCGACTCGAGGGCCTGAAGCTCGACTCGAGGAGTGCCCAAAACCGAAAATTTCAGTTTTTAAGTGATGGAAAGCCAAAACAGAGAGGGAGTTGATTCTAGCAGTTCAGCAGTTTCTAGGAGTTTCTTTGAGCGAATTTTACATTTTGTAGCTTGAATTTACTTGTAATTGCACTAGATTGTTAGAATTTAGATAGATTCCACATTTAGATCATTAGATTAGTAGATTGGTGATTGTAATTGAAGTTTGCAGCTGAGAATTGAGAAGAAGTGAAGTTGAATTGAAGCATTGTACAAGATTAATCATTCTTATTTTTGTCTATTGAAGCTTAATTGGTGATGTTCTTACCCTTTGATCTCTTTAATTCATTGCTTGTAGTGATTAGATTTTCAATTGCTTTCTTAGATTTTCTAGCCATGGTTTTTGCTTGTAGCACCATGGGCTAATAGCCTTGTGCTTGGGATAATTGAAATTAGGGATGAAGTGATTGTCTCATGCTATGATTGTTGATAATTGTGATCAATTGAATTAGATTGCTTCCTAATTGTGATTCTTAATTGTGCTTCATGAAAAATTGTCTCTTTTGATTAATGGTTGATCACCCCAAAGAATAGGCGAGAGTTGAGCTAACGTGATTAGGTGTTAATCGGGTTTCAATTTAGCATGATTGTATGAATTGGGGACTTCTACATTGAGAGATGGGAAGAACTAAGGATACTCACATTAGGCATTGTGATATTAATGGAGTGATTAATTTCATGATGGTTTATGCTTTCTAATTTGATTGATTTGCATTTGGATACAATCATAGCTTGTTAATCATGGATTCCTTGATGGAGATTATCCCTTGCACCCAATTCCCTCATTGATTTAGTGTATTTGATCTTGCATTCTAAGTGTTTGATAAATTGTTTGCATAATCTTGCCATTTAATTTCTTGCAATTTGTAGTGATTTAGTCCAAGAGCTTGTTGCAACTTTAGCCATTTAGAACTCTTATCCTTGAATTTCGTTTGCATACTTTCTCCCTTGGGTTCGATATTTTTGTTGATTGGTCTTAATAACTCTTACCCTATACACTCCAATCAACTCGCAATCGTACAACTTACAACTTTTCAATGATGATCTTCTAATCTTCAACCTATCTTTGACTCCTAAACTTTTCTGAAAATTCTAACTATACAGTGCAAGAGTGTGTTGAAGATGTACAAAGTAGTGTTCTATAAACACTTAGAACTTATGAAAAATCTCTTTGAAAAACTTGGGTGAATTCTTAGAAAGCTTGTGAATTATGAATGTGAGAATGTAGAGTGAAAATTATTCTGAACATAAAGTTGTGCCTAGACCTATTTATAAGCATGGGGGACAGTTAGTTTGTTGTAACAAACTAAAACTGCCTAACAAACTTAATCTTGATAACTGACCTGACTTCAGCTGATCTTGGTCTAGTCGTCTGCAGCTGACTTGGTGAAGACTCGCCTTTCTTATTCTACTCAGCTTGTCTTGACCTCGTCTGAGCTCTTCATAGTTGTCTCCTGCTGATGACTTGTTCCAAGCTCGTCTCCAGATGACCTCTGCCTCTTCAACCTCAGCTGACTTATCCGGCTCTTCCTAGTCTGATCAGCCTATTACTGGATCTTCTCCTCAGTTGTTCTTCATGGTTGGCTGATCATCTGAGTTGATCCTTGTCTTACTTCTTTTAACTCATCAAAACTTCTTCTGATCTAACACTTTCTATCTTAGTTGAACATAAATTTGATACAATCATAGCTTGTGATCATTGATTCCTTGATGGAGATTATCCCTTGCACCCCTATCCCCATTGATTTTTTGAGAAAACGACCAGGGCTTGATGGAGATTACTCACATAGGCCGACCAGGTCTGGAGCAGCCGAGCAGCCTCCAAAAGAGCGACCAGGGCTCATAGGGTCAAAACCAGGAGAAAACGAGAAGTTCTCACCAAAGGAGTGGAGGCTGGCCATCTATCCATAAAGACCGACCAACGGCCGATCAGGACCAGCGTCCGAGCAAGGGAGACTGGCAGTCATCTGTCCTTTTATGCAGAGAATCACCCCAGTGCCCCAGCCGACCAGGGGGGACGAAGGGCATCGGTCATGGATCGACTGGGCCCTAGCCCAGTCTCGGTACACGATCGCCTTGTACCTCTCACCTGCTCGCTCAAAGCCAGTCAGAGACCCTCGCAATTCCTTGCTTGCTTTCATGCAAAGAAAGATCAACAAAATGGCAAATCAGATCAGAGCTAGCAGCAGGGCCCCAAGAGGAATTTTGGGAACGAGCCCCTATCGGTGGAGGTTGAACAGCCATAAGTTCAACCTAAAAAAACTCCCCCCTTAAACCCCGGTGTATGAGGGAAAAACCGACCCTGAAACTCATCTGAGTAAATATAAAATCTACATGGTCGGCAGGGGGCTTCAGATGCCACCAAATGCAGACAGTTCCCACTTACCCTGGGTGAGCTCGCCCACAAATGTTACTTTTAACACCCTGTTCGGTCGATCAACAATTTCGACGAGCTGAGCGAGAAGTTCACCTCGTACTTTGCCTCCAAAATCCCCCCAGGTGAAAACCAACAGAGGTTGAAGAGGATCCGTTAGACCCGGACCGAATCCGACAAAGCCTACCTCGACAGGCTTGATGAGATACTCCTCACCAGGGAGCCGGTCGAAGATGAGCTTATTAAATCAAGAAAGTTTTGATGAGTTAAAAGAAGCAGTTCAGATGATCAGACGACTATGAAGAACAGCTGAGACTAAGTCCGAGTACTAAGCTGATCAGACTAGGTCATCAACTGAGCAAGTCAGCTGAAGACTGGAAAGTTACAAGTTGTCTGAAGACCAGCTCAAGTCTAGTCATCTGCAGGAGACAAGTGAAGAGCTCAGACGAGGTCAAGACAAGCTGAGTAGAATAAGAAAGGCGAGTCTTCACCAAGTCAGCTGCAGACGAGTAGAATAAAATCAGCTGAGGTCTAGAGCAGTTTTCAAGAATAAGTTTGTTGAGCAGTTTCTAGTTTGTTAAAACTAACTAACAAACTAACTGTCTTTTCAGACTTATAAATAGATCTAGGCACTTCATTAAAATTTATCTATCACACGAATTATTCATTCAGTAACAGATTCTCACAATTCACAAGATTTCGAAAAAGCACAAAAATTGTTTTCAAGGATTTCTTCATAGTTTTTTTTAAGTGTTTATAGAACACTTTCTTATACATCTTCAAACATCCTTCTATCACTCTAGAGTTAGATTTTTCAAGAATTGTTTAGAAGATTGAAAATTTGAAGATCAGTTTGTAATTTGTAAGTTGTACGATTAGAAAGTGAGTAAGTAAGCTAGTAGAAGAGACCTTTCTTCAAAGTTTGAAGAAGGAGAGTGGATGTAGGATTTTTATAATCCGAACCACTATAAATCGGGTGTTCTTTATTGTCTTCTTTTACTTACTTGTTTCTTTCTATTTCCTGTTTATAAATCAAAGATTAATTTTAGAATCAAAGTTAGAAATAAAATATCAGATTGTTTTTTATCTTGTTCAAGTTGAGTTTAAAATTGATTACCGCTGTGCTACTTGGGTGTTTAGAATAAATTTTGAAAGGTTTTAAAAAATATCTAAAAATCTATTCAACCCCCCCTTCTAGATTTTTCTTAGAAGGTTAATTCAAGTTTTCCTAAGATACTCAACTAATCGGGACCAACAAGTGGTATCAGAGCAGTGTTAAGCTGTTCTGATATTGATTTTAGGTCTTAACCAAGATTCTGAAATTTGTTCTTGATTATATTCATTTTCTTTGTTTCACTAACCGTTCTACTAACAAGATCTTGTAAGTGTTTTGGTTTTTCTATCTCACCATGTCTTCTATTAAGAGTAAGAAATCAAGGAGTCTACCTGATTTCTCAATCGAAGAATATGACTATTGGAGGTTTAGAATGGAGAACCATCTCAAAGCAATTCATGATAGAATGGAGGAGGTTCTTGAGGAAGGACCTATCAAGTTTTATCATGGTGGCACAAGTGATGGTACTGCAACAGCTGAAACAAGAGTAAGGCAAGAAAAGAAAAGCTCAGAACTCACAAGTGATGAAAGAAATATTCATAATCTGGATCAAGTTGCTAGAACTGAGATCATTGAAACATTGAGTAAGGATTGGATTGAAAAGGTGAAAAGATGCAAGACTGCCAAGGAAATGTGGGAAACTCTTGCTGGAATCTGTGAAGGATCAGATCAGGTCAAAGAAAACAAATTGCAATCAGTCCTACATGTTTTTGACACTTTCAAGATGAAAGAAGGAGAATCCATTGATCAACTAGATGTTAGGCTGATTAATCTTCTGAAAAAGGCAACTGATTTGAGTAAAACATATACAGAGAAAGAAATCAACAATAAAGTGTTAAGGTCATTAAGCAGAAGATGGAGAGAGAAAGCTAATATTCTGAAAGCTACTCAGAATCTATCTTCCATTTCACATCACACTTTATTTTCTCATTTGAAGGCATTAGAGTATGACATCCAAATCGAAGATGAAGAAGATGAAGCAGAATCCTCAACATCTGGAAAGACTGTAGCATTTGTTCATCAAGATGAATCTGAAAAGATCTCCAAGGCATCTAATTTGTCTATTAAGGAGGAAATGGATCTTCTGTTAAAAAGATATGAAAGGCTGAGAATGAAGTACAAAAGAAACAAGAGAGACAGACCAGGTCAAAGGAACTACAGATCAGATAAAGAAGAAAAGAGTTCAGACAATGATAGGAAAAAGGATCAGACTAGGAAGCATAAGTCACCAATCAGACGAGGAGATAGTAGTCCTAAGACAGACAGAGGAGATATCTGTTATACATGTAACAAGCCTGGTCACTATAGTTATGATTGTCCTCAACTCACTCCTAGAGAGAGAGAAGAAAAGAGGAAAAAGAGGATAGAAGGTATGCTGATCAGAGAGTTCTTCTGGCTGAGAAAGAAGAAGTTCATGAGACATCATTATCCTCATCCTCATCTGATTTTGGATCAGATGACGACATATGTCTAATGGTAAAAGAGGTACATTACTATTCATGCTCAGATAATGAATGTAATATCTTATCTGAAACTGATCCTAGTCTTATTGAGAAACTTTTGAAAGATTTGGAGACTGCTCTATCTACTTATAAACAGATAGAGACTGAAAATTTTAATTTAAAGAACCAAATTACTGATCTGACGAAGGTCAATCAAACAAAAATTAGTGAGAAATCAAACTGTACATTCAAGGGGGAATGTCAGACTGAGTCATTCACTAATACCTTGTCTGATAAGACAGATAAGTTAGAACAGGAGTTGAATTCTTTAAAAATAAAATTTTCAAATATCTATTCTGAGAATAAGAGTTACAAGAAGACTAATAGAGAGTTAAATCTCAAGTTAGGTCTGCTAAATAACACTCAGACTACAATAGATAAAATCTTCAATACTTCACAAAAGTCTAGTGATAAAACTGGATTAGGTTTTGATAGGAGTAAGAAAAATGATCCAATA
The DNA here is from genome assembly GCA_030762865.1 of Paraleonurus japonicus. Taxonomy (NCBI): domain Eukaryota; kingdom Viridiplantae; phylum Streptophyta; class Magnoliopsida; order Lamiales; family Lamiaceae; genus Paraleonurus; species Paraleonurus japonicus. Next base: position 15,585,912 of record CM061059.1, read on the forward strand.
AAACCTAGAGTTTTTGTTAAAGCAACTAAACCAAAGATAGAAACTAGATTTAGTCCTTGGAAACCTAAGGAATTAATTACCTCATCTGATAATTCTGAAAAGAAAAATCAGACGAGGACAAAAACTCCAAAGGTTAAACCCAAGACTAAGTCAAAGTTTTATCCTAGGTATAATAGCTTTGATGGAAGAAGTAAAACATATCCATTTTTACCAAGATTCAAGACAATTTCAACAGATCAGTTAAATAAGATTGATCTTGAAACTCTTATCTTAGTAGATAGATATGGATGTAAACTTCAATCTATGATTTTGAGGAACATTGATATCTTTGTCTGGATTCCTAAAAGTCAACTTAACATGAAAGGACCCAAAGTACAAAGGGTACCTAAGCATTAAATTTGTGATAGCAGGAAGATAAGAAGATAGTTGAAAGAGGAGACATTCTTGAGGTCATCTGGTACATTGACAGTCGCTGTTCCAAGCATATGACCTATGAAAGACGACTACTCTCTAACTATCAAACTATAGATGGACCAAGAGTGATGTTTGGAGACAACAATTATGGACTTACCAAAGGTGTAGGGACACTGATGATAGGAGATATTCAAGTACATGAAGTCTACTATGTGGAAGGATTGAAACACAATCTACTATCTGTTTCACAATTTTGTGATAAGGGGTTTTGTGTTAAATTTACTCATAATGCATGCTATGTATTAGATGGTATCAATGAAAATATTCTATTAGCTGGAGTCAGACAAGGTAACATTTATGTTGCTAATTTCAAAAGTTGTCCTAAAGATACTTGTCTTGTTGCTAAGAGTTCAGATGACTTAAGTTGGCTGTGGCACAAACGTCTTGGTCACTTAAACTTCAAAACTCTTAACAAAATAGTAAGGAAATCTTTAGTTAAAGGACTCCCTGATAAAGTATTTTCAAAGAACCATGTGTGTGATTCTTGTCAAAAAGGAAAACAGACTAAAGCTTCTTTTAAAACAATAAGTAGTCCTTCTTCAGAAAGGATTCTGGAACTTCTTCACATAGATCTTTTTGGTCCAGTATCACCTCTCAACTTTAGTGGAAGAAAATACACTTTGGTAATTGTTGATGATTTTTCAAGATTTACCTGGGTTATTTTCTTATACAAAAAGAATGAGACTATGATTAAGATTCCAGAATTTCTTAAAAAGGTTCAAAATGAAAAAGGATTAACTATTGTTAAAATTAGAAGTGATAAAGTGTTGGTCCCGGATTGTTGAGTTGATTAAAACCTTGAGTTAGCCTTCTAGAACAAAATCTAGAAAGGGGGGGGGGGGGTTTGAATAGATTTTGTAGACTTTTCGAATCTCTCCAAAATCAATTCAAAGTACCAAATTAACACAACGGAAAACAATTTTAAACTCAACTTTTAACAAGATCAAAAGCAATCTGATAAGATAGGTTTAACTTTAATCCTGAGATTAATCTGTAATTAATAACCAAGGAATTGAAAAGAAACAAATAAGTAAATCAAAGCGATAAAGAACACAGGATTTATAGTGGTTCGGATTATAACAATCCTACATCCACTCTCCTTCTTCAACCTTGAAGAAGGGCCTTCACTTACTTACTTTCTTCCTTCTCGCTGACTTACTTACAATCGTGAATCTTCAGCCTTACAATGAATTCTTCCTAATTTCTGGATATCTATGGCTTGAAGATCTAATAAGAAAAAGTGTTCTACAAACACTAAAACTGGAAAACGCATAAAACGTTTGTGAATGTGTACAATATTTGTGGCTCGTGAATACAATTCGTATATATTGATGAGTGCAAAGTATTAGTAGTTTTTTCTAAACTAATTTTTATCCCTATTTATAGAGATCTTCACTTGGTAGTTGTAACTCCCTTGAATTCTGTTTTGATTAGTTATAACAATATAACTGAATCTTGTAAATTCCTCTTAGTTGGTTGAAACTGCTTCTTGAATCTTGTGTAACATTTCTCTAACACTTCATCGTCTGATACTTGCTCCTTCTTGTCTCCGTCTTTATTCCTTGTCTTGATGATTATTTATAGTATTGTATGTCAACAGTCTTCTATGTATTATCCTTGTCTGATATCTTGACCTCGTCTGATTTCCTCTCCTCATCTGAGATTTGTCCTTATCTGATGTCTTGACCTAGTCTGACTACTTATACTTAGTTTTATTTACAAAAGTATACTTCAGCTGTCTATACAAGATACTCAGCTGGTCATCCTATTTTACACTTTTAACACATCAAAACTAAATACAATATTTCCTTTACCTAACAATTTCCCCCTTTTTGATGATGTTAAAACACAGCTCAAGAAAAGAAAAATGTTAGTATTTTTCAAGAGATAATCATATTGCAAAGTAAACACCTAAGTCACACAGATAATCAGAACAATGGATTCAATAAACAGATGATCAGAGTAATTTAGTTAATCACAGTCAGAGTCAAATACTACGAAGACAACATGGACAAGTTTTGACAATTTCAGATATGTTAGTGATGGAATTATGAACAAGTTACTAAAACGGATTAAGTCAGTTAAAGTATCAACGTTTATGAGAGAAGTCAAATTTGGTATTCAGATATATTCACAGAGTAGCACAAATTTCATATAGATCAGATAAGGATCACAAAAAAAGAGAAAATTAGACTAGTCATACCACCTATCCTCCTCAGGAATCTTCAGCCAATCAAAGACTCTATTCTTTAAGGATATGGTCTCTCCACCTTCAGCAAGATCAGCAATGGATTCAACCTTGATTATCAGCTGCTTGATCTTCTCACGATCTGGTCGGCCATCCTTTGTTAGTGGAGGTTCCATCTGAGAGTAGGAAGGTGCAACAACGTCTGCATTGAACTCCTCATGTGCCAGATCTATTACGTACTGATACATTTGAGGATCCCTTTCTTCCAACCAGTTATGAAATGCAGTGTTCTCATCCAAACCCCATTTGATATTTTTGCATACGTGAAACTGGAAGACCCAATCTACTTCAAACGGTCTCCATTTCACCTGGTCTGCCATTAGTAGGATTTCTTTGGGAACAACCTCACCTCTATGAACTGGTCTGAAGACGTCCCTGCCTTGCTCATCTTGTTCTTTCTGAACCCATCTCCTTAATGATCTATCATAGAATTTCCCTGCTGCTTTTTCCTGTTCTCTTCTTTTCTTGGCATCCCTTCTCTTATACTTCTCCTTCTCCTCCCTTCTCCTCTTTAGCACTCTTGCTTCTTCTTCTGTCTCAGACTGGGTTTTCTGAATTTGGCTCAAAGTCTTAGCTTTTCCCAGCTGCTTTAGATGAGGATGGGGGGGATTTGATTGATAAGACGGGAGCAGGATCAGCAGTGGGTGGAAGATCAGGTTCAGGATCAAACTCGGTTGACTCAGCTGTTCTCCTTTTTAATCTCCTTAATGCTCTCTGGGACTTCTCTTCAGCTGTCTTTTTCTTTTCTTCCTCAGCTTTCAACAGTTCCTCAGATAACTCCTCTATTCTCAGATTCAGGGCCATCAGCTGATCATCCTGCAGCTCAACTCTTTTCTTGAGCTCACTATCTTCCCCCTTTTTAGCATCAGCAAAATGGGTATTACAGATAGTGGCTACTTGATTTATTTGGCCTATGAGCTCTTCTCTGACAAGCCCTGTCTTCTGATTAAGCTGGTCATATCTCTTCTTTTGTCCGACCTCAGCTCGTCTGAATTCGTCATCCATAAATTTCTTTAGGATGGTTGTCTGTCTGTCTTTCTCCATGGCAAGCTGCATTGACAGAATTTGAAGAAATGAGGCTTCCTTTGCTCTCCATGACTCTCTCACCTGGTCTTCAACACTGTCACTTATCTGACAAAAAGCATCTCGTACATAGTGTTTAACCCAGGCATCTTGAGAGTTCATTTCTTCAGCCACTTTTTGCTTCAATTTGGCCATATTCTCTTCATGTCTGATTCCAGAGAAATATAGATCAATTTTGGTCTTTTTATGAACAGCTGCTTCTATATTTTCCTTCAATGAAGAGGTTATGACGTTTGGGACCATCTGGAAGGCATTTAGACAGGCATTTTTCAGATTTTGTACTTCGGCCTTCAATGCTTCCACATCGGATACAGACGCAGATGTGGTGGGCAAGCTCTGCTCCTCAGAGGAAGGAAATAGAGTTAGATCTATTTCCTCGATTTCAGCTTCAGTTTGCACAGCAGCTGGAGGGGAATCTGCCAGATGAGTTGATGTGGTTGGCATGTCTGTTTCCACCTCAGCTGTCTCTTGCACCACAATCTGCTCCGTTTGTGCCTCCTCAGCTGTATCCATATCAGCTGGCTCATCGGCAGCTCCACCAGTTTGTTCTTCTAACCTTTCCTCCTCAACCACAACTTCTTCATCCTTTTTCTGTTCCCCTTCCTTTTCATCTGCTTTTTCAACCTCTTCTGGAGTCTCATCTCCAAGATATACCCTTTGAAGAATATAATCAACAAATGTATTTTCGGTTAGGATATCTTGGAATGACTTAAGTTTTGCCTTCTTGAGGACTTCTTTCTCCCAGATGGCTAGGTTGTTGCCTCCTGCTTCAGCTATCAAGATAGCCGTCTCTTCAAAGGAACCCAGCCTGAGTCTTCTTAACAGATAGACATCAATCAACTCCTTCAATAGCTCAGGCTCGTCCTTAAGAGTGGATTCTTGTCTTAGGATAAATTTCTTCCCAAGAATCCACAGAGAGGTTTCAGTTGGACCCATTTCCCCAGATGGGTTGGGTAGATTTAAGTAGAGGTCAGGTTCGGATGAGGTTGAGGGTAAGAAAGAGAATGGATCGTATGAGGGTTGGGTTTGTGGACTTATGGGAGTGGACCGTTTTAGAGGCTCAGAGGCAGCGGTCTCATCTGCCCCTTCATTGCCAGGTTGGGAAGTGGTGGTTTCAGGTACTCCATCCTCAGATGAGGATGAAGATGATGATGAACTGGCTTCCTCTCCTCCTGACTTCTCCTCAGACGAGACATCTACCGTCTCCGTCTGTCCCGATCCTTTCTCCGCCTCAGCTGCGACACTTCCCCCTTGGGAACTTAAGATGTTGTTTGTCCTCAAACAACAAGACGATTAAGCACATTAGGGTGAAATTGATTGCAATTATGTTCAACGAGCACAAGAACGAAATAGGACAATCAAACCTCTTCAATGAAAACAAGCATCAATGCAAACTTTTCACTAGCACTCAAAAATGTCATGTTTTGACAAATTCAAACTCAAATGCTCAATTCAATGCTCCTTCCATGGAGTGTTTCACTCATCACTCTAGTGTATCAGGACATGTATGCACTCACTCATCATTCCACAAAATGAACACCATAGGCTTGCCAATAGACTCAATCTCAATTATTTATTTTTGTGCTTCAAACATGAATCAAAGAGGGCTTTCTCAAGGTTGTAATGTAGGCTCTTTGGACAAGGTGGGTGAATTTTAGGAAAAGTGACTCAACAATTAGTAGAACAAATGAATGTTGATCAAGTAATACAATACAATTCAACTCAAATCTCTACAATCATCACTCTTTCTTTTCTTCTTCACTCTTTCTCAAATAGAATTCACCACCAATCTCCTTTGAGACTTTTCTTGCATTTTTCAAGCACTCAATTGAATTTTTTTTTCATTTTTCTCATCTTTTCCACAATTCAATTTTTTTCTTTTCAACCTTCTTTTTTTTTCTCTCCTCAAACTTAGCAAATTAAACCACCACACTTTTCTTTTCATTCACCATTCTTTTGTCAACAATCAAAGCTCTACTAATCATTAGGACAAAAAGGCTCATAAGAATAGACAAAATGGCTTCAATTTCACAAGCTTGCCAAAGAAATAAGGATTTAAGGCTCAAATTGGCTCACTAGGAAAATCAATGTTTTTGGTGGGGTCAAATTTGGCTAATTGGCTTTCAAATCAAACAAGGCCTCTTATCATCTTCACAAAATCCACACAAAACTCAATTTTGACAAGTCTCTAGGCAAGTTCTATCATGCAAATTCATGAACGATGCACTCAACAAAGAATCAAACCGTATAAAATGTACGATTTAAAAGGCACAAAAGCTCACGGCTTAAAAATGAGCAAGGAATCAAGCATTCTCACTCACATCCATCATCACACAACAATTCATCAAGCTAGCATCAAGCCACAAATCAACTCCTTATCAAATCAAAAGTCCGATATGTCCACCACTCAAGCACACATGCTCATGAACATAATCTCAATCATATACCCCTACACATACCAACGCTCTCCACAACTACTCTCAATAAAGATAAACTCAAATATCAGCAATTAATCCACAAATAAGCTCCAAATTCACAAAAATTTTCTCATGCTAATGAGAGGCAAATCGGTGCAACGAAAATCGCTAAACTAACACACCCCCCCAAACTTTTTCATTGCTAAGCAATTAAAAGTTTGGTAAGATAGTTAGCTAGTTGAGTTGCACACAACTACCTACTACTAAGAAATGAAAAACACGAAAAGAGACACACCTTCCCCAAACTTAGACAAGTCCAAGTCTGGAGAAGGTGTTGTACCTAAAGATCTTCAAGTATCCTCTCTCCTTCAAGCTTGTAAAACTCACCTTCCTGAAAAGCAACACACAGCACACTTATTGAAAACAAAAAATAAATACTAAAAAAAATAAAATAAAATAAAGCAAGTAAATGATGGGTTGCCTCCCATCTAGCGCTATTTTTAACGTCCATTGCCGGACGGAACTCAATGAGTTCATACTCCCCTATCGAAATGGCCACGGATATTGGTCCTCCTTGCCATTATAGCTCATCCTTTGCGCTTCGAAATCATGGAGGTCAATATGTAGGAGAGACCCATCATCCACATCCTTGCACTTTATTGATGGTTTTCCTCCTTTCTTTCTCACCAATAACCCTCTCCATTTCTTTTCTCCAAGGATGCCCAAGCACTTCTTCAATTCATTCCTATAACCAAAGTTTACAAGAGGTAAAATAAAATCAATAGAAGCATCAATATCAATTAAAGTACAAATTGAAGAATCAAGAGGTTTAGAAATGCTCATTTCGTTCTTCAATTCCTCCTTTGGTGCTTCTAGATTTTCTTCTTCAATGTTGCTCACGTCAATCAATTGACATTCCTCTTCCTCACTTTCGACAAGGAAATCGTTCATTTCATCCTTCTTGCTTGGACCCCCTTCTTCTTGATGGTTCTCCATGGTAGTTATGTGCTTGACTTCAAGTGAGAAAGAGTCGAGATGACTTACTAGAACATTAAATTGAACTTGGGTGATCTCCATGTTCTCATCTATCAGTACATCAACTCTTTTCTTTGCCTCATAGATGTTCTCATACAAGGAAATCAATTCTTCAAATCTTGAGTCATCTTCCTCAATTCTCTTCAGCAATATCTCAAGCAACTCCTTCAAGGTAGCTCTCACCTCATAGATTCTCCAATCTTGATAATGAGAAGAAGGTTGTGGAATTTGATATTCATACTCAGAGCTTCTCCCATTACTGTAGCCATATCCTTCATAGTATGGAGGATAAAACATACTATTCTGATAATAGTATGGATTCCACGAGAAGTGGTTATATCCATCCATCTTCGCAATTAAGCTCTTCCTTGCATCTTTCGTAGGCTACAAAAAGAACAAGTATCAAACTCCCAAAAAACAACAAACCAAAACAAAAATAAGAAGAATAAAAAAAATGACTCTACTAACACCACTCAACAAACTCTAAGTCCCTATTAGCACTCTAATTAGTTCCCCGACAACGGCGCCATTTTGATTGCAGCTTTTTCGAGTAAGTATATTTAAGACCCAATCAAGTTATCGAACCCAAAGGAACTATGTCGAGCTAGGATCCCTAAAGCTAAGAGTTGGCATGGTATTATAGAGTCGGGCTCGGGTATTCAAAATTAAATCTAAAATTAATAACTAAAAATAATCAAGAGATAATAAATATGAGAAAAATGTGTTCGGGTGCAAATCACCGAGGAATCCTTAATTACGAATCACACATGATCGGGATTTCAATTAACGAGAGATAATAGGAGCTATCTAGCATAAAATCACATATCAACCGTACTGGATAAGCCTAGGTTTAATATATCAAAGAAACACGTAAGATAGTTTAGAGACGACACCCTAAGTCTCCTCACTTAATCACAAGAAATAGAATCAAGCAATTAACGTATTCTAATGTAGGTTCTAATGAAAATTAACCAAGTCTCCTTGCGTTAATCCAATATTTACTTTAATTTCCAAACCAAGCCTAACACCTAAGAATCAATTTAATAAACCAAATCTCTTTGAGCAAATTAAATCAATTAACAAAGGATCAAGACCTAATCTAGCAATTGAATCATGCAAATCACAATAGAATAATTATTCACCTCTACAATTGAAATACCCAATCACATGATCATCAAAATTAATTCACCCAAGGATCATCACCCCCAAACACAAAAGCAATTTAGTCAATCATCATGAATTCAAGAAAACCCATGGAAATTGAAAGAATTGAGAGAGAAGAAAGCATAATAATTGAAAAAGAATCCACTATTAATTAAAAGAATAAGGTTTGATGTCACCTTGAATGTGTTGAGACTCTTGATTGAATTAAAATCTAACCCTAATTTGCAAGGAATTGAAAGATCTAAGAAAAATCCCTAATATATGTGTGAATGTATGTGTGAAAAAAAATGAATTGTGCGTGAATGATGTGTATAGAAAATAGGAAGAGAAAGCCCTAAAATTCTAAACTAAACTAATGTCTCCCCGCTGCTTCTGCTGCAGCGCAGATTTAAAAAACTCGATAGGGGTGTACTTATCAAAATGTGGGTGCAGCTGGTGGGTGTAATTCCTAATCCGAAGGGTGCATGCGATTCTGGTGTAACAGTTTGTTTTTCGCCGTCTCCTTCGTTTGACCGTATCTCCTTCATACGAACTCCGAATGACCTCATTCTTTTTGCGTTGCGACCGTCTCTCGGCCCTCTTTCCAACCATATAACTCCTCACCTGATTTGGCAATGTTAACAGACCTCAATTTGCACTCAAAGTTGGCCTAAAACCTACAATTTCAACTTAAAACACCAAATCCAACAATTAAATGCAATTGGACCAATTAATTATGAATTAAGCCATAAATCATCATCAAATCAAGATAATAAAGCCCTAAAATCATATGCAATTTTACCCTAATCAGAAGCTGTCCTCTCCTCATCCTCCTCAGCTTCCTCCGTCTCAGCAGACGAGGATTCATCCACCAAAACCGTCTTTGTCTCTTTCGTCTTGGCTTTCGAGGCCCTTTTCTTTGGAGCTAGAGGTGGAGTTGGAGCGTCTCCATCTCCTTTTGAATCAGTCGGCCCGTATATCTTCTCATCTTTAATCAAGAGCCCTTTCTGTCTTGTATACTTCTTGACTCCAATACTCCAGTCAAGGTTGTCTGTACCCACTTTGTGTTCAAGTATGATGGTGATCCTTGCCATCATACTTGCAATCTTGGTCAGAGACCATCTCATTAGCTCGTCTGATATAGGGGACTTTGTGAACTTTTTCTTTTCCTCCATAATCCTCGAGTAGACCAACCTTGCCCAGTTGATCTCCGCCCCGTCTAGGATAGCCCTCAGACAACATATCCTTGGCTTGGTTAGCCCATCATGGCTTTGTTGCTCCCCCAAGATGCACTTGGTCAGGATTAGCATCAACAGTCTAAACTTCTTCTTCAGCATTGGCTTTTTTAAATTCGCCGTCGTATTCTGATATGTTCTCTTCGCCATCAGTCGGAAACTCTCCAAATATTCCGATGATTTATAGGTGAATGGGTTGTCGTCGGTGGTGCTCAAATTAAAAATAGCACCAATCTCAGAAATTGATAAAACAATTCTTCTTTTCTTCTCTTTCATTCTAATTTGCGATTCTAGACCTGTATCTGTTGCTTTTGCTCTGGTCAAAAACTCAGCACACAGATCATCCACCGTCAAATTCTTCGTAGGTTTCATCGTACAGTACTGCTTTAATCCCCTTGATTCCAGTAGATTTAATATTTCTCTTGTTTCCGAATCAGTGGCAGTATCCCAATCAACATACATTTCTGACTTTGTTTTATCTCTAATAGAAGTCAGATCATATTCGAACTTGATTTTCTTTTTGGAGTCCGCCATTGATGAATACAGAAGGTTTTAGGAGGGAAAAGAGAGGTTTTGAGAAAATATGAAGAGTTTTATGTGTGCGTAAATGAAAATTATGCACACGAATGTCTATTTATATAGAAAATATAATAATAAACAATTATTAGAATAATAATACCCTGCAAAAGTGTAAATGTAGGGTTTCGAATCGCCATTAATGCAATTATGACATTTATTTTGAAAAGTGCATAGAATATTATTTAATATGTCGCGCGTGAGATTAAGACGGTTCATTTTTCAGAAACCGCCTCCATTTCTGGCACGTGAAGCATACTCAGCATTTTTCAAAAGTTAATTTGATAAAACTTCGGGTCCGTAGTAACTTCTCTCCTGACACAGTTACTTATTTAAGAAATTACTTTTCAGTTAATTGGAGAGATAGAATAAAATATTATTGTTTTTAGAAAACAAATTTGAACCCTTATCCTTTTATTTTGTAAAACAAAATATTTTAACAAACTGGATAACTTCATTTTTGAAATAAATGATAAAGAGAATTATGATATTAAATTCATATATTAATTATATGAACCCAATATTCATAACTAAGAGTATTTAAGAAAAACTTCCTGGACTTTCACCTCGTCTTGATTGATAGCATCACTGTCTGTTTCCTGAATATTTCGACAATTAATCCTTGTCTTGTATTTAGAGATATGTACTAAACTTTATTCTTGCTGAAACCACAAACACTTAGACAGATTGTTAGTATCAAGAGTAAGTCAGATAGGGTGCAATGGTCATCTGATTCAGTTAGAAGTCAGTTGACTATTGTATCCTTATCTGATTTATCTATGTCAGACAAGTAATTATCAAGTCAGACATGGTCAATATGACTAATCCTTGATTCTTGATTCCAATATAGGAGATCAATGATATCAGCTACCTGATTGTCCTTTGACTCATATCTAGTCTGATAATTCTTTCTAGACATAATAAACCAATTGAGAAAGACAAAGTAAAACAAGAAATTAGATTATAGGTTAACTAAAGAAGCATCTAGTAATCCTAATTCTACCGATAGTTCTTTAAACCTTGTCTCTGCAAGAGGTTTTGTCAAGATGTCTGCTCTTTGAAAATCAGTAAGAATCTTCTCTAATCTGATATCTCCTTTTTCAACATGGTCTCGGATGAAATGGTGTCTGATATCTACATGCTTACATCTTGTATGTAGGACTGGGTTCTGAGTAATAGCTATGGCACTATTACTATCACAAAATATAGGTACTTCTTTGGTGATAATGTTATAGTCCCTTAGCTGTTGACTTATCCAGATCAGCTGAGAACAACAACTTCCAGCTGCCATATACTCAGCTTCAATTGTGGAAGTAGCTACAGAGGTTTGTTTCTTAGACAACCATGAAATCAGCTTACTACCAAGAAATTGGCAAGTACCAGATGTAGATTTTCTATCTATCTTACACCCACCAAAATCTGAATCTGAGTATCCAGACAGCTCAAAGTTATCATCAGCTGGATACCATAGTCCAACATTTATAGTTCCTTTCAGATACTTGAGAATTTTCTTTGCTGCTTCAAGATGGCTTTTCTTAGGATTAGCTTGAAAACGAGCACATACTCCAACTGCAAAAGAAATATCAGGTCTACTAGCAGTTAAATATAATAAAGAACCAATAAGACCTCTATACTCAGTTTGATCAGTGTCTTCTCCCTTCTCATCTGGATCCATTGAAAAATTTGTCATCATAGGTATCTTAGCTTCTCGGCTGGTACCTATTCCAAATTTATCAATAAGATCTTTTGTATATTTGGCTTGATTGATGAATATTCCCTTCTTTGTCTGTTTGACTTGGAGTCCAAGAAAATATGTCATCTCACCCATCATGGACATTTCAAATCTGCTTTTCATAAGAGAACTAAAATCTTCACATAAAGATATATTAGTTGATCCAAATATTATATCATCAACATAAATTTGAACTAACAAAAGATCACAACCAAACTCTTTTCTAAAAAGAGTTCTATCAATTCTACCTTTAACAAAACCATTTTGAATTAAATATTCAGACAAGGTGTCATACCAAGCTCTTGGTGCTTGTTTAAGTCCATATAGAGCTTTCCTTAGTCTATAAACCTTGTCTCCTTTGACAAAACCAGGGGGTTGCTCTACATAAACTTCCTCAGCTAGGATTCCATTTAAGAATGCTGACTTAACATCCATTTGAAAAACTATGAATCTTTTAAAAGCAGCATAGGCTAAAAATAATCTTATGGCTTCCAGACGAGCTACTGGTGCAAAGGTTTCATCATAATCGATACCCTCTGATTGTGAATAACCTTGAGCAACTAGTCTGGCCTTATTTCTAACCACAATATTGTTTTCATCCCTTTTGTTTTTAAAGACCCATTTAGTTCCAATGACTTTTTGATGATGAGGTCTTTCAACAAGCTCCCACACATCTTGTCTTTGAAACTGATTTAGTTCTTCTTGCATGGCATTAATCCAGTTGGAATCAGTTAGAGCTTCTGTAATTGATTTAGGTTCAAGTAATGACACATAGCAACTGAACATACAATCTTGATTTAGTTGGGTCCTCGTCTGGACACCAGAGTCTAAATCTCCAATTATCTGCTCAGCTGGGTGATATGACATTACTTTCTTACCTTTATCTTTTACAGTAGATGGTGTCTTGTCTGAACTATTTATTTCAGATGATTCTATGTTACCTTCTGATAACTCTACCTGATCAGCTGATGTGTCATTGATTGCCTGATCAGTTGGTAGATCAGCTGTTGAGGAAGTTCTTTCAAGTTCCTTTCCTTTGTCTGATTCTTCCTCTTCATCTGAATCTGATTCTTGATTGTAGAATTTTATGGTTGATTCTTTGATAGTCATCTGATCCAGATCATCTGATATCTTTGTGATGTCCCCTGTCTTATCAAACTCAAGAAAAGTTTCATCAAATACCACATGGGGTGTTTCTTCTACACACAAGGTTGTCTTATTAAAAACTCTATATGCCTTTGATACAGAAGAGTATCCCAAGAATATCCCGTCTGCTATCTTGGCATCAAAAGTTTTTAATTGAGACTTTCCATTGTTATGTATGAAACATTTACAACCAAATATATGAAAATATGAAATTTTGGGAGGTCTTCCCTTCCAAATTTCATAGGGAGTTTTACACTTATCCTTAACAATCAAGCTTCTATTTTGAACATAACATGCTGTGTTAACAGCTTCTGCCCAAAATCTGTGTGGAGTGTTATACTCGGATAACATGGATCTAGCTGCCTCTTTCAAGGTTTTGTTTCTCCTTTCAACCACTCCATTTTGCTGTGGAGTCCTTGCTACAGATGTTTCCTGAGCTATGCCATTCTCAATGCAGTAGTTAGAAATCAATTTATTTAGAAATTCAGTACCTTTATCACTTCTAATTTTAACAATATTTAATCCTTTTTCATTTTGAATCTTCTTAAGAAATTCTGGAATCTTAGTCATAGTTTCATTCTTTTTGTACAAGAAAATAACCCAAGTAAATCTTGAAAAATCATCAACAATTACTAAGGTATATTTTCTTCCACTAAAACTGAGAGGAGTTACTGGACCAAAGAGATCCATATGAAGAAGTTCCAGAATTCTTTCTGATGAAGGATTACTTATTGTTTTAAAAGAAGCTTTGGTCTGTTTTCCTTTTTGACAAGCATCACACACATGGTTCTTTGAAAATATTTTATCAGGAAGTCCTTTAACTAAAGATTTCCTTGCTATTTTGTTAAGAGTTTTGAAGTTTAAGTGACTAAGTCGTCTGTGCCACAGCCAACTTAAATCATCTGAACTCTTAGCAACAAGACAAGTATCTTTAGGACAACTTTTGAAATTGGCAACATAAATGTTACCTTGTCTTACTCCTGCTAATAGAATATTTTCATTGATACCATCTAGAACGTAGCATGCATTATAAGTAAATTTGACACAAAACCCTTTATCACAAAATTGTGAAACAGATAGTAGATTGTGCTTCAATCCTTCCACGTAGTAGACTTCATGAACTTGAACATCGCCAATCATTAGTGTTCCTACACCTTTAGTAAGTCCATAGTTGTTATCACCAAACATCACTCTTGGTCCATCAATGGTTTGATAGTTAGAGAGAAGTCTTCTTTCACAGGTCATGTGCTTAGAACAACCACTGTCAATGTACCAGATGACCTCAAGAATGTCTCCTCTATCAACTATCTTCTTGTCTTCCTGCAATCACAAATTTATTACTTAGGTACCCTTTGTACTTTGGGTCCTTTCATGTTAAGTTGATTTTTAGGAATCCAGACAAATATATCAATGTTCCTTAAAATCATATATTGAAGCTTACATCCATATCTATCTACTAAGATAAGACTTTCAAGATCAATCTTATTTAATTGATCTTTTGAAATTGTCTTAAATCTTGGTAAGAATGGGTATGATTTGCTTCTTCCATCAAAGCTATTATACCTAGGATAGATCTTTGATTTAGTCTTAGGTTTAGCCTTAGAATTTACTTTCCTCGTCTGGTTTTTCTTTTTAGAGGTATCAGATGAGGTAATTAATTCCTTTGGTTTCCAGGGACTGAATAAAGTTTCTACCTTAGGTTTAGTTGCTTTGACAAAGACTCTAGGTTTTATTGGATCATTCTTCTTACTCCTATCAAAGCCTAACCCAGTTTTATCACTAGACTTTTGTGACATATTGAACATTTTATCTATTGTGGTTTGAGAATTATTTAGAAGTCCTAACTTGAGATTTAATTCTCTGTTAGTTTTCTTATAATTCTCATTCTCAGAATAGATATTTGAAAATTTTATTTTTAAAGAACTCAATTCTTGTTCTAACTTTTCTGTCTTATCAGACAAGGTACTAGTGATCATCTCAGTCTGACATTCCCCCTTGAATGTACAGTCTGGTTTTTCACTTACCTTAGTTTGATTGAACTCAGTTAGATCAGTAATTTGATTCTTTAAATTAAAATTTTCTGCCTCTATCTGTTTATAAGCAGATAGAGTTGTTTCCAAGTCTTTCAAAAGTTTATCAATAAGACTGGGATCAGTTTCTGATAAGATATCACAATCATTATCAGAAGAGGAATAGTAATGTACCTCTTTTGCCATCAGGCAGATGTCATCATCTGATCCAAAATCAGATGAGGATGAGGATGAAGATGTCTCATGAACTTCTTCTTTCTCAGCTAGGAGAGCTCTCTAGTCAACATACCTTCTATCTCTTTTCTTCCTCTTTTCTTCTCTCTCTCTGGGAGTAAGTTGAGGACAATCATAACTGTAGTGACCAGGTTTGTTACATGTATAGCATATATCTCCTCTGTCTGTTTTTGGACTACTATCTCCTCGTCTGATAGGTGACTTATGACTTCTTGACTGATCCTTCTTTCTATCATTGTCTGAACTCTTTTCATCCCTGTCTGATCTATAATTCCTTCTACCTAACCTGTCTCTCTTGTTTCTTTTGTACTTCATCTTCAATCTTTCATACCTTTTTAACAAAAGAGCCATTTCTTCTTTTACGGACAAATCAGATGCTTTAGAGATCTTTTCAGATTCGTCTTTATGAACAAAAGCTACTGTTTTTCCAGATGTAGATGACTCTGCCTCATCTTCTTCATCTTTGATGTGAATGTCATATTCCAGTGCTTTAAGATGAGAGAAAAGAGTGTGATGTGATATTGATGACAGATTCTGTGTTGCTTTGAGAATATTAGCTTTCTCTCTCCATCTTTTGCTCAAAGATCTGAGTACCTTGTTATTAATTTCTTTCTCAATGTAAGTCTTACCCAAATTGGCTGCTTTGTTCACAAGATTAGTCAGTCTTACGTCCAATTGATCCACAGTTTCACCATCTTTCATTTTGAATGTGTCAAATGCATGTAGAACAAACTGTAGCTTATTTTCTTTGACCTGTTCAGATCCTTCACAAACACTTGCAAGAGTCTCCCACATATCCTTAGTTGTCTTGCATCTCTTAACTTTCTCTATCCAATCATTGCTTAAAGTTTCAATGATTTCAGTTCTTGCAACTTGATCCAAATTGTGAATCTTCCTTTCATCACTAGTGAGTTCTGAGCTTTTCTTTTCTTGCCTAACTCTTGTTTCAGCTGATGTAGTACCATCACTTGTGCCACCATGATAAAACTTGATAGGTCCTTCCTCAAGAACCTCCTCCATTCTGTCATGAATTGCTTTAAGATGGTTCTCCATTCTAAACTTCCAGTAATCATATTCTTCTATAGAAAAATCAGGCAAACTCCTGGATTTCTTGCTTTTCACAGAAGACATGGTAAAACAGAAAAACCACAATACTCACAAGATCTTGTTAGTAGAACTGTTAGTGAAACAAAGAAACTACAGACTATCAAGAACAAAATTCAGGATCTTAGTTAAGACCTAAAATTAATATCAGAACAGCTTAACACTGCTCTGATACCACATGTTGGTCCCGGATTGTTGAGTTGATTAAAACCTTGAGTTAGCCTTCTAGAACAAAATCTAGAAAGGGGGGGTTTGAATAGATTTTGTAGACTTTTCGAATCTCTCCAAAAATCAATTCAAAGTACCAAATTAACACAGCGGAAAACAATTTTAAACTCAACTTTTAACAAGATCAAAAGCAATCTGATAAGATAGGTTTAACTTTAATCCTGAGATTAATCTGTAAATGATAAACTAGGAATTGAAAAGAAACAAATAAGTAAATCAAAGCGATAAAGAACACAGGATTTATAGTGGTTCGGATTATAACAATCCTACATCCACTCTCCTTCTTCAACCTTGAAGAAGGGTCTTCACTTACTTACTTTCTTCCTTCTCGCTGACTTACTTACAATCGTGAATCTTCAGCCTTACAATGAATTCTTCCTAATTTCTGGATATATTGGCTTGAAGATCTAATAAGAAAAAGTGTTCTACAAACACTAAAACTGGAAAACGCATAAAACGTTTGCGAATGTGTACAATATTTGTGGCTCGTGAATACGATTCGTGTATATTGATGAGTGCAAAGTATTAGTAGTTTTTTTCTAAACTAATTTTTATCCCTATTTATAGAGATCTTCACTTGGTAGTTGTAACTCCCTTGAATTTTGTTTTGATTAGTTATAACAATATAACTGAATCTTGTAACTTCCTCTTAGTTGGTTAAAACTGCTTCTTGAATCTTGTGTAACATTTCTCTAACACTTCATCGTCTGATACTTGCTCCTTCTT
The DNA here is from genome assembly GCA_030762865.1 of Paraleonurus japonicus. Classification (NCBI taxonomy): domain Eukaryota; kingdom Viridiplantae; phylum Streptophyta; class Magnoliopsida; order Lamiales; family Lamiaceae; genus Paraleonurus; species Paraleonurus japonicus. Next base: position 15,603,323 of record CM061059.1, read on the forward strand.
GTCTCCGTCTTCATTCCTTGTCTTGATGATTATTTATAGTATTGTATGTCAACAGTCTTCTATGTATTATCCTTGTCTGATATCTTGACCTCGTCTGATTTCCTCTCCTCATCTGAGATTTGTCCTTGTCTGATGTCTTGACCTAGTCTGACTACTTATAATTAGTTTTATTTACAAAAGTATACTTCAGCTGTCTATACAAGATACTCAGCTGGTCATCCTATTTTACACTTTTAACACATCAAAACTAAATACAATCTTTCCTTTACCTAACATAAAGGTACTGAATTCCTTAATAAGCTGATTACTAACTACTGCATTGAGAATGACATATCTCAGGAAACATCTGCAGCAAGGACTCCACAACAAAATGGAGTAGTTGAAAGGAGAAACAGAACCTTGAAAGAGGCAGCTAGAACAATGGCTTCTGCCTTTCCCTCCTCCAAGGCGGCAATCCTCCGCCTGGCCTTCACCAAGTCCCGGACCGTATTCTCAGAGGCCTGAAGCTGGCGCTCAAGGCTGGCAATCCCGTCATCGGCTCGGTGGGCTTGTAAGCGGGCCTCCTCAGCAAAACATTGCACATCGAGGAGGCTAACTTTCAACCTCTCCAGCTCCCGAGCAGCGACCTGCTAGGACTAGGTCCTACCTCTCTCTGTGCCCTCTGCCAGGGCAGCTGCAACGGCGGCCTCCTGAGGCCTGAAGGGCCGTGGCCTCTTGATCCCGGAGGCCTCCTCCAACTCGATCACCCGCCCGACCAGGGACTTCAGCTCCCCAATCTGACCCTCCAGGGCCTCAGCCTAATGAATGACACCTACCACTCGGGCCTCGACCTCCTCCAAGGCCTTCTTCGCTGCCTCAGTCTGCTCTTGCTCCTGGGCCCGAGCAGCGGCGGTCCGGCTAGCACCGCTTCCCGCTCCAAGCCAACCCTCTCCACCATCACCAGGACCTACGCCGCCAGCACCCGAGCAGCCACGATGATGCTCTCCCTCGGATAAGAAGCCACTACTTCTAGATCCCAGGTCCCGGCGGCTGGAATGTCCCGAATTGCCTGCTGCAGGTGAGCCAGGAGGATGGAGATATCGCCGGCTGGGCGGGAAGAGAGAAAGTTCAGCAGGAAGTCTAGCCGGAGAGCCTCGTCGGTGAACATCATGCATAGAAGACTTTCGAAATTGAGGATTTGTTATCTAGAAAAGAAGAATGTGCACAATAAAATGCTTACTCGACAAAGCGACCTTGGTCGCGGCCCATCCATGTTCGGTTCGAGGGGTCCCGCTCAGAGTCCGGCAGGGGCAAACCTTTAGTGGCCATTAGTGGCGCGTCCGAAACAGCAGGACCGGAGCCCCCCTCAGGGCGGGGGGAAGATGGCCCCTCGCCAGTAGCCTCGGCCCTCCACGGACGCTTCAGAAGGGACTTCCCTTCATCTTTGTCTTCAGAAATGACCACGGCCCGAGCTCGAATAGCCCATCGGGGGGCCCCGAGGAGAGCTAAAACGCTGGGCATCTGATCCATCAGCTTGTCGGGGCAGGAGGCGAAGACAGGGAAATTGGGCTCTACAGTAAGAAATATAACAAATCAACAAAAGTCGATACCAAAACACCAACCTTTAAAACAAGTTATCTGGTCGGTTGAGGTGCCAAGGAAAGCAAAAGAGCCACGCGTAACGGCGGGAGCCCGATTTGTTGAAGGCAGACTGTTGACGGTGAGAAGCAGGCACAAACTCCAACTTCTTTAGGACAAGATTGAAGTCGAAGTTCAACTCGTCGTCCTTCAAAAACGGGTAGTCTGCAAAACAGAGAAGGAAATTAGATCAGAACACCTCGATCAAAATACACAAAACAAACTCACCCTTCTTCTTTTCCCGGAAGGAGGTGGGAATGTCAATCTCTTGGGCAGGGGAGCTAACTGCCAATCTCCAACTCCCCGAAATCCAGAACCACTTGGTCTCCCAGTCCTTCAGGCTACTGGTAATGCCCTCGATCACGGACTTCTTTCTACTTTTCACATAGTAGAGCCCGCGACCGACCCCCCGAGGAGCTTTATTCAAGCTCACCAGATAAGTAACCTCCCCAGGGGTGGGAAGCCAAAACAACCGTAAGCACCCCAGGACTGCCATCAGGCAGAGGATCTGAAGCCACCCATTGGGATGGATCTACAGGGGAGCGACGTCCCAGAAGTTCAGCAAATGAGAGACGTTAGGGTGCAAGGGGAATCGAAGCCCCGCACCCATAATGTCGAAATTAACGGCCAACATCCCATCAAGTGGCTGATCGGCCCTCTCCGTAGGATCGGGGGCATGGAGGTATACATCGGAGGGAACCCTCCATTCAACCCTGAGTGCATTCAGCTCTGGCTGCGTAACGATGCTCATCCACTCGTCCGAGCTCACCACACAATCCGAGGGAAAAATGACTCGGATCAGTCTCCTAGGGTGAGAAGAGGGATCGTACGGGTAGGCTCGAAGATAATCAGAGAAATTGAACTTCGGAGGATTCCCCGCCATTGCATCCATAAAATCGGCTCACAGGTGATACCCTCCCTCAACCTCCCTCATCCTCCTCTCTTCTTCCCTCTTCTTCTCCTCCTCCTACCTACGGGTAACATTCTCCACAGACTCGGCCATTCAGGCGGCCTCGCCCTCGGCCAACAAGGCCCTCACCTCCGATTCCCCAGAATTGGCTGGAACCGCCGCTCTCCTTTCAAGGCTAATTTCGACACCTAAATCCGACAAACCACAGAAGGTTGAGTTCCCAGTTCCCTCACGGGAAACAACTCCGACAGGGGTAGCCACCGAAACTTCGCCAGCCTTCGCTTTGCCACTCCGGTAGAAAACACGCCCCAAACCATCGTCATCTGTGGGACCAACGCGACGGGATGACTCCCCTCTCTCGACACTCCTAACTATCCTACCTCTGGTGCCTCAAGAACCAGAGGCACCACAACGTGACCTCACTATCTCGACGGGAACCCAGAAAAAATAGAAAATCAAAAAGGGATTCCAACCGGAAACTTACCAACAGCTCAGGTCACGGAGACAACCGTCGAACAGGAAAGTATAGTAGCAAATCTCAGAAAGGGTGCTTCAAATCGCCTATGATCGCTCGAAAATGGAGGGACGGTTTCTAGCAGCAAAGAGGAAAGTCCCCAAAAATCAAATAAAAGCCTTATTTATAGAAGGCAGGTTGGATCAATCCGCAGTTAACTTTTCAAATTTAGGGACCAAAGGGAAAATTTGGGGAATGTTGTGACCGTTTAATGAACCCGTGCCAGTCACGCGTGTCCCTCAAGCGCTATCGTAGGCCGCCCAAAACGTCGCATCAGCTCCAGATTAGTCACCTAATTAGCTTCTCCAATATGTTTTCCCTCCAAGTGGAGAATCCCAAAGGGCACCGGACTAGGGCGACCCTCCTCGGTTGCCTTTCCTAATTAGGCCCAATCGAGTCCAGCACTTGGCTTGAGCACAATTGAGCGAAGGCCGACTACGTCTGGAGCAGCCGAGCAGCCTCCAACAGAGCGACCAGGGCTCATAGGGTCAAAACTAGGAGAAAATGAGAAATTCTCACCAAAGGAGTAGAGGCCGACTAGCTATCCATAAAGACCGACCAACGGCCGATCAGGACCAGCGTTTGAGCAAGGGAGACTGGCAGTCATCTGTCCTTTTATGCAGAGAATCACCCCATCTATAGGAATAAATCCCCCAACAGCGGAGGCATTAAATGCCAACATTCCTTGTAATAGTAATAGGATCAGTTTAGTATAAGAAAATCCATCGACCAGAACCTAAATAGTATGGTGGAGGTGAGCAGTTAATGGCCCAAGTACGGAGCCGTACATTCGGCATTAAATGAGTATCCATGCATTAAATGTCTCCAATTCCAGGGATTCTAGGGCAATACTTAAGCTCTATATATATGGTCTATAAGGCACAATAAACGGATTCCACGCGATCCACACTTAGCCTGGGCCTAAACCACCCAGCAAATACTGCCTTCTTTACTGCTTTCTTGCATTAATTGAAGCATTCTCTCCAATCATTCACATTTATTTCTCGTTAGCCATTAAAGCTCATATTTAATGTTCAAATGCTTATTTATCCTGTAAATTCCCAGCCACATCCCACATAAATCTCCTGGATTTAATACCGGTTACAACACAAAAGATAGTAAAAAAATGTGTAATTATATGAATACAAATGTGTTATTTTATGGAGAAAAATGTATTATTATATGAAACAAGTACAACTGTGAAAAAAAATCTAAATTTAAAGTGACGAAGAATAAATTTAAAAATGCATTGTATACATGTTTTTCGTACACACATATTTGTCCTGCTTTAGGTTTGCATGTAATTGCTTTAGAATTTATATTTTTCTTTATGTTTTGAATGTAATAATATTATGTTTTTGCATCCAATACTCTTTATGTTTTGTCTGTAATACTGCTTTCGTTTTGATTTAATACCCTTTGCAATCTACATTTCTCTTATGTTTTGAATGTAATACTTGTTATGTTTTGCATGTATACTGCTTTTTCTTTTTCTTTTTTAATTTAATATTCTTGACAAATTACCTTTTTCTTATGCTTTTACTATAATTTATTATATGAGATAAAATAAAATAAATAGTTGTTATAGCACAATAAGTCCTATGCTATTGTATGCCTTGAGGTGTGATATTGTAAAGACAAGGTGGTATCAATGGTTTATTTTTTTGGTCAATTATATATGCTTTAAAAAATGGGTTCATGGCTATTAATAAAAATCAGCTGCGTGCTTCGATTCCCTTTGCAATTTTCATTGCTGAACATGTAATTAGCAAATTGGCCCTCCAAAAATTGCGCTTCTCCTATTTCTGAGACGGACTGAAGTAATGCTACCTCGTTTCATAGAACCCTCCATAGAAAATGGTGCACACTTTTAAAAAAAAAAGTAATGATTGAATTTTAAGAGATAATTTGTAAATTTTTTATATATAAAGTAAATAAATATAATGGGTGGTGTGTATGTGTTGCAAAAATAATAATGAAGTGGTATAGCTCAAGTGGTTAGAGTTTTACTCTCTATGACATAAGGTCATGGGTTCGAGTCATTCTTTACCCGATAAAAAAAATGAAAGTAATGATTTTTTGTGTAAATTTGTGGGTATTGTGAGGGTGAAGTTTATAGAGAGTTTTTTATTTTAAGAAAGTGAAGCTTATTATGAAACGGATGAAAAAGAAAGGTGTGAAGAGTTTTATGAAATAGAGATAATATTATTATATTATTATATTAATTAGTGCACTATGTTAGTTAAATAAAATATTCATAGAGTCTCACAATCAAATCATTTGACTTTGTTCGTATTTTATTTATATGTTAAATGAATAAATTATTTTTTAATCATAATATTATTTTATCTATGATATTAAATATGACTATAATAATTCAATATATAATATTTGATAAATAAAAATAAGAAAAATTCAAATAAATTTTATTGCATACATTTTGATTAAAAAGTAAAATACTTAAGTTAAAACACTACAAAATAAAATTCAAAATTAACAAAAAAACAACTGAATATTAAAACATTAACATTTAAAATATAATTTGAGAATTATCCTTTAATATTTTAATATAAATATTAATTTGTGCTATCAAATAGGGTTATCAGAAGTCAAAGGACACAATTTTTTTCCGTAATTAAAAAGCTGAAATGGTCAACAATTGTGTGCTGAAGCATGAATAGCACCAGTGCTATTTGCACACTGATTTGACAACTGAAACTGCAATGGTCTGACCATAAAAATATGTGCAATTCCTCTCTCTGTTTGTGTGTACGGATCCATCCCATGATTCGCTCTATTTTTTTTTTTTTTTTTTTTTGACAGGATGATTCGCTCTATTTTATTTTCATTTCTTTTTTTTTTTTCTCATTTAGCATGCCCTTTTACTATTTATTTACGAAATTATTAAATCATACATTATTACACAGTAATGGAATATTTTCTATTACACCACTTAAATAATGACAAAAAAAATATTAAAAAATACGACATAATAATATAATGCATGTATTGCTAAGTAGAATCAAATTACATCAATGAAAAATAAAAGTAAAAAATCATACATTTATGAAAAGGTATAGCTAGTAACTATTTGATACTCAATATTACTATTACACAATATTCATATTCATATTTAAACAAAATGTCAATTTCTATCTCAATTCATTTATAATATATATCAATAAAAATAAATTGTTAGTAATAATTATACTAAAATTAAATTGAAAAATATTAAACAGGCTAACCTAACCTATTAAAGCTCAGCTCTATAGAGTTCCATGTTAAATAATTCGGGCGAAAATCAACCCGAATTTAAAAAGATTAGGAAAAGTTAATCCCCTATCTCTTTCTATATATATATATATATATATATATATATATATATATATATATATATATATATATATATTCGATTTAAACGGATTGATCTCAAAGGGTGTGACTCTTTTAACATCTTTATTCGCGAATCTAAATCGATATATATTTTTTAGAATTTTTTGTACTAAACTATTTCTTTTAAAAATTATTTTAGTTAAAGTATAAACTTATGTCATATAAGAAACAGCTAGCTATATAAAATAATTTTATCATGTGTAATTAGTTTATAAAAAATAATTAATATTTTATAATGAAATATATATTACTAATAAATTAATATTATAATAAAACAATCAATTAAAATTGCACAATAAAACATGTTGAATTGTATAAGACTTTGTGCATATTATATTAATTTAACATGACTTCAAAATTTAGTTACAATTTATAAGTTTTAAAATTTTATAACAGTTTAAATAAATTAGATTCCACTTTTTACACTTTTACACTAATTTATAACAGTTTAACTTAATTTAAATAAATTATTCTATTAGTTAATAATTAGTGACTAAAGATGTTAAATTAATATTGTAACTAAATTTTAACAGTTATAAAATTTTAAAACTTATAAATTGTAACTAAATTTTGAAGTCATGTTAAATTAATATAATATACACAAAGTCTTATACAATTCAACATGTTTTATTGTGCAATTTTAATTGATTGTTTTATTATAATATTAATTTATTAGTAATATATATTTCATTATAAAATATTAATTATTTTTTATAAACTAATTACACATGATAAAATTATTTTATATATTTTAGACCATTTCAATTATCAGCTACCTGTTTCTTATATGACATAAGTTTATACTTTAACTAAAATAATTTTTAAAAGAAATAGTTTAGTACAAAAAATTCTAAAAAATATATATCGATTTAGATTCGCGACTAAAGATGTTAAAAGAGTCACACCCCTTGAGATCAATCCGTTTAAATCGAATATATATATATATATATATATATATATATATATATATAAAAGAGATAGGGGACTAACTTTTCCTAATCTTTTTAAATTCGGGGTTGATTTAACATGAAACTCTATAGAGCTGAGCTTTAATAGGTTAGGTTAGCCCGTTTAATATTTTTCAATTTAAATTTAGTATAATTATTACTAACAATTTATTTTTATTAATATATATTATAAATGAATTGAGATAGAAATTGACATTTTGTTTAAATATGAATATGAATATTGTGTAATAGTAATATTGAGTATCAAATAGTTACTAGCTATACCTTTTCATGAATGTATGATTTTTTACTTTTATTTTTCATTGATGTAATTTGGTTCTACTTAGCAATACATGCATTATATTATTATGTCGTATTTTTTAATATTTTTTGTCATTATTTAAGTGGTGTAATAGAAAATATTCCATTACTATGTAATAATGTATGATTTAATAATTTCGTAAATAAATAGTAAAAGGGCATGCTAAATGAGAAAAAAAAAAAAAGAAATGAAAATAAAATAGAGCTTCGTACACATAAACAGAGAGAGGAATTGCACACATATTTTTATGGTCAGATAAAAGTATTAATTGGAAAAGCATCTAACATTCCAAAGGAAAGCAAGCAAGTATCATTCCATCAAATCAGAGTGTGCAAATAGCATGTCTCATGAATCAATATCGGGTTTTCTTCATCCATGTAGGTCCGATGTTTTGGAAATCCGAAAAATAAATTCGATTCAATCTTCTTTTTTTTTTTTTTTTTTTTTCTTTTTGACAGGTTTCAAACTTCTTTCAGTACTTCGATTATGGACATCCCAACAAAGTACTGAATACGTCAGTCATTAATATGAATTAATTAATTCTATATTTTTTTTATAAGTTTTAATTGTTAGATGATAGTTTCCTGTCACATAAAATCTTTTATATTTATTTTCGTTTGTTTCACTATAAATTTCACACTTTTAAAATAGAAAAACTTTTTATAAATTCCACCCACAATTTTCATTAATTAACACGAAATGTTATTACTTTTTTACTCACACATACACACAATCCAATAAATTAGTTTACTTTATACATAAAAAATTTACAAAATTACCCTACAAAAACCACAATCATTACTCTTTTTTAAAGTATGTACATTCTCTCCTATGAAAGCTTCTATGATCTTTTTTTGACACTTTTGGTCTCGTAATTTTTTTTAACATTTTTAGTTTCAAGAAAATTGTAATTTTTTATCCTAAGAGAATGATAATTGCAGTTTTGATCCCAAAAGAATGAGATAAAATTGCAATTTTGGTCCTAAATATAATGGTTGGGATTATTTTTGTTGTAAATATATTATAAATATGGACATTACTTGTTGGGAAAGATATTTAATGGGTCAAGATGTCTAATGGGTTTTTAGGGTTACATCTTAATTCTCTTTCTATTTACGCATCTGCATTATTGTATCCCCATGTACTACAAGAAATATAGTGAAATATCTTCTGGCTTGGTTCGCCGCAGACGTAGTCATTCTTGACGAACTGGTTAAATAAATTCTTGTTCTTTATTTTATAACACGTTATCAGCACGAGTGTTCTACTAATAAGGAATCCATTTTGTCTCTCAAATAAATCCCTTACAAATTCCAGCTCTCAAATAAATTCCTTCCTGCTCTCAGCATCATCGGCCTTCTTTAATTGAGGTACTGGATTCATATAGTTTTATAGATAGTATATGTGACGCCTAACAACTTTCACTTATTCACTTAATGAATCTTTTCTGCTTGCGTACTATAGCTTGAGTAATTTATTTTGTTATCGTGGTTTTTCTTGATTGTGTATACTTGATTTCATTGCAACGTATATAATCAACTTGAAAATATTTCTAGCCCTGACCTTTTCAGTAGAGCTCTAGCTAAAACTAGAAGGAAATGCATAAAAGCGGTCTAGAGCAGATACACAAATTTATACATAATTGGATTGGAAATGGCTTGATTTACAAGAGTTATGCAAGACATATACGGTTACGATATGTTTAAAAATAATGGAATATTTTTGTTGTCTCTTTAATATTAGGTCTAATTTTTACTTCCTAATAATTGGAAAAATGTCTGATATTACTAAGAGAGAATTTACTGAGTTTACTCTTGATGACAATAATTACTTGACTTGGGCTCACCTAGCTTCATCTATATTGAGATGTCAATAATTACAAAGTTCTCAATCCACTAATGCCCAGAAGGCAAATGCTTTGATTTTTCTCAGACACCACCTCATTAACCAACGATTTCCGCTAACACTAGACAATGTGATTTTTTATTTTCTTGTTTACTGTGAGTGATTAATAAAAATTAATGTACTGGCTTCAAAATTTACGCATTGACTATATATATATATTTTTTTTGTATTTCTTACAAATGACAAAAATTCTTTTATTTATACTAACCCACTTCACAAATCGGTGATTGATATATTTTTTATCAAACTATTATAATATAACAGTCAATAATTATCTACATTTTTTAAAAAAATTTTAAAATTACTTTAGAATATTCTATATTTATTGTTCTGGAGAGCGTATGGGTTTTAGAGACAAATAACAAACCACATCTTCAAATATTAGAATATTCTATATTTTATTGATTATACATTTAGTTGATTTAAGATACTATGCTGATCATTGAGTCTTTGGTTGTGCACTTTTGAATATTTGTATTAACTTGCGTATCTTTTCTATTAAAGAAGGTGTTTAGGAGACTTTTGTTGGGTCTAGTAATATAATTGTTGATCCTTCTTCTAGTGTAATCTATTTTAAGACAAAGATTCACTCTTATAACATTCTGTGTGGAAAAATAATGTGAATTGACTACTCAACATATGCATTAACTGTTAGGATGTATACTATAATCCTAGCTTTTGTATGAACATCTTTTTGAGTATGAACATCCTTTTAATATGAGATTCATTATGATCAAAATACTTATTGTTTATGATTGTTATATATATCATTATTTTGTCCAGATTAATCTATACTGTAGATAACATGGTGTGTGGTGTCACACAGAAGATCATGCTATCAGTTCCCTATAGATTATAAATAATAGCTCACAACCAAGATGGATTTGGACAAACTATTGGAACGGTTGTAGTGTAATTTGGTATTAGTCTATATTGACTATAAAGTTACACTAGTATATTTTGTATGTATTAAGCAGGACCATATGAGGTTGTTCAATTTGTACTGACTATATAAAAGAACAAGACCTCTGTTGTTATGGATGTACGTCTTCTTAATCCCTATATAATAGCGGGCACGTGTACTCAGTGTATGTTTCTTTGATTTGGCAATGGGTGAGATTTATTAAATCAATAGGCTCGGTGAATTGGGAGATAACATTGTTTATATGGTGTGCTGTTGATTATAGAAGGAATCTGTGTCCTAATTATTTAGGATGATGATGTCCCCATGAGGAGCTCATAAAGATTATTATGTAAACCCTGCAGGTGGATTTAATCCGACATAATAATAAAGATGAGTGGTACTACTCTTGGAATTAGATATAAATTAATTAAGTTGTCAGTAATTTAATTAATTTATGGACATTCGATATCTTAAACACGGGGAAATAAACGTACACATAATAAAGGAGCCCATATTATAATATGGGATTAGGACGGTAATTCAATTATAACTCTTTAGTGGACTGAGTTATAATTGATGGGCTTAAGTAAAGTGTTCGGACTGAACACAGGATATTTAGGTCCATCAGGAGGCCCAACCCTAATTCCTCCTTAGGGTCCCTATTGTAGCCTATAAATAAACCTTAACATCAGAGCCTCCAGATGTGTGAAAAAAAAACGTGAGATCAGAGAGAGGCGGATTCTGATTCCTTGGAGGATCGTCGACCACTCGACGTCCAAGGGAAAGGGATAGGAATACGGCAGAAGACCGTGAGGTTCGGGGCTCATCCTTCGATCGCAGTTCTGACCTTAGAACTGGTTCGTCTTCACATATTACGGTGAATAAAGGTACAATTCTATCCGCTGCGTTTATGTGACTGCGATCCCGAATCTGATAATTTCATAGAGTCGGCGATCGGCGGTTCCAATATTAACTGCTTGTGACTGGAAATTGATGTTTACACTGAATATTTGCTAAGTCTCTTTTGTCCTTCTGCAAGTTCTTTTGAGCTTAATTAATTGCTTATTCAAAATGAGTTTACTATATTTTTGCTGCCATTCTAAAGAGCATAGAATTTGTGATATTACGTTTTAGTTCCTAAATTGAAATAAAAAATTCTGGAAAGTAAAAAAAAAATATATCATCATGCTAGTTTGCCTGAAGTAGACTTTGATCTATTGAGTGTTGAGCTCAAAGATTTCAGAGATGACGAGTGATCAAAATACTTGATCCTTTTAAGTGTTTATCATATTATTTAACTTCCCAAAGCTTGTTAAAAAAAAAAGTTATTTCCGATTGTGAATCATCAATTGTCTTGGCTTATGGAGAAAGATAATATTTTGTGTTTGGTAGATAGTACATACTATCCTGAAAGATAGGAGATTTTTCCAAAATTTGGTGAAAAAAATAGGGAGTGTCACAACAATTGCTAATGATAATATATTAATAATAGACTCTGGTAGAGCTTTAATAATTCTCCCTATGGGTACTGAATTAATCTTTTATAATGCATTGTTATATCCACAATCTAAATGTACCCTTCTCAATTTTAAAGACATCATATCAAATGGTTACCAAATTGAAATTGACACTGAGAACAATAGTGATCCAAATTATTTCAAATTATGGCATGAGTGGTTAGGTCATCCAAGATAAAATATGATACGTCGAATTTTGTCTAAATTTCATTGGTCATAGTATGCCAAATAAATGAATCCCTTCCATTAGTCAATTTATTTGCAATGCATGTACAAAGGGTAAATTGCTAGACCATTATTGCAAAATTTCAACTTACCTATTTCATGTTGGGGGCATGCAATTTTACATGCTGCAATTCTAATTCAAATTCAACCTACTGCATATCATGACTACTCCCCTTTTTACAACTAGTGCGTGAGAAATAACCTAATATTTTTCATTTGTGCATATTTGGTTGTGCAGTATATATTCCATATCACCGCCAAAGCGTACCTCAATGGGCCCACAAAGGAAATATATACATAGGCTTTTGAATCTCCATCTATTATGAAATACCTAGAACATATGACAAGGGATCAATTTGTGGCTCGGTTCGCTAACTGCATATTTGATGAAGATCATTTCCCGGCATTAGGGGGAGATAAGAATCTAAAATTAAATGAATGCCGAGAAATTTCATGGAATGAAAAAGATCTTCAGTATTAAGACCCACGTACTAGTCAAACTGAACTGAAAGTTTAAAAGATAATTAACTTGCAATATTTAGCAAGTAATCTGCCAGATGCATTTACTGATCTTAAGGGAGTGACTAAATCGCATATACCTAATGTAAATGCACCTTTGTGGGTAGAGGTCCCAATGAAATCAAGTATACATATTGATGCCCCCATACGCCAGTAGCGTAAAGGACCTCTTAACACAAAGAAAATAAATCCGCGGAAAACCAAAGTTAGCAAAAATATTTAGTCACCCCTGAAATCTCCTGAAGAGATTCGTCCTAAAGACGAAAATCCTAATAAAGATATATGTGCACAAAATACTTGGATTGCGGAACGACCAGACAAAAAAATATTTTGGGAAATGATGAAGATCTGGTTGATGTAAAAACATAGAAATTGTTAGGAATTTTTTTTAAATACAAGAGAAACTTATAATAGAAGTATTAATGTTGTCGACAATAAATTTGCTGCCACAATTGCTCTTTCTATTACAAATAATGATCTGGATCCACAACCCAAGTCAATAGCTGAGTGCCGGAAGCGCTAAGACTGGGTAAAATAGAAAGAAGCAATTAAGGCAAAGCTAGACTCGCTAAACAAAGGAAAAGTATTTAGTACTATCGTACGTACTCCCGAAAATATTATCCATGTTGGATATTTGTACGAAGACGAAATGTGAATAATGAGGTGGTGAGATACAAAGCGAGATTAGTAGCTCAAGGGTTTTTGCAAAGACCCGGTATTAATTTTGATCAAACATATTCTCCTGTTATGAATGGAATAATGTTCCGCTACTTAATATCCCTGGCAGTAAAATTAAATTTAGAAATGCAGTTAATGGATATTGTAACCGCATATTTATATGGATCATTAGATGTCAATATGTATATGAAAATCTTTGATGGACTTAAGATTCCCCACAATCAGTTTATGTTGATGATCTAAATATAATTGGAACATGTAAGGAGATTGAAGAAGCTAAATCAACCTTACTGAATTTGAAATGAAAACCTTGGGTAAAAACCAAGTATTATCTCGGCCTGCAGATCGAGCATCTCCCCGAAGGAATCCTTGTACACCTGTCAACCTACTTGAAGAAGGTGTTGGAGAGATTCTATATGGATAAATCTCATCCGCTAAACACACCAATAGTTGTTCGCTCCCTTGAAGTGGATAAGAACCCATTTAGACCTAAAGAAGATACAGAAGACATACTAGGATCAGAAGTTTTTTACCTAACCGTGATTGATGCATTACTTTATCTTGCAAACTGCACCAAACCGGATATTGCATTTGCACTAAATTTGCTTGCAAAGTTTAGTGCTTCTCCTAGAAAGAGACATTGAAATGATGTTAAACATATTTTACGGTATCTTCAAAGTTCACATGATCTTGATTTATTTTATACAAGAAATCAAGACAAAACATTGGTGGGCTATGCAGATGTTGGTTATATGTCTGATCCCCATACTGCCAGATCTCAAAGTGGTTATATTTTTCTCTGCGGTGGTACCGTAATTTCATGGAGGTCTGTTAAACAATCTATGGTTACCACCTCCTCAAACCATTCAAATATTATTATTTTATATGAGATCTCACAAGAATGTGTTTAGTTAAAGTCATTGGTAAAACACATTTGTAATTCGTATGACATTCTAAAAAATTATATATCCCATTATGAGGACAATGCAGCTTGTATTGCACATATATGTAATAGATATGTTAAATGAAACTTGACAAAACATATTTCCCCAAAATTCTTTTATCCGTATGAACTCCAGAAGAGTGGTGAAATTATCATACAAAAGGTACGCTCTAGTGACAATCTGACATATTTATTTACTAAATCACTTCCTACATCTACTTTTGAAAAATATGTCCATGCTATTGGGATGTGTAGGCTTGGAAGGTTGTTGTCTTCAGGGGGAGTAACAACTTAAGAACAATCCTGAAGATTGGATCCCAAAGATCAATGATTGTACTCATATTCTTCCTCTAAATTATTTTATCGAGGATTAACGAGACATGGATATCACAACGTAATGTCCAAGGGGGAATGTTGTAAATATATTATAATTATGGACATTACTTGTTGGGAAAGATATTTAATGGGTCAAGATGTCTAATGGGCTTTTAGGGTTACATCTCAATTCTCTTTCTATTTATACATCTACATTATTGTATCGCCATGTACTACAAGAAATACAGTGAAATATCTCCTGGCTTGGTTCGCCCCAGACTTAGTCATTCTTGACGAACTGGTTAAACAAATTCTTGTTCTTTATTTTATAACATTTTTTTTTGCAAAAAAATGAACCAACAAAGAACGTGAGATTAAAATCGTCGTTGAAAAATTCACATGGGACTAAAAATACAATTTTTCCTAATTTTTTATGGTATTTGAAACATATATTTAGGACCGCATTATGTGTTCAAAACCAGCTGAAAATAATTTAACCCAAATTTAGTTTTCCAACAGTGAGTTAATTTCTTTCCAAAAATAAATTAATATCACACTTTTTTATAATTTATATTTTTAAATAAAATATACTCCCTCCGTCTCATACTCGTTGTGACATTTGCCAAAAAGATATGTCCCGTACTTGATGCATCATTTTCTAAATGGTAATAAAACGAACAACTTTTATCTATCTCATCTCAAATTAAAGATATTATTAATAAAAGATAAAAAGAAAAAATCTAGAGCCATATGACCACATGTCGATCGAGAGGCCGGACCCTCGTTAAAATACCTTTGATGGCAAAACCCTCCTTAGGGAAAAATCCATCAAATGAAAAAAAGAGATAGTCCTCTAAAAAGATACAACAAAAAGTCCAAAAGAACTCTAAAAAAAAGACCAAAAATGGCCACAGGAAAAGGACCAAATCAGACGGCCCAAGAAAATTTCAACTAACAGCAACACCAAGACACTGCCCACTAAAGAAACAGCAATCATGAAAATGAGGACAGGTCCCACAGCCCATCCAGACGACCACCAATCACCACAAAATCAGCTCCAAACAACCAATCCAACAACCACCATAATCCACCAAACCAGCGACCAAAAGGCAACAAACACCTATGAACAAACAGCCAAAAAAGAAAGCTTTAAAGTAATAAAAAACCATGAATAATGACACCTAAAACCATGAAGCATAAAGCCCTATGGATCTCAGAAGCCAAAAGAATCAACAGAAAGGAAAAAATCCTAACAAAATCAAATATCAAATAAAAACAAAAAACCAAACACAATATCACAAAAAAATTCATCCATAACCTAACGAAAAGTCGTGCTTCGGCGGCTTAGGAATAGCAGATAGTTGAGCTTCCAGAGGCAAAGGTGGAATGGACATACCATCCCCAACCTTTCCCGCAACCTGTTCAGCTGAAACCACAACCAATTTATTAGAATTCTTAACCAAATTAGAACGAGATGGTTTCATAAGAATAAATTTTATCTTGCCGCCCTTATCATTCAAAGGGACCTCCAATTCAAGAACATTAGAACAACCAGCAGCCTTTTTATCATTCTGCCTATCCAAAGACACC
Source organism: Paraleonurus japonicus (assembly GCA_030762865.1). Taxonomy (NCBI): domain Eukaryota; kingdom Viridiplantae; phylum Streptophyta; class Magnoliopsida; order Lamiales; family Lamiaceae; genus Paraleonurus; species Paraleonurus japonicus. Next base: position 15,619,622 of record CM061059.1, read on the forward strand.
ACAGAATTCTCACCAACAGCCTCCGGAATAACCTCAAACGAGTCACCATCAGCCCTTTTAACATGCCCAATAGGTTCAAAAACAGTCTGATTCAGCCCAACATTGGGTTTTATCGAATTCTCAAAGGAATCAGCCTCAACAGGCTGCTCCTCCTCCTGTAAAGCAAGAGCATCAAACATATTAGAAGTATTAACATTACCCAAATCATGATCCCTAACCTGATTGGTTTTCACAGAAATCGAATTAACATCAACAGTACCAGAACCACCTGCATTAATCCTAGAAAAATTCGAAGAAACGATATTACCAGAAGCACCAGCAGCATTTCTAGGGGAAAAAAAACACCACCAGCAGCATCCCTATTCACATTTCTATAGTTCTCCAAGGCATGACCAACAACACCACAATGAGAGCAAAAAGAAGGCACATTCTCATATTTAATAGACACAAACGAACTATATCCATCTCTTTCAATCATAACATGTGTTGGTCCCACTTAGTTGAGTATGTTAAAGAAAACTTGAATCAACCTTCTAGGAAAAATCTAGAAAGGGGGGTTGAATAGATTTTTAGATTTTACAAATCTTTGAAATTTTATTCAAAACACCAAAGTCACACAGCGGAACTAGTTTTAAACTCAACTTTATTCGGATCAAAAGCACACTGATAATTTGTCTAACTTTAATTCTGAAATTGGACTTAGATTATAAATTGAAATTGATATGAACAGATAAGTAAATGAAAAGCAATAAAGAACAAGGCGATTTATAGTGGTTCAGATCTAACTGATCCTACATTCACTCTCCTTCTTCAACTTGAAGAAGGGTCTCTTCTTACCACTTACTTACTATCCAACTTACAGTTTACAACTTACAAAGATCTTCAAATCTTCAAACTCCTAGACTCTTTCTCTAAGATCTAACTTTTACAGTGATAGGTGAGCTATGAAGATGTACAGTAAAGTGTTCTACAAACACTTAGAACTTTCTGAAAACTTTCTTTGAAAAACTTTGTGAATTGATGTGAGAGTAGAAATCTGAGTATTGTGTATAATGTGTTGTGTTAATGTGTTATATCTATGTATAAAGTGAAAACCTAGACCTATTTATAAGCCTGAAAAGACAGTTAGTTTGTTAGTCAGTCCTAACAAACTAAAAATTGCTTAACAAACTTAATCTTGATAACCGCTCTTATCTTCAGTTGATCTTCCTCTAATCGTCTGCAGCTGACTTGGTGAAAACTTGCTTTTCTTATTCTACTTAGCTTATCTTGACCTCGTCTGAGCTCTTCATAATCGTCTCCTGCAGATGACTTGACTTGATCTTGTCTTCAGATGACTTCAAACTTTCCAGACTTCAGCTGACTTGTCTAGTTCTTCAAATTTTCTTGATCTAACAATTTCTCCCATTTTGATGAAGTTAAAACTACAAGAAAGAGACACACTCACAACTGATGTTAGTCGAAATTAATCAAGATAATCAGATAGGCATATCAGAACACACTCATAGTAATCACCTCCCGATGCTCCTTGCAATTCGTATCCACAACATGGATCAAATGTTTGATCATAAGGCTCATAGTATGGAAACATCTCTTGAGGTGGGGAAGGAATTTCTTCATAAATCCAATCTTCATAATTAGATGGAACTCGTTGCCATTGAGAATTATCTTCAAAGCTCATCCAATTATTGCATCCAAAATCTTCAAAATGTGGAGGATATACCATGCTCTCTTGATAATGATATTGATTCCATGCATATGAATTGTATCCCTCCATCCAGACAAGATAGCCAAGTATCAAATTCAAACAAAAATAAAACAACAAACACAAAAACAAAGGCAACAAGTAGTCACTTCAAACACTTGCTAGGTCTCACTTAATGCGCAAAAACTAATTCCCCGGCAACGGCGCCATTTGATTGGAGTGTATAGGGTAAGAGTTATTAAGACCAATCAACAAAATATCAAACCCAAGGGAAAAAGTATGCACATGAGGCCCTAGAAATACAAGTTCTTAGTGACTAGAGTTGCAACAATGGTTTGGAACAAAAACAACAAAACAATAGCAAAAATACAAAACAAAAACAAGCAAGTGAATGATCGAACACCTAGAATGCGATAACAACAACAACAATAAATGGTGGATAGAGGTGCTAGGATTAACATCCATCAATGAATCATCAATTAACAAGCTACAATTGAATCAAATTGCAAATCAACTAAGATAGAAAGCATAAACCATCATGAAATTAATCACTCCATTAAAATCACAATGCCTAATGTGAGTATCCTTAGTCTTTCCCATCTCTCAATGTAGAAATCCCCAATTCATACAATCATGCAAAATTGAAACTCGATTAACACCTAATCACGTTAGCTCAACTCTCGCCTATTGCTAGGGTGATTAACCATTAATCTAAAGAGATAATTTTACACAAAGCACAATTAAGAATCACAATTAGAAAACAAACTAATGTGAGTATCCTTAGTGCAACTAATCTCTCGATTATGAAGCACCCAATCCACGCATTCATACACAATTATCACCCGATTAATCCCGGATCACGTTAGCGCAACTCTCGTCTATAGCTATGGTGATCAAACACTAATCTAAAGAGATAATTATGCATGAAGCACAAATGAGAATCATAATTAGTAAGCAATCTACTCAATTGATCTGCAATCATCAACAATTATAGCATCATCAATCAAATCATCATCAATTTCAATTAACCCAAGCACAAGAGAGATTTAGCCCATGGTGAAATCCATGGGAAGAAGATATAATTGAACAAACAAAACACAAATCACAACAATTACAAAATTAGAGAGACAAAAGAGGAAAAACATCACCAAATGATCTTCAATTAACAAAAAGAGGAATGCTTGAGTCTTCAACACCAATCTCCAAATGAATTACAAGCTTGAATTGAAAGAGTTACAAAGATCAAATACTAATCTAAGGCTAATCTACCAACAATTAATTGAAATCTAAATCTAAATCTAACTTCTACTCTAATCTAAGATGAAATTGGCTTGGGGCCTGAGAAATCGCCCCAAAACCGCTACTAACTGCTACTATGAAAAGTCTATCTGGATTGCTCTGCTTCAAGTCTTTAAATACCGAATTTATGAAAAACTTCCCCCTCGAGTCGAGGGTCAGGCCTCGACTCGAGGTCCCTGTTACCTCGCCCTCGACTCGAGGGTCATGCCTCGACTCGAGGTGCCTGCCATTTTCCGTTTTTTGATCCTTTTCTGAATAGCCCTCGACAAGAGGCTCTTGCTCCTCGACCAGAGCTCGAGTCCAGGGCACTTTTCTCGCGCGGGGTTTCGGCCCCGACCCCCGTTTTCATCCCGTATGATCGTCTCTTCATTCTAAGCCTAGTGGTACTCTCGGTTTGGCAAAATTCCACCGAATTACCTGCAAAATGGACGAAAAACATAAAAATCTCACAAATAATACTTTTTAGGCAAAAGAGTGATACTTTTCACATTTAGGCACAAAAACTAACACTTTGGCTCACTTTTTGCACTAAAATAGGCCATAAAAACATGTATCAATTCACTCCAATCATACCCCCAAACTTGAATTGTTGCTCGTCCTCGAGCAACGTAGAAACTAAGAACAAAGGAGTGAATTGATTGCAATTATGTCACATGGCACCATAGACGAAAAATAAGACAATCAAACTCATCAATGATCACACATATCAATGCAACTATCCACTAGCAAACAAGATGAATCATGCTCAAATAAATGCTCAATCAAATACTTAACACATTGCTCCTTCCATGGAGTGTTTCACTCTTCACTCAAGTGTATCAAGGTTTAAAGCACTCAATCATCAAATTCATGAACTTGCACACCATATGCTTGCCACAAGACTTAATCTCAATCAAAATCACTTATGATCAATCAAGAATCAAAGAGGTCTTTCTTCTAGGTTGTAATGTAGGCTCTTTGGAAAGGTGGGATGTATATAGATAAGAGTGACTAAGTAGTAGAGACTTGAATGCAAGCTAATCAATACAAATGCACAATCTCTTCTCTTTTCATCAAGTACACTCTTTCTTTTGTTTCAATTCAATCCACCATTAACTTGAGCTTTCTCTTTTTAAGCTCACAAATTGAATTTTTCTTTCACTTCAATGTCACATTTTTCACAATTCAATTTTTTCTTCTTCTCAACCCTTTTCTTCTTCTTTGAAGCATCATCACTTAGCACATTATTCCCACCACACTTAGCAATCAAATCACCATCATTAGCCAACATTCAAGCTCAACTAAATATAGGACAATAAAGGCTCATAAAAATAGGCTAAATGGTTTCAATCTCACTTGGCTTGCCAAAGAATATGGATCATAAGGCTCAACATGGCTTACTAAGGAAATCAAATGTATTTGGTGGGGAAATATTTGGCAAAGTAACTCATCATATCAAACATGGCCTCTTATCACTTTCAAGACATCACACAAAGATCAATATCAACAAGTCTAGTGTCAAGTTCTAGCATACAAATCATGAATGATGCACTCTCAAAGAAATATATCAAATCAACCGTATAAGATGTACGATTATATAGGCACAAAAGCTCACGGGCTTAAATTGACCAATGAATCAAGTATCATCAATCACATCCATCTTTACACAATAAATCAAGAAAGCTAGCTTCAAACTACAAATCTACTCATGATCACATCAAAATCCAATAAGTCTTGCAAATCAAACTCAAGTGCTCATGTACATAAGTCCAAACATACTCACTACCACATGAATGATACTCAAAGATATATCAATGAATCCACAATTAAGCTCAAGACACATCAAACTCAAAATATACAAGGAAACTAAGACACAATTATAGCATCATCATCATTAAGCAATAAGCTCAACAAACCCATAATCATAAAATAGTATAAAAAAAAATAGACAAAGGGAAGAGAAACACCTCCCCCAAACTTAGACAAGTCTAAGTTTGAAAGGAAGTGTTGTACCAATAAGCCCTTAAACTCCATCTTTCTTCAAACATGTAGGGATCATCAAGCTTCCGAGCTCTTTCCTTCTTGATCTTGCATTTCCTTGCAATTCCAATCGCTTCCAATTCATGTAATGAGTATCCTACAAACGGCAAACAACTTCATCAATTAATCGTCACTAAGAGATGCATTTCTACCCTAAATGACACACACCCCCAAACTTGAATGAAGATATGTATTCATGTTTGGAATGAAAGTGAGAAAAATATGCAACTCAAAATGATATCAACAATAAGCTCAACCTCCCAAATGTATCACCAAAGCAAATAGCATAATTCCCTAAGCATTAGCAATTAAGTAGCAAGCCAAATCTCCCAAAATTAAACAAAAACACTAATCTACCAAAAAAACACACAAAAGCAAATAAAAAGGATGGGTTGCCTCCCATCAAGCGCTATTTTTATTGTCCTATGCCGGACTTATTCTTCACGTCCAACATCCTTCATTGGAATGGCCAAGGGTAGCGATCCTCCTTCCCATTGTATCTCGATCTTTGTGCTTCAAGGACTAGGAGGTTCACCGAATAGATAGGACAACCACCTATAGATATGCAAAGTGTCCATGGTTGTCCCCCTTTCTCTCTTGCCATCCTTCTCGATTCTTCCTTCCTTTCAAGGATGCCCAAGCATTTCTTTAATTCTTCCCTATAGTCAAAATTCACAAGAGGCAACATTAAATCATAAGAAGCATCATTATCAATCAAATCACAAATTGAAGAGTTAGAGGGTATAGAAATGCTCATTTCGATCTTCAAAGCTTCATTCGATGCTCTTTGATTTTCTTCCTCATTAAAGCTCATGTCCATCAATGGACACTCCTCTTCCTCCTTTTTGACAAGGAAGCCTTCTACTTTTACCTCTTCGCTTGGACCCTTTTCTACCTCTCTTCTTTCACTTTCTTCCTCCCCTTCTTTTTCTTGATTCTCCATGACGGTTAAGTTCTTCACTTGGCGTAGAAATTTTTTGAGTTGACTCTTGATAAACATGAAATGCACTCCGGTGATCTCTATGTTCCCCTCTATCCATGAATTTACCTTTTCTTTGGTCTCATACATTTCTTCATACAAGGGAAGCATTTGATCACATCTAGCATCATCTTCCTCAAATTTTTCCAACAAAAATCCAAGCATCTCTTGCAATATGGCTTTCATATCATGGAGTCCCCATTCTTCAATTTGAGGAGAAGCTTGTGACATTGAATGATCAAACTCATGGCTTCTCCTATCATCATAGTAATCACCTCCCGATGCTCCTTGCAATTCGTATCCACAACATGGATCGAATGTTTGATCATAAGGCTCATAGTATGGAAACATCTCTTGAGGTGGGGAAGGAATTTCTTCATAAATCCAATCTTCATAATTAGATGGAACTCGTTGCCATTGAGAATTATCTTCAAAGCTCATCCAATTATTGCATCCAAAATCTTCAAAATGTGGAGGATATACCATGCTCTCTTGATAATGATATTGATTCCATGCATATGAATTGTATCCCTCCATCAAGACAAGATAGCCAAGTAACAAATTCAAACAAAAATAAAACAACAAACACAAAAACAAAGGCAACAAGTAGTCACTTCAAACACTTGCTAGGTCTCACTTAAGGCGCAAAAACTAATTCCCCGGCAACGGCGCCATTTGATTGGAGTGTATAGGGTAAGAGTTATTAAGACCAATCAACAAAATATCGAACCCAAGGGAAAAAGTATGCACATGAGACCCTAGAAATACAAGTTCTTAGTGACTAGAGTTGCAACAATGGTTTGGAACAAAAACAACAAAACAATAGCAAAAATACAAAACAAAAACAAGCAAGCGAATGATCAAACACCTAGAATGCGATAACAACAACAACAACAATAAATGGTGGATAGAGGTGCTAGGATTAACATCCATCAATGAATCATCAATTAACAAGCTACAATTGAATCAAATTGCAAATCAACTAAGATAGAAAGCATAAACCATCATGAAATTAATCACTCCATTAAAATCACAATGCCTAATGTGAGTATCTTTAGTCTTTCCCATCTCTCAATGTAGAAATCCCCAATTCATACAATCATGCAAAATTGAAACTCGATTAACACCTAATCACGTTAGCTCAACTCTCGCCTATTGCTAGGGTGATTAACCATTAATCTAAAGAGACAATTTTACACAAAGCACAATTAAGAATTACAATTAGGAAACAAACTAATGTAAGTATCCTTAGTGCAACTAATCTCTCGATTATGAAGCACCCAATCCACGCATTCATACACAATTATCACCCGATTAATCCCGGATCACGTTAGCGCAACTCTCGGTTATAGCTATGGTGATCAAACACTAATCTAAAGAGATAATTATGCATGAAGCACAAATGAGAATCACAATTAGTAAGCAATCTACTCAATTGATCTGCAATCATCAACAATTATAGCATCATCAATCAAATCATCATCAATTTCAATTAACTCAAGCACAAGAGAGATTTAGCCCATGGTGATTGAACAAACAAAACACAAATCACAACAATTTCAAAATTAGAGAGACAAAAGACGAAAAACATCACCAAATGATCTTCAATTAACAAAAAGAGGAATGCTTGAGTCTTCAACACTAATCTCCAAATGAATTACAAGCTTGAATTGAAAGAGTTACAAAGATCAAATACTAATCTAAGGCTAATCTACCAACAATTAATTGAAATCTAAATCTAAATCTAACTTCTACTCTAATCTTAGATGAAATTGGCTTGGGGCCTGAGAAATCGCCCCAAAACCGCTACTAACTGCTACTATGAAAAGTCTATCTGGATTGCTCTGCTTCAAGTCTTTAAATACCGAATTTATGAAAAACTTCCCCCTCGAGTCGAGGGTCAGGCCTCGACTCGAGGGTCATGCCTCGACTCGAGGTGCCTGCCATTTTCCATTTTTTGATCCTTTTCTGTATAGCCCTCGACTCGAGGCTCTTGCTCCTCGACCAGAGCTCGAGTCCAGGTCACTTTTCTCGCGCGGGGCTTCGGCCCCGACCCCCATTTTCGTCCCGTATGATCGTCTCTTCATTCTAAGCCTAGTGGTACTCTCGGTTTGGCAAAATTCCACCGAATTACCTGCAAAATGGACGAAAAACATAAAAATCTCACAAATAATACTTTTTAGGCAAAAGAGTGATACTTTTCACATTTAGGCACAAAAACTAACACTTTGGCTCACTTTTTGCACTAAAATAGGCCCTAAAAACATGTATCAATTCACTCCAATCAACTCTGCCTCTGCCCTTTGAACTATTCCCTTTACCCAATCTAGGTCCAGGGATCCATCTGATTTCTTGGCAGGGATGGCATACTCAAAAGCTGGAGAGATCAGATTAACATTGAACTCTTCATCTGCTTCTTTCAACAGCCGATTGTAGAGATTTTTGACCATCTTCTCCATCCACTCATGCCAAGCTAAGTCTGGATCTTGTTGAGTTTATCCAGGAGCTTTGAGGATGTACCAGTAGTACATCCACATCCTTTCCAGATTCTTTGACTTGTACTCCTCATCATACTTACCACAAGCCAGCTTCGGTGGAGCATTCGTTGGATGAAATGGTCTGAAGTTAGCGCCGCTTGAATCTTTATCCAACCATTTTCGATCTGCGCTACTCCAGAAGACATTTGTTCCCTTTTCTTCCCTTACCCTTTTCTTCTCTTTCTTCCCATAATATTCTATTTCTGTTTTCATTCTTTCTATCTGCTCCTCTGAAAGATTTGAATAATCAGCCTCTCTCTTTCCTTTTCCTTTAGCAGCAACTCTGGGAGTAATATCAGTTGTCCTTGGCTCAACAGCTGCTGCTACCTTCTTTCCCTTTCCCTTGGCATCTTCAGATTTGGATTCTTTCAGCTTAGCCAAAAGCTTCTCTATTCTTTCTTCCTCCTCCTTCCTCCCTTTCTCCTCATCTTCCTTCAATGCTTCCTCAAACTGACTTACCCTCAACTGGAGAGCAGCTAACTCATCAGACTTGAGTCTTAAGTCTTCCTTAGCTGCCTCCAGATCAACTGTGTTGGCCTTTACGCCTACTTCTCTCCTGGTCTCCTCGACCACAGCTGTGAGGGCTTGTCTCTTCTCATGCTCATCTCTTTCCCCCTTTTTAACTTCAGAAGCCAAGTTAGTCAGTTTTGTATCAAGATCATTGCACTTGACTCTGAAGTCAGACTGGTCTATCACCATCTCATTTACCACCATCTGATTATATTCCTCCACCTCTTCTTTCAGCGCCTTCATTTCTTCCTCCATTGCTTTTTACTTTATCAGCCAGCACAGAGTTAGTCACAATAACAATTTTATCAGATAGGTTTACCTCGACTTCTCTCATGCTGGCGAGCATTGTTTCTGTCACTGCTTCTACCATCTTCTGTGCCCTCCTTTTCATATTCCTCTTAAAGGTTAAGTTTATCTTTTTCTCCATTTTCTCGAGAATTGAGGATATAGCAGAAGCAGGGCTAAGGTCGCTGTCATCATCCTCAGATGAGGAATCAAACGAAGATAGGGATTATTCTTTTTGAGTAGGTGGAAGAGGGGTAAAGTGGGTTTGGATAGTTGGAAGAAGGGAATAAGATAAAGTAGGAATGGATGAGGTTTGGACTTGTGGGAGAGGAATTGGTTCAGCTGGTGGGGGAGATGATGGTTGAGTTTGTGTAGAAGGAGTGGGAGCGGGGGACGAGGTTTGGATGACTGGTGATGGTGGTTTAAGTGTCAGTTGATCTGATTCGGGAAGTGTGGGTTGAATTTGGATTGTTGAGGAAGTAGGCTATTCAAAAGGCTCTGAGGTACCAGCCTGGGTTACCTCTTCATTGCCTGTTTGGACTGGTGGGATGATAGGCTGATTTTGTGGCTCTGAAGTGCCAGCCTGGGGCACTTCTTCATTGCCTGGTGCTGGGGATAAAGAAGGAGAAGAAGATAAGCTTGTACCTTTTTCAGGAATAGGGGAGAGAGCAGCTTCCTTGGTTAGGGAGAGAGGAACCTCCAGCTGTCCAACCTCTGCTGCTATTTTCAGCACAGGTACCTCCTCTGATAACAGAGTTGCTGTATCGATCTGCTGCTCCGAACCTTCAGTTTTGGAGGAGCCTTCTGAGCTTTTAGATGCTTTTCTCGGCCTCCTTACTAATGGAATTTCAGTTTTTTCTTCCTCGTCTTCAGAGACGACTTTGGCAGAAGCAGCAGATGACCCTTCCCCTTTCTTTTTCTCTGTGTCTTTTACCAGCCTCCTCTTCTTCCTCCTCTAGGAGACTCTGGGTATTATAGCCTCTGTTTCCTGGACTAGGACCACAACTACTTCTTCATGTGTTATGGCCTCAGCTGCAGGTACCTCTGCTGTTATCTCCTCACCCACTGTCTCCGCCTCAGGTGCAGGCTCTCCCTCAGGCTCGGCTGCCAGTTTCCTAGCTTCTTCATCTGCAGCTGCTAGCCTTTGGTCTCTGGCAGCATCAGACTCATCATCATAGTCTGGCATTCCTTCAAGTCTTTCATTCATTGTTAGAATGCCTTTCTGCTTGGAGTACTTTTTAGTTACCACTCTCCAGTCAGCTGCTATGTTCATCCCCTCGATCAGCACTGTAATTTTGTTGAACTGACTGACTATTGAGTTTGGCACCCAACCCTCTGCAGATGATTTGAAGATAAGCCTCTTCTTTTCTTCCTTCAACTTATGAATGAGCAACCTTTACCTAGTTTGCCTGTACTCCATCCAGGATTGTCCTCATCATACGCAATCTGGGTTTGGTTAACCCATCATGCGAACTCTGTTATCCCAACACAGACTTTGTAACTGATTGGAGTGAATTGATACATGTTTTTAGGGCTATTTTTAGTGCAAAAAGTGAGCTAAACTATGATTTTTGTGCCTAAATATGAAAAGTATCACTCTTTTGCCTAAAAAGTATTACTTTGAGAGGTTTTGATGTATTTCGCCCGTTTTGCAGATAAATCGGTGGAATTTTGCCAAACCGAGAGTACCGGTATTCTTAGAATGAAAAGACGAACATACGGGACGAAAACGGGGGTCGGAGGTGGAGCCGTCTCGATAAAAATTCCCTGGTCTCGAGTTGGAGTCGAGGGTGCACAGACCTCGACTCGAGGATCATGCTGGAGGGAAATCATTTCAAAAAGACAGGAACCTCGACTCGAGGGAGGAGCCTCGACTCGAGGGATATGAAAAATGCAGGAAGCTCGACTCGAGGGCTAAGCCTCGACTTGAGGCAGGAGAGATTTTTAAAAAAACGTGTTAGCGACTTTTAGGCCTCGACTCGAGGGCTTGAAGCTCGACTCGAGGAGTGCCCAAAATCGAAAAATTCAGTTTTTAAGCCAATGAAAGCCAAAACAGAGGGGAGTTGATTCTAGCGGTTCGGAGCGTTTCTAGGAGTTTCTTTGAGCGAATTTTACATTTTGTAGCTTGAATTTACTTGTAATTGCATTAGATTGTTAGAATTGAGATAGATTCCACATTTAGATCATTAGATTAGTAGATTGGTTGATTGTAATTGAAGGTTGCAGCTGAAAGTGGGAAGAATTGAAGTTGTATTGAAGCATTGTACAAGATTAATCATTCTTATTTTTGCCTATTGAAGTTTAATTGGTGATGTTCTTACCCTTTGATCTCTTAAATTCATTGCTTGTAGTAATTAGCTTGTTAATTGCTTTCTTAGATTTTATAGCCATGGTTTTTGCTTGTAGCACCATGGGCTAATAGCTTTGTGCTTGGGATAATTGAAATTAGGGATGAAGTGATTGCCTCATGCTATAATTATTGATAATTGTGATCAATTGAATTAGATTGCGCCCTAATTGTGATTCTTAATTGTGCTTCATGAAAAATTATCTCTTTTGATTAATGGTTGATCACCCTAGCAATAGGCGAGAGTTGAGCTAACGTGATTAGGTGTTAATCGGGTTTCAATTTTGCATGATTGTATGAATTGGGGACTTCTACATTGAGAGATGGGAAGAACTAAGGATACTCACATTAGGCATTGTGATATTAATGGAGTGATTAATTTCATGATGGTTTATGTTTTCTAATTTGATTGATTGGCATTTGGATACAATCATAGCTTTTTAATCATGGATTCCTTGATGGAGATTATCCCTTGCACCCAATTCCCCCATTTGATTTAGTCTATTTGATCTTGCATTCTAAGTGTTTGATTGATTGTTTGCATAAATTTGCCATTTAATTTCTTGCAAATTGTAGTGATTTAGTTCAAGAGCTTGTTGCAACTTTAGCCATTTAGAACTCTTATCCTTGAATTTCGTTTGCATACTTTCTCCCTTGGGTTCGATATTTTTGTTGATTGGTCTTAATAACTCTTACCCTATACACTCCAATCAAATGGCGCCGTTGCCGGGGAGTTAGTTTTTGCGCCAATAAGTGAGATTTGAGGATTGTTTGAAGTGGCTATTTGTTGTTTTTATTTTTGTTTTTGGTGATTTTATTGGTGAGAATTTGATCCTTGGATTTGTGGCATTGTAGGTGTATGCTAACAAGATCAAGTGGTGTTCCACCCTTGCCACTAAATCCGGAAATTGAGGCTACATTGAGAAGAAATCGTGTGAGAAGAAGAAGGGAAGCTATGGAAGGAGAAGAGCAAAGGCATGAGGAGAGATTAGTGGGTGATCCTCAAGAAGAGGAGATACATGGACAAGGAGTAGGAGGAGGAGAGAATGGAGGTAATGGGAATCATTTCCATGCTCAAGTTGGCCCCTTCCCTCAAGGGATGCCACCACAAAATTATCCATACCAAAATCCTTACCCTTATCCACCTCAAGCTCATTAATATTCCTACTATCCACCTCATCCACAACAATTTCCACCATATTATCCCAATATGCCGTATAATCAAGAGCCACGATACCATGAGCCACCCCAACCACAACCACAACATGTAAATGAGCCACCACCTCAAGGAAGGCCGTTGACAGAATTCTTTGAACCACAACTTAGAGAGTATTATGATGGGATAGCAAGGCCGAGGATAGATGCTAATAACTTCGAGATAAGTCCCGCTTTGGTGAGAATGCTTAGGGAGAAGCAATTTGAGGGTAGAGATGAAAATGAGTGCCCACATCAACATATGGCACAATTTCTTGAGATTGCCAACACTACAAAATACAATGGGGTACCCGAAGATGCTAAGAAGTTGAGGCTATTTGCTTTTACATTAAAAGGAAGAGCAAAAGCATGGCTTAATTCATTACCGCCCGGGACCGTACGGACATGGGAGGAATTGTCAAAGAAATTCTTGATGAAATTTTACCCACCATCAAAGACCGTGCAAGCGAAGGAGGCTATTTCCCATTTCCGACAAAAGAATGGGGAGACGATACCAGAGGCGTGGGAGAGGTATGGCATGTTACTTATTAATTATCCTCAACACGGTTTTCCGGAGGAGCAAACCATCATGTACTTTTGTAATGGTTTGACGGATGGGGATAGGTCGTTTTTTAATGCTTGTGCTAATGGATCGATTTGGTCTAAAACCGTGGGGCAAATGAATGAAATTATGGAGAACATAGCTCAAGACTCATTCCAAGTGTCGGTTAATAGAGGAGCACATCATAGAGTGTCACAAGTTGATGAGATAGAGAGTATGAAGAGTATGATGATGACTATGATGGACCGATTGGGAGCTCTTACGACTTCACAAAGCCAAGCAAGTGTGAGTCCATCCGTTCCTCATGTTGATGTTGGGCCAAGTTCATTGCCGGTGGAAGAAGTGAGTTATATGGGTAGGACTCCATTCCAAGGAGGCTATCAAGGAGGAAACTATCAATGAAACTATCAAGGAGGAAGGCCTTACCAAATGCCTTACCAAAATAGGCCACAAGGAAGCTATCAACCTCAACCGCAAGCTCCATTTAATGGGAATACATGGAGGAGACATGAAAATTTTTCATATGCCAATCCGAGAGCCGCCGTTCAATTTCCTCCCGGATTTGATCCGGGTGCAAAGGCTCCAAACAATGAAGGAAAGGCTACTACGGAGGAGATCTTGGGGTTGATTGTGAAGAAGTTGGAAGCGAATGATTCAAGGCTTGATGATATAGGGAAACAAATGGACACTCGTTTCAAGACGATGAAGCATCAAGTAGGGCAACTTGTTACTACGGTTGGGAAGCTCTCGTCTACGGTGGATGACTTGCAAAAGAAAGAATCAAAGGAGTATTGTCAAGCCATCGAGCTTAGGAGTGGTGCACGGTATGAAGGACCAAAATTGCCTTCAAGAGGTGATGGAGAGGATAAGCATTATGAAAGTTGTGATGAAGAAAAGCAAGAGGTGATGGAGGAGGAAGAAAAGAGGAAGCCAAAGTGGTTGATGGCAAGGGAAGAGAAAGCAAAGCAAAAGATTATTGAGAAGGATGAAAAAGGGATTCCAAAGACGGTTGTTCCCGTGCCTTATCCTCAAAGGTACATGAAGAAAGCACTAGATGAGAAGTTTGCTCAGTTCCTTGAGGTTTTCAAAACATTGTATATCAACATTCCTTTTTCGGAGGCCCTTGAGCAAATGCCTCATTATGCAAAGTTTCTTAAGGATTTGCTAGCAAAAAGGAGGAGGATGGAAGAGCCGGAGTTAGTTAAATTGACCAAGGAGTGTAGTGCTATGCTTCAACAAGAGCTTCCACAAAAGTTGAAGGATCCGGGTAGCTTTACTCTTTTATGTGATCTTGGTAATGGGTTGGAGAAGCAAGCCTTGTGTGACTTGGGGGCAAGTATCAACTTGATGCCATTTTCCATGTTTAAGAGGCTCAATCAAGGAAAGTTAGGAGCCACTACCGTAACTCTTCAACTTGCCGATGGGTCAACTACTATTCCAAGAGGCATTGTGGAGGATGTCTTGGTCAAGGTAGAAGACTTTGTGTTTCCGGCGGACTTTGTAGTACTTGAGATGGAGGAGGATAAAGATGTACCATTGATCTTAGGGAGGCCATTTCTAGCTACCGCAAGAGCGGTGTTTCATGTGAATGAAGGAAGGCTTACTTTGAAGCTTGATGATGAAGAGCTTCATTTTTCAATGAAGGATGTGATGAAGCACCCCATGGAGAAGGAGGAATGCCACGTTGTGGATGTGATTGATTCATGCCTTCAAGAGGCTTGGGAGGAATCTTCTTATACTCTTTTCTCTCAAGATTATGTTATTCCATCATATAATCATGTTCTTAATGAATCTTGTGTTTCTTATAATTGTGATAGGGATGCATTGGAAGTGGAGGAGGTGAAAGAGATAAAGTTCGAAGGATTTCCAAATCAATCTTGGGAAAACAATGAAGATGGTAAGCTAAGTGAAGAGAAAGTGAAAGGAGCCCTTAAGCCACTACCCGAGCACTTGAAGTATGCTTATTTGGAGGAAAATAAAGGTTGCCCGGTAATTGTATCGTCATATCTTACATTTGATAAGGTAACCAAATTACTTGATGTTCTTCGTAGGCACAAATCCGCCATAGGTTGGTCTATTGATGACTTAAAAGGAATAAATCCTTCAATTTGTATGCATAGGATTAGGCTTGAAAAGGACCATAAACCCGTAGTTCAACCACAAAGGAGAGTGAACCCTAATATTCAAGAGGTAATTAGGAAAGAAGTTGTGAAATTGTTAGATGCTAATATGATTTTTCCTATTTCCGATAGTCCTTGGGTCTCTCCCTTACATGTGGTGGCTAAGAAAGGGGGAATTACGGTAATAAAGGGAAAAAATGATGAATCAATTGCGACAAGGGTAGCTACGGGGTGGCGAGTGTGTGTTGACTATAGAGAACTCAATAAGGCCACGTGCAAGGACCACTTTCCCTTACCTTTTCTTGATCAAATGCTTGATAGGTTAAGTGGATTTGAGTATTATTGTTTCTTAGATGGTTATTCCGGATACAATCAAATTATGATTGCACCGGAAGACCAAGAAAAGACAACTTTTACTTGCACATATGGGCCATTTGCTTGGAAAAGAATGTCATTTGGCCTTTGTAATGCTCCCGCCACTTTCCAAAGATGCATGATGTCAATTTTTCATGGCTTGATTGAGAAAATCATGGAGGTATTTATGGATGATTTTTCCGTATTTGGTGAGTCATTTGATAATTGCCTTGCTAATCTTGAAATTGTTTTGCAAAGGTGTGAAGATACAAACTTGGTGCTAAATTGGGAGAAATGTCATTTCATGGTTAAAGAAGGCATTGTGTTGGGACATCATGTATCATCAAAGGGATTGCAAGTGGATAAGGCAAAAATTGTGGCTATTGAGAAGTTGCTTCCGCCTAAGGATGAGAAGGGAATTCGATCGTTCCTTGGACATGCCGGGTTCTATCGGCGATTCATAAAGAACTTTTCTCAAATTTCTAAACCCTTATCTCATCTCTTAGAAAAAGATGTGCCATTTGAGTTTAATGATGATTGTTTGATTGCTTTTAGGTCTTTGAAAGAAGCCTTGACGAGTGCACCCATTCTAATTACTCCGGATTGGACAAAGCCCTTCATCATCATGTGTGATGCAAGTGATTTTGCTATAGGGGTCGTTTTAGGACAATTGAGAGAGAAGAGGTTTCATGCTATCTACTATGCCTCCAAGACTTTTAATCCGGCCCAAGTCAATTACACCACTACCGAGAAAGAAATCCTTGCGGTAGTGTACGCTTTTGATAAGTTTCGACCTTATCTTGTAGGATCGAAAACTATTGTGTACACCGACCATGCCGCAATTCGGTATCTCATGTCGAAAAAGGATGCTAAGCCTAGGTTGATTCATTGGATATTATTGTTGCAAGAATTTGACATGGAGATTGTGGATAAGAAAGGAAGTGAAAATGTCATAGCGGATCATCTTTCTAGACTTGAAGGAGTAGAAGAGCCGGAAAGAGATGTCAAGGAAGTTGAAGAGACCTTTCCCGATGAGGGATTACTAAGTGTTGAAGAAGTCATGAGTGTGGTAAAGGAAGGGGATGTTCCTTGGTTTGCCGATTATGCTAATTTCTTAGCAAGTGGAGAATTGCCACCGGAAATGAATCCTTTTGAAAGGAAGGTTTTTTATAACCGGGTCAAACATTTTGTATGGGATGATCCATACCTTTTCAAGGTGGGGGTAGATGGAGTGCTTCGTAGGTGTGTGACAAGGAAGGAAGGGGAGGAAATCATGAAACATTGCCACTCTCTACCATGTGGAGGCCATTATAGCACGTCTAAGACCGTAAGGAAGATTTTATTGGTGGGATTCTATTGGCCAACCATTTTCAAGGATTGTGAGAGATTTATCAAGGAATGTGACAAGTACCAACGGATAGGGAACCTTAACAAGAGGGATGAGATGCCATTGAGCAATATCCTAGAAGTGGAAATTTTTTATGTATGGGGAGTTGCCTTTATGGGGCCATTTCCACCGTCGGAGGGGTATCAATATATCCTCGTAGGGGTTGACTATGTTTCTAAATGGATAGAAGCCATTCCAACCAAAAGCAATGATTCTAAAGTGGTGATAGCCTTTTTGAAGAGAATTTTTACACGGTTTGGGGTTCCAAGGATTTTGATAAGTGACGGTGGTAGCCATTTTGTTAACAAAGCCATGGAGAAGCTTTTGTTAAGGTATGATGTTAAACACAAGGTTGCTACTCCTTACCACCCGCAAACGAATGGTTTAGCCGAGGTGTCTAATCGCTTGATTAAAGGTATTTTGGAGAAGACGGTGAGGACAAGTAGAAAGGATTGGGCAACAAAGCTTGATGACACATTATGGGCATATCGAACCGCCTTTAAGACACCCCTTGACATGTCTCCCTATCAACTAGTGTATGGAAAAGCTTGTCATCTTCCAGTGGAGTTGGAGTATAAAGCATTTTGGGCTCTTAAAAAGTTGAATTTTGATGAAGCACTTGTGGGAGAGAAGAGAACTCTACAATTACATGAGTTAGATGAGTTTAGGATGAGAGCTTATGAGAGTTCAAAGATTTTTAAGGAAAAGACCAAGAAGTGGCATGATGCAAGGCTTAGAAGGAAGGAGTTTAAAGAAGGAGATCAAGTGTTACTATTCAACTCAAGGTTGAAGCTTTTCCCCGGTAAACTCAAATCAAGATGGAGTGGACCTTTTCGTGTTGTGAAGGTTTTTCCTAATGGATACTTTGAAGTGATGAATGACAAGGATGAAAGGTTTATAGTGAATGGGCACCGGTTGAAGCTCTATCATGTTCACTCACAAAAAGAGGTTTTGGATGCTCTTGATCTCAAGGATGTGCCCTACTTAGGAAGTGAAAGGGAAGTGTGAACTCTTAGAGTTCCGTCCGGCAAAGGACGTTAAACCTAGCGCTAGATGGGAGGCAACCCATTCTTTGTTCTTTGTTGTTTTTGTTGTTTTGTGTTGCTTTGTTTAATGTGTTTTATTTTTGGTGATCTTTGTAGGTGTGATGAATTGCTAGGAAGTGAGGAGCTCTAGGAGGCTTATAGGAAGAGGAAGATTGAAAGATTATGGGTAAAACACTTCCTTTCAAACTTAGACTTGTCTAAGTTTGGGGGAGGTGTCTTTTGATGACTTGATTATTGTGATGATTGGTTTTGGATTTTTGATGATTTTATTGATGGTTGTTATTATCTTGATCTTATTGAGCTTGATGATCTTTTGGATTTCTTTATTCCATGATTCCATGTTCTTTGTCTTGAGCTTAATAGTAGATTCATTGACATATTTTTGAGTATCATTCATGTGGTAGTGAGTGTGCTTGAGATTATGTACATGTGCACTTGTGTTTGATTTGCAAGATTAATTGGATTTTGATATGATCATTAGTAGATTTGTAGCTTGAAGCTAGCTTGCTTGATTTATTGTGTAAGGATGAATGTGATTGATGATACTTGATTCATTGCTCAAGTTAAGCCCGTGAGCTTTTGTGCCTAATTATCGTACATCTTATACGGTTGATAGTAATTCTTTGTGAGTGCATCATTCATGATTTGTATACTAGAACTTGCCACTAGACTTGTGGATATTGATCTTTTTGTGATGTTTTGAAAGTGATAAGAGGCCATGTTTGATATGTTAAGTCACTTTGCCAAAATATTTTCCCCACCAAATACATTTGATTTCCTTAGTGAGCCATTTTGAGCCTATTATTCTTATTCTTTGGCAAGCCAAGTGAAATTGAAGCCATTAGCCTATTTTGATGAGCCTTTCTTGTCCTATGTTTAGTTGAGCTTGAATGTTGGCTAATGATGGTGATTTGATTGCTAAGTGTGGGAAGATGATGAGCTAAGTGATGAATGAAGCATAAAAAGAAAGCTTGTGAAGAAAAATTGAATTGTGAAGAAAAGTGAAATGAAAAAAAAATAAAATGATTCAATTTGTGAGCTTAAGAGAAAAAGAAAGCTCAAGTGAATGGTGGATTGATCTTTGAAGTAAAAAAAGGAAGAGTGTACTTGATGAAAAGTGAAGAGATATGCATTGTATTGATTAGCTTTCATTCAAGTCTCTACTACTTAGTCACTTTTATCCAAATTATCTCACCTATTCCAAAGAGCTTACATTACAACCTTGATGAAAGACCTCTTTGATTCTTGATTGATTACAAATGATTTTGATTGAGATTAAGTCTTGTGGCAAGCATATGGTGTACTTATTTGTGAATTTGATGATTGAGTGCTTTAAACCTTTATATATTTGAGTGAAGAGTGAAACACTCCATGGAAGGAGCAAAGTGTTAAGTGTTTGATTGAGCATTTGTTTGAGCATGATTTGTCTTGATTGCTAGAAGATAGTTGCATTGATACCTATGTTCATTGATGAGTTCGATTGTCTTATATTTCGTTTATGGTGCCATGTGACATAATTGCAATCAATTCACTCCTTTGTTCTTAGTTCTACATTGCTCGAGGACGAGCAACAATTCAAGTTTGGGGGTATGATTGGAGTGAATTGATACATATTTTTAGGGCTATTTTTAGTGCAAAAAGTGAGCTAAAGTATGATTTTTGTGCCTAAATATGAAAAGTATCACTCTTTTGCCTAAAAAGTATTACTTTGAGAGGTTTTGATGTATTTCGCCCGTTTTGCAGGTAAATCGGTGGAATTTTGCCAAACCGAGAGTACCGGTATTCTTAGAATGAAAAGACGAACATACGGGACGAAAACGGGGGTCGGAGGTGGAGCCGTCTCGATAAAAATTCCCTGGTCTCGAGTTGGAGTCGAGGGTGCACAGACCTCGACTCGAGGATCATGCTGGAGGGAAATCATTTCAAAAAGACAGGAACCTCGACTCGAGGGAGGAACCTCGACTCGAGGGATATGAAAAATGCAGGAAGCTCGACTCGAGGGCTAAGCCTCGACTCGAGGCAGGAGAGATTTTTAAAAAAACGTGTTAGCGACTTTTAGGCCTCGACTCGAGGGCTTGAAGCTCGACTCGAGGAGTGCCCAAAACCGAAAAATTCAGTTTTTAAGCCAATGAAAGCCAAAACAGAGGGGGAGTTGATTCTAGCAGTTCAGAGCAGTTTCTAGGAGTTTCTTTGAGCGAATTTTACATTTTGTAGCTTGAATTTACTTGTAATTGCATTAGATTGTTAGAATTGAGATAGATTCCACATTTAGATCATTAGATTAGTAGATTGGTTGATTGTAATTGAAGGTTGCAGCTGAAAGTGGGAAGAATTGAAGTTGTATTGAAGCATTGTACAAGATTAATCATTCTTATTTTTGCCTATTGAAGTTTAATTGGTGATGTTCTTACCCTTTGATCTCTTAAATTCATTGCTTGTAGTAATTAGCTTGTTAATTGCTTTCTTAGATTTTATAGCCATGGTTTTTGCTTGTAGCACCATGGGCTAATAGCTTTGTGCTTGGGATAATTGAAATTAGGGATGAAGTGATTGCCTCATGCTATAATTGTTGATAATTGTGATCAATTGAATTAGATTGCGCCCTAATTGTGATTCTTAATTGTGCTTCATGAAAAATTGTCTGTTTTGATTAATGGTTGATCACCCTAGCAATAGGCGAGAGTTGAGCTAACGTGATTAGGTGTTAATCGGGTTTCAATTTTGCATGATTGTATGAATTGGGGACTTCTACATTGAGAGATGAGAAGAACTAAGGATACTCACATTAGGCATTGTGATATTAATGGAGTGATTAATTTCATGATGGTTTATGTTTTCTAATTTGATTGATTGGCATTTGGATACAATCATAGCTTTTTTATCATGGATTCCTTGATGGAGATTATCCCTTGCACCCAATTCCCCCATTTGATTTAGTCTATTTGATCTTGCATTCTAAGTGTTTGATTGATTGTTTGCATAAATTTGCCATTTAATTTCTTGCAAATTGTAGTGATTTAGTTCAAGAGCTTGTTGCAACTTTAGCCATTTAGAACTCTTATCCTTGAATTTCGTTTGCATACTTTCTCCCTTGGGTTCGATATTTTTGTTGATTGGTCTTAATAACTCTTACCCTATACACTCCAATCAGTAACCACTGTCATCATCAATTGAAACCTTCTCTTCAACAAATTTTTCTTCAAATCCCTACGGGTTCCTCTGTATGTGATTCTCACCATTAAATCAAATGATTCCTCCTAATCGTCCTCTTTGTACGTCAATGGATTGACTCCCTCCATTGATGTATCAAAAATCCTTGCAATGTTCTCTCTGGTGAAGGAGAGAGCTGTACCATCCACAGTTGTGTCGAATCCGTCCTGGGTACCTCTCATATTGGCCAAAAACTCTGCTCCGAGTAAATCAGCAGTTCTATCCTGAGGAGATTTTATTAACAAAAATCCCCTTAACCTCGATGCTTCCAATAATCGAAGGATTTTTGCAGATTCTCTATCTCGAGTGGTTTCGAAATCCACATACATTTCTGCCTTTAGTTTGTTTTTGAATGCTTCTTCATTCATTTTAAAACCGGAAATGTTTGTAGAAATATATGTGGGTTTGTAGTTTTTGGTAGTTTTGGAAGAGGAAGCCATGGTAATTCGTTTGAGAAAAAAAATTTACAGCGAATATGTGCTTGAAGAATTTGTGAAAGTAATTTTCAAAAATGAAGAAGGTAAGTATTTAAATCCAGAGGAGAGAGAGGGAAAATTTGGAAGATGATACGTGGCAAATTTTTAGGAAACAATTTTAACCGTTGATTGTTAAAAGTGCGTGAGAAAAATCAACGGCATAGCGATAAAACCGCTTCGTATTCAGACACGTGGCATTTACATGTCTTGAATTGGGTAAAAATAACCGTTTATCCTACGGATTAGACGGCTAATAGGTTTACTTTATGCAGAGGTAATTAGTATACCTGACGTAAGCCAAAATATACCTTTCTTTGCATAAAGGTTTCCCATTCCTCCGAGTCTGATTTTTAAAAAAAAATTAATGCCATTATTTTGAACATAATACTTTCAAATCATAAATTCATCAAAATTATTTGAAAACTAACAGGCTTGAGAAAGTTATTTTGGAAACATATTTTTCAAGGAATGAATAGACAAAGGGGAGGTGATTTTCAGATTAGTAGTTTTAAACTGATCTAATAATGTTAATTTACCTGTTCCTGCAAATAAACTCAACAAAACTATTAGTAGCCAAGGTAAGTCAGATAGGATGCAGATAGTCATCAGCTGACTATTGTGTCCTTGTCTGATTTACCGAATGTCAGATAAGTAATCATCAAGTCAGATGAGGTCAATATGACTAATCCTTGATTCTTGATTCCTTAAAAGGAAATCAATGATATCAGCTACCTGATTGTCCTTTGACTCATATCTAGTCTGATAATTCTTTCTAGACATTTATTTAAAGAAAGAAAAGAAAAGAAAAAGGAAAACAAGTAACAGATGCAAACAATGATAATTAAAAATCAGCCAATGATGCATCAAGTAATCCTAATTCTAAGCATAATTCTTTAAATCTAGATTCAGCTAATGGTTTTGTAAGAATATATGCTCTTTGTGATTCAGTGGCTATCTTTTCTATTCTAATGTCATTCTTTTCTACATGATCTCTAATGAAATGATGTCTAATGTCTATATGCTTACACCTAGAATGCAGAACAGGATTGTATGTCATGGCTATTGCACTATTACTATCACAGTAAATAGGAACAGATGATATTTGAATGTTATAATCTCTAAGCTGCTGATTAATCCAGAGGAGTTGAGAGCAACAACTTCCAGCTGTCATGTATTCAGCCTCAGTTGTGGAGGTGGCAACAGATGTCTGATTCTTAGATAACCAAGAAATTAATTTGTTGCCTAAGAATTGACAAGTTCCTGAAGTGGATTTCCTATCAATCTTGCATCCTCCAAAATCAGAGTCTGAATATCCTGCCAGCTCAAAGTTGTCATCAGATGGGTACCATAACCCAACTTGCAAAGTCCCTTTGAGATATTTAAGGATTTTCTTAGCAGTCTCCAGATGAGTTTTCTTGGGATTAGATTGGAATCTTGCACATACCCCAACTGCAAAGGCTATATCTGGCCTACTTGCAGTGAGATAGAGAAGGGATCTAATCAGTCTACGATACTCCGTTGCATCCGAGGGTATCCCCTGCTCATCTGAATCCATAGAGAAGTTAGTTGCCATAGGTATTTTAACTTCCCTACTAGTAGTCATCCCAAATTTATCTATCAGATCCTTAGCATATTTAGTCTGATGTATAAAAATAACCTTACTCATCTGCTTAATATGCAAGCCTAGAAAATATGTTAATTCACCCATCATAGACATTTCAAACCTATTTTTCATGAGAACACTGAATTCTTCACATAAATTTAGATTAGGTGAACCAAAAATAATGTCATCTACATAAATTTGAACCAACAAGATGTTACCATCTATTTCCTTTCTAAACAAAGACCTATCTATCTTGCCTTTTGAAAAACCATTTGAAATCAGAAATTCAGATAAGGTATCATACCAAGCCCTGGGAGCTTATTTCAGTCCATATAGGGCCTTATTGAGTTTATAGACCTTGTTATTGATCTTAAACCCAGGAGGCTACTCCACATAGACTTCCTCAAGTAACACACCATTTAGGAATGCAGACTTGACATCCATCTGAAAGACTTTGAAAGATTTATAAGCAGCAAATGCCAAGAACAACCTTATTGCTTCTAATCTGGGAACTGGAGCATAGGTTTCATCATAGTCTATCCCTTCAGACTGTGAGTAACCTTGAGCTACCAATCTTGCCTTATTACGAACAATAACGTTGTTCTCATCTGTTTTATTTTTAAACACCCATTTGGCGCCTATAATCTTTCTATGTAAGGGTCTTTCCACTAATTCCCAAACATTTTACCTTTCAAACTGATGTAATTCTTCCTGCATGGCAGTTATCCAGTTTGGATCTGATAAAGCCTCCTCAATAGTCTTAAGCTCGAGAAGTGATACATAGCAGCTGAACAGACTTTGAGAATCAACCATAGTTCGTGTTTGCACACTATTGGATGGGTCCCCAATGATCTGGTCAGTTGGATGATAACTTCTCATCCTCTTGCCTATTTGAGTAGAAAGATCCTCATCTTGAGACTCAGCAGGCAACTCATCTGACTCTACCTGAGCTGACGTTCCCCCTTCATCTGCCGACCCTGACTGATCAAGCTGATGTCAAGGGTGTCTCCTCAGATGGATTCTGGAGTGGGGTTGTCTGCTGATTTTCAGATGGGGATTCTTTTTCATCTGAATCTGAATCAAGACTAGGCAGATAAACAGTTCTATGTTTAGTCTTGGTTAGCTCAATTTTATCTAGTTCATTAATAATCTGATTTACTTTATCTGAGAAAGAATGCATTTCATAAAAAACCACATGAGGAGTTTCCTCCACATAAAGAGTTGTCTTGTTGAAGACTCTGAATGCCTTGGAAGTGTTGGAATATCCCAAGAATATTCCATCAGCTGCCTTAGCATCAAAGGTCCTAAGCTTAGACTTCCCATTGTTATGGATGAAGCATTTAAAACCAAAAGCCCGAAAATATGAGATTCTTGGAATCTTACCCTTCCAAATCTCATATGGAGTCTTACCCTTGTCTTTAACTGGCAAGCACCTGTTCTGGGTATAACAAGCTGTGTTGATGGCTTCAGCCCAGAACCTGTGAGGGGTTCCATACTCGGCTAACATGCTCCTGGCTCTCTTGTGGGTATGGCATTTGTGGGTAATATGGTGGGAATTTTTGTGGATAAGGTGGATAGTATGTATATTGGTGAGCATGTGGATGATATGGGTATGGATTTTGGTACAGGAATTGATTTGGGGGCATCCCATAAGGATAAGGGTCAACTTGAGCATTGTAAAGATTGTGTCCATTGCCTCCATGGTTCTTTGCACTCCCCCATGACCATTGCCATTTCCATTTACCTCCTCCACATGAGGTTCACCAACTCTTTCTTCATTCACCAAATCTTCACCTTCTATCATTTCTCTTCTTCTTCTCCCACGGTTTCTACGAAGTGTAGCTTCTATTTCCGAGTTGAATGGCTCGGGTGGTATACCACGAGATCTCGTGATCATGCACCTACACACCATCAATCAAAGTATCAAAATCAAACAAAAACAAAGAACAAAATAAAAATACAAAAGCAACAAGTAGTCACTTTCAACTAATCCTAAGTCTCACTTAAAAGAATAAATAAATCCCCGGCAACGGCGCCATTTTTGTTGTGGTGTAATCGGGTAAGAGGTTTTAAGACCAAACCAAGTATCGAACCCCAGGGATAA
This sequence comes from Paraleonurus japonicus, assembly GCA_030762865.1. Classification (NCBI taxonomy): domain Eukaryota; kingdom Viridiplantae; phylum Streptophyta; class Magnoliopsida; order Lamiales; family Lamiaceae; genus Paraleonurus; species Paraleonurus japonicus. The sequence goes on from CM061059.1 coordinate 15,645,359, forward strand.
GATATACAATGAGGCCCTAGGACATGAGTTTTCAACGACTATTATGCAAGCAAGGTCTTGGTGCCAAATACACTACTCAAATGCTAGAATTAAAATCAATAAACAACTATGCTATGAATTAGGCAAAGAATTAAGCTAGGACAAGTAGCAAGTAAGCAAACTTCAAATATCAAAAAGGGATAGGATGCTAGGGATAATCTCCACAAAGGAATCAATGATCACAACTATAATTACATCAATTTGCTATTCAACTAAGATAGAAAGTATGAACATCATGCAACAATGTCTCTATTCACCACACAATGCCTAAATGTGAGTATTTTTAGTGCAACTAATCTCCCAATTATGAAGCACCTAATTCATACAATCATACACAATTATAAATCGATTAATCTCTAATCACGTTAGCTCAACTTTCGTATGTTGCTAGGTTGATCAAACACTAATCAAAAGAGATAAAAATGCATGAAGCACAATTAGCATCAACAATTAGGAAACTATCAATCTCAATTAAACAACAATCATCAACAATTATAGCAAGAGCAATCAAATCATCCTCAATTTCAATTATCCCAAGCACAAGAGAATTAGCCCATCGAGCAAAGTGCAAAATCCATGGGTGAAAAATCAAATTGCATGATCGTAAGAAGAATCAAAACAATAAAGCAATAAAAATTAGAAAAGAGGAAGAACATCACCAATTTGACCAAGTGAACAATGAACTGAATGCTTGATCTCCACAATTGTAATCTTCCCTTCAATAGAATTATAACTTCAAGGGACTAATCTAGTGGATTAAAGTCTAATCTACTTAACAATCAATGAAAATCTAACTACAACTATGAATCTAATGAACTAAGAAGGAGAAATTGTCTTGGAATTGGGAAAATTGTCTCTAAACTGCTAAGTAATTGCTCTTGAGTCCATTATGCTCTGTTTTTCTTCCAAGGGGATTAAAATGGAAAATTTTTGCTTTGCAGGTCCCTCGACTCGAGCTTGGGCCCCTCGAGTCGAGCTTGGTGAAGACGCATTCATGCTTTCATTAAAAATTACCAGCCTCGACTCGGGCTCCTCGCCCTCGAGTCGAGCTTGCTGTCGTAGCTCCTCCCTCGACTCGAGCTTGGTGCCCTCGAGTCGAGGCCTATCTCACTTAGCCAAATTTTTTGAATTGTCCCACGCCTCTAGTCGAGGCTCTTGCCCCTCGATCAGTGGTCAAGTCCAGGGAATTTTCCCGGGCCGATGTCCACCTCCGACCCTCATTGTCTCCCATCTTGTTCATCTCATTCCCGAATGAACTCCCGTGTGCTCAGTTTGGTTAGATTCCACCAAAATACTTGGAAACGAGGCAAAACACATCAAAATTCCATCAATCCACAGTTGTAATACCTTTCATACAAATAAGTGATACCTTACACCTTTAAGCTCGAAAACTAATACTTTTCATCACTTTTTTGCAATTAAACCCCACATTATTCATTCACTTATCACCACCCATCAGCGTGGAACTCTGAAAATCGTCCTATCTTTGCTCTAGAAACTGTAAAAAATCGTCTATCCCCTATTTTCGCATCAAATGCTTTGAATGGAGAAGAAAGTGTTTTGATCAAGCCTCGAGTCAAGCTCCCAGGCCTCGATTCGAGCTTGGAAGTCGTACACATGATTTTGCCAAGACTAGCAAAAGCTTCGACTCGACCCATGCTTCCATGGCTCCACCTCTGGTCGAGTTTAGGGATTTTTGGATTCCCAACAAGCATTTTTTACCCCTATTTTTACCCGTCTCGATCGTCTCGTTCCTGTATGAATGCCTATATGCTTCGTTTCCTCATATTCTGCTGAAAACGAGATAATACACCTTGCAAAATCATTAAACTCCATTTTCTAATACTTTGAATGAAAATAGACAATTATTCCCACTAAAAGCATGCACAATTCACCCTAATCAATCATTGATATAGTTCACGTATTTATTAATCTAATCTAATTTTGAGAGATTTTTTTTTTTTTGATATGGGAAAAAGAATCTTCAAGATTGAATTCATAATAATTATTTCCTTATAAATATACAATTGCATAATATATCACGTTATATATTTGTTCGGATTATACTATATCTTTTATAAATATACAATTGCATAATAACTATTGATGTATATTTGTAAATTAAGGTGTGTGTTTACGAAAATTAGAGATTGTTATTATCATTGTTGTAACAATCACAGTAACACTAACAGTTATAACAGCAGAAGACTAAGTAAAATTTTTGCACAAATGGATAAAAACTTTTCATAGACTATATATATTAAATAATAGTTTATGAGGAAACAATTCACTATGTTGATAATGAATACAAACCCAGTAGAGAAAGATCCACAATTTGAATCTTCTCAATAAACAAAAAACCAAGATCTATAAATCACATGTTTAAGATCTGAAAAGGCAAAATCTTGTGTGAAGCAGTTTCATAGTATGAAATTAATACCATTAGAGTCATTCACTGATACCATAACATTTATTTAGTGATACCATTACACTTATAAACTGATATCACAGTATAAAATGGTTATGGTATCAGTGAATGGTTCTAGTAGTACTAGTTTCATACTATGAAACTACTTCACAGGAGAGTGACTCATCTGAAAATGGCTAAGTGTATGAAATACATCGTCAAAAGTGACCTATATAGATATGTTAAAGAACACCCTGTCTACTAACAATCTAAACAGAATCTATGTTACACGAAATGACATAACATTTAATGTAACGTAAACAGAAAATAATGGCCCTATCAATCTGGATACACTTATCGCACTCAACAGTTTGATACTTGATGACTTCTCATGCAATGCTCTTATAATTTTGAATTGAATAGCTCGTATTGCCTTGATATCCATTGTTGAGGCTTCGGTTCTCTATTTATAGATGTGGATCTCAGCCTTCAACAATAACGTGGATCCTTGTAGATGGATCTATAATTTCTCCCAGCTAATCTCCTATTTTCCAACTCGAAAAACTGCCTTAGTAACTGCTTCTTGACTATAACCATTCAATCTAGATAACTCCCTTTTATTCTTGAACCTTTTAGATCCTTCTGGAGTCTTGGAGTCGGATCCAGATTGCCAACCTATAGTCAACAACATCAAAGATAACATTGAAACAGAAAAAGTTAGTTGTTAGAAGAAAGGGCAAATTCTGATGTCGCGCTCGATGTTACAACATTGGTGGTAACACCAAAATATTTAACCCGGTGACATCAACAATCTCTCCCAATTTAACCTTTCTGCTACAACACACCTGATATATATAAAGAATATAAATCAGTAAAGTGTGTATGACAGAGATCTCATCTGTCCAGTACAAGTGATCAAAACAAACCAAGTTGTAGCAACAATAGATTAAATTTTAAAAAAACCAAGAGCACAAATAGATAAGTGCTAAAAAATAATCAAACTAAAACATTGTTTGATAAATACACAGAGCAAACAAAGGGAAATAACATAAATAAGCAGAGCACAAGACATGAGGTGCTAAAAAACAACCTAAACAACTGTGTCTTTAAAACAAAAAACTTGCAGAAATTTAAAGATTGTCTTAAAACATAAACAATAACAATTATCAAGTCAACTCCCCCTCAATAATTTATGAAAAAATAAATTGTCTCTCTCTTTAATGTCTCCATCTTTTCAGAAACTCCCCCTAAGGTAAATCTTCATAGAGGTCTTCAAGAGTTTGTGCGAAAGAAGTATCTCTTTTATCATCTTCACCATCAACATCTCCAGTAACGAGTTCATCAACAGCTTCCATTGTTGCAGCAGATGATGCCATTCTCAGCAGCATCGGCCACTATATCAAGTCCTGGTGTACGTTTAACTTCATCAGCAAGATCAGCAGTAATCTGAGCTCGACCTCGATCTGGAACTGCACCTAGTACTCCCCCTGTTGGAGCAGAAAGTAACCTTTTCCAAAACATCTTCATTACTTGTAACTCTTCAATTTGATCACATAATTTAGAAATTTGTGTTAATATAAATGATCTGTGAATTGTGACAATTAACAGGTAAACTTCTCAAGTCTATGTGATCATCAATGTGATCAATATCTTTAGCAACATTCTGAGCCGGTTCTGCATCAGCTAGTTGATCTGGATCAGCTTCAGGAATCTGAGGCTCCTCTCTCCATGGTAGATCAATTACCCGATTCTCAGCAAGCAATACATGGAAGATACCAAGATGTTGTACCATTCCACTTAACATTTTTACTCCTTCTCTTTCCAGGTCTACATTCTTCAACACCTCATTGATTAGAGATGGATAAGGTAATATCCCTCCTTTTCCAATGTTTCCAGCATACCTCATCATGTGATTAAAGATCGTTCTACACAGATTGAAATTATTCATCACAACAATCCTATACATAAGGATAACTTGATCCATTGTGACAGTTGTAGTGTTAAGTTGTAGGCAGCCAGTTATAGGCACATAGCTTGTGCACAACCGAATACAGACTAGTAAGAGATGAAGACAGAATCTTAGTAGTCCATAACCTTATTCTACCACCAGTAATAGTTGTTGCAATCTGATCTTCTTCTTCTTCTTCTTCTTCTTCTTCTTCTTCTTCTTCTTCTTCTTCTTCTTCTTCTTCTTCTTCTTCTTCTTCTTCTTCTTCTTCTTCTTCTTCTTCTTCTTCTTCTTCTTCTTCTTCTTCTTCTTCTTCTTCTTCTTCTTCTTCTTCTTCTTCTTCTTCTTCTTCTTCTTCTTCTTCTTCTTCTTCTTCTTCTTCTTCTTCTTCTTCTTCTTCTTCTTCTTCTTCTTCTTCTTCTTCTTCTTCTTCTTCTTCTTCTTCTTCTATAACAGGAGTTTCAAGATAATCATTGAGTAAAGTTGGGTTCAGCATTACTTCGTTACCCCTAAACTTAACTGATCCATACCTTCTAGAATCCCTCCTACTCGTACATTTCTTCAGATTGTAATAAAACTCAACTACCCACACATCAACAAAAATGGCATGTATAATCAACCGATTTCAATAACTGTCTATGCTTAAGAAATTCAATCAAGTTATATTTCTGAAAACCAGAATGTTTGATCCTTCTTTCAGGCAACAAATGTCTTCTTTTCAACTTCTTGAATTTATTAGAATCAATCTCATAGTATTCATCTTTATCATTATCACTATCAGTGCTACTACTAGATGAATAGGAGGTTGAGTTACCTGGTTCTTCAACAGGATTTTCAGTCGGTTCCTTTTCTGATTCATTGGAAGTATCAGTAGCTCCCAGAGTTTTTGATGTTGCTTCATTGCAACAAACATCCTCAGCAAACTCAGAATCAGAATAACCCTCTCCAGTACTTGGGTCATTTGTCTTCTTTGATCTCTTCTCCATTCTTACCATAAGCTCGGATATGGAAATATTCTCTTCAGAATCCGATGTGTCAGTAGATGTGTCTTTGACTTATCTAATAATGTAGATATTTTTTTACATTTTGAGTGCAAAATATCTTATGCGTTTAATTCAAATGACACAAAATGTTCAGAAATTACATTAAAAAAAGTAATATTAATATTTTAAAATAAAATTCGAAATGATAAAATCAACAATAAACGAATAGACCATATTGAATTTATTCGTGCGCGCACAGTTGATATACTAGTGTGACCCTGTCAACACAAGATCAACCCTGCAAGAATTAATTCATATAATCCAGCTATTCAGTCCCTCTTGCTTAGGGTTTAGTCGACACTTTGTTGCCGTCGGCGCCCCTTCTTTTTGGGCTTTGTGTCATTATGGACTTTCCGATCAACACCATACCCCACTTCTCCACCTTCTAGCTTCCCCCCTGTTCTTATCTTCTTCTTTTTTTAATTTTTTATTTTATTTTCCTTCTTTCTTTCTATCCTTTTCTTGAACTTGGGCTTTGTGCTGCCACCTATTTCTGGGCCCACGCCGGTGTTATGTCTACCTTGGGTGTTTTGTTTTGCTAACCTCTTTCTGTTTGTTGGCTTTTGTTTTGGTTTATTCAGGAGTGGAGCTCCAATCTCTGGGTTTTTTGACCGGGTCTTTGAATTGGGACTTCTTGAAATGGCAACACTGAAAAAAGGTAAAGGGGTTTGGAATTTGGATGATGCTGTAGTACCTCTTGAGGAAATAGTTGAAGATGTAAACCAGAAATCAACACTATGCCTTATGGGAAAAGTCTTAACAAGTAAAAATGTCAATACATTTGGTTTTCTCGAGGCGATGAAAAAGGCAATGAATCCGAAGCAGGGGTTTACAGTGAGGGAGGTAGGCTCAAACCTTTTCCCTTTTCAATTTAGATCCAGTGAAGACATGAATGAGATTTTGGAAAAGGAACCGTGGCTTTTTTACCGAAACATTTTCCTCCTCAAAGAACTAGGCAGAGGGGAACAACCCTCCATGGCAAAGCTCAACTCGGTAGCATTGTGGCTATGGATGTACGATCTCCCAGCGTCTCTCAAAACAGAGGAAAATATCAGGACAATAGCAAATTGATGTGGGGAGTTTGTACAAATCGACCAATCGACCATAGAGGGTTTCTCGAGATGTGTTCGAGTGAAGATAAGAATGGACGTGAACATACCTTTGAGAAGAGGAATAAACATTCAGGTGAGTCAAAACAGATCTATTTGGTCGTCGTTCAAATACGAGCGCCTTCCTTCCTTTTGCTTCTTATGTTGTGCTCTGGGTCACATGAGAAGAGAATGCGATCTGGATGGTGGAACTATTGTCGTTAGCACATTACTAGAAGGAAAACTTCCCTTTGGGGACTGGCTTCGAGCTTCACCTCTCAAGAGAGCCTCGATTTCAACAGCGGAGAAGAAAAGAGAAATCAAACCATCTCTCAGAAGGACTTTATTCAAAAAAATTCGAAAATCGCTCTATACCGAAGAGGAGGATGATAGAGACAAAGGGGAACCAAAACAAGAGGGTATCCAGCCCATGGAGATGCAGATACTGGGGGAAAACCTTAGCAGGGCCATTGATCTGGAGGAAAAAAATGAAATGGCTGGTACGGAATTAGGGGAGCGTACATCAACGAGAAACGGGATGGAAAAGGAGGAGAAAGTGGGGGAGGGTATGAGTAATCTAAGGGAGACAGAAGGAGTGGAATATAAAGGAGAGATGTTGAGGAGACAACTCACCTCGGAAGATGATAAGCTTAGAAATCCTACACCCATTAAATATACCTCCACCGACAAGCCAAACACTTTACCCGTGACCAAGAATCATCCAGCTCAACCATCCCACGAATTGATTCATATCCACCACCTGGCAAAAATATGCCAACTACCCCAACCTGATCATCATCCCCTAATTACTTCCCAGCTAAATCATACCCCACACCACAAACCAAATACACCCACCTCCAAATGTCTTTCAATGCCCACCCACCAAACAGTTCCAAAACATAATCGCAACATCACTGGTCCACTTTGAAAAGGCAAACGCCTCAATAAATCCAAACACTCAACATGAATCTGTACATACTAAACCTTCAAAAACATACGAACCAACCTCACTCAATCTCACCATAACCTATAACCTCATGAACCCTGCCAAAATCGAACCAATCACTAACCCCCATACCACAAACACAACCCAAATCTCACAGAACCAAATCTTCGATAAAAGGAAGAAAAGTTCAAGGACTTAAATCCTGAAAGAAGGCAGAGCATCCCCCGTAACCTACAAAATAGGTGGCCCCAAATGGCAAGAAAAAGGAATGAAGCCTGTGAACTTACCGATATACAACTGGCGAAGAGGATGAAAATGGAGATTGATGTAGAAGGTAATAACACCCTTGAAACAACGGCGGAGAATGCGGAGCAGTCCCGCTGAGAGCAATGATCGTCCTATCCTGGAACTGTCGCGGACTTGGGAACCAAGCGACAGTTAGGGCATTGAAGAAGCTCCTGCATGAGGAAAATCCGAGTATAGTCTTCCTCATGGAAACAAAAAAGCTATGTACTCAAATTAACAGATTGAACGAAAGGAGTTTGAAATTTTGGGGATGCTTTCCGATTGACTGCGAGGGTGAAGAAAATTCAAGCAGGGGAGGTCTTTGTTTACTTTGGAGGGAGGACATCACTGTCTCTCTGATCACTTTCTCTACAAACCATATTGCAGTTTAGGTAAATGATGATGAGCATAACACTGAATGGTTCCTAACTGGAGTTTATGGATGTCCACAACATCAAAATCGCCACAAAACCTGGGATATTATTAGACAAAGTTCACCACCTACGGGCTCCCTGTGGCTCTGCCTCGGGGATTTCAATGAAATTCTTTGGTCAACGGAGAAAAAAGGTGGTAATATGAGAATCACAAGAAGCATGCAAATGTATAGGGAGCTGATGAATGATTTAGAGATGCAAGACTTGAGCTATAAAGGATACAAATTCACGTGGTCAAATGGACGAGTGGGTCAGGGAAACATACAATGCAGGCTGGATAGAATGTGGGCAAACGGGCCTTGGAGAACACTCTATCCATCACACCCGGTACTACACATTCTCCGCTATAAATCGGACCACTCCCCTATCGTGTTGCAGGCTGCTCACCACACGACAAGACAGAAAGTGGGGAAAAAGAAGCAGAAACCTTATCGTTTCGAAAAATTATGGTTAGAGAACGATCAGTGTGGGGACATAGTTCGAAAAGGATGAGGCTCTCAACTCAAAGATATAAACTTTACAGACCGAACAAAAAGATGTGGAATGGAGCTTAGAATGTGGGGAAGCAAGACTTTTGTGGACATAAAAGAAAAAATCAGATTATCAAAGGAGAGATTGAAAGTGCTGCAAGAGGGGGAAAGTAATGAAAACACCATCACCAAAATCAAGGAAGTGGAGAGAAAATTGGATGAGCTGTATAAATGGGAGGAGATTTTCTAGGGTCAACGTTCTAGGGTCCTTTGGCTTAAAGATGGCGATAGAAATACCGAATTCTTCCACACCCGGGCCTCGAACAGGAAGAGGAAAAATACCATAGAACAAATCATGAATAGTGATGGGGTGATAGAGAAAGATGTGAAAAAGATAGCAGGGGTGCTAAAAGGCTATTTTACCAAGCTCTTTTCAACAGATGGAGAGGGAGATATGTCCCAAGTCCTGGACTCAGTTGAACCCAGAGTGACGAGCAACATGAATAAATACCTCAACAGGCTGTACACGAAGGAGGAAATCAAACGAGCACTCAAACAAATGCACCCGACGAAAGCCCCAGGGCCGGATGGTATGCCTCCTCTCTTTTTTCAAAAATTTTGGAACATTATTGAAGCATCTTTTATTTCTACGTTCTTAAACATCCTCAATCATGCTCATGACCCCACTTGCCTAAATCTTACATATATCGTTCTCATTCCAAAAATAAAAAACCCTTTAAGTGCCAAAGATTTTCGACCTATCAGCCTCAGTAATGTCATTGTTCGTGTAATCACGAAAGCTATCGTAAATAGGCTGAAGATCATACTTGACCAAGTTATTTCTCCAAACCAAAGTGCCTTTATCCCTAATCGTTTGATAACCGATAACGCAATGATAGCTTTTGAGTTGTTTCATCACATGAAAAATAAAAAGCAAGGCAAAAAAGGCTTTATAGCTTTAAAACTTGATATGTCCAGAGCTTATGATCGGGTTGAATGGAGTTTTTTGAGAAAGATGTGTATGAAATTGGGCTTCTCTGATACTTGGATAAATTTGGTGATGAGATGTGTGTGTTCTGTTCGTTATGCTATACTTCTTAACGGTCACCCTACGGAGTCCTTCTCACCTCAGAGGGGCCTTCGGCAGGGAGACCCTTTGTCCCCTTATCTCTTCTTGATATGTGCAGAGGGTTTCTCTTCACTACTGAAACGAGCTGAGAATAGAGGTGAGTTGAGTGGAATCCGAATAGCACGGACAGCCCCTCCTATATCCCACCTGTTCTTTGCAGATGACAGTGTTGTTGTTACACCGATTAAGCCACCCGTTAATCAGGTTTTTAGATGTCTAATCGGCCTGTTTAGTAGTTTGGATTGATAGATATTGAATGCTGATGATTGATAATTAATATATGAGCATTTATGAACAATGATGAGGAATATAAATGCAGAAAGCAGTAAATGCAAAGAGGTTTGCTGGGAGGGTGAGTCCCAGGCATAAGGTTGGATTTTTTTCGATCCTTGTTATTGTGCCTTGTAGGTCTTATTTATACATGCCGAATGGCGGCTCATAAATCCCGTAGAATCGGGTGCATTTAATGTAAAAGTACAGAATTAAATGCGCCTGTGGAAGTACTGTACGGACGAGCAGGCGTCTGGCCCTCTCAGCGTCTTCCACGTGGCATAGTTGCTGGGATCTTCTGCGGCGGCGAGATCTTTTCCCTTTTGGGGCATGGCGTCTTCTGACCGCGCTCTGTCTCCGGATATCTTTCCTCTTTGGGGGAGATCCTGTCTCAGGCTGGTCACTCCTCGGTCTTCACCGGGTGTCTTCGCTTGATCGGTTCTCCTCGCGAGATCTGGGGAAGGTGCTCGGTGGGCCCGGTGTAGTACTCGCTGAGCCAATAAAAATGCTCGCGTGGTTTGGCGAGCTGCGAGCATTATCCCTTATTTATTCTCATGTCACAACAATTGCCCCCAGCTTGGTCCTGGCCGTGCTCGGGCTGGAGCGAGGTGCGATTCTCAGGTGACTTGATGCGAGCTAGCTCTTCTCGGACGCTCCTGTGACGTCCCTTCAACTGCCCATGATGATGTCGTGTGGTAGCTTTTTTGGGAACCGATGCGCCCTTTCACCTTAAAGGGCGCGAGTGGGCACCGTTACCTAGGCGCGTGGGCCGTCGTATTTAAGGTGCGGGAGGTCCACGCGCGCGTTATCCCAAGGTGGGGGACAACTTTAAGGGGTCCCAATTTAGGGAGAATTCCCCTTGGGCCCCCATTTTCGAGTTTTAAAAAATTGTCGATGGGCCCTTCCCCCATATCTATAAATAGGGGATTCTTCAGCCATTTTTCATTTTGCATTGTCTAAGAACTCGAGAGCCATTCTGAGAATTCCTGAGACGTTCCGATTTGTCTGAGAAGACCCCTGGCTTTGGATTTGCGTCGGACTCCGCCGATAACCTTAGGTAAAAAACCCCGGTCAATCTTCTTTTCTTATTTTTCCATTTTCCTGGGCTTCGAATGGAGAGAGGCTCTGGTAGTAGCAGCTCCGGCGACCCTCGGCCACGGAAGTCGTTGGGGGCCTGGTCGGAGGCCGACCTAGAAGGTCCGGACGTGGTGTTTGGGCGGCCCGTCGCCCCCATTTCCATTTTGGCTAGGTCGCCTCGGGGTGGAGATGCCCCAGATCTCGCGAGAGCCCCCGAGTTTGCCGGTCTGGGTGACCTCAGGGTAGACCTGAGTCTCCCGGAGAGGGTGACACTAGCAGCGGCTGCTCCCGATGAGGAGGAGGAGACCGATTCCGATCTTGGACTCGAGTTCTCGCCCGGGTCTGATCCCCCGGAGAGGGATGAGGTAGGGGAAGCCCTTGATGAGGCCTCCCGCGCCCTGGAGGAGGAGGATGCTAAGGAACGGGCTCGGCGAGCAGAGGCAGAGCTTGACCTCATTTACGAGGAATGGGTCCGCCTTATGGACCGGTTGGCGGGCCCAGTGCCGGACTTTGACTTTGCCGCGTACTTGGCCACGTGCCCATACGAGTGGGTCAAGCGGGGAGATGATATGGTCCGGTGAGCAGAACCCTCTCACTGGCCATGCGACTCGGATGCCTGGGAGAGCTCAGTGACCTCCGCGGATTTGCACCGCCTCCGTGAGCAGTGGGAGATTCCATCCTCGGTCCACCTACACCGGCCCAGGTCATACGAGCGGCCCGACCAGCCTCCTCCTGGGGTGGTCGCTGTTAATTTTGCCATGATGGAGGCTGGTGTCCAGTTCCCGTTCCCGCCGTGCATTTTTTACTACTTTACTGCTTGTGAGGTGGCCCCGATCCAATTGCATCCTAACGGGTGGAGGTGGCTGATGGCCCTGTTGGTGCTCTTCAGCGAGCACCGTCTTTTCTGGATGCTGAGCTCGAAGGAGCTCCTCTATGTGTACAGCCTCGCCGATGGGAAGGACGGGCTGTATCTCAAGCCGAAGCAAGGGACTCTCATCGCGGGGGTTCCGAACAAGGTCTACGAGTGGCAGCACCGGTGGTTCTGGGTGGCGGGAGCCTAGAAGGCGGCTGGGCCTGCTCGCGGCACCACTTTCGCCTGCCCCACCGAGTTTGATCGAAAACAAGCGAGTAAGATTTCCCCTTCTGCAAACGTCGAAGACCACTGATCTAATTTCTTTTTTGTCTTCGCAGGACTTGAATCTGCTCGCTCCGGAGAGCTAAACTGGGACTTTGAGCTGTGCTTGGAGCGGATCAAGAAACTCCCTGAGAGTGAGCGGTATTGGCAGGGGATTCTAACCGTCGAGCAGTTAAAGAGTGCTCGCTTGATCAGCCGTCCTCGCAAGGTTGATATTGAACCAGGTAGATCTCACTTGCCTTCTCGTTTTGTCCGTCGCGAGTTAATTTGTAGCTGACTCCCCGCAGTTCCCGCCATCCCCGTCTTCCGAACCTGCCCCCGTGAGATTATGGGGAAGTTCAAGTTGTCGCAGCGGGTCGGAGGGAAGAGCGCGCCTGGCGCGAGGAAGGAGACGTGGCCCCCGAGTGGCCAACCTTCACGCCCCCCGGGCGGTCGCGGGGGCCCCGAGGAGCCGCCCAGGGCGAAGATCGCACCCGCGGGCACGGCCCAGCCTACTTCCCAGGGGTCTTTTCGTGCCCCTGGGTCGTCCCCGAACAGGGAGAGTCGGACCCGTCCGCGGGAAGATGATGACGAGGTGAGGGAGGTCTCTGCTGGGGATATCCGCAAGAAGACGCGGCATGATGCCGCCCCCCAGGAGAAGAGGACGTCAGCGGGCGCGGTGCCCGACCTGAAAGATCCCGTGGATCCCACCTTTCTAGGCCGCGACCCGGCCATGGAGAGCCGGTAAGCCCCACTCTTCGCAGTTCATAGTTTACTCAATTCACTTTTTCTAAACTTTCGCTCTTCGCCCCCCATTATTCACAATTTCCTCGCCTCGCGGTGCTTTGCCACCGGGCTCCCCCCTCACATCGGCTCCGCAATGCGGAACCTTGCCGCAAGCTGGACGGACGAGCTGGAGGCCGCTGTTAACTTCAACCGCGAGAGCGCGCTTGATAGGTGCAAACTAGCACTCACCTCCCAAGTGTAGGAGGATCGTGTAGTGAGCAAGTACCGGGTTAAATTATCGAATCCGCGGGAATCAAGTGGGAGATAGCCCCAAATCTACTAGTTTAGTCATAATTGTAGTGCAAAACATTCAACAAGATTTGGGATTCAAACAACGATAAACAAGCAACAACGATCTAACACGATAATTAAATTCAAGCAAGATAAAATATGTGTTCGGGTGTTCTTCGGCTATGGACTATGAAACACGAATCAAAATTAAATAGTAACTCTCTCGTCGGCAAATTGATAAGGGCAATTCAAGTAAGAAAACACAACACCGTACTTGGTAAGCCTAGGAGTCACGTTTCGTTAAAGCATGAAGAATTGATTAGGCCAACGTCCCCGTTCTTCCCGATTCTCTCACGAGTCAATAGGTTTCCCTAGCGTGATTAATCTTCGCTACTAAGGTACGTCCCTTTTGTCCCCTCACTAATTACCCGACTATTAATCTAAGCAATTAATGTGAATTGGTGTAATTCTAATGTAGTTAACCAAGTCTCCTTGCGTTACACAATATCCACTCTAATTATCCAATTAAACCCTTCAACCAAGCTAGAAATCTAATCATCCAAGTATCCTTGCAATAATTAAATACTAAACATGGAATTCAAGCTAAATCAAATAATAGATCATGCAAAACTCATCAATTCAATCAATCAACCTTCAATTGAAATTACCCACTCAATTAATCAACATAATTCAATCATCCATAGCCTCCAAACACCCAAACACTTGAGAAATTAGCCAAGCATAATTAAAGAAATTAAACCCATAATATTAAAGAAATAAGCATTATCATTTCAAGAAATTAATCCAATAAAACAGAAAATAAAGATAAGATATCACCTAATTAGCCTCCAAATATTTAGAATCCATGTCTTGATCTTCAAAAATGATAAAGAAATGCAAAATTATCTATGTGTATGTGTGAAAAGGTGTAATAGTGTGTGTAGGGGTGAATCCCCTTTTCTATCTAATTTCCTAATTTTCTAATTCTAATTTTTGGCTGAATTGAAATCTGCTCCTTAATTCCCTTCCTTTCACACTGAATACATTCTGCCTTTGCTTCTCTTTTTGTATCCGCGTTTCTTTCCTCTCTCTTTTCACCATACGCGGCCCACGCTGATTGGGTGAAAGAATCAATACCGAAAAAAATGAAAAAACGTGATAACGTTTTCGCTGAAAAATTGCCGCCTCGACTCGAGCTTGGCGTCTCGAGTCGAGTCAATGAAATGGTGTCTCGAGTCGAGGTGAGAATGGCGCTGGTTCGAGACATGTTTCGAGATGGATTAGACTAGCTACGTAAAACTGGTTTCGTCTCGACTCGATTGACGGTGAATGGTTCGAGTCGAGGGAATAGTTGAGTCGAGTCGACGGCTGTGCTAGGCGTCGCGACGAACGCCGGCGATGCGGTGGTTTCTGCGATGGCGACGCTGCGACGGCGATATTGTGCGATTGGTGTCGACGGCGGCAATTTTATGGGAGATGCGACGGCGAAGGTTAAATGGTTGTTGGTGGTCGGATTATGGTGGTGAGTGGATGGGTGAGGACAATTAGTGTTGAATTTGTTGGTTAATGGTGTTTTGGGAGTTGTTGCAGGTCTGCCATGGCGGATTTGCTGTTGAGACGAAGGTGGGTGTACTCATCAATTTCATGGGTGTAGTGGTTGCATGAGAAATGGGTGTATTCGCTGATTCAGTGGGTGTATGCGGCAGTTGTGCTTTTTCACCGTCCCAACTTCGTTCGTCCGTATCTCCTTCATATAAACTCCGATCGACCTCATTCTTTTTGCGTTACGACCGTCTCTCGACCCTCTTTCCAACCATGTAATTGCCCAATGAATTTGATGAGGACAAATATCCTCAATTTGCACTCAAAATAGCATCAAACCTACACATTAAAATCCCAAATATTAAATCAAACAATTAAGTGCAATTGGACCAAATAGTAGTGAATTAACATGAAAATCATATCAAATTGAGACAATTAAGCACACAATTAACATGCAATAATTCACCCTAATCAACTCCCCCAAACTTAAAGTGTTGCTCGTCCCGAGCAACGAAACAAATAAGCACAAAGGGTGAATTGATTGCAACTATGTCACATGGCAAAAAGATGAAATTTTTGGACAATCAAACTCATTAGTGAACACAAGTTTTCAATGTCACTTTCAACTAACACTCAAAAATGTCATGCTTTAACAAGAAGCAATTCCAAATGCTTTCTCAATGCTCCTTCCAAGGAGTGTATCTCTCATCACACAAGTGTATAAGGGCAATTAAGCACTCAATCATCAAATTACAACCATACACACCATATGCTTGCCACAAGACTCAATCTCAATCATTCATTTTGTGCATCAACTACAAATCAAAGAGGTCTTTTCAAGAGGTTGTAATGAAGGCTCTTTGGATGAGGTGGGTGAATTTGGAAGAAGTGACTCAATGATAGTAGAGCAATGAGAGTTGAACATATAATTCAATGCAATTTTTCACCTCATTTCAACAAACACCACTCTTTCTTTTCACTTTCAATCTTTTCACATAACATTCACCACCAAACCTTTTGAGACTTTATTTTTCATTCAAGCTCAAATTGAATTTTCTTCTCATGATTTTTTACTTCTTTTCTCAATTCAATTTTTTCATTCCTCTTTTCTTTTCTTTCTTCTTTTCATCTCAACACACTTATCCCAACATACCACCACACTTTTTCAATTTCACCTCACCATTCATTGCCAGCAATCATGCTCTACTAAACATATGGGAACAAAGGCTCATAAAGATAGGCAAAATGGCTTAATTTCACAAGCTTGCCAAAGAATAAAGCTTTAAGGCACAAATTGGCTTACTAGGGAAATCAATGACATTGGTGGGGTAAAATTTGGCTAAGTAGCTTAACAAATCAAACATGGCCTCAAATCATCTTCATAGATCCACACAAAACTCAACTTCAATAAGTCTATAGGCAAGTTCTAGCATGTACAATCGTAAATGATGCACTCAACAAGGAATTAAACCATTTTTCATGCACGATTCAAGAGGCTCAAAAGCTCACGGGCTTAAAAATTTAGCAAAGAGAATAAGCATTTTACATCACACTCATCATCACAAGACAACTTCTCATGCTAGAATCAAGCAACAAATCAACTTAATATCACATCACAAGCTCACCATGTCCATCAATCAAAACAAATATGCCACGTACATACCTCCAAGCATAACACCACATCAATATCTCATCAAATAAACTCAAAGATAAGAGTGAAATCCACACTAAAGCTCAAAATTCACAAAAATTTCACAAAATTTTCTCATTACAAATGAGAGGCAAGTTGGTGCAACAAGCAATGCTAACTAACACACACACCCCCAAACTTTTTCATTGCAAAGCAATTAAAAGTTTGGCAAATGTAGTTAGCTAGGTGAAGTTGCACACAACTACCCACAATGAAATCCAAAACTATCAACAAGAAGCATATGCACAAGTAAGCTCATCTCAAAATTCATATACAAGTAAGATATATCGTATAAGCCCCAAACACGAGGTGCACCGGTGCAAATGGAAAAGGGTGAAAAGAGGCACACCTCCCCCAAACTTAGACGAGTCTAAGTCTAGAGAAGGTGTGGTACCGTAAGGTCTTCAACTTCCTCTCAACTTCAAGCTTGTAACTCACCAAGCCTCATTTGCACACCTCGACCTCCTACAAAGGGTCACAAAAAGATTACACACACACTTATTGAAAGCCAAACAAAACAAAAGCAACGAAAACAAGAAAAATGATGGGTTGCCTCCCATTTAGCGCTAGTTTTAACGTCCTTTGCCGGACGGAGCTTGATTGAGTTCAAACTTCCCTTTTTACTTCGATATTTGGCACCTCCTTCGGGACAGGAGGGTTCACATGCGTCACAAATGACTCTTTGGTATAGAGACGACCACCCCATTTGTCTTCAAGTTCAAGTTTTTCTCCAACTTGCACGTCTCTTACGATCAACACTTCTTGATTCTTTAGCTTCTCCCCACAAAGCAATCCACCCCACTTAGATTCACACCACGTGACTGCATCTCCTATTGCAAAGCATTTTTCTTTCTTTTCTTCATTGGAAGACTTTCTCTTATCCTGCTCCCCCAAACTTACGATGTGCTCAAGTTTGGTAGTTTGCTTCAATATTTGCTTCTTCTTTCCATCCCCATGGTCTTTCAAAGGCAATTTTTGAGACTTTTCTTTACGTTTCCCCTTATCTTCTTTTCTCAAAGGAGTGGAGGTTTGGATCGAGTGACATTCCTTTTTGTTTGAATCATCAATCAAAGAATCATAGATCGAAAATATGATCTCTTCACCATTGAAGCTCAACTTGAGCTCTCCACTCTCCACGTTTATCATTGCTTTCCCAGTTGCAAGAAACGGTCTTCCAAGGATTAGTGGCACATCCTCATCTTCCTTCATATCTAAGACGACGAAATCAACCGGGAAGATAAATTTATCAACCTTCACTAGCACATCTTCAATGATCCCCTTAGGATAACTGACCGATCTATCCGCCAATTGAAGGTTAATGGATGTAGGCTTCACCTCTCCTAAACCCAAACGGTTGAATATGGAGAGGGGCATCAAGTTTATGCTTGCCCCCAAATCACAAAGTGCCTTAATCTTCGCACTCCCACCAATCTCACAAGGAATAGTAAAGCTTCCGGGGTCCTTGAGCTTCTTAGGAAGGTTTCGTTTTAAAATTGCATTGCACTCCTCGGTCAAGTTGACCGTCCCATTATCAACAAACTTCCTCTTCTTTGACATGAGCTCCTTCAAAAACTTCATATAATGTGGCATTTGCTCAAGAGCATCCACTAATGGAATGTTGATGTGAAGTTTGTTGAAGACTTCAAGGAATTTGGAGAATTTTTCCTCAAGTTTTTTCTTCATAAATCGTTGAGGAAATGGTGGAGGGACATAGGTTTTGGGAACTCCCCATTCATCACACTCAACATTGGCCCCCTCAAGCTCCTTCTTCTCCTTCTCTTTTCTCAATTCTCTAGCTATTTTCCACTTGGGAATTCTCTCTTCTTTCTTCTCTTCTTTCAATTCTTCCTTCTCTTTCAAAACTTCATTTGCTTTCACAACACCTCTTCCCTCATCTTCCTCTTCACCACTCATCTCTTTCTCCACTTCTTTTTCGTCTTCAACACCCACCTCCTTCTCAACTTTCTCCCCATCTTCTTCTACCGGCATGCTTGGCCCTTCATAATGAGTACCACTCCGGAGTTTAATTGCCATGCAATGTTCCCTAGGATTCACTTCCGTAGTAGAGGGGAGTTTTCCTTTTTGGTTTCCACCACTTGAAGAAGCCACTTGACCAATTTGGAATTCTAGGTTCTTCACTTGATTTGCCAAAGAACTCACAACGCTCTCCGTCTTGTCCATCTTTTGATTTTGAGATCCCATGAAACTTGTGAGCAAATCCTCAAGGCTTGGCTTCCCTTCATTGTTGGGAGCACGAGCACCCGGATCAAATCCCGGAGGTAATGTAATGGCGGCTTTTGGGTTTGAGTAGGAGAAGTTCTCATGCTTTCGAAAGTTGGGATTATATGGAGGGTTGTTTGAGGGATATGGAGGTGGTTGAGAGGCTTGATTTTGGAAATTTGGTGGAGGATTGTTGGGATATCGGTTTTGGTAATTTTGTGGAGGGGCTTGGTTAGAGAATTGATTATTACCTTGAAAATTTCCTTGAGGATAGGGTGGTCTTCCCATGTAGCTTACCTCTTCCACATGATTAGCAACTTGGTGAGCCTCAATGCTTCCTCCTATCACCCCCTTTTTGTTCACCTCAACGAATTCATCCACTTTTGTTGCCAATTGTTCCATTATTTTGGCAAGGGCCTTTATCGTTTCACTTTCCTCCACTTTGGCAATTTTGTACGAACCCCTTCTTTCGGTAGGCCAACTAGCCGTGTTGCTAGCAATATTTTCAATTAACTCCTTGGCCTCTCTACCGGTTTTGTCAAACAAGGAACCACCCGCCGAAGAGTCTAGAGTTTGCCTTGAAAATGGAAGGCATCCATAATAGAAGAAGCTCACAATTTGCTCATCCATGAAGCCATGTTGTGGACATTTCCTTAGCAATCCATTGAACCTCTCCCATGCTTCATGTATGTTCTCCTCTTCAAGTTGAGTGAATTGAGCAATGGTGGTCTTGTATTGAAGAGTCATGGAAGGTGGAAAGAATTTTAGAAGAAACTTTTTGCTCAAGGTCTCCCATGAGTCCAAGCTATCCCTAGGTAGGGAAGCTATCCAATCCTTTGCTCGATCCCTTAGTGTGAAAGTAAATAATCGAGCTCTCCATGCATCTTCACTCACACCATTCATCTTCACGGTATCGGCATATTCCAAAAAATTGAGCTATGTGGCGGTTGGGGTCTTCCTTGGGATCACCTCCGAATTGCTTACTTTGAAGGATATGAAGAAGGGCCGGCTTGATTTCGAAATTGTTAACCGTCAAGGGTGGACGAGCTATGCCATCATAATGGAGTTGCACCGGGGGCTCAAAGTACTCACGAATTCTCCGTACATTCCCCCCTTGCATCTCTCCTTCTTGCCTTTCAACTACAGGCCGATTGTTGTCCATCTCTCTTGCTCTTGCTCTTGCTCTTGCTTGAGCTCTTCTTCGATTTCTCTCTCGGTTACGTCTTCTTGCAGTGGCTTCGATCTCCAAGTTCAAGGGAATTGGTTCAATTCCACTTGATCTTGTGTTCATGCACACCTAGAAAACACCAAGTATCAAAATCTTCTAAAGACAAGCCAAAACAAGATAAAACAACAACAAAAATAAAAAGCACTATCAACTACTTTCAACTTTCGATCTAAGTTATCTCAAACACCGATTCCCCGGCAACGGCGCCAAAAACTTGATAGGTGCAAACTAGCACTCACCTCCCAAGTGTAGGAGGATCGTGTAGTGAGCAAGTACCGGGTTAAATTATCGAATCCGCGGGAATCAAGTGGGAGATAGCCCCAATCTACTAGTTTAGTCATAATTGTAGTGCAAGACATTCAACAAGATTTGGGATTCAAACAACGATAAACAAGCAACAACGATCTAACACGACAATTAAATTCAAGCAAGATAAAATATGTGTTCGGGTGTTCTTCGGCTATGGACTATGAAACACGAATCAAAATCAAATAGTAACTCTCTCGTCGGCAAATTGATAAGGGCAATTCAAGTAAGAAAACACAACACCGTACTTGGTAAGCCTAGGAGTCACGTTTCGTTAAAGCATGAAGAATTGATTAGGCCAACGTCCCCGTTCTTCCCGATTCTCTCACGAGTCAATAGGTTTCCCTAGCGTGATTAATCTTCGCTACTAAGGTACGTCCCTTTTGTCCCCTCACTAATTACCCGACTATTAATCTAAGCAATTAATGTGAATTGGTGTAATTCTAATGTAGTTAACCAAGTCTCCTTGCGTTACACAATATCCACTCTAATTATCCAATTAAACCCTTCAACCAAGCTAGAAATCTAATCATCCAAGTATCCTTGCAATAATTAAATACTAAACATGGAATTCAAGCTAAATCAAATAATAGATCATGCAAAACTCATCAATTCAATCAATCAACCTTCAATTGAAATTACCCACTCAATTAATCAACATAATTCAATCATCCATAGCCTCCAAACACCCAAACACTTGAGAAATTAGTCAAGCATAATTAAAGAAATTAAACCCATAATATTAAAGAAATAAGCATTATCATTTCAAGAAATTAATCCAATAAAACAGAAAATAAAGATAAGATATCACCTAATTAGCCTCCAAATATTTAGAATCCATGTCTTGATCTTCAAAAATGATAAAGAAATGCAAAATTATCTATGTGTGTGTGTGAAAAGGTGTAATAGTGTGTGTAGGGGTGAATCCCCTTTTCTATCTAATTTCCTAATTTTCTAATTCTAATTTTTGGCTGAATTGAAATCCGCTCCTTAATTCCCTTCCTTTCACACTGAATACATTTTGCCTTTGCTTCTCTTTTTGAATCCACGTTTCTTTCCTCTCTCTTTTCACCATACGCGGCCCACGCTGATTGGGTGAAAGAATCAATACCGAAAAAAATGAAAAAACGTGGTAACGTTTTCGCTGAAAAATTGCCGCCTCGGCTCGAGCTTGGCGTCTCGAGTCGAGTCAATGAAATGGTGTCTCGAGTCGAGGTGAGAACGGCGCTGGTTCGAGACATGTTTCGAGATGGATTAGACTAGCTACGTAAAACTGGTTTCGTCTCGACTCGATTGACGGTGAATGGTTCGAGTCGAGGGAATAGTTGAGTCGAGTCGACGGCTGTGCTGGGCGTCGCGACGAACGCCGGCGATGCGGTGGTTTCTGCGATGGCGACGCTGCGACGGCGATATTGTGCGATTGGTGTCGACGGCGGCGATTTTATGGGAGATGCGACGGCGAAGGTTAAATGGTTGTTGGTGGTCGGATTATGGTGGTGAGTGGATGGGTGAGGACAATTAGTGTTGAATTTGTTGGTTAATGGTGTTTTGGGAGTTGTTGCAGGTCTGCCATGGCGGATTTGCTGTTGAGACGAAGGTGGGTGTACTCATCAATTTCATGGGTGTAGTGGTTGCATGAGAAATGGGTGTATTCGCTGATTCAGTGGGTGTATGCGGCAGTTGTGCTTTTTCACCGTCCCAACTTCGTTCGTCCGTATCTCCTTCATATGAACTCCGATCGACCTCATTCTTTTTGCGTTACGACCGTCTCTCGGCCCTCTTTCCAACCATGCAATTGCCCAATTAATTTGATGAGGAAAAATATCCTCAATTTGCACTCAAAATAGCATCAAACCTACACATTAAAATCCCAAATATTAAATCAAACAATTAAGTGCAATTGGACCAAATAGTAGTGAATTAACATGAAAATCATATCAAATTGAGACAATTAAGCACACAATTAACATGCAATAATTCACCCTTATCAGCGCTCATGGTGAGCCACATCCTGACCTCTCAGGCTCTGATCGCGTCGCAGCGGGGGCCCTTCAGTCCCGGATGAGGAGACGGTGCGGTCGATCCGCTACCGGGAGGAGAGGGACGCCCTGGCGGGCAAGGTGGCAATGCTGGAGGGGCAAGTCAGGGAGCTGACTACTGCCCGGGACGAAGCTGTTGTGGCCCTTCGCCACGCCCAGTCTGCCCACGAGAAGGTGGGGGCTGCTAAGTCCTCATGGCACGCTGCCGATCGGGCCCGTGCCAGCTGATGGAGCAGCTCGCCGCTACCTAGAAGGAGGCCGAGGAGGCAATTGCCCAGGCTGAGGCGGATGCGAGGAGGGCCGAGTCGGTGGAGATTGAGCTCCATGACTACCGCACCGACCCCCTCAAGGATGCGGACGTCATGGGCGACGTCGCCTACTACCTCGCCTTTGCGGACGCCATCCGCGACCTGAAGAAGGCGAAGATGGACTCAGCCCCCCTGGAGAGGTCGCTCAAGGCTTACGTTCTAGATCCCGAGCATGCCATCCCGGACATCCTGGACTTCCCCTTCAAGGACCAGGCGACCGTATATGGGGTGGACCTGTCCTGGTTCCCTTATCAGGATAAGCTTTCCTGTGGACGAGGATAAGGCGAGGGGTGAGGATGAGGGATCGGTCGTGGTGGCGGACGCCAAGGTGGCGGGCAGCGGGGTCCCGACAGCGGACGTTGGAGTGACGGCTGAAGTTCAAACGGAGAGCGAGGTGGCTCCTCCAGAGCAGATCTGATCGATACCTTGAACTCTCATTCTCGCCGCAGCAACAATTTTCCCTTTTTAATAGATACCTTGAGTTCCCGTTGCCGTTGTAATTCTTCTTTTTCATTTGGTTTAAGGTTTAGGGTTTAGAACTTTTGTACTTAGGTCGTTGGCCGCCCCCTTAATATGAATGAAAAGCTTGCTTTCATCTATTGTTCGTGCCTTTTATTTTAGTACTTTATTTCTGCAACTTTAAATTCTCGTGCAACAACGAACAGATCTTGTGGCGTGCGAAGTAACCATTCAGAATGTTAAACAAGGTAACACATTAAATACTTTGAAATACTAGAAGGAAAACTTCTCGCCGGGAGGTTGCGCTCACCGGGAGTCTTTAGTGCTCGTTGGGAAGTTTTCGCTCGACCAAGAGTCTTTTGTGCTCGCGGGCGAGGCCATTCTTATCGCGCAAGGCTTTAGGTGTCAAATGGGACGGTATTGTTGACCGTAAGGCTTTGCAAATGGGACGTCGTTGTACGACCGTAAAACGTTGCTGACGTGGGCTTTGGCCGCATCGTGAGACTATCGTGCTCGCAGGCGAGGCCATTCTTCTCATGCGAGTCTTTATGCTACTGTGGGTGTAATCCCTGTGTAGACTTTTATGCTCACCGGGGCAAAGGCCGCGACGGGAGACTTTTGTTGCTCGTGAGGGCATAGGCCCAGCACGAGATTTTTGGTGCTCGCGGCGAGGCCATTCTTCTCGCGCGAGTCTTTATGCTACTGTGTGTATAACCCTGTGTAGACTTTTATACTCCTGCGGGCTCGAGCCTCGTCAGGAGGCTTTTTGTGCTCACGTGGGTCTAGGCCACTTAGCGAGGCTTGTGGTGCTCGACGAGAGAGTGAGTCATCGTGAGTCTTAGAGTGCTTTATTGGGTGCATTTGTTTTAAGAAGACTATACGACTTCGCGGGAAATAGTGATTTTTATTGAACTCAAAAAGCCCTACTACATTCTATTACATGCGAAGAGGTTTAGATATGGCTTACGTGTGGGCTGAATCACTGGTAGTACTTCTTAAGGTGGCTTGCATTCCAGGGGTATTGGTCCGGAGTGCCGTTGGGGTGTTCCAGTTCATACGCCCTGCCAGGTAGCCATTCGGATACCCTAAATGGGTCCTCCCAGTTCGGGCCAAATACCTCGGTGCTCAGGCCATGGGTCTTTTTGAGGACCATCTCGCCTTTCGCGAATCGTCGGACTTTGACTTTGGAGTTGTAATACTTCTTCGAACTTCGTTTGTATGCAGCGTTCCTGTGGACGGAAGCTAGTCGACGTTCCTCCAATGTGTCGAGGTCAAGTCTTCTAATGATCTCATTTTCTTCGCCAAGAATCTGGGAGGTTCGGTACGTGGGTATCGACACCTCGGATGGTATGACCGCCTCAGTACCATAAGTGAGGGCAAAAGGGGTTTCTCCCGTGGAGTTCCTTGTTGTCATTCTGTAGGCCCAAAGAACATCGGGAAGTTCTTGGGCCCATTTTCCTTTCCTATCCTCAAGCTTAGTTTTCAAAATGTGCTTGAGGATTTTGTTGACCGCCTCGACCTGACCATTAGTCTGGGGGTGGTAGGGTATTGCGAACAGCCTCTTTATTTTCCAGTGCTCGCAGAATTCAGCGATCTCGAGGACGTCAAACTGTTTCCCGTTGTCAGACACGATTGCTTGTGGAAGCCTGAATCTGTATATGATATTCTTACAAATAAACCTGATGATGGCCGTTTGGTCGATGTTATTGGGGGGCTCCGCCTCCACCCACTTGGTGAAATAGTCGACGGCGACCACTGTGAATTTGCATCCGCCCGGGGCCGTTGGCAGAGGACCAATTAAGTCAATCCCCCACTGTGCGAATGGCCACGGGCTAAATATGGATTTGAGATTTTCGGGCGAGAGCTTGATGTTTGGTGCCATGACTTGGCACTGGTGACATTTTCTCGCGAAAGCGATCGCATCCTTCCTCAAGGTCGGCCAGAAGTATTCTTGACGCATCATTTTGTAGACCAGGGACTGGCCGCCAGATTGATTGTCGCAAACCCCGCTGTGGATTTCTGCGAGGACTAGTTGTCCCTACTCTGGGGTTATGCATTTTAAGAGGGGTAGGGAGAAGCTTCGCTTATACAGTTGGCCATCCAAGACTAGGAATCTCGCTGCACGAAGTTGAATGCGTCGAGCTTCCACCCTATCCTCTGGAAGTTCCCCCGAGTCGAGGTACCTGAGGATGGGGGTCATCCAGCTTTCCTTTTCCTCGGCAATGGCGGCCACTAGGTGCTCAGTGATTGAGGGGCGGGTAAGCATTGTTAGGACTACGTTAGACATGTCCGCAGCGCCCTCTGCTGTTGCGAGCTTGGATAGAGCGTCTACTTGCGAGTTGTGTTCGCGGGGGATTTGCTCGATGAACACCTGGTGAAATTGTTTACAAAGGGTGACAACGAGCTCATGATACTTCATCATCTGCTCGCCCCTGGCCTCGTATTCCCCCTTCATTTGATTTACGACCAAGAGGGAGTCCATGAAGATATGGAGGTGACGGACTCCTATGGCCTTTGTGAGCTCGAGGCCGCAGACGAGGGCTTCGTACTCGGCTTCATTGTTTGTCGCCAGGAAATCGAATCGTATCGCATTTGTAAAACACTAGCCCTCCGGTCCGATGAGGACCACCCCCGTGCCGACGTATGTTGATGTGGATGACCCGTCAACGTAGAGTCTCCAAGGGGGAATTTTGAGCTTTGTTGGGCTAGTTGGGAATGTAAGCTCCGCCACGAAGTCCGCCAATGCTTGCCATTTGATCGCGGTGCACGGAGCATATGAGATGTTGTACTGGGCGAGCTCTAGGGCCCATTTCAGGAGTCGCCCACTGGTGTGCAGACGGTGGAGTACCTGTCGTAGTGGCATGGTCGTAAGCACTTGAATCTAGTGGTCGAAGATTTATGCTCGAAGTTTTCTTTCGGCCATGACTAGCGCATATGCGAGCTTTTCGAGTGGCGAATATCTGAGCTCGGCGTCATGTAGCACTTGGCTTATGTAGTAAATGGGGAGGTGTTGCTGTCCCTCTGCTCGCACGAGGACAACGCTTATTGCCATTTCAGAAGCTGCGAGGTACAAGAGGAGGGTTTCCCCTGGAACCGGCTTGGCGAGGATCTGAGGATTACTCAAATACTCTTTGAGCTTCCTGAATGCGAGCTGGCTTTCTTTGTTCCATGAAAATTTCTGTTTTTTTATTGCTGCGAAGAAAGGCTTGCTCTTGTCGCCAAACCGCGAGATGAAACGACTAAGAGCCGCGAGACATCCAGTCAGTCTCTGGACTTGTTTCACCGATTTTGGTTCCTCCATGTCGAGGATAGCTTTGACTTGTGCTGGGTTGGTCTCGATGCCCCTCTGGCTGACGATGTGGCCAAGGAATTTTCCTGACCCCACCCCAAAGCTATATTTCTTTGGGTTGAGCTTCATGTTATATTTCTCAAGGATAGAGAAAGTTTCCTTGAGGTCCCTTAGGTGATCCTCTTTTCTTAGGCTTTTGACGACTATGTCGTCAATATACACTTCCATAGTTTTCCCAATTTGGTCAGCGAACATGGTATTCACTAACCTTTGATAAGTCGCACCGGCATTCTTGAGGCCGAAAGGCATTCTTGTCCAAGAATAAATATTCTTCTCCGTGAGGAAAGAAGTGTGCTTGATATCTTCCACCGCCATGGGGATCTGGTGGTATCCCGCGAATGCATCCATGAAAGACATCATCTCGTGCCCCACGGTGCTGTCGACGAGGTGGTCAATGTGCGACATTGGGAAGTGGTCCTTCGGGCAGGCTGCGTTGAGGTCGGTAAAATCAATACACAGTCTCCATGTGTTGTTCGCCTTTTTGATGAGAACAGCATTGGCTACCCATTGGGGCTCATCTTCGGCGAGCTCGATTAGTTTATTGTCCAGGAGTTTCTTGACCTCCTTGGCGAGAGCGGCATATTTTTTTGGGCCAAACTTCCTCCTTTTTTGCGAGACTGGCCATCGCGATGGATCGATCTTGAGATGATGGCAAGCGTGCCTTGGGTCGATCCCAACCATATCTTGATGTGACCATGCGAACACGCTCACATTCTCTGAGAGAAATTTGATAAGGTCGTCCCTTATTTCCGCGGGGACCTTTGCCCCTATGGTAACCTCGAGCTCGGGGCGAGATGGGTCAACTGGGATACGCTCGAGCTCTTCAATCGGGGCCGTCCGCTTGAGGCCTTGGGGATCGCGAGCATTGCCCCTTGGATCCAAGTCTATGGTTGTGGGTTCGAAACCAAGTCTTGGTTCCAAATCCTCGCAAGCCCAAGCAGAATGTCCCGAAGACGAGCTGGTGAGCATGGCCGGTTGTGGAATGGCGCTCATGTTTTCCTCCGCTAAAGTATTACATTGTAAATCTAACAAAGGTGCGGAAAGAAAATCAAGACAAGAGTAGTTCAAACACTTCTTTGTCATTTTTTGATTCCCTTTTACAGTGCCAACTTCCCCCTCAGGGGTGGGGAATTTGATACAATAAAAGTAAGAAGAGGCAACTGCCTCAAAAGTTTCGAGAAACGGTCGACCAAGGAAGCCATTATAGATATTTGGCTGGTCGACGATTACAAACTCTAAAGGCCTCGTGATCCTAAGCTTCTCGTTCTGGAAGTCCGCGAGCTCCATAGACAGCTTGATTCTTCCGTAGGGGGTCACCGTCATATCCCCGAATCCCTTCAGCTAC
Organism: Paraleonurus japonicus; assembly: GCA_030762865.1. Classification (NCBI taxonomy): domain Eukaryota; kingdom Viridiplantae; phylum Streptophyta; class Magnoliopsida; order Lamiales; family Lamiaceae; genus Paraleonurus; species Paraleonurus japonicus. The sequence goes on from CM061059.1 coordinate 15,673,112, forward strand.
AAATCGTATGGCTTGATGAATCTTGTCAGGTTGCCCATCTAATCCAGAGCGGATTTGAAGATTATGTTGCAGTAGCAGCCATTGTCGATCAGGATCCTTTCCACGGTCATCCCCAGAATTTTGGTCGAGATGACCAAGGCCTCGTTCTTTGGGAAGAGGAGGCCCTCGCGATCAGCGTTGGAGAAGTTGATAGCGGAAGATTTCGAAATTGTTGGCTCGGGGGGAGGTACGACGACGTGGATGTTGTCAATAGCGCGGAGTTCGGCCTTCCGCTTCCTGTTCGACATGGCGAGGACGGGGGTCAGTCCGCCAAAACTACTTCCTCCAGGCTGGATCATTTGGACCCATCCCCCCTGGTTCGGTGGGGGGACGTCGTCGCTGCTGTAACCTGCATCCACGTCCGCGGCGACCACAGCTGCTGCCCGTGTCCCCTCTTCCCTGTTCCTGCGAGGAGGACCGTGCTCCTCCCCGTCGTGCCTCGGTCGTGGGGCGGGCTTCTTAACATACTCGCTCAACCTTCCCTCCTCGTAGAGCTTCCACAGCTGGCGAAGGAGATCTCTGCACTCGCTCATGTTGTGCCCGGGGCCGTCATGAAAGGCACAGAACTTGTTCGAGGCCTTCCTCACAGCGTTGCTCTTGAGGGGTTTGGGATGGGTGAATACCCCTTCTCCCTTCATCGCGTTGAACACAAAGGCTAGCGAGCACTTCAGTTTGTCCACGACCTCGACCCCTTCGAAACTTTTGAATGTCCCCTGGGCTTTGGCCTGGTCCCTCCTTTTCGCATGATGGGATCTCTTGGCGGGTGGAACCGCGTCTGCTACCTCGGTGACGGGCATCTTGACTTCGCCTAGGCGTTGGGCGAGAAGCTTTGGCCTGGTAATCAGGTCGCCTGCTCGCCGCCTGAATTCGGCGTAAGAGGATGGGTACTATTTGGTCATGTGACGGAACATGTGCGAGTCCGCCCTGAGTCCACTCATCGCAGCGTGAAGCTGCAGCTCATCACCAACGGGCTCACCTGTGAGGAGCACTTCGTCCAGCCGATCGAGGTACTCCTCGTCGGACTCCTTCTCCGCCTGCATGATGCCCATGAGCCTCTGCCGGCTGCCCGGGCAAGTGATTTTAGAGGCGAAGTAGGAGATAAACTGTTTGCCGAGGCTGGAGAAGTCGCTGATCGTGCGAGAGGGGATAGAGGTGTACCATTTGTGGGCTAGTTCACCCAGCGTCAGCGGGAACAGACAGCACTTCGTCGCATCCGATGCCCCACTCCCAGTCATGTAAGTGATATACTTACTGAGGTGGACCTCAGGGTCAGTCTTTCCCTCGTATAGGGCAGTTTGTGGAGGCAGGATCTTAGTCTGAACCTCCGCCATCTCGATGGCCATAGATAGGGGTTAGTTGACGGCGGTCCTCTTGGGAATGCCTTCGCGGGCGTCCACTCGGCCCTCAATGAGGTCCAGCTTCTACTGGAGAGCGACAATGGCCGGGTCCGGCTGGGTGAGGGCTCGGTGAGCCACGTTGGGGCTGATGAGGTCGAGGACCGGGACCCTAGACCTTGCCATCACGGCGCTTTGGGCATATTGTGTGCTACGGTGGATAGCTTCCCTCGGAGGAGATACCGGCGGCCGTTCGTCGAAATCGAGCCTTTGGGCTTGAGAGCCCAGACGATTAAACACCGACCGCTCAGGCTGGCGCACCCCTAATCGGTCCTGGCTTTCGGCCTCTTGGTCACAGGCCTTCCTTTTGCCCTTTTAGGGCCTTAACAGGCCCTCGACGGGAATGGCGATGGGTCTCGCTTGAGATTCAAGCTCGTGAGCTCGAGCTTGGAGTTGTCGGATAGCTCTGCTCACTTGCTCCAGAGTCTGGTACTCCTGGAGGGGGAGAGGGATTTGGTCCTCGATGTTACGGACCGGGTTGTTTTGCCCCTGCTGTTCTTCATTGTCGTGGCTAACATGCTTGCTGATGGCTCAACTGTTAGTCATGGCGGTTCTTTAGAGTAGAAGAAATACTGGTTGGGAGTGACTTTTCTTGTCTAGCACATTCCACAGACGGCGCCAATTGTTGTTACACCGATAAGCCACCCGTTAATCAGGTATTTGGATGTCTAATCGGCATGTTTAGTAGTTTGGATTGATAGATATTGAATGTTGATGATTGATAATTAATATATGAGCATTTATGAACAATGATGAGGAATATAAATGCAGAAAGCAGTAAATGCAAAGAGGTTTGCTGGGAGGGTGAGTCACAGGCTTAAGGTTGGATATTTTTCGATCCTTGTTATTGTGCCTTGTAGGTTTTATTTATACATGCCGAATGATGGCTCATAAATCCCGTAGAATCGGGTGCATTTAATGTAAAGGTACAGAATTAAATGCGCATATGGAAGTACTGTACGGACGAGCAGGCATCTGGCCCTCTCAGCATCTTCCACGTGGCATAGTTGCTGGGATCTTCTGCGGCGACGAGATCTTTTCCCTTTTGGGGCATGGCATCTTCTGACCGCGCTCTGTCTCCGGATATCTTTCCTCTTTGGGGGAGATCCTATCTCAGGCTGGTCGCTCCTTGGTCTTCGCCGGGTGTCTTCGCTTGATCGGTTCTCCCCGGGAGATCTGGGAAAGGTGCTCGGTGGGCCCGGTGTAGTGCTCGCTGAGCCAATAAAGATGCTCGTGTGGTTCGGCGAGCTGCGAGCATTATCCCTTGTTTATTCTCATGTCACAACAAGCGTATTATTCTTCAGATCAACACAACAGGAAACAGATGTGGTGAAAGGCATCATTGCATTGTATGAAGGCGCCTCGGGGCAAAGAATAAATATGGAGAAATCGGAATTGTTTACTAGTGGAAATATGGAGCTGGAAACGAGGGAAGATAGAGGTAGACAGCTTGGAGCTCGGACAGTGGAGGGCTATTTGAAATACCTAGGACTGCCAGCCTTAATCAGCAGGTCCAAAACCCGGGTATTCCAAGTTATCCTTGATCGAGTGTGTTGTAACCAGTAATTTATGTGGTGATGATGTGGCTCATGAAGTTACCAGTTAAAACAATAATGAGAAAATGGATAAGGGTATTAATGATCCATGAACAATGAATACGAATCATAAATGTAAATGATTGGGTTGAGATCTTTAATGCTGAAAATGCGATAAACAGTAGATAAGACGACAGTTGCTGGGTGGTTTAGGCCCAGGCTAAGTGTGGATTGTGTAATCCGTTTATTGTGCCATTAAGGCCATATTTATAGGGTTCAAACGTTGCCCTAGAATCTCTGAAATTGGGGGCCATGCATTTAATGCATGGATTCTTATTAAATGCCGGGTGTACGGCTCTGTACAAAAGATAGTGACGGCTCATTCTTACTGTACAACATAACGGCTGCTCGGTGGGCCGGCTGACGATAAGAGTACACTATTACTATTCTAAGGAATGTCAGCATTTAATGCGTTCACTGTTGGGAGATTTATTCCAATTGTAGGGGTGATCTCCTGACACCAAGGACACGCTGTGGCCATTCCTTACTCGGCTGAAGCCTTCAATTGTCCGCGGCTGGGTCTGGAGGCCTAGTGGTCGGTCCCGGCCTAGTGAAAGGAATCCCCTTCACTTCTCGCATTTCCGACCAGCCTTGCTTGGTCTGCGCTGCTCTGCTCGGCGAGTACGGCCAAGGTCGGTTGCCTCCTGAAAGTTCCCCAAGGCATGTGCCCAAGATGTCTGGGCCTGCACGTGGGCTTACTTGATTCTTTGTTGGGCCGTGGCCCGTAGCCCGTTCCACAACAATTGCCCCTTGCCTTGGCCTCTGGTTTTTCCGGAAGCCGAGGCGATAATCTGAGCAGCCGACCTGGGCAGACGAGCTGAACAGGGCATAGTGTGTTGATCAGGTCTGGAGTTTCTCGGGGCCCGTCGGATAGGGTGGCGTGCCCGGGAAGCGATGAGTCTAATCAGGAATGCGAAAAGGCCTATGGGGGCAGCATATGCGCGCGTGAGCGTAGGCCATGATGGTGCTTGCGCCGCACGCGCGACTGACACGGGTCCGTCAAACGGTCATAACTTGCAGCGAAATTTCTCTTTGGCCCTTAATTTTGAAAAGTTAATTTCACACAGGTCCCTCCCGCTTTTCATAAATAGCGGTTTCATTTCCTTTTTCAGGACTTTTCGACTTTTGCATCTGAGATTACCCCGTCATTCTCGAGCGTTCCCAAATGGTTGAAGAGCTTTTCCTGAGATTTGCCTCCGCCTTTCTGTCCGTCATCCGTTGGTAAGTATCTATTGCAAGTGCTCTCTCTTTTTCTTCGTTTCTGCGGTTATTATTGGGATGGTGAGGTCTCGCGGGGGTGCTTCTGGGTCACGAGGCGCTGGGGGAAGAATCGTTGGGAGGATCGACAGGGGTGAGTCATCTCGTCGTGTCGGGCCTACCGACGATGATGATCTAGGGCGTGTTTTCCGCCAAGGTAGTGAGGCGGAAGCCGGGGAGGCGTCGGCAGCTGCCTCCGCCGGTGTTGTTTCCCGCGAAGGGACGGGAAACTCCACGTTTGAGGGCTTGTCTAACCTAGTGGTCGAGATGGGTCTCGAACGCGTGGAGGAAAGGTCTGGAGATGGAGAGGAAGAGGAGAGGGTTCTTCTGGCTGAGGGGGATAGAGCCTGGAGGGAGGAGACAAACAAGGAGATTGCCCGGCGCTTGGTCGAGGAGAGGAATCGTGAGGTTGAGGCCGGGTACCAACTGCGGGTAGAGTTCATGGACAGACTGGCCGATCCTCAGATTGATTTTAACTTCTGGGAGTACCTATAGGCCCACCCTTACAATCCCTCCGACCGGCCGAGGAGATTGATCCGAGTTGCCCAGCCCTCGCCCAGGGCCGTGAACTCCGAGGAGTGGATGAGCTCGATGTCCCAGACCGAGCTTGATAGGCTAAGGGTAGATTGGCGAGTCCCGATCGACGTGCATCTCTATGCCCCTGATCCCACTGAGAGGGCCGACCAACCTCCCGCGGGGATGGTGGCCGTCAATGTTGATATGATGAGTGCGGGGCTCCGCTTCCCTCTGCCCATCAATTTATCTCACCTGCTCAATTTCTGGGAGGTGGCTCCCCTCCAGATCCATCCCAACGGTTGGCTTCAGGTTCTATGCCTGATGACCCTCATGGGATGCCTGAGGCTGTACCGGCATCCCACCCCGGGGGAGATCACTCACTTGGTGAGCCTCAACAAAACCCCTGGGGCGGCCAGCCGTGGGCTCTACTATGTTAAGAGCCGGAAGAAAGTCGTGATCAAGGGCATTACCTCCAGCCTGAAGGATTGGAAGACGAGGTGATTTTGGGTCTCCGGGGCGTGGAGGTCGGCGATTGGCTCTCCTCCTCAGGAGATCTCGGTCCCTACTTCCTTCTGAGAGAAGAAGAAATGTGAGCATGCCCCTAGCTTATAAGCTGCGAGGGACTGATCTAATTTCTTTTTCCTGTTTTGCAGACTATCTGTTCCCGAAGGAGGGGGAGCTAAATTTTGATTTCGGCCTGGTCTTGGAGAAGCTTCGGCTCATTCCGGCCTCGGACCGTCAGTGTAATGCCCTTAGCACTTCTGGGGCCCGTTGTTGTGCCCGACTGTTCAGTTTCCCACGGCATCTCGGCCGACGAGGTATTGCTCCACTCGCTCAATTTTATCTTGAGTCGCGGATCTAATTTTCTTTTTATTACAGAACCCGACTTCCCCATATTCTCCTCGTGCCCCGCCGAGCTAATGAACCGAATGTCGAGCGTGCTGGTGCTCCTTGGAGGAAAGAGCTACGGAAAGACGAAATGGAAGATGAGCGCACGCCCTATCGGGGGGTAGTTATCCGGGAACCCGCCCCGACCTCCACTGTGGTTACCTCTCCGCCACCTCGGGCTCCAACTGCCCCCGTGACCGGCCCTGTCCCCCTTGATGCCTCCGAGCTTCCCGCTGTACCGACCGAGGGGGAGGACGCCGCAGTAACGCCGACCACGGGAGAAGTGGGAGCCGGGACCTCTGGAGCTCCAGCTGGGTCGACCCAGACCTTGCCAGTGAGGCTTTCCGGGGAGGAAGACTAGGGGCCCCTACTGAAGCGGCTGCGCCAGGCCGTTTCTGCCGGGGAGGGGACGTCGTCACCCCGCCCTGAGGGGGGCTTTGAACCAGTTGCACCCGCGGCCCCAACCGCCGCCGTGGAGGGCCTTCCGTTGCCCGACTCCGAGAGGGACGCCTCCGATCGGACCTGGATGGGCCGTGACCAGCGTCGATTTGAGGAGTAAGTATTCCTCGTCTTTTTTTTTTCTTCTTGACCTTAGTACTGAATTAATTTTTGATTTCAGGATGTTTACCGAGGACATCTTTCAGCCAGATATTTTGCTGAACTTCCTTTCTTCCCGTACGGCTGGGGACACGTCTGCTCTCCCGGCCCACCTTCAGTTGGCCGTCCGGGATATTCCCGCGGCTTGGAATCGGGATTTGGAGGCCGTGGCCGCCTTACCGAGAGCGAGCAGCGTCGTGGCCGTCCGGATGCTGGCGGCCCAGGCCCTTGTAATGGCCAAAAAGGCCGGCCTTGAGCGGGAGGAAGAGGTCCGCCGGGCCGCTGCTGACCGGGCCCAAGCTGAGACGGCCAGGAAGGCCTTAGAGGAAGCCGAGGCTCGGGTGGTCGGGGCCCTTCATCGAGCAGAGGCTCTGGAAAAGCGGCTTGGGGAGATGGAGTCCCTGGCCGCTCGGGTGGCTGAGCTGGAGGGGCCCTTAGGGATCAGGAGGCCGAAGCCGCCCGGGACAAAGAGGCTGATGTTGCTGCTGCTCTTCTCGAGGGTTTGGGTAGAGGGAGGACTGAGGCACAGTAGGTAGCCGCTCGGGAGTTGCAGAGGCTGAAGGCCAGCCTCCTGGATGTACAAACTTTTGCCGAGGAGGCCTGAAATCAGGCTCGCCGGGCCGATGATCGGATTGTTGGCCTCGAACGCCAACTCCGGGCCTCCGAGGAGACTGTCCGGGATTTGGTGGAGGCTCGTCGCCGGATAGCTGCCCTGGAGGAAGGGACTGCCGAGGCGGAGAGAGGGGAACTTGAATTTAACCCCTATGAGGACGTCGCTACGGTGTCGGAGTTTGCCTATTACATGGCATTCGCCGAGGCTATTCGCACGAGTCGGAGGGAGAATGTGCCATCCGCCCACCTCGAGAGCCATTTCCAGGCTTATGTCGAGCAGCACCCGCTTCACCCTGATTTCTATGTCCGTATAAAGGATCTGGTGGAGTTGGGTGTTCACCTCTCTTGGTATCCTCGCCAGGATCGGCTGCTTCTTCCCGGAGAGGCATCTCCCGAAGCATCCGCGGGGGATCAGGTTGAAGGAATGGGAGAGACCGCTGGAGGAGAGGTGCATCCGGTGGGTGAACAGGTCAGAGGAGATATCGGTGCGGGGGAGCTAGCGGTTGAGCCGGGCAGGAGTGGAGTTCCGGAAGATGAGGCTGCTGGTGGAGCCTGATCCCAAGGCACTTTTGTTTTTGTTCTCCTGTATATCTGACTGTAGGGTTGTACTTGGCTTCGGCCATCTTTTGATTGTAAATAAAATCTTTCTTTATTGCCTTGTGTTTCTTTTCCGAATTGCCTTTCACCTGTTTATTATTAAACAAGAGCAAACAGGTCGGGTGGAAAATATAATTAGTTAGGGGATTTCTCCTCTTGCCCGCAAGGCGAGGCTCAGCTTTTAAAATTTGAAAAAAATTTGCGAGAACATTTTTCGATCCGAGGACCCTGCTCGGCCCCCAAGGCGAGGCTCAGCTTTTAAAGTTTGAAAAAATTTTGCGAGAAAATTTTTCGATCCGAGGACCCTGCTCGGCCCCCAAGGCGAGGCTCGGCTTTTAAAGTTTGAAAAAATTTTGCGAGAAAATTTTTCGATCCGAGTTCCCTGCTCGGCCCCCAAGGCGAGGCTCAGCTTTTAAAGTTTGAAAAAATTTTGTGAGAAAATTTTTCGATCCGAGGACCCTGCTCGGCCAAGAAATTTTAGGGTGCGTCCTGAGCTTATGTCCGCTTGCACGTCTTATCCCTACGAGATTGGTTGGTCGGTTTCTACGACTCCCAATACGTTGTCTGGTGCTCAAGGGATTGAAATCCGCTTGAGCTCATTTGTCCTATCGTGAATGTGCACGCATGCGGGTCTTACCCTACGTGAGCCGGTCATGTGTTAGGGCTCGAGCGCCCGAGACTCATAGGAATCGGGATACCTCGCAGGCAATGTTGCCCGTTGACCTTGGTCGTAGCCAGAGTTCGTCGCGAGGATTTGGGGGTGGTGTGCCCCCTTGCTTGTGACAGGTTATTGCTCGTTCACAAGACTTGTGGAGTCAGTGTCCACTCGCGAGCTGTGGTCGGGTGGGTCGGGAAGATTTGTGAATTTAAAAGATTTGAGAAGGTAAATTGATTTTATTTATCCATTCTACAACTATTACATTTGAAAGGTGTACAGAATTTTCATGAAAATGACCTACCCGACCAGCTATTGATATTACTTTCTGAGGTGGCATGCATTCCACGGGTATTGGTCTTGTGTGCCATCAAGGTGATCCAACTCGTAGGCTCCACCAGACAGCCATCTGGATAGTCTGAAAGGACCTTCCCAATTGGGGCCAAAAACCCCTTGGCTTGGGCCGAGGACCTTCTTGAGGACAAGCTCGCCGACCAGGAACTGGTGAACCTTGACCTTGGAGTTGTAATATTTTTCAGACCGTTGCTTATAAGCTGCGTTCCTATGTATTTAGGCGAGTCTCCGCTCCTCGAGCATGTCGAGATCTATTTTCCGGGCTTCGTCGTTATTTTCGGAGATTGGTGTGGAAGTCCTAAGTGTCGGAATGGCGACCTCCGATGGTATAACTGCCTCGGTGCCGAATGCTAGGGCAAAAGGGGTCTCCCCTGTTGAGTTTCTCGTGGTAGTCCTGTAAGCCCAGAGGACGTCGGGAAGACAGCTCGCCTAGTTGCCCTTCTTGTCTTCGAGCTTGGTCTTCAAGATGTGCTTCAAAATTTTGTTAACTGCCTCCACTTGGCCATTGGATTGTGGGTGATATGGAGTGGAGAACAACCTTTTGATTTTCCATCTCTCACAGAATTCCATGATTTCTAGCCCATCGAATTGTTTCCCGTTGTCCGAAGCGATGGCGTGAGGAAGGCCGAAACGACAAATAATATTCTTTCATATAAATTTGATGATCTGTCGCTAGTCGATCTTATTCAAGGGTTCAGCCTCAGCCCACTTCGTGAAGTAGTCGACGGCGACCACGGCATATTTACAGTCTCCAGGGGCCGTAGGGAGAGGGCCTATCAGGTCAATGCCCCATTGGGCGAATGGCCAGGGGCTGTAGATGGACTTTAGCTGCTCGGGGGCTGTCCTGATGTTCGGCGCCATCAGTTGACACCTGTGGCAGGCCTTCGCATATGCAATGGCGTCCTTCCTGAGGGTTAACCAATAGTAGCCTTGCCTCATTGCCTTGTGGGCAAGCGCTTGGCCCCCGGCGTGGTTCCCACAAACTCCATCGTGGATATCCGCCAAGACTACTTGACCTTGCTCGGGTGTGATGCACTTGAGCAGACGGAGGAAAAAACTTCATTTATAGAGTGAGTTATCGATCAGGGTATACCTGGCTGCTCTGAGCTCGAGCTTTCTGGCAAGGACCCTGTCCTTTGGTAAAGTTCCATTTTTTAGGTAAGCCACGATTGAGGTCATCCAATTTTCTCCTTCCTCCTCGACGGTGCTAACTGATTGGCCACAAATCGCCGAGCGGAGCTGCCTAGTGAGAACAATATTTGTCATATCGGCGGCTCCTTCGGAGGTGGCCAGTTTGGAGAGTGCATCTGCTTGGGAATTCTGCTCTCTCGGGATTTGTTCGATGAGTACCTGTTGGAGTTTTCCACACATCGCCGCTACTAGTTCCAGATATTTTACCATTTGTTCTCCCCTAGCCTCGAATTCTCCTTTAACTTGATTTACTACGAGCAGCGAGTCCATGAAAATGTGCAGCCGGCAGACCCCAACGGCTTCGGCGAGCTCAAGACCCCCGACCAGGGCCTCATATTCGGCCTCATTATTCGTGGCAGGGAAATCAAATCGAACAGCGTTTGTGAAGCACTGACCTTCAGGGCTAATTAGGACTATCCCGGCCCCCGAACAGGAGGATGTGGAGGATCCGTCGATGTAAAGTCTCCAAGGAGGAAAGTTTACCTTGGTCGGATCCGGGGGAAATGTCAACTCGACCAAGAAGTCCGCCAGAGCCTGCCCCTTGATTGCCGTTCGTGGGGAGTAGGATATTCCGTACTGGGCTATCTTAAGGGACCATTTGAGGAGTCGGTCACTCGTGTCCGGTCGATGGAGCACTTGCCTGAGCGGGAGGGCTGTGAGGACTTCGACTTGATGGTCGAAGAAGTAAGCCCTTAGCTTTCTCACACTCATTACCAAAGCATACGCCAGCTTCTCCAGGGGAGTATATCTGAGCTAGGCGTCGTGTAGTACCTGGCTGACAAAATATATCGGGAGATGCTGCTGCCCCTCAGCCCATACTAGGACGGCACTGAGCACTGAATCCGAGGCCGCAAGGTATAGAAAGAGTTTTTCGCCCGGTACTGGTTTGGAGAGGATTTGGGGGCTAGCCAGGTATTCCTTGACTTTCTAGAAGGCCTCTCTGCTCTCCCTTCCCCAAGAGAACTTCCCTTTCTTAATGGTGGCGAAGAAAGGTCTGCTCTTATCCCCGAGGCGGGGTATGAACCTGTTGAGGGCCGCCAAACAACCTGTCAGGCGCTGTACTTGCTTAACGTTTTTGGGCTCATCCATGTCGAGGATAGCCTTTATCTGTGTGGGGTTCGCCTCGATTCCCCGCTGACTCACTATGTGGCCGAGAAACTTTCCTGACCCGACTCCAAAGCTGCACTTCTTTGGGTTGAGTTTCATATTATACTCTCTCAGGATTGAGAACGCCTCGTTGAGGTCTCGTAAATGATCTTCTTTCCTTAGGCTCTTGACCACTATGTCATCGATGTAGACCTCCATTGTTTTGCCGATCTGCTCGGCGAACATTTTGTTGACTAATCTTTGATAAGTTGCCCCCGCGTTTTTCAGGCCGAAGGGCATTCTCAACCAAGAATAGACGTTCTTCTCCGTGAGGAAGGAGGTATGCTTGATATCCTCCACCGCCATCGGTATCTGATGGTACCCCGCGAAAGCGTCCATGAATGACATCATTTCGTGCCCCGCAGTATTGTCGACCAGGTGATCGATATGTGGCATTGGGAAATGGTCCTTGGGGCACGCCGCATTGAGGTCTGTGAAATCGATGCACAACCTCCAGGAGCCGTTCAACTTTTTTACGAGCACGGCATTGGCGACCCATTGTGGCTCGTCCTCGGCCTGCTCTATTAGCTTGTTGTCGAGCAGCTTCTTAACTTCCTCTGCCAAGGCTGCGTATTTCTCAGGTCCGAACTTCCTTCTTTTTTGCGAGATCGGCTTCTTCTTCGGATCGATCTTCAGGCGATGGTAGGCGTGCTTGGGATCGATGCCGACCATGTCCCGATGTGACCAGGCGAAAACATCGACACTTTCCCTCAGGAAGCTGACTATCTCTTCTCGCATTTCCGTTGGGATTTTCGAGCCAATGGCAACCTCTAAGTCTGGTCGGTTCGGGTCGACCGGGACGTATTCAAGCTCCTCGACCGGTGCGGTTCTTTTGAGCTTTTGTCCCTCGGGGTCTTTCGGGCCGCCCCTCAGGTCTATATCCAGCCTTAGCGGCTCAAAACCCAGATGAGGTTCTAAGTCCTGGCAACTTGGGTCGTTAGCCTGATCAATTTCCATCTAACTATGGCTTTGGTCGGCCTCGGAGGCACTTATTCCTTGGATAGTGTTACAATTTGAATCTATAATTGCAGAAAGTAAATTTGGACTCGGATAATTTAAACACTTCCTTGCCATTTTTTGGTCGCCTTTTATAGTTCCCACATTCCCCTCGGGGGTGGGGAATTTGATACAATAAAAGAAAGAGGAGGCGACCGCCTCAAAAGAAGCCGTTATACATGTTCGGCTGGTCGACGATTACAAAATCCACTGGTCTAGTTATCCTAACCTTCTCATCCTTGTGGTCGACGAGCTCCACCGTCAGCTTGATCTTTCCATACGCATTCACGATCATGTCGCCGAACCCGCGCAGTTGCAGGTCATAAGGCTTGATATACTTGGTCAGGTTTCCCATCTGGTCCAGAGCTGATTTGAAGATTAGGTTGCAGAAACTCCCATTGTCGACCAGAATCCTGTCGACCGTCATTCCGAGGATAGCGGAGGTGATCACCAGCGCATCATTTTTCGGGCAAAGTACGCCTTCTCGGTCGGCATTAGAGAAGCTGAGCACGGTTGACTTTAGGATGGTCGGCTTTGGCGGGAAGTTGACTAGACTGATGTTATCAATAGCCCTGAGTTCGGCCTTTCTCTTCTGGTTGGACTGGCTGAAGACTTCTACCAGCCCGCCGAGACTCCCCCCCTGCTGGAGCATGTTGATTCGGCCTCCTGTGTGGAAGGGCGGGAGCTCGTCGTCCTCTGAGCCATTAGTGAACTGCTCAACGGCCGTCACCCTGGCTGGGGAGTTGGCTCTTTGGCGATGGGGTGCTCGCTCCTCAGTGTCAACTCTGGGTGGTGGCTTCTTGACGAAAGTATCTAGTTGTCTCTCTTCATACGATTTCCATAGTTGGCGGAGGAGGTCGCGGTATTGAGTGGTGTTGTGTCCCGGAGACTCGTGGTACGCACAGAATTTGCCCGAGATTGGTCTAGTGGGGTCAAGCTTGATCGCCTTGGGCTTTGGCAGTAGCCCTGAATGCTGGATGGAGTGAAAAACCTGAGCGGGTGAGTGACCGAGCACGTTTGTGATTGGGAATACCTCGGTTTTGGAGGAATTTTCGTCGAACCTTTTGGAGGTTCCAAAATCTCTCTTGTGCCCACTTTTCTTGTGGTGGCCTTGGCCTTTCTTGGTCAGGGGAGCTTTTTCGACCTCCTCGGCTGCCCCTTCTGTTTCCATTTCGCCCAAACGTTGGGAGATCAGCTTCTAGCGAGTAATAAGATCCCCGGCTCGGCGGCTGAACTTAGCATAGGTGGTCGGGTACTTCTTAGTCATGTGTCTGAACATATGAGAATCCAGGCGGAGTCCGCTTATGGCCGCATGGAGTTGTAGCTCGTCCTCTACCGGTTCCCCGGTGAGAAGTATCTCATCTAGCCTGTCGAGATAGGCTTCATCCGACTATATTTGGGTTTGGCGAATCCCCATCAACCTTTGACGGTTCTCAGCTCGTGGGATCTTAGAGGCGAAGTAAGAGGTGAACTTCTCGCTGAGTTCGTCGAAGTTGTGAATCGAACGAGGGGGGAGTGAGACATACCATTTGTGGGCGAGCTCGCCCAAGGTGAGTGGAAACTGTCTGCATTTGGTGGCATCCGAAGCTCCCCGGCCGACCATGTATATTTTATACTTGCTCAAGTGGGTTTCAGGGTCGGTTTTTCCTTTGTACATCGGAGCTTGGGGGGAAGGATCTTGGACTGGACTGGAGCTTCTTCAATCTCCACTGACAGTGGTTCATTCCCAAGGGTCTTTTTCGAGGAGTTGCAGCCGGAGCCAATTTGCTCGGCCATCTCGTCAATCTTTCTTTGCATGGCGGCGAGTAGGGAGTCACGCGGATCCTTGGCCGGCTCAGAGTGGGTGAGAGGAAGTGGACCGAGCCAGTCATGCATCGAAACTAGGGCTGGACCCAACCGGTCCATAACCGACGTCCTCTTCCCCCCAGTAATTTATGTGGTGATGATGTGGCTCATGAAGTTACCAGTTAAAACAATAATGAGAAAATGGATAAGGGTATTAATGATCCATGAACAATGAATACGAATCATAAATGTAAATGATTGGGTTGAGATCTTTAATGCTGAAAATGCGATAAACATTAGAGAAGACGGCAGTTGCTGGGTGGTTTAGGCCCAGGCTAAGTGTGGATTGTGTAATCCGTTTATTGTGCCATTAAGGCCATATTTATAGGGTTCAAACGTTGCCCTAGAATCCCTGAAATTGGGGGCCATGCATCTAATGCATGGATTCTTATTAAATGCCGGGTGTACGGCTCTGTACAAAAGATAGTGACGGCGCATTCTTACCGTACAACGTAACGGCTGCTCGGTGGGCCGGCTGACAACAAGAGTACACTATTACTATTCTAAGGAATGTCAGCATTTAATGCGTTCACTGTTGGGAGATTTATTCCAATTGTAGGGGCGATCTCCTAACACCAAGGACACGCTGTGGCCATTCCTTACTCGGCTGAAACCTTCGGTTGTCCGCGGCTGGGTCTGGAGGCCTAGTGGTCGGTCCCGGCCTAGTGAAAGGAATCCCCTTCACTTCTCGCGTTTCCGACCAGCCTTGCTTGGTCTGCGCTGCTCTGCTCGGCGAGTACGGCCCTGGTCGGTTGCCCCCTGAAAGTTCCCCAAGGCGTGTGCCCAAGATGTCTGGGCCTGCACGTAGGCTTACTTGATTCTTTGTTGGGCCGTGGCCCTAGCCCGTTCCACAACAGGGTGCTTAGCAGATTGAAAGGGTGGAAAGAGAAATACCTAACGAAGGCGGGAAGAGAGGTACTAATCAAGTCAGTGATACAATAAATTCCAACATACGCAATGAGTTGCTTTCTCTTTCCAACATCACTTTGTGAAAAGATTGAAAAGGCTTTCACTAGGTTCTTCTGGGGAGCAATAGACGGGGAAAGAAAGATCCACTGGTTGAATTGGGAGAAGATATCCCGACCAAAATTTGAGGGAGGTTTGGGATTTCGTGAGATATTTTTTTCAACCTAGTTATGATGGCAAAACAGTATTGGAGACTTCTCAAGGACCCGAACACTCTAGTGGCCAAATTCTAAAGGCTCGTTACTTCCCAAGGTAAGACATTGAGGGGGCAACTGTGGGATACCAACCGAGTTATCTTTGGAGAAGTATTATTACGGCCCGAAGGCTGGTGGAGAAAGGTATAGCATGGCAAATTGGGGACGGTAAACGAGTCAAGTGCTATAGTGATCGGTGGATTGGAACCATAAAGCCCACAAAGCCAATGGAAAAGGATAACAGAGACGAGTCCTTATCTACCGTCTCAGATTTGATGCACGCTGAGTTGGGCTACTGGAACACGGAAAAAATTCAACAATGCTTCACAGCGGAGGATATGGAAAAAATTTTGGAGATCCCGATCAGTCAATACACAAAAGAGGATCGAGTCTATTGGGCGGCAACAAAAAATGACAGATTCTCGGTAAAGACATCATATCATATTGCTGTGGAGATTTTCTCAAATTGTGGAAAGTCACTTGCATCACCAAGTACAAATGATAAGTTGTGGAGACAAATTTGGAATGTGAGAATCCCACCAAAGGTCAACCATTTTCTGTGGCGTGTTTGTAGGGATAATCTCCCAACAAAGGATAATCTTAGAAAAAGAAGAATGACGGTTGACCCGGTGTGCTGCATGTGTGGGGAAGAGATGGAAACAACACTTCACATTCTCTTCCGTTGCACGTACGCGATACAAGTTTGGGGTCGTTGCCCAATTCGACTATCGACATCTTTGGGAAGCTCGACAAAGCAAATTATTGGGAACCTTTTTGATATCTTGACTATGGAAGGAAAAATTCTTGCCTCCTTCATCCTTTGGACCATATGGAAACACCGAAATTCCCGAAACTACGATGGAAGCATATTAGAACCTGGAGACACTGCTGGTATGGCGTTACACTCGGCCGAGAAATGGAGAAATAAACCCCAAGCTGCTACAAACAAACCTGAAGCTCGCCGTGCTCGGCAAAGATGGTCCCCACCACCCCGGGGGTACTAAACTTAAACACAGATGCAACTCTCTTTAAAGACGGATCTATTGGTATGGGATTTGTGGTACGAAATGGTGCCGGAGAGGTGATGACTTCGGGATCTAAGAGACAAAGGGGAGGAGGCTCGTCAACGCTCATAGAAGCTTTAGCTCTTTTGTTCAGCCTCAACATTGCTCGGGATAGCGGTTTGCGTGGAATCGTGGCAGAAGCAGACTCAGAAAATTTGATAAAAGCCATTAATGGGGAGCTGGAAGAGGAGCCGTACGTGATGCAGATGATTGAGGCCATAAGAATACTCGCTCGACAGGTTGAGTGTAGTAACTTTTGTTTTGTTAAACGTTCTGCTAATAGTGTCGCTCATAGCTTGGCACATTTTGAAAACAATGTTGATTTTGAACAAATCTGGATAGAGGATATCCCTCCCGTTTGTAACTCCCTTTTGTTGGAGGATGTAAGAAAGCAGCCAACTGTTTTAATTTGAATGCAAATGTTTTTCCTTTTCAAAAAAAAAAAAAAACGAGATCAACCCTAGAGTACAAAGGTCCGATTCCAGCTAAGTGGCTGCCTCATTTGACTTTTTCTTTTTTTGTTATATAAAGGAAAAAAAAAAAGAAAAGAAAAGAAGAAAGGGTATTCCATTATTCTAAAATTAAATTTGTTCTTTGGTTTCCTATTTTCTCTAGGCTGTGGACTCCATAGATTTGCCGGGTACGTTCTTCAGCTATACCGTTCCACTCTGAATCATCATCTTCCTACTCCTTGTGTCAATCTCAATTATTGATTTGCTGTTTTTCAAATTAATCTAATTACTCTTCTCCCCTAATTAACAAAACCAATAAACGAAATCCCGATTTGTTGATCTTATATATTCATGGTGGGTTTTGAGTTTGGAAAATAGTTTATATCTACATAATATTGAGCAATGGCGAGCGGCGGCGATGATGAAAACGGCGCCGTTCTGAGCGATGTCGAGGCGGATGATCCGCCTCCTATTGATATTAAAACCCCGGAGAATGTATCTGTGGAGAAGTTTCGGGAAATTCTTGCGGAGCTCGATCGTGAGAGAGTTGCTCGAGAGGCAGCAGAGAATGCGAAAAACGATATCCAAGTTTCATTCAATAGACTCAAAGTACTATGCCATGAGGCTATCAAGAAACGGGATGAGTGTTCGCGGCAGCGAGATGAGGGGCTGCGGGAGAAGGAGGAAGCGTTGAAGGAATTGGAGAGGGTTACTGGGAAATTGAATGAGGAGATTGAGTTAAAAGAAGAGGCATTGAAGCAAAGAGATGAGTTTTTTAGGCAGCTGGAGGAGGTGGGGAAAGCGAGGGTGGAAATGGAAACCGGATCTTCGATGCTAGTGAGTGGGATTGAGAAGATATCAAGGAAAGTGAGTAATTACAAGGATTTTGGAGGGAATGGGTTACCAAAATCTAGTAAGTACTCAGGATTGCCAGCAGTGGCTTATGGTGTGATTAAGAGGACGAATGAGATCGTGGAGGAGCTTCTGAGACAGATTGAATCGAGTGTCAAAGTGAGGAATGCGGCTCGGGAGTCAGTTGATCAGAGGAATTATGAGATTGCCATTGAGGTCTCTCAGCTTGAGGCAACAATTAGTGGGTTGAGAGAAGATGTGGCCAAGAGAAGTGAGGAGACGGAGAGTTTGAAAAGGTCGATAGATGAGAAAGATAAGAAACTAGGAGAATTGGAAAGAGAGTCTATTGAGAAACAAGAAGGCATGGAGAGTGAGCTTTCGAGGTTGAGGCTATTGGTGAGTGACCATGAGTCTCAGATGGAGACACAGAGGCCAATGTTGATTGACCAACTGAATTATGTATCCAGAATGCATGAAGAAATGTGCAAAGTTATGAAGATTGTTGATGCTAATGAGTCCTCAGAATTGTCAGAATCCTTGTTCCTTGCCCAAGAAACAAACATGGAGGAAAATATTAGGGCATCTTTAGCAGGAATGGAGTCTGTATATGTGTTGAGTAAAATAGTTGTTGGTAAAACGAAGGACCTGGTGGAGGAGAAAAGTCGCGAAGTAAAAAGTCTAAATGAAACCGTCTCACAACTAATGAATGAGAAGGAACAAATTGGATCACTATTAAGAAGTACTTTGTCTCAGAGGATATCAATGGACTTGTCCTCTAAAACCAACAAATTGTTTAAAGTTGCAGAAAATAGCCTTAAAGAAGCTGGGATAGAATATAAGTTCAACAAATATCAGGAACCTAAAGGTAAACTGAGTCCGGAGGAGACAGAAGACAACGAAGTGTATGCTCTGGTATGTAAATAGTCGAGTATTAATTTATGTGCTCAGCTCCCACTTTTATACATAAGTTGTTAATCACTACTATTGATTTCAGGCTAGTGCCTTGGAGAACATAATTAAGCAGTCTCAGCTTGAGATCATTGAGCTAAAACATTCAGTGGAGGAACTAAGGTACCTTGTTCAAGTTTCATGTACACAATCTTCAGCGTATGAAGTTGGGTTTATTTTTGAATGGTTTTGAGCTAGAATTTGAAACTTATGACAGCACAATTTCTTTAGATTATCTAGATTATTTCACGTTACATTAAGTTTCAAAACCTTGATCTCCATCTAATACTAAATCATTCCCGGTATTATTTTCTCAAGTCTGATTTTCGACTAAAAGCAACCTAATAATGGTTGAATTTGGCAGTAGTAGTCCAAAATAACCCTGCCATCTCTTTCTAATTTTAATCATTCAAAAGGGGGGAGATTCTGGTCTGCAAGGTGACTACCATTGATGCTTGTGTTAATTAGGCCTTGTTATGTGCAAAACCAATTATATTACTTCTACATGATGATACTTTAGGCACTTGAATCTGTTTATATTGATTTGTGTTGTCCTGGTCAATATATATCTGAGCGCTCGAATATTCTTTCCATTTATGCTTTAAAATGGTCAATATGTATTGTTAGAAGCATGCAGCTGTGTGCCCTACTTCGATAATGTGCATTGTCTTGCACCTAAGCTAGGGCGTCTTTGTGACCTTCACATGTAACTATTGTATGTTCTGTGACCATTTATTATATTATTTGTGTTCTCTTTCTTCTAATAGGAAAATCATTTACATCATCTTGTGATAAAGCCGTAAAGGAAGAACTTAACAAAATTTATCAAGCATAAAAAAGAGTCGACCTGTTGATTTTGGAAACTTCTTAGCTGTTGTGCATCAATAAAAAAACAGACAGTATATCTCAACGTTGAATTGCCTATCATTACTGGCTACTACAAATATGAATGGTCTTTGCTAAGTTATGCTTTAGAGTTCCATTATGAATAATAACTTAGCACCTCTAAACATTTCCTAACTATTATGGTGTGTTTTCAATTTTGCTAAATTAAGGGCAGAGTCAAATTCATATAAGGTGCTTGTGGATGCTCAAGCCAAGGAACTCAGTCAATGGAAACAACGTGTTGAGGATCTTGAGGAGAAGGAAAGAGTGGCTAACGAAAATGTAGGTTCAAGGTTTTGTTTAATCAATGACATCAGCCATCTGAGAATAACATCTCTTTGGTTAATGATGGTCCGGGATTGCATAGACATTATTATATATTTAATTATTACGCTGTGTATGCATGAATCATCTAAATATAGGGTTTAACTTAAGGTTGAAGGACTTATGATGGATGTTGCTGCTGCTGAAGAAGAAATCATGCGGTGGAAGGCGGCAGCACAGCAAGAAGCTGATGCAGGAAAAGCAGTTGAACAAGATTATGTTGCACAGGTATATTGAAATTCGGATACCTAAGCTATATTTTGACTTATCGTAGGTGGTCCTTAATGGATTTGACCGGTTCATCTTTCTGATACCTTTCATATAATTTATCATGTAACAAAAAATTCAATAGGAAATTGATGGATGAACCTTTGTAGTTGTAGTTGTAGTTTTTCTCTTAAATGCAATATTGTTGAACATTCTCCAGCATCCTCACTCGTACGCACTCACCTTTTATAATTTGTGGCTTTAGCAATATCTAGTTAAATGGTTGTGACAGAAATTGCTCTGCTCTGTTGTTTGCTGTTGGCAATGTATTTGATGTGGTCACTCCTGATATTGTATCATCATCACTAAATTATGATGTACTACTAATTTTAGACTTGTTTTTAGATACTACTGCTGTATCAAAACTGTTTACTAACCTGACTATTAGAATAGGTAAGGTTGGGCAAACTTATTATAGATTGTCTAATTTCCTTTTCTAGGTTTTTTTTATCGAAGTTTCCATTTCTAAAGTTATTTTTGATCGAAGTTTCCTTTTCTAAGTAGTATATGATATTTTGACATTGAGTTAATACCTGAACTTTTCTTCCTGATTTCTGCAAAGGCATCAAAGGGGTTCTCTGTTTCATGAATTACAAAAAGAGAGACTAGGGGACTGTATAATAAATAAAGGTGGAATAATTGTCACATTAGCAGTTATTTAAACCAAGGCATGTCAATAGTAATTTTGGTACAATGAATTCTATCCTCCGCAAAAATGGTACTATCTGTCTGTACAAAAGGTTTACGTAGGAAATGACAAAAGGGATTTATGTTGTATTTAAACCATCTGCTTCTCCATGAGGTTGACATTTTATGTTACGTATAACGATTTCCTTTTTCTTAGTTTGCTTTAGGATGAGATGAATTAGTTTTGATATAATCTTGCTATGTGTTTGGATTGCTGGAGTCCAATTCTTATTTTTAATTTGTAAAGTTCATTTTCATTTTTGGTTGAATGATAAATGAGTTTAATTTGGTAAATGTCCATTCCGTCCCCTTCATTCAATTTTGTTTTAAATTAAAAAACGAGGACAATATGGTAAAAACACACATGAGACAACTTTATATCACCCCACCCCTTTCGACTTATCCTCAGGTCTGCGGATAAAGTTGCTTATTGAACCTGGGTTGGACTTTGGCCCTAGGGCGCTGTCCTGTGAACCAAACAAGTGATTATCAAGGATTATGTTGTCTGTCAAGGCCAATCATGTAGCAAACAAGACCTTAGTCTATTTTCTGGAAATTTGTTGGGCTTGTTCGCCTTGAGTGAGTGAGATTTGACAAATTCGGATGGGAAAATAAAGTGGATGGGGCAAATCCAATAGTAAATATGTGTTATAGTTTGGGATGGAGGAGTAAGGTTGGATGAAACTTTATGTCAAATCAATACTTTTGAGTGATGCTGATATATTATTTTGTTGTTGTTAGTTAGTGAAGTAATGATTGGATGAAAAAAAAGTAGGAGAAAGAATGAATGAGAGAAGAATAGTGATGTGATAGTTTAGATATGTAGTTGTATTTGAATGGAGAGATTGAATGTACAAATCCAAAATATGGATGTGATAAAGAAAACTAAATCCTAAATCTCAATTTCGCAGGCCGAAAGAGAACAGGGCTGTAAAGAATTGGCCTTGAGTTGATAGCATTTGTTCTTTTACCGTATGAATTTGCCAGTGTTTTATGCACAAGAGAGGAAAGGCCATATAATGACCACTTGTCGTAATGATTTTGCAGTTGGCATCAGTTCGAGAGGAATTGGAGGCGGCAAGGGTAGCTGTAATAGAGTGGAAGAAAAAGCTGAAATTCAAAGAAGAAACAGCAGAAGCTGCGATGGGAGCAAGAGATGCAGCTGAGAAGTCATTGAGATTGGCAGATATGAGAGCATCAAGGCTGAGAGATCGAGTGGAAGAGCTAACTCGTCAACTTGATACCAGAGAAACCTCGACTACAGCCCTAAATCGGCCTCGCTATATCTGTTGGCCGTGGCAGTGGTTAGGCTTGGACTATGTCGGCTCCCATCGCTCTGAAATACCCCAAGAAACTGCCAATGAAATGGAACTTTCTGAACCACTTCTCTAAATTCTTTTGAATACATACATACTAATTGTGCCATTATATTATATTTAATAAACCCAATTCCTCCCATGTACATTATACAATTCCTTCTTGCGGACAGGTTATTTTTGTGGTTGTTTCATGGTCACTGATGAAATTTAAATTTGTATACTTACGTGACCAACGTGATTCAATTTGGTTCATGTAGTTCACCCCAATTATTTTGGATTAAAGGTTCGATTTGTTTGTTTTTGTTATTAGATATATTAGTCTAATACGAAATTTTACAGGTTCATACTAACATTCAATTTGAATTTTTTTTTGAATTTTTAAATGTATTTACTTTGTGAATTTTAATTTTTTTTTTTTTTTTTTTTTGGTCTTCCAAACTGTCGATCCAAGATGGCTTTAGGTTTTAATAAAAGATGTTATATTATTGTCGGGAAACTCTTGAACCTTCAATATAGACTTGTTAAAAGATAAGTTCTCGTGTGAGATGATATAATATTAAACCGATTGCAAAGTGAAATTAAATTAAATGCATTTCATCCATATATCCATGATTCTGATTCGATTTTTTCGTTTAACTAAAATAAATTTTAATCCATCTCATTCTCGTCTAATACTTATTGCAAGGAGTATCTCCTTGCTAAAGTAAAACATACATGGACATAAATAAGTAAAAATACAAGTATGTAGCAGAAACTTATGTTGGGAAGTCGGAAAACCTAATTACCTCACCTCTTTGTAACACAATTTTTTCTAAGCAAAACTCCAGTGGGAGGGGAAGTGAGTAGGATTTCACAATGTGCATACAACCAATAGGAGTAGTGGAAAATAGCTCCAAGTTTAGACCTCGTCCTAAATATACCCCTAACCTCAAACTTAACTCTTCCATCACCAATCTGTTTCTGGAGGCCCATGATTTGTTCCATTGGGAGTCTGACCTGGCTACTCACCATGTGCGCCGTAGAAAAATGTGACTCTCTCTTCCTCACAGAAAACGGTTCGATGTAATGCGTGGCGATGACGTTGTTTTGGTAGTAAAGATCCAAAACAACATAGTTGAAATCCACGTTCACCTTTGTGTTTGGATTGGTGAAGTTGGCTAGAATGGTGACGTCTGCGTTGAGCAGATATCCCATGTCGAGATAGGCTGCATTGATGTTGGCGGTGGAGATGTCGAACCAAGGGCTCCGTGGCCGAAAAAGGAGGTAGACTATGAGGATTATTAGGCCTCCCACTATGATGATTATCCAGAAGAGTGCGCAGAATGCAGCCACCAGCCAAGCTATGGGCCTGGTTGGTCGAGAAGTTGGTCCGCGGAGGTAAGGAGGGCGGTGGTGGTGCTGGTGCTGGCCTCTTCCGGTAAGCAGTTGAGGGTTTGCATGCTCTGGTGTCCTGTGAGGTTGAGATGTAGATGGCTTTGTATATGGCAAATGGCGTTGAGGCCTAGGGCCATGAGATGGTTCTACATTGCGATGATGTGGTGGTGGTGGTGTTTGTGCAGGAAACTCAATTACTGGATCATTATTATGGCGTGGAAGAAATTGAGGATTCGACCTGGGGCCATGAGGTGATTCTACATGGCGGTGATGTGGTGGTGGTGTTTGTGCCGGAAATTCAATTACTGGATCATTATTATGGCGTGGAAGAAAGTGAGGATTCGATTCAGGTTGACGGAACATCGGAGAATTGAAGGGGAAATGAAATGAGATCAAGAAGAAGAGACAGATCGGTTACCAAATGGAAATACTAGTTGTGGTAGTAGTAGAAAAGAATCAGACATTAGTTAAGCATCCAAGGCAAGTAACCACATTGATGCCCAACTAAAAAAGGTATTGCATTTGCCTTAGTATAGAGGCTACCCCAAAAATAAAATTTAGCAACAAATTGAGGCTTCTAACATGCTTGCAATTGCAGATAGCCCTTTTCGTTGCTTTTCAGAATCTTTGGAAAAATATAAAATGACACTTAATTACGTTGTTAAGTATCAGTATTACTAAAGTTACGGACACATTTGAGAACACAAGTCAAGTTCTATAATAAAACCAATTGATTCATTTTCCTCTAATAATTCCATGTGTGCCAAAGCCAACAAATACAAAAAACCAAGTTATTTTTACTATGGCAAAACTCAAGTATCCAACCAAAAAACAATACTCCAAATTGAAATTGGACTGTTTAGCCCATTGATTCGTTGTTAAGTATCAGTATTACTAAAGTTACGGACACATTTGAGAACACAAGTCAAGTTCTATAATAAAACCAATTGATTCATTTTCCTCTAATAATTCCATGTGTGCCAAAGCCAACAAATACAAAAAACCAAGTTATTTTTACTATGGCAAAACTCAAGTATCCAACCAAAAAACAATACTCCAAATTGAAATTGGACTGTTTAGCCCATTGCAAGAGACTCACGAGAGACACAATAATGCTTCTTAAGCTAATACATGTACATTGAATCACAGGGAAATACCAGTAACCATAACAATTTGCAGTCAGCAGAATATATATATATATATATATATATATATATATATAATCTGTTATAATACATTCATTTGCAGCTAAATGGGAAGACATGAAATCTGGTACTTCAGAATCAGTGTTTGAACTAAGGGAGCTTTCAAGCATTACCAATGTTAAAACGCAAGCGCTCAGCATGTTTTGAAGAGATACATGTTCTTCACAAGATTGACCCAAGGTTTTTATGATAAAAGGAAGGGTATCAGTTACTCTTCTGAAAGAATTTTCTGCCAAACTCCAGTCTTTTTGCTTGCATCATTTAACCAGCAAAAATCTCATTAGCATCTGAAGCATCAATCATATCCAAGAGATCGACAGAACTCCTTATGTGGTCTACAGGTTTCTTGAGACTAGAGTATTGTCTTAACCATCTCTGGGAGAGTGTTCTGTCCCAAGTGAACAAACTAATCGATCTTATAGATTTCCTTAAGAGATAGATAGGTTCATGAATGTATTGCCTTAAATTGTCTCCAGTGAGTCTTTTTCTCTCCCCCAACTGAAAATATATAACAAGTGTCGCCCTGTTCATCTATATGTAACTGTTAGTATTTCATACGCACAGCTATTTATGCAAATTACTCATGTACACATGCATTCAGCAGGCATTTTATGCCTCTCGTCCTTGAACTCTGCCTCATCAGTGCTCTCCATGGATCAATACTGGAAAACCAATAGATCACCACCATACCTGGGAAAAAGAAAATTACACTTCATGTTGAGCAAGAGGAATCAGCACTATCTTTTAACTAATCAGATCTTCATTTTACAATCAAGTTAAAAAAAAAAAAAAGATACCAGTCGATACTTATTTTCCTCGACTGTTGTCGCCTTCCACAACTCTATATATTAATGCCGGATCATCTTTAAGTTAGAACCATGTTTAACCTTTTACTCTCGATTAGAAGCAGAGCTCTCAATCCAACATAAGTTAGCTACAACTAATGGGATTCTTTCATTATGGAGAAAAACCTCAACAAACAATGATTAAAAAAATGTCCTCATATTGGATTCTTGCAATGTAAATACACATTTCCCATCCATTGTAGACAAATGACTTAATTTGGGTAAGGTGATAGAGAGACAATGGTGAATGTGGATGTTTGGGAGATGAGGAACTCAGTAACAAGAGTTATTAGGCTACAAAGCAAATTTCCAATAAGAATTGAAATTCAAAAAATCAGTTGCTTCTTCTAAGAACATGATGTGGTGAGTCAAATCAAATAAAAAGATAGAAGTGAAGGTCAAAAGTCAAAACAAACCAGAACCACTATCTGCCATGGCAATTCCTGGTCCAAATTTGTGTTTCTGAGTTAGTACAAGGAAGAGTTTCAGGAAAAAAGGATTTTAACAAACTAAAATGGTGATTTATAATTAGAGGTCTCAAGAATCCAGCATTCCAGCTGACATATCAAGGGCATAGTAGCGAATTGATAGACGAACAAATGAAATACTTAGAACAGTTAAGTAATATTCTATTGTATTCAGCAAACATATTGAATCCACCATCATTCTTGGGACCCCTATCTTTTATTCATTGGACAAAGGGATAGTGCACAAAATGATAACCGTAGAAATGGAACCACTCACATTGACAAACGATACAGTTTCTCAGTAAATTAGTAGTTGTCAAATATGATTAGCCAATACCATAAAAGCGAAAAGAAAATGAATTGGTATTGAGCCAACAAGTTTCTCCACGAAACTGGTTTACAACTAATACCCTGTGGTGAAACAACTAATACCCTCCAACTAATACTCTTTAATAAAACAACTAATACCCCCAACTAATACCCTTTAATAAAACAACTAATATCATTCAAAAAGTAAAACAACTAATACCCTTTAATGAAACAACTAATACTCTCAAAACAAGTTTTACGGTGAAACCTGTTCACTAAGCATAAAAATGAAAAGTCTGAGAACTAGTTAACCTCCAATGACGATAAAAGAACACATATGTCCAACTACATCAGGATAGAGAAGGCTCTGTCAACATCCACCCAGAAGAATTTAAGCAAGTAGCCTGTAATTACATCGAGTTATTGACCATGTTTCTAATATGAAATATAGGAATATAACATACACACTGTCAACAATATGAAGTTACCTCAGGAGACTTCTTTAGAATTGATGGCATTAATTAGTGTCTCCGAAAGATAACTATCAAGAGTAAACCCATTCTCCATCATTTGATCCCAAACTCCACAAGCCAAAGAAATTTTCTTTTCCTTTATGAGACCTCTAATAACCAATTTGAAAGTCACTTCATCAGGGCACACCCCTACGCTTTGCATCTCCTCAAATAGAAGCATGGCTTCACTAACTAGATAACTCTTGCAGTATCCACATATAAGTGCATTGTATGAAATGACATCAGGGCTAATTCCCTGCTTCGCCATTTCACAAAAAATACCACGAGCCATGCTAAATCTACCAGTCCTAAATAAATGGTCAATAATAGTAGTATACAATGCAAGACTCGGAAATAGACTCATCCTCGTCATTCGATCAAGAAGGCTCTTTGCTCCAATCGAGTTACCTTCTTTCAGGAAAGCATCAATGAGAATTGTAAATGTCACCACATCGGGAGTAATCCCCTTCCTCACCATCTCTCCCAAAAGCTTATAACCCTTTCTAGTATCACCAGCTTTGCAGATAGCATTAATAATCGTATTATACGATACAACATCTGCACATCCTTTAACCTCCATCTTGTTAATTAACAAGGAATATGCCTTATCCACTCTATTTGCTTTGCAGAGGCCCTTTAGAAGCTGATTATAGCTGTAACTATCAGGTTCGTCACCATTCCTCCGCATTTTCTCCAGCAAAGTCTCTGCCTCATCCAACATTAATGCATTACAACAGTAATTCAACAACACATTGTGTGTGACCAAATCAGGCTCACAACCATTCCTCCTCATAAAATTCTTAATTGCTAATGCTTTATCAATCCTACCTACTCGACAAAAACCACATATGAGCACATTGTAAACGGTTGCATCAAACCTAATCTTTTCCCTCATGTCGCCCACAGTCAGCTCATAAGCTAAATCAACTTTCCCAATGCCGCACAACCCAATCACAAGAGCTCTACAAGCCTTATTATCAGGTTCGACGCTCCTTTTGATCATAGTTTTCCAAATTTCAACAGCCTCACTGTGCCGGTTAACTCTACACAATCCACTGATGACAATGGTGTAGCTCACCACATCTGGCTGCCGTCTATTTTCTGCCATTAATCTCAACACTTTTAATGCATCATCAACTAAATTCTCGCCACATAAAAGATTCATATAAATGTTAAACGCCCAAATATCGGGAACAATCCCCAGCCTATCCATATCATCGAAAAGCCTAGAAAGAAGGTAAAAATTTTTAACTTCACACAACGCGGAAATGAATCTAGAGTAAGTAAAGGAATTCAAAGAGAACCCTTGTGGATTCATTGAATTGTAATAGAATTCGGCCAACTCGAAACGTTGGTTTTTTAACAATACTCCCAGGAACCGATTGTAATCTATCGAAAACACTCTGCAGTCTGATTGAGACATTTCGTCGAACACTTGGATTGCCCTATTGATGAGACCGGCTTTGACGTAGCTGGCGATGAGAGAACGGTATATAAGCCGTTGCCTACCAAGAGTTCTGTACATTTATCAAAAAGGCTTCCTCAAAACCTAGGTCGTCTATCAATTTGGCGCGACTGAATCAGGTTTACTGGGCGCGCGGGGGTGAAGAGATAATTATAATTTATCGGTCACCGAAACCGAAAAATCCAGACCGAATTATCAGTAAAATTGGAAACCAAACCAAAACTGAATTATATCTGAAGGAGGGGCAATAACGGCGAGAGACTGGGCAAAGACGAGAGAAGGAGGAATGGCGTCGACGTCGGGCAGAGAGGGGAAATTGAGATAACTGAGACAGGAAAAAGAAATGGGAAATTGAATTGAATGGAAATGTGAAACCATTGGACAGTGAACTTTGGGCCCAATAAAAAGCCTGATCATAGAAGCCCATATTCAAAAAAAAAAGACCCAGATTATATGCACACGCTTTTTTCTTAAGAACACCCACCTATTGAAAAAAAATACCATTTATTTAGTGCATGTTGTTACACCGATTATGCCGATGGATATTGAGGTATTACGGAGGATAATCGGCCTATTTAATGTGATGTGATTGAGTGTATTGAATGTTGATGATTAATAATGAATAAGAACAATGATAAGCAATTAAGAACAATGAATGTAAGAAAGCACTAAATGCAAGAGGGATTGCTGGGAGGATGAGTCTCAGGCTTAAGGGTGGATGTTTTTCGATCCATATTATTGTGTCTTATAGGTCTTATTTATACATGTCATTTGGCGGCTGATAAATCCCAAAAAATCGGGTGCATTTAATGTAAAGGTACATAATTTAATGCTCTGGTACGGTTCTGTACGGACAAGCTGGTTGTTGACCCTCTCAGAGTCGTCCACGTGGCAAAGCTGTTGGGATCTCCTGCGGTGGCGTGATCTTTTCCCCTTTGGGGCATGACACTTCTGACCGCACTCTGCTGTGAGATATCTTCCCTTAATAGGGAAGATTTGGTCGTCGGGTGGTCGCTCCTCGGTCCTCGCCAGTAGGCTCTCCTTGCGAGGTCCACCAAGGCTGCTCGATGGCCAACATTGCTGCTCGCCAGGCTTCTGACGGTGCTGTTTCGCTTATTCCCATGTCACAACAATTGCCCCCAACTCGCTCTTGGTCGACCTCGGACAGAAGCGAGGTGTGATCTTCGGGTGGCATGATGCGAACTCGTCCTACTCTGACACTCCTATGACGTCTTTTCAACTGCCCATGATGACATCGTGTGGCAGCTTTTTGGGGGACCGATGCGTCCCTTCATCTTAAAGGGGCGCGAGTGGGCTCTGTTGCCGAGGCGCGTGAACCGTCGCAATCATTGCATTGGGGGCTCACGCGTGCGCCCTTCCGAGGCGGAGGTTGCCCCTTGGGGGCCCAACAATGGGAAAATTCCCCTTGGACCCCCGTTTTTTAGGTTTTTAAATTTGCTGAGGGGCCCCTCCCCCATATCTATAAATAGGGGCTCCTTCAACCATTTGCTACTTTGCATTTTCTGAGATTTCGAGTGTTATCCTGAGGATTCCTGAGATATCCCTAGCTTTGGATTGCAGTCGTCTGCTAGCATTCTTAGGTAAACTCTCCTTCGATTCTCTCCCTTCTTATTTTCCTTTTCTTGGATTCGGCATGGAGAGCGGTTCCGGCAGTGGAGGCTCTGGTGATGGCGGTTCCGGTGGCCCTAGGCCTCGGAAAGCGATGGGGGCCTGGTCGGAGGCCGACATGGAGGGGCTCGACCAGGTCTTTGGGAGGCCTGTTGCCCCCATCTCCATTTTGGCAGGATCCTCTCGCGGAGGTAACGCCCGAGATCTCGTGGGAGCACTCGACTTCGCCGGTCTGGGCGACCTCGGGGTGGATTTGCATCTCCCGGAGAGGGTGACTCTGGCGTCGGCCGCCCCTGACGACGAGGAGGGGACTGACTCCAAGTTGGGAACCGATTCCTCGTTGGGGTCGAGTTCCTCGCGGGGGGACGACGTTGGGTAAGCCCTAGGGGAGGCTTCTCGTGCCCTAAAGGAGGAAGCCACGGAGGAGAAGAAGCGGCGGGCAGAAGAGGAGCTCAACCTCGCGTTTGAGGAGTGGGTCCGTTTCATGGATCGGCTCGCGGCCCCACTCTAGACTTCGATTTCACCACGTACTTGGCGATGTGCCCGTACGAGCGAATCCCGAGGGAGGGGGACATGTTCCGGCGGGCCGAGCCCTCTTTGTGGCCCTGCAACTCGAACGCCTGGGAAAGCTCGGTACCACCGAGGAGTTATTTCACTTTGGCTGGCAGTGGGAGGTTCTTTCTTCAGTCCAAATGTACCGGCCCAAGGCGCTCGAAAGGCCCGACCAACCCCCGCCTGGCATGGTCGCCGCCAACCTCGCGATGATGGAGGCCAGTGTTCGCTTCCCGCTACATCTGAGCCTCTCGTACTATTTCTCCTCATAGGAGGTGGCGCTGATTCAACTGCACCCCAACGGGTGGCGATGGCTGATGGCCTTGCTGGTACTCTTCGGTGAGCACCGTCTTTACTGGATGCCTAACGCTAAAGAGCTTAACTATGTGTATAGCCTCGCAGACGCGAAGGATGGCCCGTACTTGAAGCCCAAACAAGGGGCTCTGATCGCGGGGGTGCCGAACAAGGTGTATGAGTGGCAGCATCGGTGGTTCTGGGTCGTTGGAGCCTGAAAATCGGTCGGGCCTGCACACAATACTACCCTCGCCTACCCAACCGCTTTCGACCGGAAACGACGGAGTAAGGTCCTTTTGATTTCTATTATCCAAAGATTACTGATCTAATTTTTCTTTTGTCTTCGCAGGACTTGAATCTGCTCGCGTCGACGAGCTGAACTGGGACTTTAACCTCTGCTTGGAAAAGATTAAGAAGCTCCCCGAGCACGAGCGCCACTGGCAGAGGATCTTAACTGTTAGGTTGAAAGGTGCTCGCCTTATCTGCCTACCTCGTGAGGTTCGCGTAGACCCCTGTAAGTCATCGTTCGACTTTTCTGATCTTTGTTCGTTGGGGTTTTCAAAGAGCTAACAAGCTTTATGCCTCGCAGCTCCCCCGCTTCCAGTGTTTAACACTTGCCCCCGTGAGATCATGGGGAAGTTGAAGTTGTCCCAACGCGTGGGAGGAAGCAAGGCCGCACCGGCGGCGAAGAAGGATGCGAGGCCGCCTAGTGGTCAGACCTCGCGCGGCCCGGCCGATCGCGGGGGTTCACATGCGCCGGCCCGGACACAGGCTGTCCCCGTGGCTGGAGCTCGACCTACTTCCTGAGAGTCCTCGCGGGCTCCGGGGTCATCCCGGGAAAGGGAGGGTCGGACTCGGCCGCGGGATGCGGACGATGACGAAGTCCGGGTGGTCTCCGCCGCCGAGGCCCGGAAGAAGTTGCGGCACAACGCCGCCCCCCACCAACGGGGCCAAACTGCTGGGCTCTGCCTGCCCCGAGGGAGTCCGCACCGAAGGATCCTGCGGATCCCACCTTCCTGGGGCGCGACCCGGTTGTGGAGGGCCGGTAAGGTTTCAACCTCGCACCTTTCTGCATCTCTTCTATTTTAATTTTCTCAAGGCCTGTTCTTCGTGCAGGCTTCTCGCTGATGGGGTTCCTCGGCCCCCGATTGTCCACAACTATCTTACGTCCCGGCGAGGACATGCCTCCGACCTCCCCCCCCCACATCAGCTCGGTCATGCGGAACCTCGTGACGGGCTGGACCGACGAGCTGGAGGCCGCTGTCTCCTATAATAGCGAGAGCGCGGGCTTGGTGAGCCACATTCTCAACTACCAGACGGTGATTGGTCGCAGAAGGCCTCCGCTCTTTCGACGAGGAAACGTTGCGCCAGGTTCGCTTCCGGGAGGAGAGGGATGCCCTGGCGAGCAAGGTTGCGCTGCTGGAGGGGCAGGTGGGGGAGCTGACCGCTGCTCATGATGAGGCCGCCGTTGCTCTCCGCCACGCCCAGGCTGCCCATGAGAACGCGCTCGCTGCTGAGCGCGAGAAGGCGGGGGCTGCCGAGTCTTCATAGCACGCTGCCGATCGAGCCCAGCTAGCAGAGCAGCTGGCCACCGCCCAGAAGGAAAGCGTGGCCGCCCAGAAAGAAGCCGAGGACGCAAACCTCTGAGCCGAGGCTGAGCCGAGGAGGGAAAAATCCGCGGAGGCCGAGCTCTATGACTTCCGTACAAATCCTCTGAAGGATGCGGATGTTATGGGTGATCTTGCCTACTACCTTGCCTTCGTGGATGCCATCCGCGACCTGAAGAAGGCGAAGCTGCCCTTCACCCCCTGGAGAAGTCATTCCGAGCTTACATTCTTGATTCCGAGCATGCCATCCCGGACACAATGAATTTCCCTTTCAAGGACCTGGCGACGGTCTATGGGGTGGACCTGTCTTGGTTCCTGATTGTGGTAATTCGGGCAAGCGATATTAAGACAACCAAGTTTATCGAACCCAAGGGAAAAGTATGGCCGTGAGTCCCTAGAAATGCAAGTTCTCAATGACTATTGTTGCAATTACGGTTTTGGCTCCAAAAACACAATACAAATGCTAGAATTATAATCAAACAACACAATAAGCAATTAATCAAACAAGTTATAGGCTAGAACAAATAGCTAAAATCAATTGGGGATATAGGTGCTAGGGATAATTTCCATCAAGGAATCAATGATCAACAAGCCATGATTGAATCAAATTGCTATTCAACTAAGATAGAAAGCATAGAACCATCATACAATTAAGTCTCCATTAATCACACAATGCCTAATGTGAGTATTCTTAGTGCAACTAATCTTTCAATTAAGAAGCACCCAATTCATACAATCATACACAATTATAACTCGATTAATCCCTAATCATGTTAGTTCAACTCTCGCCTATTGCTAGGGTGATCAAACATTAATCTAAGGAGATAAAAATGCATGAAGCACAATTAGAATCACAATTAGGGTACAAACTATCTCAATTGATCAACAATCATAGCACAAGGCAATCAAATCATCCTCAATTTCAATTATCCCAAGCACAAGTGGATTAGCCCATGGAGCAAAGTGCAAAATCCATGGGTACAAAATCTAATTGCATAATCACAAAGCTAATCACAACAATTAAGAGATTGAAATGAGTAGAGAGGAAGAACATCACTAATTAAGCCAAAATGAATACTATATTGAATGCTTGAATCTTCAAATGTATCTTCATATGTAAACTCCTCTTCACTTGAATTACAATTTGGAATAAGAAAACTAATGGATCAAAGTACAATCTAACCAACAATTAATGAAAATCTATCTAAATCTAACAATATAATCAACCTAGAAGGAGAATTAAGCTAAGAAACTCATAAATCGCCCTAAAAACTATAAGTAACTGCTATGGGGAAGGTTATGCTCCGTTTTCCGCTCAAATGGATTAAAAAGGAAGATTTTCGAAAATCGGCACCCTCGACTCGAGGTTGGGACCCTCAAGTCGAGCTTCCTTAAATCGTGCCCACGCTTTTCCTAAAAAACCCCAGCCTTAACTCGAGCTTCAGCCCCTCGAGTCGAGCTTGCCAAAAAATTCTAACCCTTGACTCGAGCTTCAGGCCCTCGAGTCGAGGCTTCTCTAAATTTTGCAATTCTCTCTCTTTGCCTGCACCCTCGGGTCGAGGCTCCTGGACCTCGACTAGAGGTCGAGTCCAGGGAATTTTCTCGACCCGACTTTCGCCCCCGACATCCATTTTCACCCGTCTCGTTCGTCTCTTCGTCGTATGAATGCCGGTACTCTCGGTTTGGTCAAATACCACCGATTTACCTGAAAATGGGACGAAAAACACCAAAAATTCATTAAGTATTCACAAGTGATACTTTTCAAGCAAAGTAGTGATACTCTACACATTTAGGCACAAAAACTAACACTTTTCACCACTTTTTGCACAAAAATACCCCATCAAATCATGCATCAATTCACTCTCATCATAATACCCCCAAACTTAAAGTGTTGCTCGTCCTCGAGCAACGAAGCAAATAAGCACAGAAGAGTGAATTGATTGCAATTATGTCTCATGGCACCATAGAAGAAAAATAAAAAAATCGAACTCATCAATAATCTCAAGTCTCAATGCAAACTCTCAACTAGCAATCAAGATGAATCATGATCAAACAAGTGCAACATCAAATACTCAAATCATTGCTCCTTCCATGGAGTATTTCTCTCATCACTCAAGTGTATCAAGGTGAAATGCACTCAATCATCAAGTTCACAAAAATGTACCCCATAAGCTTGTCAAATGACTCAATCTCAATCATTTTCTTTTGTGTTCAATCAAGAATCAAAGAGGTCTTTCATCAAGGTTGTAATGTAGACTCTTTGGAATGGGTAGGTGACTTTAGGTAAGAGTGACTCAACTAGTAGAGACTTGAAAGTTAACTAAGCAATACAATACACTTCTCTACCACTTCTTCTCAATCAACACTCTTTCTTCTTCATGCTTTTCAAAGTTCATACACCACCCTTCTTTTGAGCTTTCTTTCATTTCAAAGCTCAAAAATTGAATTTTTCTTCTTTTCACTTTCACACTTTTCTCCACAATTCAATTTTTTTTTCATCTCAACCCTTTTTTTTTCTTCTCAATCATCAACTTAGCACATCATCTTTCCACCACACTTTACAAGCAATGCACCATCTTCTAGCCAACAATCAAGCTCTACTAAACATAGGACAATTAGGCTCATAAAAATAGGCAAAATGGTTTCATTTTCACTTGGCTTGCCAAAGAATAAGGATATTAGGCTCAAAATGGCTCACTAAGGAAATCAAATATTTTTTGTGGGGAAATTTTTTGGCTAAGTGACTTATCATATCAAACATGGCCTCTTATCATATTCATGAAATCACACAAAGATCAATTTCAACAAGTCCAAAGACAAGTTCTAGCATACGAGTCAATGAATAATGCACTCACAAAGAAATTAAAATCAACCGTATAAAATGTACGATTATTAAGGCACAAAAGCTCACGGGCTTCAATTGAGCAATGAATCAAGAATTTTACATTACATTCATCATCACACAATTATAAATCATGCTAGCTTCAAGCCACATATTAACTCATGATCATTTTAAAATTCAATGTATATCTTTCAAATCAAGCACAAGTGCACATGTACATAATCTCAAGCACACTCACTATGTCAACAATGATCACTAAAAAATATGCAAGTAAATCCACAATTAAGCTCAATGATCAATCAATCCCAAAATCATATAAGAGCACAAAGATAGGCAAGGAAAGAAGATACCTCCCCCAAACTTAGACAAGTCTAAGTTTGAAAGGACGTGTTGTACCAATAAGCCTTCAAAATCCATCTTTCTTCAAGCATGTAGGGCTCATCAAGCTTCCTAGCACTTCTCACATCCTACAAAGATCACAAGACTCAAGTATTCAAAGCAACAAAACAATACAACCAAAAGAAAGCACGAAAGAATGGGTTGCCTCCCATCAAGCGCTATTTTTAACGTCCTTTGCCGGACGGAACTCAAGGAGTTCATACTTTCCTTTCAATGTTGAAGCTAGGCACATCCTTAAGATCAAGAGCATCTACCACTTTCCTTTGTGATGGCATGTGATAATATTTCAACCTATGACCGTTCACAATGAATCTTTCATCTTTCTCATTTACCACCTCAAAGTACCCGTTCGGAAATGCCTTTGCAACTCGAAATGGTCCACTCCATCGTGACTTAAGCTTTCCCAGGAAGAGCTTGAACCTAGAATTGAATAGGAGCACTTGATCATCTTCCTTGAATTCTTTCTTTCTAAGCTTCGAATCGTGCCACTTCTTGGTCTTTTCCTTGAAGATCTTCGAGTTCTCATTAGCATGCATCCTAAACTCCTCCAACTCATGCAATTGAAGGACTCTCTTTTCCCCCACTAGCTCTTCATCAAGGTTCAACCTTTTAATAGCCCAAAAATCCTTGTACTCAAGCTCAACCGGGAGATGGCAAGCCTTTCCATAAATTAATTGGTATGGGGACATATCAAGAGGGGTCTTGTAAGCGGTCATATATGCCCATAATGCATCCTCAAGCTTGTTTGCCCAATCTTTTCGATTCGTTCTCACCGTCGAAACTTCGGCCAAGCCATTTGTTTGAGGATGGTAAGGAGTAGCCACTTTGTGTTTAACATCATATCGTAGCAAGAGCTTTTCCATGGCTTTGTTAATGAAGTGACTTCCACCATCACTTATCAAGATTCTAGGAACTCCAAACCTTGTAAAAATTCTTCTCAAGAATTCTATAACTACCTTGGCATCATTGCTCTTAGTAGGAATATGCTCTATCCATTTTGACATGTAGTCAACCCCAACAAGGATGTATTGATACCCCATTGATGGTGGAAATGGTCTCATAAAATCGATTCCCCACACATAAAAAATCTCTACCTCAAGAATGTTATTCAAAGGTATTTCATCCTTATTTGTGAGGTTTCCTACCCTTTGGCACTTATCACATTCCTTGATGAACTTCTCACAATCTTTGAACAAGGTCGGCTAATAGAACCCCGATAACAAGATTTTCCTCACGGTTTTGGAGGTGCTATGGTGTCCTCCGCAAGGCAAAGTGTGGCAATGCCTCATGATCTCCACTCCTTCTTTTCTAGTCACACATCTCCTTAGAACCCCGTCAACCCCAATTTTGAAGAGATACGGATCATCCCATATATAGTGCTTGACACGTTTGTAGAACACTTTCCTCTCATATGGATTCATCTCCGGTGGTAGCTCTCCACTTGCCAAAAAATTTGCAAAATCCGCAAACCATGGAGTTTCTCCTTCTTCACTACACACAACACCTCTTCGATGCTCAACAACCCTTCATCGGGAAAGGACTCTTCAACCTCTTCTACATCTCTCTTCATATTTTCCACTCCTTCAAGCCTTGAGAGGTGGTCCGCAATAACATTCTCACTCCCTTTCTTGTCTACTATCTCCATGTCGAACTCTTGCAAGAGTAAGATCCACTTAATCAACCGGGGCTTCGCATCCTTCTTTGTCATAAGATATTGTATAGCTGCATGGTCGGTGTAAACAATAGTTTTCGACCCCACAAGATAGGGTCAAAACTTATCAAAAGCATACACCACCGCGAGCATCTCCTTTTCAGTTGTGGTGTAGTTTACTTGCGCTAGATTGAAAGTCTTGGAAGCATAGTAGATGGCATGGAACCTTTTTTCTCTCAATTGCCCTAAAACCACTCCCATGGCAAAGTCACTAGCATCGCACATTAAAATGAACGACTTTGTCCAATCCAGAGTGATTAAAATGGGGGCACTAGTCAAAGTGTCCTTCAAGTCCCTGAAAACAACCAAACACTCATCATTAAAATCAAATAGAACTTTTTTTTCTAAGAGATGAGATAAAGGTTTAGATATTTGTGAAAAATTCTTAATGAATCGCCGGTAGAATCCGGTATGACCAAGGAAGGATCGAATTCCCTTCTCATCCTTAGGAGAGAGCAACTTCTCAATGGCCTTTTGCCGGTAGAATCCGGCATGCCACAATCTTGGCCTTATCCACTTGCAAGCCTTTTGCGGACACATGATGTCCCAACACAATGTCTTCCTTTACCATGAAATGACACTTCTCCCAATTTAACACCAAATTTGTGTCTTCACACCTTTGCAAAACAATGTCAAGATTTATTAGACAAGTATCAAATGACTCTCCAAAAATGGAGAAGTCATCCATAAATACTTCCATAATCTTCTCAATTAAGCCATGAAAAATTGACATCATACATCTTTGAAAAGTTGCGGGAGCATTGCAAAGACCAAATGGCATTCTCTTCCAAGCAAAGGGACCATACGTACAAGTAAAAGTAGTCTTCTCTTGGTCTTCCGGAGCAATCATAATTTGATTGTAACCGAAATAACCATCTAAGAAGCAATAATACTCAAATCTACTTAACCTATCAAGCATTTGATCTAGGAAAGACAAAGGAAAGTGGTCCTTGCATGTGGCCTTATTGAGCTCTCTATAGTCTACACATACTCGCCACCCCGTAGCTACCCGAGTTGCAATAGATTCATCATTTTCACCCTTAATTACCGTTATCCCCCCTTTCTTAGCTACAACATGCAATGGAGATACCCATGGGCTATCGGAAATAGGAAAGATCATATTAGCATCTAACAATTTAACAACTTCTTTCCTAATTACCTCTTGTATGTTAGGGTTCACTCTCCTTTGAGGTTGCACTACGGGTTTATGGTCCTTTTCAAGCCTAATCCTATGCATACAAATTGAGATATTTATACCTTTTAAATCTTCAATTACCAACCTATGGCCGATTTGTTCTTACGTAGTACATCAAACAATTTTGTTACCTCATTTGATGTAAGATATGATGACACGATTACCGAACTCTCTTCATTCTCCTCTAAGTAAGCATATTTGAGGTGCTCGGGGAGTGGCTTGAGTGCTCCTTTCACTTTCTCTCCAAGTAGCTTCCCTTCCTCATTGATCTTCCAAGGTTGGTTTGACAATCCTTCAAAACTTATCTCCTTCAATTCCTCCACCTCCAATGCATCCCTATAAAAAACATGAGAATTATAACATTCATTAGGCACATTATCACAAGTAGGAATAACATAATCATTAGAAAGAAGGGTGTAAGAAGAGTTTTCTCAAGCCTCTTGAAGGCACGAATCAATCACATCCACCACATGGCATTCCTCCTTCTCCACAGAGTGCTTCATTAAGTCTTGCATTGAGAAACTAAGCTCTTCATTATTGAGCTTCAAAGTTAGCTTTCCCTCGTTCACATGAAATACCGCTCTTGCGGTAGCTAAAAAGGGTCTCCCAAGAATCAAAGGTACATCCTTGTCTTCCTCCATCTCTAGCACTATGAAGTCCGCCGGGAACACAAAATTCTCTACTTTTACCAAGACGTCCTCCACAATACCCTTAGGAATGGTAGTTGACCCATCGGCTAGTTGAAGAGTGACGGTAGTAGCCCCCAACTTCCCTTGATCGAGCCTCTTGAACATGGACATGGGCATCAAATTAATGCTTGCCCCCAAGTCGCACAAAGCATGCTTCTCCACTCCATTCCCTAGGTCACACAAAATAGTAAAGCTTCCCGGATCCTTCAACTTTTGTGGGAGATTTTGTTGAAGTAAGGCACTACACTCCGTAGTCAACTTCACTAACTCCGGCTCTTCAATTCTTCTCCTTTTGGCTAGCAAATCCTTGAGGAACTTAGCATAATTTGGCATTTGCTCTAGGGCCTCTGAAAAAGGAATGTTGATATACAAGGTTTTGAACACTTCAAGGAACCTAGCAAACTTCTCATCCAACGCTTTCTTCATATACCTTTGGGGATAAGGTAGAGGAACAACCGTTTTTGGGACCCCCGAAGCATCTTTCTCAACTAGCTTTAGCAATTCCCTTTCTTTCCTTGCTCTCAACCACTTAGGTTTCTTCTTCTCTTCCTCTTCCATGGCCTCTTGCTTCTCTTCATCACAACCCTCATCATCTTTTTTCTCTTCCTCTTCTTTCTCATCATTAGAAGACAATTGTGGTCCTTCGTATTTTGCACCACTCCTTAGCTCAATGGCTTGACAATGCTCTCTTGGATTAGGCTCGGTGGTAGATGGATACTTCCCCTTATTTTACAAATGATCCACCGTAGATGAAAGCTTTCCAACCGTTGTGGCCAATTGCCCCACTAGGTGCTCAATAGTCTTGAATCTAGTGTCCATTTGCTTCCCAATATCATCCAATCTTGAATCATTCGCCTCTAACCTCTTCACAATCATCCCAAGTAGCTCCTCCGTAGTTGCTTTCCCCTAATTATTAGGTGTTTTGGCACCCGGATCAAAACCGGGAGGAAATTGGACAACGGCTCTTGGATTAGCATATGAGAAATTTTCTGTCTCCTCCAATTGTTGGCATTAAATGGAGCTTGAGGTTGAGGTTGAAAATTACCTTGAGGCCTATTTTGATAAGGCACTTGATAGGGCCTTGCACCTTGGAAATTGCCTTGATAATTGCTTTGATATCCTCCTTGGTATGGAGGCCTTCCCATGTAATTCACTTCTTCACTAGGCATAGGGTTTTGACACAAATCAACTTGAGGAATAAATGGACTCATACTTTGTTGAGCTTGAGAAGTAGTAAGAGCTCCAAACGGTCCATCATAGTCATCATCATCATCGTCTTCATAGACTCAATCTCCTCCACATGGGACAATCTATGATGAGCTCCTCGATTCACCAACACTTGGAAAGAATCTTGGGCAATATTCTCCATAATCTCATTCATTTGCCCCACCGTATTTGACCAAATTGAACCATTAGCACATGCATTGAGAAAAGATATATCACTACCCGTCAAACCATTACAAAAATACATGATCGTTTGCTCCTCTTGAAAGTCATGTTGTGGACAATTAATAAACAACATCCCTGATTGGAGTAGTAATCCGGTAAGTGGTATTAAGACCAATCACAAATATTGAACCCAAGGGAAAAAGTATGCACGTGAGACCCTAGAAATACGAGTTCTCGATGACTATTGTCACAAAACGGGTTTACACTAACACTACAAAGCACTTGCAAAAATACAAAGTAACAACAAGCAAGCAAATGATCGAACACTTAAGATGCGAGAACAAATACCACAATAAATGGGGGAATTTGGGTGCTAGGGCTAACATCCATCAAGGAATCAATGATCAACAAGCTATGATGGTATCAAATTGTAGATCAACTAAGATAGAAAGCATAAACCATCATGAAATTAATCACTCCATTAATAACACAATGCCTAATGTGAGTATCCTTAGCCCTTCCCATCTCTCAATGTAGAAGTCCCCATTTCATACAATCATGCAAAATTATAACCCGATTAACACCTAATCACGTTAGCTCAACTCTCGCCTATTGCTAGGTTGATCAACCATTAATCTAAAGAGATAACTTTGCATGAAGCACAATTAAGAATCACAATTAGGAAGCAATATACTCAATTGATCTCCAATCATCAACAATCATAGCATAGTCAATCAAATCATCCTCAATTTCAATTAACTCAAACACAAGAGAGTTAGCCCATGGTGCCACAAGCAATATCCATGGGAAGAAGATAGAATTGAACAAACACAAAGCAAATCACAACAATTAAGAAATTGAAAAGACAAAAGAGGTAGAACATCACCAATTGAATTAAATCCACAACAAGAGGAATGCTTGAGTCTTCAATACAAATCTTCAAATGAAATACAAGCTTGAATTGATGAATCAACAAGGATCAAATGCTAAACTAGAGCTAATCTAATCAACATTAATTGAAATCTAAATCTAATTCTACACTCTACACTACGTACAATGGGAAATTGGCTTGGGGCCTAAGAAATCGCCCCAAAACCGCTACTATCTGCTCTATCTAACTGTCCCTCTGGAATGCCTTGCTTCAGCCTTTAAATAAATGATTTTCTGAAAAACATCCCCCTCGAGTCGAGGCTCGACTCGAGGGATATCCATTTTGTCTCTCCCTCGACTCGAGGCTCAGCCCTCGAGTCGAGGCTTCCCTGTTTTGCACACCCCTCGACTCGAGGCTCCTCCCTCGAGTCGAGGCAGCTCCAAATTTTAACTTTTTAACATTTTGTCTTATCCCTCGAGTCGAGGCCTCTGGCCCTCGACCAGAGGTCGAGACCAGGGCATTTTTTCGGCCGGAACTCCGCCTCCGACCCCCGTTTTCATCCTTCTCGTCCGTCTCTTCATTCTAAGCATGCCAGTACTCTCGGTTTGACCAAATTCCACCGATTTACCTGTAAAACGGATAAAAAAATCAATAATCTCACAAGTAATAATTTTTAGGCAAAGAGTGATACTCTACACATTTATGCACAAAATCTAACACTTTGGATCACTTTTTGCACTAAAATAGGCCCTAAAAGCATGCATCAATTCACTCCAATCATAGTACCCCCAAACTTGAAGTGTTGCTCGTCCTTGAGCAACATAGCAACTAA
The DNA here is from genome assembly GCA_030762865.1 of Paraleonurus japonicus. Taxonomy (NCBI): domain Eukaryota; kingdom Viridiplantae; phylum Streptophyta; class Magnoliopsida; order Lamiales; family Lamiaceae; genus Paraleonurus; species Paraleonurus japonicus. The sequence goes on from CM061059.1 coordinate 15,714,939, forward strand.
GCACAAAGGAGTGAATTGATTGGAATTATGTTATATGGCACCATAGAAGATAGAGAAGACAATCGAACTCATCAATGATCATAAATATCAATGCAACTATCCACTAGCAATCAAGATAGATCATGCTCAAACAAATGCAACATCAAATACTCAACACATTGCTCCTTCCATGGAGTGTTTCACTCTTCACTCAAGTGTATAAAGGTATAATGCATTCAATCATCAAATTCACAAATAGGTACACCATATGCTTGCCAAAAGACTTAATCTCAATCAAAATCATTTGTGATCAATCAAGAATCAAATAGGTCTTTCTTTTAGGTTGTAATGTAGGCTTTTTGGAAAGGTGGGATGTTTTTGGATAAGAGGGACTAAGTAGTATAGACTTGAATGAAAGCTAATCAATACAATACATATCTCTTCACTTTTATCAAGCTTCACTCTTTCTTTGGCTTCAAGATCAATCACCTCCATTCACTTGAGCTTTCTCTCTTTTAAGCTTACAATTGAATTTTGCTTCTTTTTATGTTCACATTTCACAATTCAATTTTTCTCACAACCTTTCTTTTCTTCATCACTTAGCCCATCATTTTCCACCACACTTAGCAATCAAATCACCATCATTAGCCAACAATCAAGCTCTACTAAACATAGGACAATAAGGCTCATAAAAATAGGCAAATGGTTTCAATTTCACTTGGCTTGCCAAAAAATAAGGATATTAGGGTCAACATGGCTCACTAAGGAAATCCAATGTATATGGTGGGGAAAATTTGGCAAAGTGACTCATCATAGCAAACATGGCCTCTTATCATTTTCAAGAAATCACACAAAGATTAATATCAACAAGTCTAATGGCATGTTCTAGCATACAAACCTATGAATGATGCACTCACAAAGAAATCGAATCAATCGTATAAGATGTACGATTATTAAGGCACAAAAGCTCACGGGCTTAAATTGAGCAATGAATCAAGCATCATCAATCACATTCATCTTTACACAATTAATCAAGAATGCTAGTATCAAGGTACAAATCATCTAATGATCAAATCAAAATTCAACATATCTTGCAAATCAAGCACAAGTGCTCACATACATAAGTCCAAGCACACTCACTACATCAAGAATGATATTAAAAGATATGCAATAAATCCACCATTAAGCTCATGACAAGACTATCCCAAAAATAATAAGAATCCAAGAGATCAATAGATGTAATCATCATAAGACAATAAACTCAATAAGATCAAAGCATCATAATCATTATCCATAAAATCATCACAAATCCAAACATCATCATCACATCAAATCTATCTCATAGAGTACAATCACCAATCAACATCAAATCATACAAATCACTAAGGAGATAAGGAACTAAATAACTAGAGGAGAGGGATGAGGAAGTAGGGAGTAGCCCTAATAGTCAGACGGTGGCGGCGGAGGTGGGTAAGGGCCCGGCCCGAAGTTCCAGGAGCTGAACTGCTGGAGGAGCGCATACATATCCTGCTGAGTCTTACGAGTCTCCTCCATCATCCGATAACACTCATCCTGGCGAGTCAGGCACTCGAGCTGCATACGCTGGCTATCGGCCCACATCTCCTCCATCAGAGTCCACGGCCTCTGGGATGAGCTCCCAGCCTCGTATTCCCGACTCCTCATCTCATCCTGCCAGTACATATTAATCTCCGTCCTATAATCCTCGTCCATATGTACTGGCTCATCCTCCTGAGCCTGCTCCTCCTTGTCCTCATCATCATCATCTCCTGCATCAGCTCCCTCAGCGGCACCCTCAGCCTCATCCTCATCAGACCCAGACTGTTGTCCCTCCTCATCATCGTCGTCGTCCTGGAGCTCAACTCCATGCTCGTGTTAGGATGTATACTATAAGCCTAGCTTTTGTATGAACATCTTTTTGAGTGTGAACATCCTTTTAATATGAGATTCATTATGATCAAAATACTTATTGTTTATGATTATTATATGTACCATTATTTTGTCCAGATTAATCTATACTGTAGATAACATGGTGTGTGGTGTCACACAGAAGATCATGTTATCAGTTCCTTATAGATTATAAATAATAGCTCACAACCAAGATGGATTTGGACAAACCATTGGAACGGTTGTGGTGTAATTTGGTATTAGTCTATCTTGACTATAAAGTTACACTAGTACATTTTGTATGTATTGAGCAGGACCACATGAGGTTGTTCAATTTGTACTGATTATATAAAAGAACAAGACCTCTGTTGTTATGGATGTACGTCTTCTTAATCCCTATATAATAACGGGCACGTGTACTCAGTGTATGTTTCTTTGATTTGCCAATGGGTGAGATTTATTAAATCAATAGGCTCGGTGAATTGGGAGATAGCATTGTTTATATGGTGTGCTGTTGATTATAGAAGGAATCTGTGTCTTAATTATTTAGGATGAGGATGTCCCCTTGAGGAGCTCATAAAGATTATTATGTACACTCTGCCGGTGGATTTAATCCGACATAATAATAAAGATGAGTGGTACTACTCTTGGAATTAGATATAAATTAATTAAGTTGTCAGTAATTTAATTGATTTATGGACATTCGATATCTTAAACACGGGGAAATAAAAGTACACATAATAAAGGAGCCCATATTATAATATGGGATTAGGACGGTAATTCAATTATAACTCTTTAGTGGACTGAGTTATAATTGATGGGCTTAAGTAAAGTTTTCGGACTGAACACAGGATATTTAGGCCCATCAGGAGGCCCAACCCTAATTCCTCCTTAGGGTCCCTGTTGTAGCCTATAAATAAACCCTAACATCAGAGCCTCTAGACGTGTGAAAAAACGTGAGATCAGAGAGAGGCGGATTCTGATTCCTTGGAGTATCGTCGACCACTCGACGTCCAAGGGAAAGGGATAGGAATACGGCAGAAGACTGTGAGGTTCGAGGCTCATCCTTCGATCGCAGTTCTGACCTTAGAACTGGTTCGTCTTCACCTATTACGGTGAATAAAGGTACAATTCTATCCGCTGTATTTATGTGATTGCGATCCTGAATCTGATATTTCATAGAGTCGGTGATCGGTGGTTCCAACAGCTCGCGGGTATAGGCGTCAATCGCCTCTGTGTGACGCTGTGACCACCACTACAAAAAAAGGTGGAATTGACGAGGGAAATTACCGAGGGGGCAAAAACCTCGCTAATTAACGAGGGGAGAGGCGAGGGGCATTTTAACGAGGGCATAGACGAGGGAAAATAGCCCTCGCCAATTACCGAGCACATTACTGACGAAATACCCTCGGCAAGGCTTAGCGAGGGCTCGAACCCTCGGCAAATATTAGCGAGGGTCCACCCCCCCTCGGCAAATTTTTAGCGAGGGCCCACTCCCCTCGGCAAATTTTTAGCGAGGGCCCACTCCCCTCGGCCCGTTTAAAAATTACCGAGGGCCTTTCCCCTCGCTGGGCCCCTCGGCAAAGCCCATATATAAGCCCACCAGCGGCTTTCTTCCCCCACACAAACAGATCCCCTTTTCCAGCTGTGCGCCGCCTCCGTCGTCCACCGCCGCCACTGCCGCATGAAATTGGTCGGTACAATAGTCGGGCTTTGTTCTACTTATTCCCGGGAACATTTCTACGGTGAGTTTTTATGATTTAATCGGTTAATTTTGTTGTTATTTTACAAATTTTGTATTTTTTCATATGCATGTATTTGTGTAATTTTGTTGTTATTATATATAATATGCATGTATTTGTGTAATTTTGTTGTTATAGTTGATGATTTATTAATTATTTAATGTTAATTTGTATAATTGTTATGTGTATATTAATTATTTAAAAAAATATTAATTAATTAGTAATTACGCAATTATGTAATTTTGTTGTTATAGTTGGTGATTTATTAATTATTTAGTGTTAATTTGTATAATTGTTATGTATATTTTAATTATTTAGGAAAATTATTAGTATATGAAGTATATATAATTATTTAGGAGAAATGTTAATTAATTAGTAATTATGCAATTTAATAATTTGTTGTTATAGTTGGTGATTTATTAATTATTTAGTGTTAATTTTTGTAATTGTTAGGTGTATTTTGATTATTAGTAATTATTTAGGAAAATTAGTAGTATAAGATTGTTATATAATTATTTAGTGTTAATTAATTAGTAATTATGCAATTATATAATTTTAATTATTAATATTATTATAATTTTAATTTAATTGCTATAATTTATGTATTTGTAGGTGTGTACGTTTATTGAAAAAGATTCGAGCCGGGAGTATAATTTCATAGCCACCACTATCACCGTAAGTATTCTTTTTGTAATTAATTATTATTTAAATATGGTTTTAATTTAATTATAATAATTATTTGATTTAAAATAATTTTTCATGCATGATATAATAATAATTTATATATATGGTGATCAATGTTCGATCAAATTTTGTATGATAATTCAATTATAATATTAATTTTGAAAATTGAATCGATGTTCGATTCAAGTTGATGTTGGAGTTGAGGGTTGATGAATTGTTTGGTATTGTTTGCTGTAGAATGTGCGTTCCGACTTGATTATTTTTAATTAAGTCGGAAATGGATGCACTAGGAACTTGATATATTAACTTGGGAATACGATAAAATAAGACAAAACTTTGCCGAAATTTTTAGAAAATATATATATTAATATTAGAAAAAAATATATTAACTGGAAGAATTAATTATGATTTAATTAAATTTTGAATCTTCATTAATCTGAAACAGATATATTCCTTTGAATTATTCAAGCCGTAGTTACTATTGAATATTGAATATTTAGTGTAATAATTATTTACTATTGAATAATGTAATAATTATGTGTGTTTCATTTGCATATTATATATATGATGAATTATTTATTATTGAACCGTGTAATAATGTGGTTTTATTTAATTATTGTTACAGATGAGCGGACCGTCTGGATCGAGAGGACGATCTGGGTCTAGAGAAGCTGGGTCGAGCGGACCGTCTGGGTCCAGGGGTCGAGATGCCAGGGTACCAGTACCGGTACCCTTCCTTCAGGAGGATCATGAGGACGAGGCTGTCGGCCCTGAGGCCTATGAGGACCATCATCCAGCTCCAGCTCCAGCTCCAGGGGGGGGTCCTGGATATATGGATCTACTAGGGCACGTAAGTTAAATACTTGTGAATAATAAACTATGTCATATTTATATGTTTATTAATTTTGCGTGTTTATTCCCTTTTTGCAGGTTGATGCCATCGAATGCGGTATCCAGGACTATTCGGGAGATTATGTCTCGACATATGGAGCCCGGTGCATTCACTTTCCGGATGATATCTCCCGAGAGGTCATAATCATCTTGGAAGACATTTCAGGTACATTATATTTTGTTATTCGCTATTTAATTTTGATTAATTTATAAACTTTAACGCTTATGAAGTACAATAATATTTTGTTTGGCAGAGACAAACTAGGTGGGACCCTAACGTTACGAACTCAACGGAGGTGTATCAGCTGTTCCTTCGTAGGGCAGCAAGCAGATACACTGATATGCTGAACAACGTGAGAACGTTGTGGGTCACCAAGCAGCAGAGGCCTGGATGGGATGACGTCGTCTTCAATGGACTGCTCGCTTACTGGGATAGAGAAGACGTGAGAGCAAAAAGCGGCAAAGTCGTCGCATTTAATCGAATGTCGGAGCACGGAGGCCGAGTGCGGCATCTCTGTCATAGGGGCAGATCCCGTGGATCAGCCGAGTATGCATATGACTTTGTAATTATTTTTTTAATGCTAGTTCAATATTTTAATTAAACACGTGGTTCTAATTAAATAAAGACTGGAGAGGAGGCATGGACGGCCCCCCACGGACTGGGACATAGTGCAGCATTACCACTGGTATGATGACGGGGAGTACACCTACGGGGCTATTAGTGACACACTTGTAAGTATTTTTATTTTATATTATGTAATAATTTATAATAAAATATTATATATATATGTCTATTTTTGTAATCTAAAATTTTAATTGTCGAAATATTCGTACAGCATGAAGTACAAGAGGTGGCCTCCCAGATGCCCTCCGAGGGGTCGAACTCCGAACCCCATGCCGACTTATCCCAGATCTATGTCAATACCGTTGGAAAACAACACGGGAGGGTTCGGGGTCTTGGTCAGCTGGGTAAGTCCAGACGCATCCCCTCCGGCTCCTGCTCATCGGGTGCTCCTATTGGCGGCACCGACAACCAAGCTGATGTCGACCGCCTGCTCCAAGAGGAGCGTGAGAGATCGCAGAAACAAATAGAAGAGGTGCAGGCGGAGATGGCATGAAGAGACACAGCTTTGAGAGCGGATATGCAGCGTCAATTCCAAGAGTGGATGCAGGGGTTCCCGGGTTCCTCAGCTGGTGGTGGTAATCCACCAAATGGTCCGAGTGGTTCTGATCACTCATCTCGTGGGTCTCGGAGGCGCTGAGTTCATTAATTATTTTTAAAACTATGAATTTTCTGAATGTTGATTGATTAAGATGATGAATTTTAATTGTTTAAAGTATTCATTTTAATTCATGAAGAGTGCATATATAAACACATGATAATATAGTTGACAACTTAATTGAATATATATATATATATATATATATATATATATATATATATGTAATAATAATAACAATTATAGAAATGATAATATATATGTGTGATAATAATAATAACAATTATAAATGATAATATATGGTGAATATATAATACAATTTAATTGAATATATATGTGACAATAATAATAATAATTATAAACATGATAATATATATATAATAATAACAATAATAAATAATAATATGTGTATAGTGAATTATAAGATACAATTTAATTGAATATAATATATAAACATGATAATATAGTTATATGTGATAATAATAAAAATTTACTATATAATAATATATATAGTAAATATATATATAATTGAATATATATGTTATAATAATAAAAATTTAAAAATGATATAATTTAATTAAATATATATAGTAGATAATTTAATTAAATATATAGTATACAATTTAATTAAATATATAATATACAATTTAATTATAAATTAAATATATATAAAATATTGAACATAATATGATATTAATATATTTAAAAGCAAAATCATATCGAATGATTAGCTTTGCCCAAACGGTAAAGCGCCCAAGCTCTCTCCTCCACTCTCTCGGAGGTCGCAGGTTCGACCCCCAGCCCACGCGAAAATAAATGCCCCAGCCAGCCTCCAGGGCGCGGCCAGGGGCGCGGGTTCGAATCCCCCTGGCCGCAATTCTTTTTTATTAGTTTTGATATTAGCGAGGGGCGAGACGAGGGGCCCGCCCTCGCCAGCTTGCCCTCACCAATTCCCTCGCCAGCTGGCCCTCGCCGTGGCCCTCGCCAATTCCCTCGCCACTCGCCCTCGCCAATTCCCTCGCCACTCGCCCTCGCCAAAACCCTCGCCGAGTTGCCCTCGCCAAAACCCTCGCCTAGCTGCCCTCGTTAATTCCCTCGCTAATTGCCCCTCGCCAAATCCCTCGGCAATTAGCGAGGGCTTCTGCCCTCGGTAATTAGCGAGGGCATAGCCGATGGAATGGTTACCGACAAGGTTTTTGCCGAGGGCAACCTTCCCTCGGTAAAACCCTCGCTAAACCCCTCCCCCTCGGTAATTTTCTCGCTAAATCCCTCTCTAAAACTATTTTTTTTGTGGTGCACATGCGGAGGTTAATGGTCACAAAAGCCTGAGCACCGAACACAGTCGTCAATCTCTTATTCAGAAGAGGGAATCGGCCACTGTGGTGCTGCTGGAAGCACCATGTCCTATGAATGCGGTCGAGCGTCCTCATACGCCGCATGGTGTCTGTAGTGAGATCGGGGCCCTCCAGTGCTCTAAGGTTGTGAGTGGGAATGCCGAGGTGCTCGGCAATCAAAGTAATCATACCCTCGAAGTGAATCTTCTTGAATTTCGTGCTCGTAACCCGCTCAAACAAATAACATAGGTAGGCAGCGGCATTGAACCGGATCCCGTGCAGAAAGCACCAAATAACATACAGCTCCTCTGACACAACAGCTCCACCCTCTAATCTCGCGAATATAGTGCTCACGAGGATCTTCTCCAAGTATCTAACCACTGGGTTCCGGATGTGAGTGCTCTTTGATTTTCCCGGAATAAACTGAGGTTGATCCGGTGCCCCTGAATCTGATATTCTTCTCCAAAACTTCTTTGCGTTGTACTCCTTTCTGATGTTGAGGAGTGATATATCGGGGTCAGTGGGTGCTCCAATGATCACGTTGACCTCATCATAAGCTCGAAAGTGATGGCCCGCGGGAATTTGGCCTTCTTGGCCTTATCAAATCTGACGGTGCAGAGGAACTCCAAGGTAAGTCTAGGATACGTCCTTGGCCTCTTCATCAAGAAGCCTCTCATACCGATCTGCTCGAATAGACGAGGAATGTCCTTCTTGATGCCCATAGCCGTCATACAATCATGGTCAACAAGGCGGGTCTTGACCACCTTGTTGTATATCTCTGAATACAGTATGATGTGCTTCCGCCACTTGAAATCGTCCCACTGAATACCGAGCTCGGCGGGTATCTTGTGAGCAAATCGAATATCCTGCTCTCTTCTGCGAATCTCCTCATCCGAGAAATTATGGCCGTTAACTCCCCTAAACATTATTCCTGCAAAAATTTCCCAAAGGCAAATATTAATCACCACAAAAAAGAAATATGAGCAAAGAATGATATAAAGCATACCATGAACAAGTCAATTGGCACCAAAATCTCCAAATAACAATCCCTAGTGACTAAGCAATAAATCTCAACAAATGGTCAAATAGTCAACTAAGCAATGAAATCAATAGAAGTGCTCCAATAATCCTCAAAATATTCATACTTAACTAGAATGACTTCAACAATGAACAATTACCAATAGGCTCACCAAAGATTATGCAATTAGGCTCCAAAAAGTGACCAAAAATAATAAGCCATCTAGCAAGTATTTTAGCAAATAATCATCACTAAAATTGCACTCCCATCATCAATACTCAATTCAACTTGACCAATTTAACAACAATAAGATCACTAAGAATTCCCACAAATATACAAACATCACTCCTAAGCCAAAATCCACAAATAAATGGGCAATACATCACAATTGATCCTAGGCATGCTCCTATTCTCATCAAACATTCCAATTAATCTCAACAAGGCTCCAAAATCGACCATAGCACTCATGCGTATAATGTGTTCGAATAAATGCCCAAATGAACTTTCAACTCAATGAACAATTCGCATAATTCATAAACCCATGCAATAATCCATCACAAAACAAAGTTGAAGGCCAATTAAGAAGAATTTACATACCTTATGCATGAGATTCGGACTAGAAACGAGAGAAGATGAAAACCCACAATCTATGCAAGAAATCCCCAAATTGGACTCTCCAAAACCCTCAAAATGTGATTTTAATGCAATGTATGATTATGAAGTGAAAAGATGGTAAATGATCGGTGAATTAAGGGCGTGGTGGTCGGAAATTGCCGTTGGGGATGAAGGAAGTCGAAAACTGCTCAAAACCCTCGAGTCGTGCACTGTGTTCTGGAACTGAATCGCATTTTTTAAAAAATAAGCACCAGCCTCGAGTCGAGGCTCAGCCCTCGACTCGAGGGATCCCGAAAATATGCTAGCCTCAACTCGAGGTCTGTCCCTCGACTCGAGGGATAAGAAAATTCGACTTCCTCGACTTGAGGTCCCACCCTTGACTCGAGGGATGTGCAGATTTGAAATTTTTTCTAAGTGTTGACCCCTCGACCTGGGGGATGAGCCACCTCGACCCAGGGTCGAGACCAGGGAATTTTTACAGATTCCCGGGCCCGACCCGACCCCCGAAACTCCTAAAAATGACATCTACAACCCCAACAAACCCAAATATGCAAGAATTTACCATTTTGGTCCCTCGATTTAAGCCCGGTCGCTCATTCGATCGAGGAGACCGGGTTCTCTTCCTTTTTGCTCATTTTTCATCAACTTTTACGCTTTTCATCCTTTCCGATCTTGAATTCCCGTGCAATTTCGATCTCTTTTCCAACCAAAGTAGTGAGTGTTCCTACAAACGGGCAAAACAATTATCAAAAAAAAAAAATCATCATCAAGAGATGCATTTCTACCATCAACGATTAACACCCCCAAACTTGAATGATAACATGAATTCAATGTTTGGAATGAGAGTGTTACAAAAATATGCAACTCTAAATGATATCAACAATCAGCTCAATATGCCATATGAATCCCAAGGCATGATAACATAACTCCTAAGCAATGAGCAATTAAGTATCTATCCAATTTCCCAAAAAATGAAACAAAAACACTAAACTACCAAAAGCACACAAAAGCAATAAAAAGGATCGATTGCCTCCCATCAAGCGCTATTTTTATTGTCCTATGCCGGACTTATTTGTTCACTTCCACGTCCTTCATCGGAATGGCCAAGGATAGCGATCCTTCTTCCCATTATATGTCAATCTTTGTGCTTCAAAGTCTAGGAGGTTCACGACATAGATAGGGCAACCACATATAGATATGCATAGTGTCCATGGTTGTCCCCTTTTTTCTCTTGTCATCCTTCTTTTTCATTCTTTCCTTTCAAGGATGTCCAAGCGCTTCATCAATTCCTTCCTATAGTCAAAATTCACAAGAGGCAAAATTAAATCATTAGAAGCATCAATATCAATAACAATATGAATTGACGAGTTATAAGGTTTAGAAATGTCCATTTCGTTCTTCAATTTCTCATTAGGTGCTTCTAGATTTTCTTCCTCATTCAAACTCATATCCATCAATGGACACTCCTCTTCCTCACTTTTGACAAGGAAATTTTCCACTTTAACCACCTTGCTTGGACCCTCTACTACATCTTCACATTTGTTTTCTTCCTCCCCTTCTTCTTCTTGATTCTCCATGATGGCTATGTTCTTAACTTGGAGTAGAAAATATTTGAGTTGACTCTTTAACACCATGAATTGAGCTTTGGTGATCTCCATGTTTCCCTCGATCATTGTTTCAACCATTGCCTTAGTCTCGAAAATATTTTCATACAAGGAAAGCATTTCTTCACATCTCGTTTCATCTTCCTCAAATTTTTCTAGCATCACTCCAAGCATCTCTTTCAATATAGTTCTCACATCATGGAGTCCCCATTCTTCAAATTGAGGAGAAGCTTGTGGCATTGGATAATCATACTCATAGCTTCTCCTAGCATCATAGTATACCCCTTCCGATGCTCCTTGATACTCAAGTCCACAATATTGATCGAATTGATCATAATGCTCATTGTCTGGGAACATCACTTGAGGTGGGGGAGGAATTGCTTCATATGTCCAATCTTTATAATTGGAAGGAACTTGTTGCAATTGAGAATTATTTTCATAGTTCCTCCAATCATTGTATCTAAATTCATCAAAGTGTGGAGAATACACCATACTCTCTTGATAAAACTCTTGATTCCATGCATATGAGTTATATCCCTCCATCTAGACAAGATAGCAAAGTATCAAATTCAAGCAAAAATAACAAAACATACAAAAACACGAAGGCAATAAGTAGCCACTTCAAACAATTCCTAAGTCTCACTTTAGGCGCAAAAACTAATTCTCCGGCAACGGCGCCATTTGATTAGAGTAGTAATCCGGTAAGTGGTATTAAGACCAATCGCAAATATCGAACCCAAGGGAAAAAGTATGCTCGTGAGGCCCTAGAAATATGAGTTCTCGATGACTATTGTCACAAAACGGGTTTGCACTAACACTACAAAGCACTTGCAAAAATACAAAGTAACAACAAGCAAGCAAATAATCGAACACTTAAGATGCGAGAATAAATACCACAATAAATGGGGGAATTGGAGTGCTAGGACTAACATCCATAAAGGAATCAATGATCAACAAGCTATGATGGTATCAAATTGTAGATCAACTAAGATAGAAAGCATAAATCATCATGAAATTAATCACTCCAATAATAACACAATGCCTAATGTGAGTATCCTTAGTCCATCCCATCTCTCAATGTAGAAGTCCTCAATTCATACAATCATGTAAAATTATAACCCGATTAACACCTAATCACGTTAGCTCAACTCTCGCCTATTGCTAGGGTGATCAACTGATTGGAGTGTATAGGGTAAGAGTTATTAAGACCAATCAACAAAATATCGAACCCAAGGGAAAAAGTATGCACATGAGGTCCTAGAAATACAAGTTATTAGTGACTAGAGTTGCAACAATGGTTTGGTACAAAAACAACAAAACACAAGCAAGAATACAATAAAACAAAGAGCAAGCAATAGATCGAACACTTAGAATGCGAGAACAAAAACAACACTAAATGGTGGGATAGAGGTGCTAGGATTAACATCCATCAATGAATCATCAATCAACAAGCTACAATTGAATCAAATTGCAAATCAACTAAGATAGAAAGCATAAACCATCATGAAATTAATCACTCCATTAAAATCACAATGCCTAATGTGAGTATCCTTAGTCTTTCCCATCTCTCAATGTAGAAATCCCCAATTCATACAATCATGCAAAATTGAAACTCGATTAACACCTAATCACGTTAGCTCAACTCTCGCCTATTGCTAGGGTGATCAACCATTAATCAAAAGCAACAATTTTACACAAAGCACAATTAAGAATCACAATTAGGAAACAAACTAATGTGAGTATCCTTAGTGCAACTAATCTCTCTATTCCGAAGCACCCAATCCACGCATTCATACACAATTATCACCCGATTAATCTAGGATCACGTTAGCGCAACTCTCGTCTATAGCTAGGGTGATCGAACACTAATCTAAAGAAATAATTATGCATGAAGCACAAATGAGAATCACAATTAGTAAGCAATCTACTCAATTGATCTCCAATCATCAACAATTATAGCATCATCAATCAATTCATCATCAATTTCAATTAACCCAAGCACAAGAGATTTAGCCCATGGTACCACAAACAATACCCATGGGGAGAAGATAGAATTGAACAAACATAAAGCAAATCACAACAATTAAGAAATTAAAGAGACAAAAGAGGAAAAACATCACCAAATGATCTTCAATTAACCAAAATAGGAATGCTTGAGTCTTCAACACAATCTTCAAAGGAATGACAAGCTTGAATTGAATGAATTACAAGGATCAAATGCTAATCTATGTCTAATCTACCAACAATCAATGAAAATCTAAATCTAATTCTAACTTCTACTCTATCTAGAATGGAAAAATTGGCTTGGGGCTTGAGAATTCGCCCCAAAACCGCTACTAACTGCTCTTATGAATGTTGTCCTCTGAATTGCTCTGCTCAGCTCTTTAAATACCGATATTTAGAAAATTCTCCCCCTCGAGTCGAGGGTCAGGCCTCGACTCGAGGTCCCTGCCTTTTCACCTCCCTCGACTCGAGGGTTATGCCTCGAGTCGAGGTGCCTGCCATTTTCCAATTTTTGCCTTTCTCTACACAGCCCTCGACTCGAGGCTCTTGCTCCTCGACCAGAGCTCGAGTTCAGGGCATTTTTTCTCTCGCGGGGGCTTCGGCCCCGACCCTGTTTTCGTCCCGGATGTCCGTCTCTTCATTATAAGCCTAATGGTACTCTCGGTTTGGCAAAAATCCACCGAATTACCTGCAAAATGGACGGAAAAACATCAAAATCTCACAAATAATACTTTTTAGGCAAAAGAGTGATACTTTTCACATTTAGGCACAAAAACTAACACTTTAGCTCACTTTTTGCACTAAAAATAGCCCTAAAAACATGTATCAATTCACTCCAATCATACCCCCAAACTTGAATTGTTGCTCGTCCCAGAGCAACGTAGAAACTAAGAACAAAGGAGTGAATTGATTGCAATTATGTCACATGGCACCATAGGCGAAAAATAAGACAATCGAACTCATCAATGATCTCAAGTATCAATGCAACTATCCACTAGCAAACAAGATGAATCATGCTCAAACAAATGCTCAATCAAATACTCAACACATTGCTCCTTCCATGGAGTGTTTCACTCTTCACTCAAGTGTATCAAGGTTTAAAGCACTCAATCATCAAATTCACAAATAAATACACCATATGCTTGCCACAAGACTTAATATCAATCAAAATCATTTGTGATCAATCAAGAATCAAAGAGGTCTTTCTTCTAGGTTGTAATGTAGGCTCTTTGGAAAGGTGGGATATTTATGGATAAGAGTGACTAAGTAGTAGAGACTTGAATGTAAGTTAATCAATACAAATGCACAATCTCTTCACTTTTCATCAAGCACACTCTTTCTATTGAACTTCAATGATCAATCCACCATTCACTTGAGCTTCTCTTTTAAAGCTCACAAATTGAATCTTTCTTTTCATGCATTTTCTTTACAATTCAATCTTTCACAACCTTTCTTTTCTTCTATCTCTTAACACATCATCACTTAGCTCATCATCTTCCCACAATTAGCAATCAAATCACCATCATTAGCCAACATTCAAGCTCAACTAAACATAGGACAATAAAGGCTCATCAAAATAGGCTAAATGGTTTCAAATTCACTTGGCTCGCCAAAGAATAAGGATCATAGGCTCAACATGGCTCACTAAGGAAATCAAATGTATTTGGTAGGGAAAATATTTTGGCAAAGTGACTCATCATGTCAAACATGGCCTCTTATCATTTTCAAAACATTACACAAAGATCAATATTAACAAGTCTAGTGGCAAGTTCTAGCATACAAATCATGAACGATGCACTCACAAAGGAATCAAATCAACCGTATAAGATGTACGATTATGAAGGCACAAAACTCACGGGCTTAACTTGAGCAATGAATCAAGAATTTTCAATCACATTCATCTTCACATAATTAATCAAGCAACTAGCATCAAGCTACACATCTACTAATGATCATATCAAAATCCAAAAATCTTACAACTCAAGCACAAATGCTCATGTACATAACCTCAAGCATACTCACTATATCAAGATGATACTAAAAAATATGTCAATGAATCCACTACTAAGCTCAAGATAAATTCTAGCCCAAAAAAATATACAAGTGCAAGGAAGATAAGCTAAGGTAAGAAAAACACCTCCCCCAAACTTAGACAAGTCTAAGTTTGAAAGGAAGTGTTGTACCAATAAGCCTTTAAACTCCATCTCTCTTTAAACATGTAGGGCTCATCATGCTTTTATGCACTTCCCTCTTGCTCTTGCATTTCCTTGCAACTCCAATGGCTTTCCAATTCATCTAGAAAGTGTACCTACAAATGGGCATAAGAATCATCAAAACATTACCACTAAGAGATGCAAGAACCAAATAACGACCAACACCCCCAAACTTGAATGATAGCATGAGTTCAAAGTTTGGCTCAAAATATAGGCAACTCATAATGATATCAACAATAAGCTCAATAATATATGAATCTCAAAGCATAGAGCATCATGTACTAAGAATAAGCAATTAAGTAGCAAGCCAAATCTCCTAAAAAAAAAAAAACACTAATCTACCAAAAGCACCAAAAAGAACAAATAAAAAGGATGGGTTGCCTCCCATCAAGCGCTATTTTTATTGTCCTATGCCGGACTTATTCTTCACGTCCAACATCCTTCATCGGAATGGCCAAGGGTAGCGATCCTCCTTCCCATTGTATCTTGATCTTTGTGCTTCAAGGTCTAGGAGGTTCACCGAATAGATAGGACAACCACCTATAGAAATACAAAGTGTCCATGGTTGTTCCCCTTTTTCTTTTGCCATCCTTCTCGATTCTTCTTTCCTTTCAAGGATGCCCAAGCGTTTCTTTAATTCTTCCCTATAGTCAAAATTCACAAGAGGCAAAATTAAATCATAAGAAGCATCATTTTCTATTAAATCACTATTTGAAGAGTTAGAGGGTATAGAAATGCTCATTTCAATCTTCAAGGTTTCATTCGATGCTCTTAGATTTTCTTCCTCATTATAGCTCATGTCCATCAATGGACACTCCTCTTCCTCACTTTTGACAAGAGATTTCTTCCTTTCATCCTCATTGCTTGGACCCTCTACTACATTTCTTCTTTCATTTTCTTCCTCCCCTTCTTCTTCTTGACTTTCCATGATATTCAAGTTCTTTACTTGGCGTAGGAATTCTTTGAGTTGACACTTAATAAACGTGAAATGCACTCCGGTGATCTCCATGTTCCCCTCTATCCATGAATTTACCTTTTCTTTGGTCTCATACATTTCTTCATACAAGGGAAGCATTTGATCACATCTAGCATCATCTTCCTCAAATTTTTCCAACACAAATCCAAGCATCTCTTGCAATATAGCTCTCATATCATAGAGTCCCCATTCTTCCATTTTAGGAGAAGCTTGTGGCATTGGATAGTCATTCTCATAGCTCCTCCTATCATCATAATAATCTTCCTCTTCCGATGCCCCTTGAAATTCGAATCCCCAATCTTGATTGCATGCTTGATCATAAGGCTCATAGTATGGGAATATCTCTTGAGGTGGGGGAGAAATTTCTTCACTTATCCAATCTTCATAATTGGATGGAACTTGTTGCCATTGAGAATTATCTTCATAGTTCCTCCAATCATTGTAGCTCAATTCTTCAAAATGTGGAGAATACACCCTACTATCTTGATAATATTCTTGATTCCACAAGTATGAGTTGTATCCTTCCATCTAGACAAGATTTCAAAGTATCAAATTCAAACAAAAATAACAAAACAAACACAAACACAAAGGCAACAAATAGTCACTTCAAACAATCCCTAGGTCTCACTTAAGGCGCAAAAACTAATTCCCCGGCAACGGCGCCATTTGATTGGAGTGTATAGGGTAAGAGTTATTAAGACCAATCAACAAAATATCGAACCCAAGGGAAAAAGTATGCACATGAGGTCCTAGAAATACAAGTTATTAGTGACTAGAGTTGCAACAATGGTTTGGTACAAAAACAACAAAACACAAGCAAGAATACAATAAAACAAAGAGCAAGCAATAGATCGAACACTTAGAATGCGAGAACAAAAACAACACTAAATGGTGGGATAGAGGTGCTAGGATTAACATCCATCAATGAATCATCAATCAACAAGCTACAATTGAATCAAATTGCAAATCAACTAAGATAGAAAGCATAAACCATCATGAAATTAATCACTCCATTAAAATCACAATGCCTAATGTGAGTATCCTTAGTCTTTCCCATCTCTCAATGTAGAAATCCCCAATTCATACAATCATGCAAAATTGAAACTCGATTAACACCTAATCACGTTAGCTCAACTCTCGCCTATTGCTAGGGTGATCAACCATTAATCAAAAGCAACAATTTTACACAAAGCACAATTAAGAATCACAATTAGGAAACAAACTAATGTGAGTATCCTTAGTGCAACTAATCTCTCTATTCGAAGCACCCAATCCACGCATTCATACACAATTATCACCCGATTAATCTAGGATCACGTTAGCGCAACTCTCGTCTATAGCTAGGGTGATCGAACACTAATCTAAAGAAATAATTATGCATGAAGCACAAATGAGAATCACAATTAGTAAGCAATCTACTCAATTGATCTCCAATCATCAACAATTATAGCATCATCAATCAATTCATCATCAATTTCAATTAACCCAAGCACAAGAGATTTAGCCCATGGTACCACAAACAATACCCATGGGGAGAAGATAGAATTGAACAAACATAAAGCAAATCACAACAATTAAGAAATTAAAGAGACAAAAGAGGAAAAACATCACCAAATGATCTTCAATTAACCAAAATAGGAATGCTTGAGTCTTCAACACAATCTTCAAAGGAATGACAAGCTTGAATTGAATGAATTACAAGGATCAAATGCTAATCTATGTCTAATCTACCAACAATCAATGAAAATCTAAATCTAATTCTAACTTCTACTCTATCTAGAATGGAAAAATTGGCTTGGGGCTTGAGAATTCGCCCCAAAACCGCTACTAACTGCTCTTATGAATGTTGTCCTCTGAATTGCTCTGCTCAGCTCTTTAAATACCGATATTTAGAAAATTCTCCCCCTCGAGTCGAGGGTCAGGCCTCGACTCGAGGTCCCTGCCTTTTTTCACCTCCCTCGACTCGAGGGTTATGCCTCGAGTCGAGGTGCCTGCCATTTTCCAATTTTTGCCTTTCTCTACACAGCCCTCGACTCGAGGCTCTTGCTCCTCGACCAGAGCTCGAGTTCAGGGCATTTTTCTCGCGCGGGGCTTCGGCCCCGACCCCTGTTTTCGTCCCGGATGTCCGTCTCTTCATTATAAGCCTAATGGTACTCTCGGTTTGGCAAAAATCCACCGAATTACCTGCAAAATGGACGGAAAACATCAAAATCTCACAAATAATACTTTTTAGGCAAAAGAGTGATACTTTTCACATTTAGGCACAAAAACTAACACTTTAGCTCACTTTTTGCACTAAAAATAGCCCTAAAAACATGTATCAATTCACTCCAATCATCAACCATTAATCTAAAGAGATAACATTGCATGAAGCACAATTAAGAATCACAATTAGGAAGCAATCTACTCAATTGTTCTCCAATCATCAACAATCATAGCATAGTCAATCAAATCATCCTCAATTTCAATTAACCCAAGCACAAGAGAGTTAGCCCATGGTGCCACAAGCAATATCCATGGGAAGAAGATAGAATTGAACAAACACAAAGCAAATCACAACAATTAATAAATTGAAAAGACAAAAGAGGTAGAACATCACCAATTGAATTAAATCCACAACAAGAGGAATGCTTGAGTCTTCAATACAAATCTTCAAATGAAATACAAGCTTGAATTGATGAATCAACAAGGATCAAATGCTAAACTAGAGCTAATCTAATCAACATTAATTGAAATCTAAATCTAATTCTACAATCTACACTACCTACAATGGGAAATTGGCTTGGGGCATAAGAAATCGCCCCAAAACCGCTACTAACTGCTCTATCTAATTGTCCCTCTGGAATGCCCTGCTTCAGCCTTTAAATAAACAATTTTCCGAAAAACCTCCCCCTCCTCGACTCGAGGGATCTCCATTTTGCCTCTCCCTCAACTCGAGGCTCAGCCCTCGAGTCGAGGCTTCCCTATTTTGCACATCCCTCGACTCGAGGCTCCTCCCTCGAGTCGAGGTAGCTCTAAATTTTGACCTTTCAACGTTTTGTCTTATCCCTCGAGTCGAGGCCTCTGGCCCTCGACCAGAGGTCGAGACCAGGGCATTTTTTCGGCCGGGACTTCGCCTCCGACCCTCGTTTTCGTCCGTCTCGTCCCTCTCTTTATTCTAAGCATGCTGGTACTCTCGGTTTGGCCAAATTCCACCGATTTACCTGTAAAACGGATGAAAAAAAATCAATAATCTCACAAGTAATACTTTTTAGGCAAAGAGTGATACTCTACACATTTATGCACAAAATCTAACACTTTGGATTACTTTTTGCACTAAAATAGGCCCTAAAAACATGCATCAATTCACTCCAATCAATCCCATATCTCCCCCATGCTTCCGGAATTGTCTCTCCATTCTTTTGACGAAAGTGAGAAATAGCCTCCTTGGCTTGCACCGTCTTTGATGGCGGATAGAATTTCATAAAAAATCTCTTGCTAAGGTCCTCCCACGTACGAACGGTTCCGGGAGGGATATAATTGAGCCAAGCTTTGGCTCTTCCCTTAAGAGTGAAGGCAAATAGTCTTAGCTTCTTAGCATCCTCGGACACTCCATTGTACTTTGTGGTGTCGGAAATCTCCAAATATTGTGTCATGTGTTGATGAGGGCACTCTTCTTCATCTTTCCCTTCAAATTGCTTCTCTCTTAACATCCTCACAAGTGCGGGACTTATCTCAAAATTATTCGCTTCAATTCTAGGCCTTGCAATACCATCATAATGCTCACGAAGTTGAGGCTCAAAGAACTCTCTTAATGGCCTACCTTGACGTGGAGACTCTTGCATAGGTTGTGGTTGGGCTTGTGGAATATGAGGTGGCTCTTGATATCTTGGCTTATGTGGGTATGTCATATGAGGATAATATGGTGGGAATTATTGTGGATGAGGTAGATAATATGGATATTGGTGAGCTTGTGGAGGATAGGGGTATAGATTTTGGTAGGAAAATTGATGTGGTGGCATCCCTTGAGGGAAAGGGCCAACTTGAGCATTATAAGGCACATTGTGCCATTACCTCCTCCATTCTCTTGCACTCTCCCTTCTCTATTGCCATTAACCTCCTCAACATGAGGTTCACCAACTCTCTCTTCATTCATCAACTCTTCACCTTCCATCATTCCTCTTCTCCTTCTCCCACGATTTTTACGAATTGTAGCTTCAATTTCTGGATTGAGTGGCTCGGGTGGAATACCACTAGATCTTGTAATCATGCACCTACAAACCACCAATCCAAGTATCAAAATCCAACAAAAACAAAAAACAAAAGAAAAATACAAAAATAAGAAGTAGCCACTTCAAACAAATTCCTAAGTCTCACTTAAGGAGCAAAAACTACTCCCCGGCAATGGCGCCATTTTGATTGCGGTAATTCGGGCAAGCGATATTAAGATAACCAAGTTTATCGAACCCAAGGGAAAAGTATGGCCGTGAGTCCCTAGAAATGCAAGTTCTCAATGACTTTGCAATTACGGTTTTGGCTCCAAAAACACAATACAAATACTAGAATTATAATCAAACAACATAACAAGCAATTAATCAAACAAGTGGTAGGCTAGAACAAATTGCAAAAATCAATTGGAGATAGGGGTGCTAGGGATAATCTCCATCAAGGAATCAATGATCAACAAGCCATGATTGAATCAAATTGCTATTCAACTAAGATAGAAAGCATAGAACCATCATGTAATTAAGTCTTCATTAATCACACAATGCCTAATGTGAGTATCCTTAGTGCAACTAATCTCTCAATTAAGAAGCACCCAATTCATACAATCATACCCAATTATAACCCGATTAATCCCTAATCATGTTAGCTCAACTCTCGCCTATTGCTAGGGTGATCAAACATTAATCTAAAGAGATAAAAATGCATGAAGCACAATTAGAATCACAACTAGGGTACAAACTATCTCAATTGATCAACAATCATCGACAATCATAGCACAAGACAATCAAATCATCCTCAATTTCAATTATCCCAAGCACAAGTGGATTAGCCCATGGAGCAAAGTGCAAAATCTATGGGTACAAAATCTAATTGCATAATCACAAAGCTAATCACAACAATTAAGAGCTTGAAATGAGTAGAGAGGAAGAACATCACCAATTAAGCCAAAATGAACACTATATTGAATGCTTGAATCTTCAAATGTATCTCATGGCCGCATGGCAAACCAAACACCTTTCTCAACAAATGATTGCAATCACTCGTTTTATAATATAGTGTATTCACCTCTTTAATTTCTTCAAACAACTTCTCCAATGCCACCACTAAGACCACACCTCGTAAACTGTTGAAGAGATTTTGCACCATGTTGAGACTCTTCTCAAATGAGACCTTAATCTCGGTGTGACACGCTTCAAAAAGAGTGTCACACTTAACTCACCCCGTCTAGAAATTCAACATGGAATTTCCAAGCATTCTCTCTTCAATGCAGAATGTTGACTCTCAACTCTAAAATTTAAATTATAGTTCAAAAAACAGTTAATATGAAATTCTCATAAATTATAATAATGAGTTAACGAAAAAAAATTAAATTATACATGTTTGTTGTAGTGTTTTCATAGTGCATTACCTGGTTTGTCCAAGCCTTCACAAACATCTCCTTATAAGGGTTGATCCACTGATTCATCACGTACTTCACTGGCTTCATGTTATTTTCAAAATCAGAATGAAGTATGCGAACGAGATCTTCAAACTCCTTCTCAGTATCAACAAGCATAATATTAATGAACTCACTGTAGAATTTCCCCCACTCTTTTTCCCCCTTGAAGTTTCCTTTACACTTAGCTAACACATTACGATCAATGTGCCATGTGCAGAGAAAATGTCTGGATTGGGAATTTGGATGCCACAACATTCATCAGCGCCAACTCCCTATTAATAACAATAACTGTGGGGAGAGAAGTCTCGCCCAACAAATCTCGCAGAACCCCCAATGCCCACAAATAATTCAACTCTTTCTTGGATATTAGATACACTGACGCAACTGAAAATGTCAATCCCGTGGATGTTACTCCCACTATCTCCAAATAAAGCAACCGGTACCTATTCGTGTTATAAGTGCAGTCAATCAGAAGTACCTTTGGAAAACAATGAGCCAATTGAATCGACACGGGATGAGCAAAGAACCACTCCTTCAAAACATTAGTCTTCGGACGACTTCTAGTGTCCAGTTCGTCTTTGGAAATACTTGCTCTCCACCAACTTACTCATTAAATGTTGTAGTTGCGTACGACCACAATATTGAGTGACTTTATGCTTGGACCTAACATTGTATATGTTTCGAACTGTAGAGTGATTTTGGTCAAACTTTTTCTTCAACATCTTCAAGACGAACTTAGGAGGTGCATTGCACTTTGACATATCGATCACAAATTCCTCCTCCTTCGTAGATAAGCGTCCTGCATATGAATGGCCCTCAAGGTACTGGGTTATTGGATGATTATGTGTGCCACATTTAACCTTAAGTGTCCACTCAAAAGGGGTTTGTTGTGTCCCTTTTAACAGAAATGGACACCCACATTTCTTAGAGCCAGTCTGTCTACTTTTACATTCTTTTACTTTCTCTTCCCCTTCCTCATCGGGACCCTTTGTTGATTTTTCTTTTCTTTAGCTATCTCCTCCCCGAATTGGGTTGATATGCACCCCCACGCTCACAACCTATAAAAAGACGAGCTTTCTTCCTACCACCACCATTATCGGACCGATTTACAACTACAACTATATTATGTTCATTCCCAACTTGACGGCACCATTCTAGAAGAGCATCACGAGAGGCAAATGATTCGTATGTAGTGAATTCATTGCTATTGTCCATGACTACCTCAGAACCCGGATTAACATTTTCTTGGTCTTCATTAGTCTCATTTTGTTGGTTTGTTTGGTTTGGTTGATCTTTTTCTTCACAATCTCCATCAACAAACCAATCATCATCAAAACCTTCCCCATCTATTACATAGTCTTCGTCATCGTCCGTCAAATTCTAATATCGAAAAAATATGATTATTATGTGTTATATTTCAAAAAGAAAAAATAAAAAAAAATATCTCCAATTTTCGGAAAAACAAAATGAAATATTGCATATTTTTCGGAAAAAAAAACAAAATATTGAATACTTTTCGGAAAGAAAAACCGACATATTGCACAATTTTCGGATATTTGGGCCAAAAAATGGGTAAAATTTTAGAAAACCAAAATAAAAAGTTTTCGAAAAAAACAACGCACGAATACCTTCTACAACATATTTTTTGTCATATATACGTTCATTAGCACCCAAAATAACCGAACAACAACAATATTAATATAAACAACAATAAATAACACACAAAATAATACAAATCCCTTTTAAAAAAAAACCTAGTCGTATATATGAAAAAATTAGTAAACAAGCAATAAAACTTACATAAACACGTGGGGGCGACGTTGGAAGACCATTGTTGAATATACGTCAGGAGTTTGACGAACAATGGCCGTTGGAAGATCACCCACGACGGGTTCCTTCACCATCGGTACTTTTCTCCGAAACATGGAGGTGGGTGTGCATCAGTGTGCCATAATAAGGTATTATGGGTTTTTCGATCATTTGATCATCATTTTAATTTTAATTTATTTTAGGTGTTTGCTCTTAATAAAATTGTGTGTGATTTTATTCATATAATTGCTCACTTTAGAAATCCAATTATTCATATAAAGTAGTTTGCAGTAGTTATGACTTTTCGTAGTACTAAATCACAATTCACTCACACACACACTAGTACCCCTGGTAAGCCACTCAAAAATAAAAAATTTGAAATTTCATTTTTAAATAAATTTAATGCAACTGTCAAATATAAATTATAATTTTTTAATTTAATACTCCTTCCGTCCCATACAAACTTGTACACTTTCCATTTCGAGACGTCCATACAAACTTACACACACCAAAAATAGAAAAACACTCACAAACTCTACCCTCACAATATCCTTATATTTACACAACATGTCATCATCAAATAACCCAATGAAGCAAAACATACATTTTTTTGACAAAATTGCCCTCACATATCAATCCAATCAAACATAAAGTACATTTTTCTTATTTTGTGTGCCCAAAAGTTGGTTCAAGTTTGTACGGGACGGAGGGAGTATTTTTTATTTTAAAATTGATTAGAAAAAAGTTATTATATTTTGATTATTTTGTAAAAAAAATTGAAATAAAGTCAAATTGGTTAAGCCTTGAGACAGAAAAATAAAAGAAAAAATTGGATATTAAATTGAGAAAAAAAAAACAAAAATCGGACCCTAAGTTGAGACACTTTAAAATTTAAGACCTAAATTTAGACTCAACCTAAAAATTGAGCCCTAATATGAAATTCTTCCTATTACATATATGTGTGGGGCGGGTCAAGGCAGATCAAAACACATACCCTATGCCCGACATTACCTGCGCGAGAGTAGGGATAGCGGAATACCAAAAAAAACTGAATTTTCGAACCGAACCGATGAAATTTGGGCTATTCGGTGTGGTTTTCGGTAAAAAAAACTATTTCAGTTTTCGAGTTCGGTTCGATTTAATCCTAAAATAACTGAACCGACCGAAATACCCAAAATATCATTATATATTAAATATTATGTTTATAATTATATATTAATATTTTAGTATATATTAAATCTCTAATATTTAGGCAGTGATGCCCTAGCCCTTAATTCAATTCATATTTCCAAGTAAACAACAATACGCCGCGGCCGTGCTTCCCCAGACGGCCAGACCACAGTTCAGTTCGCCGTAACTTAGCCTCGCCACTAATGAGAGTGAATTATTGCATGAATTTTGAGGTGATTAATTGCAAAAAGTGATGGAAAGTGTTAGTATTTGTGCTTTAAGGTGTAGAGTATCACTTCTTTGCATTAAATGTATTACTATGTGAGAACTAATGGTTTTTCGAAGTGTTTCATCTCATTTTCAGGGTTTTCGGAGAAATTAGACCGATTCGAGAATACCGGGATTCATACGGCAAAAAGACGAACATGTGGGGCGAAAATGGGGGTTTGGAGGTTAAGTTGGGCCCAAAAAATTCTCTGGACTCGACCACCGGTCGAGCCTGAGAGAGCTCGGGTCGAGGCATTGGACGAAAGGAAGAATTGAAGAAAAAACACGCAGCTCGAGTCGAGCCAGAATGGATTTTGCCTAAAATTGTGTTTTTAGAACCGGCCTCAAGTCGAGGCCCCGAAGCTCGACTCGAGGTGCCTGTTTTCCCCAAAAATCACAATTTAAACCTCCTTGGACGAAAAATAGAGCATTGGTTAGATAGGAGCAGTTACCATTCAGTTTAGAGGCAATTTTTGCAGTTTCTAGCTCATTTCCCCTTACTAGTTCATAGTTAGATTTCAATTAATTGTTTATTAGATTAGCATTGTATTCCATTAGATTAGTCAATTGAGATTGATTAAGTGAAGAAGAGTTTACATTTGTGGAAGATCAAGCATTCAATTCCTATTGCAATTGGCTTAATTGGTGATGTTCATTCTATCTCTTGATCTCTACTGCTTTATTGTTTTGATTCTCATGTTGATCATGCTATTTGATTTTTCACCCATGGATTTTGCTCTTTGCACCATGGGCTAATCTCTTAGTGCTTTGGGTGATTGATATTGATGATTTGATTATTTTTTCTACAACTGTGCTAATTGATTAATTTAAATAGATGAGCTTTCTAATTAATGATCTTAATGTGCTTCATGCATGTATTTTTATTTGATTCTTCTCTAGCAATCCTAACAACATATGAGAATTGAGTTAACATTGTTAGGGGTTAATTAATGGAAATAGGTGTATGATTGTATGTGTTAATGGATTGCAATTGAGAAATTCCTTGCATTTAGAACATCCACAATTAGGCATTGAATGATTGATAGAGATATTGTCATGAGATGTTATGCTCTCTATTTTTATTGAACAACTTTTGGTGCAATTGTAGTTGTGATCAAGGATTCCTTAATTAAGATTATCCCAAGCATGCTCCTCTCCTAGCTTCTTGGAAGTTTGATATATTGTTTGTTTAATTGCTTTTGTGTTTGTTGATTGAATTTCTAGCTTAATTAATCATTATTGGTAGATTGATTAGAATTCATCAAAACTTGTTTCAATAGTCATCTACAACTTGCATTTTAGAAACTTATTTGCACCACATATCCTTTGGGTTTGATACTTGGTTGAGTCTTAATATCACTTGCACAATTATACTTCAATCAAAATGGCGCCATTGTCAGGGATATGTTTATGCGCTTAAGTGAGACTTAGGATTAGTTGAAAGTGGTTACTTGTTGCTTTTTGTTTTTTTTTTTGTTTTATTAATTGTTTTTGTTAAAATTGATACTTTGATTGGTGGTGTATAGGTGCATGATCACGAGATCTCGTGGTACACCACCCGAGCCATTCAATCCGGAAATTGAAGCTATCCTTAGAAGAAATCGGAGAAGAAATAGAAGGGAAGTTTTGGAAAGAGAAGTGATGGAAGGTGAAACTATGGTGAATGAAGAAAGAGTTGGTGAACCTCATGTGGAGGAGGTTAATCTTCATGGAAATGGTAATGGTGATGGGGAGTGCAAGAGAACCAAGGAGACAATGGGCACAATCCACCTTATAATACTCAAGTTGGCCCTTTCCCTCAAGGGATGCCACCAAATCAATTCTCATATCAAAACCCATACCCATATCATCCACAAGCTCACCAATATTCATACTATCCACCTCATCCACAACAATTCCCATCATATTACCCACAAATGTCTTATCCCCAAGAGCTTAGATATCAAGAGCCACCACATATACCACAAGCTCAACCTCCTCCTATACAAGATCCTCCACCTCAAGGTAGACCACTAAGGGAGTTCTTTGAGCCTCAACTTCGTGAGTATTATGATGGCATTGCAAGGCCAATGATCGAGGCTAATAACTTTGAGATAAGCCCGACTCTCTTGAGGATGTTGAGGGAGAAACAATTTCAGGGGAAAGATGAAGAAGAGTGCTCTCATCAACACATGACATAATTCCTAGAGATTTTTGATGCCACCAAATACACAGAGTGTCTGAGGATGCTAAGAAGCTAAGGTTCTTTGCCTTCTCTCTCAAGGGGAGAGCCAATGCTTGACTTAATTATATCCCTCCCGGAACCGTTCGTACTTGGGAAGGACCTTAACAAGAGATTCCTTATGAAGTTTTATCCTCCATCTAAGACGGTTCAAGCAAAGGAAGCCATCTCTCATTTTCGGTAAAAAAGTGGAGAGACGATACCGGAAGCTTGGGAGAGATATGGGACGTTGCTCATTGCATGCCCACAACATGGCTTTCCGGAGGAACAAACTATCATGTATTTTTGCAATGGCCTCACGGATGGTGATAGATCTTTCCTCAATGCTTGTGCTAATTGTTCAATTTGGTCAAAGACGGTGTGACAAATGAATGAGATAATGGAGAATATTGCCCAAGACTCTTTCCAAGTGATGGTGAATAGGGGAGCTCATCATAGGGTGTCCCATGTGGAGGAGATTGAATCGATGAAGACCATGATGATGACGATGATGGATCGATTAGGGGCTCTTACAACTTCTCAAGCTCAACAAAGTGGAATTCCTTCAATGGCTCAAGTTGATATGTGTCAAGGCCAAGTGCCTATGGAAGAGGTGAATTTCATGGGTAGGCCTCCATATCAAGGAGGATATCAAGGCAATTACCAAAATGTAAGGCCTTATCAAATGCCTTACCAAAATCAGCCTCAAGGTAATTTGCTTCCTCAATCTCAAGCTCCATATGTCTCTCAACCTCAAGCACCTTATGTTCTTAATCAAGGAGGACAAGCTCCTAATATTTGGAGGAGACGTGAAAATTTCTCATATGCCAATCCACGAGCAGCCGTTCAATTTCCCCCCGGGTTTGATCCGGGTGCAAAAGCTCCCAACAATGAAGGCAAAGCTACCACAGAGGAGCTACTTGGGATAATTGTGAAGAGACTAGAGTCCAATGACTTTAGATTGGATGATATTGGAAAGCAAATGGACTCTAGATTCAAGACGATTGAGAACCAAGTGGGGCAATTGGCTACAACGGTTGGGAAATTATCAACTACGGTGGATCACTTGTAAAATAAAGGGAAATATCCATCTACCACCGAGCCTAATCCAAGAGAGTATTGTAGTGTCATACAATTAAGGAGTGGTGCTAGATATGAAGGCCCTAAAATGCCAATGGAAGCCCAAGGAGGTGAGAAAGTTGAGAAGGAAGAGGCGATTGAAGAGAGTGTGAAGGGTGAAGAGGTTAATGCAAAGAAAGAGAAAAAGAAAGAAGTGAACTCCGAGGAAGCATGGGGAGTGCAATTGACTCCCAACCCGGTTCCCTATCCTCAAAGATCCATGAAGAAGAAGCTATATAAGGAATTTGGTAAGTTTATGGAGGTGTTTAAGAACTTACATGTTGATATTCCACTTCTAGATGCCCTTGAGCAAATGCCCCATTACAAGAAATTTGTGAAGGAGATTATGTCTAAGAAGAAGAAATGGGTTGATAAGGGGACAATCAAGTTGGTGGAAGAATGCAAGAAAATTCTAGAGAGACATCTTCCTCAAAAGCTTAAGGATCCAGGGAGTTTTGTGATACCTTGTAAGATTGGCGAGAATGGAAAAGTGCAAGACCTATGTGATTTGGGAGCTAGTATCAATGTGATGCCTTATCCATCTTCAAAAGGTTGGAGCTAGGAGAGGTGACTCCTACTACTATAAATCTTCAATTAGTGGATCAATCTTATGTTTATCCTCATGGGATCATTGAAGATGTGTTAGTGGGAGTTGACAAGTTTATCTTTCCGGTGGACTTTGTAGTGCTTGATATGAAGGAAGAGCTTGAGACACATATCATTCTTGGTAGATCTTTCCTTGCAACCGGGAGAGATATGATCAATGTGGAGAAGGGAGAGCTCAAATCGAGTTTTAATGGGGAAGAGTTAACATTTTCTAGAGCTCCTTTGGTGGATATGCTCCAAGTGTTTTGGAGAAAAAGAAATGTGACTTTATAGAGATCATTGACTTGTGCCCTTCAAAGAATAGGATGATTCTAACTCTTCTACTTCTTTAATTAATGATCATCTTATTCCCTCTTGTGGATCAATTGTTAATAAGTCTTGTGTTTCTCTTGTTAATCTTAGGGAGGAGAAGACTCTTTATGCACCCTTGCTTGATCCGGGAGATAAAGGGGGAAAGAATGAAGAAGGAGTGAAGAAGTTGACCAAACTTGAGCAAGTCTCAAGTTTAGGGGTGTTGGAAGAAACAAAGGTGTCACATGAGAAGAAGAAAGAGGAAAGCTTCAAGGTTGGAGATCAAATGGTATGGAGTGAGTCCAATTGGAGTAGATTACTAGGAGTGGAGAGACTCAAAGAGGTTTTGAAGGTGAAAGAGATACAAGATGAGGGGAAGCTTTTGCTTGAAGACAAGTGGGGATGTTGCTTGTTTACAAAGGAGACCTTGGTTAGGCACAATGACTCTCCTATCCCAAAAGAAGTGCCTAACATTCATGAGAAAATGGGAGTATGAACTCATTGAGTTCCGTCCGGCATATGACGTTAAACCTAGCACTAGATGGAAGACAACCCATCATTTTCTTGTTTTTTGTTTTGTTGCTTTGTTTTGTTTCTTCGAATAATTGTTGCTTGTGATCTTGGTAGGAAGTGAGAAATGCTAGGAAGCTTGATGTGCCCTACATGCTTAAAGGAAAGATTGATTTTGAAGGCTTTATGGTACAACACTTGCTTTCAAACTTAACTTGTCTAAGTTTAGGGGAGGTGTTCTTCTTTCCTTGTCTATCTTTTGTGCTCTTATATGATTTTGGAGTATGATGTGCATTGAGCTTTAATTGTGGATTTATTGCATATATTTAAGTTATATTTGATGTAGTGATTGTGCTTAAGATTATGTAAATGTGTACTTGTACTTGATTGAAGGATGAATTGAACTTATGATGTGATCATGAGTTGATATGTGGCTTGAAGCTAGCATGATTGATGATTATGTGATGATGAATGTGATTGAAAATACTTGATTCATTGCTCAATTTAAGCCCGTGAGCTTTTGTGCCTCAAGGATCGTACATTTTATATGGTTGAATTTCTTTGTGAGTGCATCTTTCATGGATATGTATGCTAGGACTTGCCCTTGGACTTATTAAAATTGATCTTTGTGCGATTTCATGAATATGATAAAAGGCCATATTTGAATTGAGAATTCACTTAGCCAAATTTTTCCCTACAAAAAATATTTGATTTCCTTAGTAAGCCATGTTGAGCCTAGTGTCCTTATTCTTTGGCAAGCCAAGTGAAATTGAAGTCATTTGCCTATTTTTATGAGCCTTATTGTCATATATTTAGTAGAGCTTGATTGTTGGCTAGAAGATGATGCTTTGTATGAAAAATGAGGTGGAATGATGATGAGCTAAGTTGATTGTGAGAAAAGAAGAAAGAAAGGTTGAGATGTGAAAAAAATTGAATTGAGGAGAAAAATGTGAAAGTGAAAAGAAGAAAAATTCAATTTGTGAGCTTAAAAGAAGAAAACTCAAAAGAAGGGGGGTGTACGAACTTTTGAAAAGCATGAAGAAGAAAGAGAGTTGATTGTTAAAGATTTAGAAGAGGAGTGTATTGAAGTGCTTAGTCAACTTTCAAGTTCTCTACTAATTTTTCAGTCACTCTTGTCTAAATTCACCCACCCATTCCAAAGAGCCAACATTACAACTTTGATGTAAGACCTCTTTGATTCATGATTGAAACATAAAAGAAAGTAATGGAGAATGAGTCCTTTGGCAAGCTTATAGGGTGCATGTTTGTGAATTGATGATTGAGTGTCATTTTGCCTTATACACTTGAGAGATGAGAGAAACAATCCATAGAAGGAGCAATTATGTGAGCATTGGATGTTGCATTTGTTTGAGTATGATGCATTGTGATTGCTAGTTGAGAGTTTGCATTGAAACTTGAGTTCATTGATGAGTTTGATTGTTCTATTTTCTTCTATGGTGCCATGAGACATAATTGGAATCATTTCACTCTTATGTGCTTAGTTGTTTTGTTGCTCGGGGACGAGCAACATCTTATGTTTGGGGGTGTTTGATGAGAGTGACTTATTGCATGAATTTTGAGGTGATTAATTGCAAAAAGTGATGGAAAGTGTTAGTATTTGTGCTTTAAGGTGTAGAGTATCACTTCTTTGCATTAAAGGTATTACTATGTGAGAACTAATGGTTTTTTGAAGTGTTTCGTCTAATTTTCAGAGAAATTAGACCGAACCGAGAGTACCAGGATTCATACGGCGAAGAGACGAACACGTGGGGCAAAAACAGGGGTTTGAAGGTCAAGTTGGGCCCACAAAATTCCCTGGACTTGATCACTAGTCGAGCCCGGGAGAGCCCGGGTCGAGGTATTGGACGAAAGAAAGAATTGGAGAAAAAACACGCAGTTCGAGGCGATCCGGAATAGATTGAGATTAGGGATGATTTGATTATTTTTGATATAATTGTGCCAATTGATGTTTGATTTAAATAGATGAGCTTTCTAATTGATGATCTTAATGTGCTTCATGCATGTATTTTCATTTGATTCTTCTTTAGTAATCCTAACAACATATGAGAATTGAGTTAACATTGTTAGGGATTAATTGATGGAAATAGGTATATGATTGTATGTGTTAATGCATTGCAACTGAGAAATTCCTTGCATTTAGAACATCCACAATTAGGCATTGAATGATTGATAGAGATATTGTCATGAGATGTTATGCTCTCTATTTTTATTGAACAACTTTTGGTGCAATTGTAGTTGTGATAAAGGATTCCTTAATCAAGATTATCCCAAGCATGCTCCTCTCCTAGCTTCTTGGAAGTTTGATATATTGTTTACTTAATTACTTTTGTGTTTGTTGATTGAATTCCTAGCTTCATTGATCATTGTTGGTAGATTGATTAGAATTCATCCAAGCTTGCTTCAATAGTCATCTACAACTTGCATCTTAGGGACTCATTTGCGTCACATATCCTTTGGGTTCGATACTTGGTTGAATCTTAATATCACTTGCACGATTATACTTCAATCAGCCACCTAGCACTGTCGTCGCGTCGCTGCTACTGGTCGTGCTGCACAGGTTCTTACCTCGGATCGCCGCTACTGGTTGAGTCGCCGCCTTACGCCACCGTCACGCCTTGCACCCAGTGGTCGACGCCTTATGAGAAAAAGCAAGCTTCATCACAGTCGCGCCTCATAAGTTCTTTCTTGTCTTCTTGAATCATTTCTTTTATTGTTTATTTCTTCATTACAGTCGCTTCAATTTTCTATTTTGGTGGCGTCAATTCTTGATACAAAACAACAACTTGCAGATATGACAAATTATGCAATGTATACCATATATTATGAAGCAGAAATGGTTGATTGCCTCTTTCAAGACATGTTCATTTTATTTGGTTCTGATATTCTTCTCTCCAGCTTTTAAACTGTTACTATAACATTTTTTTTTTCAGGTTTACAAAGTGTGGCATTTGAGTCTTCCACAAATCCATGAAGACACGATAAATTGGGACCATTTAAACATTGATTGTTGATGGTGTTATTCGAATTTTAAGCCTATTTAAAATTTAAATTTTGGTGTTTGATTAATTGTATTGAACTCTTAAACTTAATTTGATATTGTAACCCTTTAAATATTGGTATTGAATGTTTTTTTTATCTCTAAATTTTATGGTTTTATCACTTATATTGGATTTTTACCCGAATTACCTGAAATAACCGAACCGAATTAGTTCGGTCTATTCGGTTCGATCCAAAATAGGCCCGAACAGACCGAACCAACCGAATGCAAACCCCTACGCATGAGGCAGCCTTGGGACGAGCCGTTTTGCTATTCCATTATAAAATTTAATTATTAAGTTTACTAAACAAATTTCTCAATTAAAAAACTATCTAATGCAAAATATCTATTCATTTCCCTCTCATTTTAATAACTAGATTTTTGCCCGTGCATCATTAGTTCATTTCTTATAGTTTATTAAAAATTTAGTAAATACACATATATTTATAGATTTATTATATTTTTTATTTCTTATAGTTTAGTAAAAATTTAGTAGATGCACATCTTTTTATAGATTTATATTATATTATTCATTTCTTATAGTTTTTTAAAATAATAGTAAAAGCACATCTATTTTTTAGATTTATTATAACACACATAGAGAAAATATGTGTTGACCAAATTTTTATATTTTAAATTCTGTTTTTGAGTGATAAAATTTTAATCTACTATGCTCGATTACATTAAACTCATTTATCTTCTTAAATCATCAATACATATATGCGTTCAGACCAGAAAGATTTGAAAACGTTTAATAGAATTGAAATTCCGAAGCCCACCTAGTACAGTTTCACAATTCATAGGACAAGTTGATAATAAATCAGACCCAACTTCAAGTAGTCAACTACTACTTCACTACGGTTTACCGATCAAAAAAAAAAAAAAAACTACTTCAGTACCTTTTAACTCCAAGTGGTCTTTCTGAGAGCTCATACATATTTTTTTTAATCAAGTAAATGGTGACGCGAACTCATAATTTCACAACATAAGTAGTGGGGCTCTAACAACTTGAATTATTCCACTTCGTCAGATGTATGATGATCATCTCTTAGCCTGATTGTTGGATTGACTTGGCTTCTCACTTGATTGATATCAATGATTGTTGAGTATGAAGGCCCTCAAATTTTAGCATTCAAATCATTGTAGAAACTAATTTTTTTGGACTTGATATAACAATAAGTTTCTCAAATCCCATGTTTTTTGCATTCGCTTCAGAGTTTTCATGCCTAAGACAATATTTTGAGCAAATTCAAAACTATTGTCATCCAAGAGTGTGCCAATTAGATCCTTGTAAGAAAAAACAACTCACATCAAAGGAAAACAACTCATTGATTTATATTAAACTCTTCAATTTTCTGGAATCATTAATGTGCCTCGAGACTTGAAAGACTGGGCAGCATTTAATTCTGTTTCATAGACTTTTATTGAGCATTTAACCAAATCTCATATCCATAAAATCTTTTCAAGTATCTAATATATAAACATAAACACTTTCAAAGAGAAATGCAACACACACTTAATTAACATATGCCTAAAGACTTTTCTGTAAAAAAAAACATACGCCTTAAGACTTGAAAGACTGGGCAGCATTTAATTCCGTTTCATAGACTTTTATTGAGCATTTAACTAAATCTCATATCCATAAACTTTTTTCAAGTATCTAATATATAAACATAAACACATTCAAAGAGAAATGCAACACACACATAATTAACATATGTCTTGAGACTTGAAACACTGAGCAACATTTAATTCCGTTTCATAGACTTTTATTGAGCATTTAACTAAATTTCATATCCGTAAACTCTTTTCAAGTATCTAATATATAAACATAAACACATTCAAAGAGAAATGCAACACACACATAATTAATAGTGGAAATATATAAACTAATTGTTCTTACCAGATTATTGTCATCGCTTCCAAACATCTTTATATGGAAGAAGGTTGCATAATAATCTAGCACGACTCTTACCTAGTTTTTTTTTTCATTCTTTCAAAGTCCAAAACTCAGCAGTATTTGTGTTTTGGCCCCATATTTATTAACTATCCCTACTTCTACAAAAAAATTACAACAATTATCATCAATTTTACAATAAAATTTTCTTCTTTTTTACTTTTTTTTTACCCTCTTTCTCTCACTTCCTTTTTACTTTTCTTATAATTTACGCTAACTCTATAATAAAATTTTATATTTTTTATAACTTGTGTCATCCACTAAGAAGAAATATAAAACTAATAAACACCAGTGCTCATTAATCACAATTCAAAATCTATTCTTATGAGTAATCAAGATTTTGTAAAAGACATATGTTTACTTCTGTTGACTATATCTCCAAAACATACATATAGTTGACTTTGGAAATTGCCTTTTTTAAATGATCAGTAGCCTCATTACTAACTTTAGCCAAATCAGTACAGATGTGAACTCCTATTAACAAAACTCCATGGTGTTTTTCCCTCATTAAGGCAGTTGCAAAATTTATAAAGCTTTCTGCAAGGTTAATAGAAGTGCATTAAATACACGGCATGCTCACACCACAACTATTAAAAATGCATTATCTTTAACTAATTAATTAACTGATATTGGAGCATATTAGTGACTGAACTTTGGTCACTTGCATGAACAATTTGTTTACCATAAAGTTGACACCTATTATGTCTGAAGTCATTTTTTGCATATAACTACTGAAATTTGGTCAAACACCTGAGCATTCAACTAAATCTCATATTTAAATTTTTTATTCAAGCATCTAATATATTCACAAAACCACATAAATAAAAGAGCCAAAAATTAGATGCCTAAAATTTTTTAAATGGCAAGCTATAAATCGGTAGCAGTACCTCGAGGTGCTTCTTGATTGTAGGCTCCAGCCTCAATTTAGTACAAACCGAGAATCATAGTATCCTTCCTACCCCAATCACAAAATTTACAACACCTGACTCGCCCCCACTCCTGATGTACCCACATTTTCTTTCATAGCCTCCATCCCCAATCTTCGTAGGTGCAAACCCTTTCCCTGCAACCAAATACATCAAATGTCATGTCTTTGTTTCATGCATAAATCTACTTTTTCTCAATATAAATAAATGGCATTCACCCGTGTACATTAAATGTCATAGTATAATACATACCATTACACACTATTTTTCAATACCTTATGTCCCAAGTTTTTTTCACCTCTGAAGGCAATGAAGTTGTGTTCCTATTTCTACACACCTTAATTTTTTTTTCTTAGCAAAATGCATCCATCTTTCTGTTACACCCTCCTCTATCTTTCAAACACAACCCACAATCAATCAAACTTTTGGTTAATTAATGCTACCTTGATGTTCCACCTTTCCCTACTTTTTCTTTTAAATACGGTTCATCATCAGCTTGTAAGGATGACAAAACAATACAATTTCAACTCATCAATTCATTTGCCACCAGGATTTCATTTCCATCCAACATATTTTTTCATGTTCCTTTTGTTGTTCAAATAAAATGAACAACAAATTTTTTGTTGCCTTGCACCATAAAATAAATAAATCATTCCCAAATAGTTTCACAACTCTAAATTGCAACCATTTGTAGGTATTAGTACAATGTTTGTGCATCTTCTATTCATGAAAGTAAATTTTTATATACAATAAGTTTTACATTAGCAAATCATATCAGACTTTACGTTCTTGGAAACTGCACAAATGCCACCCCTTTCGAGCAGGTATTTGTATAGTGAGAACCTCACTAAAAGAAGCAAAAGATTGTCTATGCTATTCATCCGTGGCATTGGAGTCAAGTCCTCAGACAAATATCTACCAAGAAACATGAGCGATATAGGTTACACAATATCTTCACTTTATATCACTGGCTTCCGAAGTGGAGCAGTATTCATTTAAATTTAAATTGAATTTAGATTCTATAATTAAAATATCGCAAAGTATGGTAAAAATCACGCTGTGAAACTGTTTTCACTGCACAAAGGTATTAGTTGTAATGTTAAAATGTATCACTTATATTATGGAATGGTATTAGTCGTAATGCTAAAAGGTTTCACTTAAATTATTGAAAGGTATTACTTGTAATGCTAAAGGGTATCACTTAAATTATTAAAAGGTATTACTCGTAATGCTAAAAGGTTTCACTTAAATTATTGAAAGGTATTACTTGTAATGCTAAAGGGTATCACTTAAATTATTAAAAGGTATTACTCGTAATGCTAAGGAGTATCACTTAAACAACTGAAAGATATTAATCACATGATAGCTTCGTGGTGAAACTTGTTCATACAATAACAACTCTTAAATTATATCTAATACAAATTTATACATGTTGATTAATTCGTAATGTGTTTATATATATATATATTCATTAATACATGTAAAGCTCTCTCAACTTCGTTTGTGAAATCAAAATGGAATCATAAGCATATCTGTTTTTTCAACTCAAAGCACACAGATACTTCACAGTGCTCCAACTAATGATCCAACTTAATCTCTTAGTTTAGACCAGACATCACTTGACTACGAATGGATGATGAATCATGAAGTTATGTGCTAAAGGATAAAACCTAAAATTCTAAAAGCAAAGGATTACCTTTATATTTTTCAACTACGCCAGTAATTAAATATAATTTTATTGAAGAATACCTTGTAATCATTCCAGCTGCAGTACGTAGCAGCAGATTGAAGAATTCAATCTCTCCAACTCCATGGAATTCATCTTCGCCCTTAAAATATCATTTTAATGATATAATTTTAAGTAGTCAGAGAATTGGCTATGTATTCATTTCTGAAACCATTCGCATATCTTTCGATTTACACTCAAGACCACATTCTTGACTAAATATTATTTTTCGATGGAAAGAAAACTTTACTCTATCTAATTCGTTTCATGTTACAGTAAAAAAGGCCATGAATAAATATGTTATTTGAAGTTATCAATAAGTACATTGTATCAGTTGACACATATTGCAAACCCATAAGTGTATACATAGAAAGGGAGGTGTTAGATCAAGGAAGGTTTTGATGAGTTAAAAGATCAACCCAGATGAACAGACGACTATGAAGAACAACTAAGATCAAAGTCTGGTACTAAGCTGATCAGACGAGGTTGAGGACTGAACTAGTCAGCTGGAGACTAGGAGGTGCAAGTCATCTGGAGATAAGCTCAAGTCTAGTCATCTGCAGGAGACAATTATGAAGAGCTCAGACGAGGTCAAGACAAGCTGAGTAGAATAAGAAAAGCGAGTCTTCACCAAGTCAGCTACAGACGAGTAGAGTAAAATCAGTTGAGGAGCAAAGCAGTTTTCAAGATTAAGTTTGTTGAGCAGTTTTCAGTTTGTTAGAACTGACTAA
Organism: Paraleonurus japonicus; assembly: GCA_030762865.1. Classification (NCBI taxonomy): domain Eukaryota; kingdom Viridiplantae; phylum Streptophyta; class Magnoliopsida; order Lamiales; family Lamiaceae; genus Paraleonurus; species Paraleonurus japonicus. The sequence goes on from CM061059.1 coordinate 15,753,138, forward strand.
CAAACTAATTGTCTTTTCAGACTTATAAATAGGTCTAAGCACTTCATTAAGATACACGATTTATTAATTCAGCAATATATTCTCACAAATCACAAGTTTTCAAGTAGCACAAAATCGTTTTCAAGGATTTCTTCATAGATCTTTCTAAGTGTTTATAGAACACTCTTTACACATCTTCAAATACACTTCTATCACTCTAAAGATTAGATTTCTCATAATAGTTTAGTAAGATTTGAAGATCTTTGTGTGTTGTAAGTTGTACGATTGGAAAGTGAGTAAGTAAGCTAGTGGAAGAGACCCTTCTTCAAAGTTTGAAGAAGGAGAGTGGATGTAGGATTTTTATAATCCGAACCATAAGTCTGTTGTTCTTTATCGCTTTCATTTACTTATTTGTGTCTTTCAATTGATAGTTTATTAATCAAAAATTAATTTCAGAATTCAAGTTAGATCTATAATATCAGTGTGCTTTTGATCTTAGTAAAGTTGAGATTAAATTGAATTTCCGATGTGTTACTTTGAAGTTTTGAATAAGTTTTAAAAGATTTGTTAAAAAATCTATAAAATCTATTCAACCCCCCCTTCTAGATTTTATCCTAGAAGGCTAACTCAAGTTTTCTTAAATCAGCTCAACTAATCGGGACCAACAAGTGGTATCAGAGCAGTGTTAAGCTGTTTTGATATTAGTTTTAGGTCTTAACCAAGTTTCTGAAGTTTGTTCTTGATTATCTTCATCTCCTTAATTTCACTAACTCTGCTACTAATCAGTCTGTGTAAGTTGTTGTTATCTTATCTCATCATGTCATCTGGCAAGAACAAGAAATCCAAGAGTCTATCTGAATTTTCAATTGAAGAATATGACTATTGGAAATTCAGTTTGGAAAATCATCTCAAGGCAATCCATGATAGGATGGAGGAGGTTCTTGAAGAAGGACCTATTAAATTTTATCATGGAGGCACCAGCAATGGCACTGAATCACCCGAATCAAGAGTCAGACAAGAGAAAAAGAGCTCAGAACTGACAAGTGATGAGAGGAAAATCCACAACCTAGATCAGGTAGCTAGGACTGAAATCATTGAAACTCTGAGTAAAGACTGGATTGAAAAAGTCAAAAGTTGCAAATCAGCTAAGGAGATGTGGCAGACACTTGCAAATATTTGTGAAGGATCTGACCAAGTGAAAGAGAATAAGCTGCCGTCTGTATTACATGCCTTTGATACCTTCAAGATGAAGGAAAATGAAACAGTGGATCAGCTAGATGTGAGATTAACAAATCTTCTCAACAAAGCAGCTGATCTAGGAAAGAGCTATACAGAAAAGGAGATCAATAATAAGGTATTGAGATCTTTGACCAAGAGATGGAGAGAAAAGTCTAATATCCTTAAAGCAACCCAAAATTTATCTTCTATTACTCATCATACCTTATTTTCTCATCTTAAAGCTTTAGAGTATGACATTCAGATAGAAGATGAGGAAGATGAGATGGAGTCAAGCACCTCATCCAAATCTGTTGCCTTTGTCAACAAAGAAGACAAGATGACAGCTGAATCTGTAGGAGCTGATTTATCTCTGAAGGAGCAGATGGCATTGCTCACCAAAAGGTATGACAAATTAAGAATGAAATATAAGCGTAACAAATTGAGGTTTGCAGGAAAGGATAGATCTAGATCCAAGTGAAGAAGAAAAGACGATGATTTAACAAATGATGACAAGAGTAGGAGCCAGACAAGGAGGTTCAGATCTCCTGCTAAAAGAAATCCTACTAGCCCTAAATCAGATAGGAGTGACACTTGCTACACTTGCAACAAGCCAGGACACTTCAGCTATGATTGTCCTCAGCTGACTCCTAAGGAAAGGGAAGAGAAAAGGAAAAAGAGAGACAGGAGATTTGCAAATCAAAGGGCTCTTCTGGCTGAAGAAAAGGAATCAAGAAAATCATCATCATCATCCTCATCTGATTTTGGATCAGACGATGAAGTTTGTCTCATGGCTAAAGAGGTAGTCTATTATTCTTCTTCTGATAATGATTCCTATAAATCTGTTTCAGATAATGATCAAACTGTTATTCAAGGATTATTGAAAGATTTAAAGATGTCCTTGGCTGCTTATAAATAGTTAGAGACAAAAAATTTTGACTTTGAAAGATCAAATTCAGATTCTAGCCAAAGGCAAGCAGGTGGTGAACTACTCAGAATCTGAGGAAACATTCAAGGGGGAATGTTTAACTCAGGCTGAGGCTAGTACATCAGCCAGTTTGTCTGAAAGACTAGAGAATGAATTGAAATTTTTAAAAGACAAATTTGAGATGATCTGTGCTGAAAATGAATTAATTAAGAAAGACAATGAGAAGCTTGTCTTCAAAATAAGTCAACTTAATAATTCACAATCAGCAATAGATCACATCTTTAATACTTCTCAAAAATCCCATGACAAAACAGGTCTTGGTTATGATAGGAATAATAAATCAGATGTTCAGAAACCTAGGAAATTTGTGAAGGCATCTGAAAACTCAAAAGAGATTAGAATTGGTCCTTGGAAACCACTTAGTCAGATAAGGACTGCATCTCCCAGTTTGAAAACAAAAATTCAACTGAGGACTCCTTATCAGACCAAGAGAATTTCGAGAACTAAGACAAGAAGAAATTCTTATTATAGTCCTTTTGATGGGAGAAGCAGATGCTATCCTACTTTTCCTAAGTTCAAGAAGATTACTAAATCGGATTACAATAAATTGTCATCTTCATGTGATATAATTGTAGACAGATTTGGTAGGCAACTCAAGTCTTATTTATTAGAAAATGAGATATTTGTCTGGTTACCTAAAGTGATGTTTGACCCTCAAGGACCCAAGATCACTAGGGTACCTTATAACTAATCTGTTTTTCAGGATTCACAGGGATCATCACTCAAGGAAGAGATCTTAGCTTCTATATGGTACATTGACAGTGGTTGTTCACAATATATGACTTATAACAAGAAGCTACTATCAAATTTCCAGAACATTGATGGTCCTAGAGTATTATTTGGAGACAACAATTGTGGACAAACTAAAGGAGTAGGTACTCTGATTATCAAGGATATTCAGGTATCTGAGGTATATTTTGTTGAAGGTTTAAAACATAATCTGCTATTTGTTTCCCAACTTTGTGATAAAGGTTTTCTTGTAAAATTTTCTAAAGATAAATGTGATATCTTAGATAGTTCCTCAGACAAGGTACTTCTAACTGGCTTCAGACATGGTAATGTCTCTGTGGCCAACTTTAATAGTTGCCCTAAAGATACTTGTCTGATAGCTAAGGGTGGAGATGACCTCAGCTGGCTATGGCACAAGAGGCTTAGTCATCTGAACTTCAAGACCCTTAGTAAGCTGGCTAAGAAGAATCTTGTTAAGGGATTACCTGAGAAACTTTTTACTTCTGGTCTGAAATGTGATGCTTGTAAAAAAGGTAAACAACCTAAACACTCATTTAAGAGTATTAACACCTCATCATCTGAAAAAGTATTACAACTACTTCATCTTGATCTGTTTGGACCTGTTTCACCTCTCAGTTTCAGTGGAAGGAAATATACTCTTGTTGTGGTAGATGATTTTTCTAGATATACTTGGGTTATATTTCTTTTCAAGAAGAATGAGACTGTAAACAAGATTCCTGATCTGTTCAGACAGATTCAAAATGAGAAGGGTGTTAATATTATTAAAATCAGGAGTGATAAGGGCACTGAATTTTTAAATTCTTGTTTATCTAACTTTTTCAATGAGTGTGGAATTATTCATGAGACATCATCAGCAAGAACTCCACAACAAAATGGAGTGGTTGAAAGAAGGAATAGAACCTTAAAGGAGGCAGCCAGGAGCATGTTAGCCGAGTATGAAACCCCTCACAGGTTCTGGGCTGAAGCCATCAACACAGCTTGTTATACCCAGAACAGGTGCTTGGTTGTTAAAGACAAGGGTAAGACTCCATATGAGATTTGGAAGGGTAAAATTCCAAAAATCTCATATTTTAGAGCTTTTGGTTGTAAATGTTTCATCCATAACAATGTAAAATCTAAGTTGAGAACTTTTGATGCTAAGACAGCTGATGGAATATTCTTGGGATATTCCAACACTTCCAAGACATTTAGAGTTTTCAACAAGACAACTCTTTGTGTGGAGGAAACCCCTCATGTAGTTTTTGATGAATTATATTCCTTCTCAGATAAAGTGAATCAAATTTCTAATGGTCTAGATAAGATTAAACTGACCAAAACTAAACATAGAACAGTCTATCTACCTAGTCTTGATTCAGATTCAGATGAAGAAGAATCCCCATCTGATAGTCAGAAGACAACTTCTAATCAGACCCCATCTGAGGAGACACCCTTGACATCGGCTGATCAGCAGGGGTCAGCAGATGAAGGGGGAACGTCAGCTCAGGTAGAGTCAGATGAGTTGCCTGCTGAGTCTCAAGATGAGGACTCTTCTACTCAAATAGGCAAGAGGATGAGAAGTTATCATCCATCTGACCAGATTATTGGAGACCTATCGAGTAGTGTGCAGACACGAATGATGTTGGACTCTGAGAGTCTGTTCAGTTGTTATGTATCACTTCTCGAACCTAAGTCTATTGAGGAAGCTCTATCAGATCCAAACTGGATAACAGCCATGCAGGAAGAACTGCATCAGTTTGAAAGGCAAAATGTTTGGGAATTAGTGGAAAGACCCTTACATAGAAAGATCATAGGCACCAAATGGGTGTTTAAAAATAAAACAGATGAGAACAACATTATTGTTCGTAATAAGGCAAGATTGGTAGCTCAAGGTTACTCACAATCTGAAGGGATAGATTATGATGAAACCTATGCTCCAGTTGCCAGATTAGAAGCAATAAGGTTGTTCTTGGCATTTGCGGCTTATAAATCTTTCAAAGTCTTTCAAATGGATGTTAAGTCTGCTTTCCTTAATGGTGTGTTACTTGAGGAAGTCTATGTGGAGCAACCTCCTGGGTTTAAGATCAATAACAAGGTCTATAAACTCAACAAAGCTTTATATGGACTGAAACAAGCTCCCAGAGCTTGGTATGATACCTTATCTGATTTGAAATGGATTTTCAAAAGGTAAGATAGATAGGACTCTATTTAGAAAGGAAGTAGATGGAAACATCTTGATAGGTCAAATTTATGTGGATGACATTATCTTTGGTTCACCTAATCTGAAATTATGTGAAGATTTTAGTATTCTCATGAAAAATAGGTTTGAAATGTCAATGATGGGCGAATTAACATATATTTTAGGCTTACAGATTAAACAGATGAGTAAGGGTATTTTTATACATCAAACTAAATATGCTAAAGATCTAATTGAGAAATTTGGGATGACTACTAGTAGAGAAGTTAAAATACCTATGGCAACTAACTTTACTATGGATTCAGATGAGCAGGGGATACCCACGGATGCAACGGAGTATCGTGGACTGATTGGATCCCTTCTCTATCTCACTGCAAGTAGGCCAGACATAGCCTTTGCAGTTGGGGTATGTGCAAGATTTCAATCTAATCCCAAGAAAACTCATCTGGAGTCTGCTAAGAAATTCTTAAATATCTCAAAGGAACTTTGCAAATAGGGTTATGGTACCCAGCTGATGACAACTTTGAGCTGGCAGGTTTTTCAGACTCGGACTTTGGGGGTTGCAAGATTGATAGGAAATCCACTTCAGGAACTTGTCAATTCTTGGGCAACAAATTAATTTCTTGGTTATCTAAGAAACAGACATCTGTTGCCACCTCCACAACTGAGGCTGAATACATGGCAGCTGGAAGTTGTTGCTCTCAACTCCTCTGGATTAGTCAACAGCTTAGAGATTATAACATTCAAACATCATTTGTTCCTATTTACTGCGATAGTCATAGTGCAATAGCCATGACTTACAATCCTGTTCTGCATTCTAGGTGTAAACATATAGATATTAGACATCACTTCATTAGAGATCATGTGGAGAAAAATTACATTAGGATTGAAAAGATAGCCACTGAATCACAAAGAGCAGATATTCTTACAAAACCTTTAGTTGAGTTTAGATTTAAAGAATTGTGCTTAAAATTAGGACTACTTGATGCATCATTGGCTGATTTTTAATTATCATTGATTGCATCTGTTAATTGTTTTCCTTATTTCTATCTTTTTCTTTAAATAAATGTCTAGAAAGAATTATCAGACGAGGTATGTGTCAAAGGACAATCAGGTAGCTGATATCATTGATTTCCTATCTTGGAATCAAGAATCAAGGATTAGTCATATTGACCTTATCTGACATCATGATTTCTTATCTGACATTCGGTAAATCAGACTAGGGCACAATAGTCACCTGATTTCTTGAAAAACAGATGACTATCTGCAGCCTATCTGATCTACCTCAGCTACTAATAGTTTTGATGAGTTTATTTGCAGGAACAGGTGTACCAGTTTAAAGTCTAGAACTCTTCAATCAGAAAAACACCTCATTCTTGTTTTTGCACTTTCCTCAAAAACTGTTGTTCCCAAATAACTATCTTAAGTCTGTTTATTTCCAAATAATCTGTACAATTGACTAGATTGAAAATACTGTGTTAAGTTTTGTTTTAAAATTTTGTGTTTTTTAAAATCAGACTTGAAGGAATTTTTCAAAACATAAGACAAGGTCACTTTTGACCAAGTCTGATAAAAACCCAGTCTGAAATAGGAAACCTATTTGTAAAGAAAGGCATCTTTTAGCTTACGTTAGGTATACTACTTACCTCTGTATAAAGCAAACCTATTAGCCGTCTAATCCGTAGGATAAACGGTTACTTTTACACAATTCAAGACGCGTTGATGCCACGCGCCTGAAGTCGAAGCGGTTTTTTCGCTAAACCGTTGATATTTTACACGCGCTTTCATTAATCAACGGATAAAAATCATTTTCTAAGATCGTGACACGTATCATCTTCCCAACTTTCCCTCTCTCTCTTCTTCATTTAAAAACTTACCTTCTTCGTTTCAAAATTTCACTTTCACATTTCCCTTATTCAAAAAAAAAAAATTTACTGCAAAATTTTTCATTCTCTTAAAAATTACTCAAATGGCTTCCACTTCTTCTCAAACTCCAAAACCCCCCACTTATATAACCACATCCAATTCTGAATTCAAGATGAACACTGAGGCTGTTAAAAACAAACTCAAGGCAGAAATGTACGTGGATTTTGATACAACGCGAGATAGAGAATCCAGCGAGATTCTAGGGATTACTAGAGGCATCAAGGCTACGGGGATTCTATTCGATGAAATCTGCAAAAAACAAAACCATGGATTTCATTGGGGCAGAATTTCTGGCGAATAGTGAATTCACTGAAAATGGATTCAGTACAACTGTAGAAGGTACACAGTTAGAGTTTACCAAGGAGAATGTGGCCTGAATTCTTTGATACCACGGCGGATGGGGTGAATCCATTGATTTACAAGGAAGAGGAATGGGAACAGTCGTTTGATATTTTTGCGAGGGTTACTTACAGAGGGACTAGGAGGGATCTCAAGAAGCATCTCCTAAGGAGGAAATATAGGCTATTGATGACGATAGTAACCAAATCCATCTTGGGAGATCAGAGTTCTCATGATGGTGTGACAAAATCCAGGTTGTGTTGTATGCGAGCTATTTATGATGGAGTCAGGGTAGACTGGGTGGAGTTGTTATTTCGAAGGCTGAAGTAAGAGAAGGTTAGGTTGGTGTACAATCCTAATGAAGGAGATTGGGTTGCTCAGTCAACTGTGAGTCTGTTCAATAAGATCACAGTGCTGATGGAAGGGCTAAATAAGAGGGTGCAAACAAGAGAATGACAGAAAAAATATTCAAAGCAAAAAGGTCTTTTGACAAAGAATGAAAGACTAAGTGGGCTGCCAGATTCGGACGATGAATCAGATGAGGCCAGGGTACAGAGGAGTGAGGCAGCAGTAGGGGCCCAGAGACCAGCAGCCAGGGTGCAAGTAGAAGAGGTACCAGAGGCTGAGATACCAGCAACCGAGGTTGATATACCTGAGGAGCAACCAGCTGAGAAAGCAGCTGGAGTGGAACCAGGGGTCATCATACTAGAAGAAGCCAGACCTGATGTTCCACTTCAGAGGAGGCCCAGAAGGAGACTGGTAAAAGCTGCAGATGTATCAACCAGAGTAGAGTCATCTTCAACTCCCTCAAGCTTATTACAAGAGGAGGCTACTACTCTGGAAAAAGCAGCAGCAGCAGCAGCAACTGAGACAGATGTACTAGAGGAGTCCAGCTCAGAACGGACAGCATCTGCTGATCTCAGTAGGTACATCCTCTAACATCTCCTCCTCTGAGAAATCACCATCCCACCCAGGCGATGAAGAAGTATACCAGGCTGGTACTTCCGAGCCTCTTGAACAGCCTACTCCCGATATAGTCCAAACACAAACCACTCTACCTCCCACATCATCCCCAATCCCAGAAATTGCTCCCACCTCCACTCAACCATTTGATTTTCTGGATTTCCTTTCCACCAAATATCCCACTCCATCCCCACAAATCAGCCCAATACACACTCCCAAACCCGACAGATCTATGGGAAGCTTCGAGGTTTCTCTACGATCAAATGCCCAGAGAAGGTTGGTAGAACTTATTCCTGAACTTCAGTTCAACCCTGAAGTAATGAAGGAATCTATTGAAGTCTGGCTGGTCCATCAGCTGAGAGCTGGAGACCTAGAAGAGATGAGCCTATTCGCTGAAGAGGTTGGCTGGGATAACCTCATCTCGTGGGAGAAAGCAGTGCTGGAGTCTGCCGGAGTTACTTCTATATCCTCCATATTATCTGAAGAGCAGCTCCTGAATCACGTGCGAGGTCGTCTTGGTAGGCCAGAGACCTCACCTGCCGCTCCTCCCAGCAGCCCAGGATCCACCTTTTCCTCCATTCTAAACCAGCTGGAAAAGAGAGTTGAAGAAAAATTTACTCAGATGCTTACATAAAAAACTGCAGACATCGTGGATTCTGTCAGTGTCACTATGGAAGAAATGCTCAAAGCATCTGAGGTAAATCTCTTATCTTCTATCTCTGAGTCTGTAAAATTTTCTGTGAAAGAAGAGTTGGCTAAAGTTAAGAAGAGGTTGGAGAGCTGAAAAGCCAAGTACAAGCTGATAATCAAATCCTGGCTGATGAGATCATACGAAATCAAACCTCAGCTTCCACCTATTTTACCGTTATCAAGGAGCAGCTTGCTATGCTACTTGATGATGTTAAAAAGGGGGAAGATGTGGAGATTATCAAAGCCGAGCTCAATCAGATCAAGCTATCAGCAGCCAGCCAATCAGACGAGCTCACTGCCCTAAAGATAAGAATCGAGCAGATTGAGGAGGCAATAAGGGCAGATGAGCAGGCCAGAAAGAAAGAGGCTGAGCTGAAATCAGAGAGATTCATGGCCAAAATCAGGGAGAGAAATGAGGAGGCCAAGGCCAAAGCTGAAGCTGAACAGGGCAAGGGCAAAGAGCTGGTGATAGCTGAGAAGGGGAAAGAGAAGGAGCTTGAGCGGATCTCATCTCCAGTCAGACAGAGCCTAATGTCCAAAGTTGCCGGGAAAAGACCTCTTGAGAAATCAGCGGAGCAGCTCAGGATCGAGGCAGAAAGGGATAGACGGATTAAGGCTGAGAAGGTCTACTATGGCCGAAGGGAAGCTAAGAGGAAGATCAAGTCTGCCAAGGAAGCTGGCAGGATCTTCGACAGATCCCAGAAGAAATGGGTAGTCCCAACAGTCGGAGGAGGAGCAGATATGACTTGGGTCAGGCCTAAGGAAAGAACTAATGCACCTCCAAAGATGATCGCGCATCCAGCTTGGGCAGCCGAGTACATGAAGTATGAGGCGAAATGGACTTTCTTCTGGTATATCTGTCAGGGAGTTGGAGCGTCGTCGAAGGATGAGACAATTGCGTGGCATGATTGGATGGAAAAGGAGAGTCCGGGTTTGTACCAGAAACTAATTGATGAAGGAGATGAATGGCACAACGTGGATTTGGTTGCTCCAGACTACTCATCCATTCCAATCAAGCTGAATGATGATGGCTCAATAGACAAGGAGTGGATCAGATCAACTGTCAATTATGGGATAAATCAGATGAATTTGACAGATTCAAAGGAGATTGCGAAGCTGAGAACGAGAATATTCGACTGGATGCAACTCCCAGAGAAAGATAGATGGACAGATTAGATAAGCTTTAAATTTTCTTATCTTTTATCTTTTAATCTGATCCATATGTAAATATGTAAATGTGTCTTCTTGTTTGAATGAGATGTTTGGAACCTATCTGAAATACTTGTTTTAATCTTGATACTTTATTTTCCTGTTTTGAGAAAACATAAATTTTTCTGAGTATTAATCATCTGAGAAAATTCTCATCTCAGACTTAATTTCTTCAAAATTTTTCTAAGTCTTAAAAACTTTCTGAGTTTAAAAACTTTTCACTAAGTTTAAATTCTTAAGACTTAAAAATATTTTCTTAGAATTTTCTAAATGTGAATTAAGTGCTCAAACTTGAATAAATCTGATTTGAAGTGTAAATGTGTAATGATATGCCTATCTGATTATCTTGAATAACTTTGACTAATATCAGTTGTGAGTATGTTTTTTTATAGTTTTAACATCATCAAAAAGGGGGAAATGGTTAGATCAAGGAAGGTTTTGATGAGTTAAAAGATCAACCCAGATGAACAGACGACTATGAAGAACAGCTAAGATCAAAGTCTGGTACTAAGCTGATCAGACGAGGTCGAGGACTGAACTAGTCAGCTGGAGACTAGGAGGTGCAAGTCATCTGGAGATAAGCTCTAGTCTAGTCATCTGCAGGAGACAATTATGAAGAGCTCAGATGAGGTCAAGACAAGCTGAGTAGAATAAGAAAAGCGAGTCTTCACCAAGTCAGCTGCAGATGAGTAGAGTAAAATCAGTTGAGGAGCAAAACAGTTTTCAAGATTAAGTTTGTTGAGCAGTTTTCAGTTTGTTAGAACTGACTAACAAACTAACTGTCTTTTCAGACTTATAAATAGGTCTAGGCACTTCATTAAGATACACGATTTATTAATTCAGCAATATATTCTCACAAATCACAAGTTTTCAAGTAGCACAAAATCGTTTTCAAGGATTTCTTCATAGATCTTTCTAAGTATTTATAGAACACTCTTTTACACATCTTCAAATACACTTCTATCACTCTAAAGATTAGATTTCTCAGAATAGTTTAGTAAGATTTGAAGATCTTTGTATGTTGTAAGCTGTACGATTGGAAAGTGAGTAAGTAAGCTAGTGGAAGAGACCCTTCTTCAAAGTTTGAAGAAGGAGAGTGGATGTAGGATTTTTATAATCCGAACCACTATAAGTCTGTTGTTCTTTATCGCTTTCATTTACTTATTTGTGTCTTTCAATTATTAGTTTATTAATCAAAAATTAATTTCAGAATTCAATTTAGATCTAAAATATCAGTGTGCTTTTGATCTTAGTAAAGTTGAGATTAAATTGAATTTCCGCTGTGTTACTTTGAAGTTTTGAATAAGTTTTAAAAGATTTGTTAAAAAATCTATAAAATCTATTCAACCCCCCCTTCTAGATTTTATCCTAGAAGGCTAACTCAAGTTTTCTTAAATCAGCTCAACTAATCGGGACCAATAGGAGGTAAGAATTACGTTCAGTGTACATGACAAAGAGAAATTTAGACTTTATCTATTTAAAGCAACATAAAATATTATTTACAGTTATCGTACACCACATAAACTCAGAAATAAATTCTTCAAATGGCTTGGTAAATTTCCAATTTTAAGGCACTCCTGTACCGAACACATCTCCATTTAATAAGGAACCATGAATGATCCAAGGAATATGCTCATATATCAATTTAAAGGCATACTGTTATTTAAATTACTCATTTAAAATCTTTTCTGAATCAATTCATCGACCTAGAACTACAAAAATAAAAGCAAAAACTTATTTCAAAATTAGAGTCAAATATGAAAAATATAAATAAAATGGTAGAGATTAGATAACAGAGATGGATACCTTTTTGGCTCAGCAATCATTATTTCTACCTCTGCAATTTGAAGATCATCGAGGTCATTCATGAATATATTTACATCACCAAGAATCACTATAGAAAGTAAGAGTGACATTCTATGCAGCACAGAAGATTTAAAGAGCACAAAATCACTTTTCATGTGTCAATCTCAATCTTGTAATCTTCGTTGGAAGATTCAATACTAATACTCCTGCAAAGATGTGAATTCTAATTCTATTCCTGATAAAACGAACAATATGCTTGTTAAGCATTCATTAAAAAACAATTATCTAGCAGTATCCGAGCACTTTTTAAACATTCACTTCCATGACTTATCATTAAACACTATTACACTTTCAAATTTGTACTATTAAATATGTGGAATCTATTAATTTGCACTATTAAACTCAATACATGGAATCTACTTCAAATATTCACCCTCAAAAGAACCAAATTCACAAATCCTCTAATCAATTACAAAATTTTCTGAAAACAATACCTCCACATAATTTGCAGCATGCAAAAACAAGATTGGGTCTGAATATATCCATGAAAACAAACACATACAATGGTAAAATCAAATTCATGGGTGCATTGGGTGTTGCGGAGGTGCCCATTCACAAATGATTTCCTCTCTCTCTCTCTCTCTCTCTCTCTCTCTCTCTCTCTCTCTCTCTCTCTGTTGAAACAAAAATAATTCATAAACCCTAGAATTTTACCTGATGACAGTCGTCCCACCGACTTCTTCGAGCTGTGTTTCTTCGCCTCCTGTGCATTGGGTGTTGCGGAGGTGCCCATTCACGAATGATTTCCTCTCTCTCTCTCTCTCCCACTCTCTCTCTCTCTCTCTCTCTCTGTTGAAACAAAAACAATTCATAAACCCTAGAATTTTACCTGATGACAGTCGTCCCACCGACTTCTTCGAGCTGTGTTTCTTCGCCTCCTTATTCGTTCCCTTCGCTTCCCTCGAGTAGGAGAAGGGAAATTAAGAAAGGCAAGAGACAATGTTTCTCCTATTAATAATAATTTAATATTAACTAATACTAATAATTAAGAAAATGAAAGTTAAGAAAAGAAGAGAGAGGTGGATTTTAGAGAGAAAAAAAAAATGCACACTTGACAACATATAAATGATGACACTTGCATCATTTTGAGAGGATGATTCTACTTTTATATATATAGAATATAGATTGTTACTAACATTTATTAAATTTTATAAAACTTGCTCCCTACGTCCCACATTAGTTTTCACATTTTCCTTTTTAATTTGTCATGTATTAATTTTCACATTACTAAAAAGAAAATCTCTTACTTTTACACTCAAACAACCACTTCTTTTACTTTAATAATAAAATTTACAAAATTACCCTTCAATATTCTACTCATCACACTTTTTCTTAAAATGTGTACTCACATTAATTAATATAAAAAACTGATGTGGCACATAGACACATTAAAAAAAAACCGAAACCGGACCGAAACCGGCGGTTCGGCCGGTTCGGAACCGGCGGTTTGCCGAAACCGGCGGTTTCGGTTTAAAAACCAAACTGCAACCGTGTATTTACGGTTCGGTTTCAATTCGAGGTTTAAAAAAATCGCAAACCGCCGGTTTAACCGAAACCGGCGGCTTCGCGGTTTTTATATATATATATATATATATATATATATTTTTTTTTTAAATTTGAAAATCTGACCGTTAGATCATCTAACGGCCGAGATTAAACGACCGTTAGAGATCTACGGTCCAGATTAACTGACCGTTGGAGCAAACCGCCGGTTCGAACCGAAACCGGCCAAACCGGCGGTTTTACGATTTCTTTTTTTTTTTTGCCTTTTTTTACACTCTATAAATACCTCTTCATCCCAAACCAATTCTTACACCAATCTCTCTCAATTCTCCTCTCTCAATTCAAGCATTCAAGCATTCTCAATTCTCAAATTCATACTTTCTTAATCTTAGTATTTATTTACTTACATTCCTACTTTATACTCTTCTCTTATCAAAAAAAAAAAATGTTTAGCAAGAAATCATCATCATCAAAGGGCAAAGCTCCTTCCACCACCTCCACTTCAAATGTTCGAATTTTCAATCTTGAAGATGATGTAAATGTTGATGATATTCATCAAACTCTTGGTCCCGGTTATGAAGATTTGTTTTCCGATGGCGATGATGATCAACATCAAATGGAAATGCCACCTCCTCAACCACGAGGTGGTCGATCACGACGAGTCCCGTCTTCTACTCACCAAGAAGAAAGTGACGAGCAAGAAGCTCCAACTCCGGATTCAAACCAATCAAAAAAGGTTTTGAAATCCATGACTTTTGCTCGTCACTTCAAGAAAAATTACGTGGGGAAAGATGCTAATGGTAAGGATAAATTCCAAGCCATTTGCAACTATTGTGGAGCGAAGTATGCATTCACAAAGGGTAATGGTTACAGAACGTTGAACAACCACACAAAGTCGAAACATCCGGCCGAGTGGGGAAGTACAACGAGCCAAACACAACTCTCAAGTCACGGATATACCGAGTCCTTCGGTGGCGGAGTTCAAGGTGAGGTAAGTGCTACTAATCCTACTAATATATGGAAATATGATCAAATTGTTTATAGAAAACTTTTAGCCAAAATGATTTGTGTTCAACATCTCCCTTTTAGTCATCCTGATAATTTTATGTATACTCAAATGGTTCAACTTGGTCTTCAACCATGCGCAAAAAAATTTCACGTTCTACTTGTACTCGTGATGTTGCTAAAGTTGTAGGTGAATATAAATAAGTTATGATTAATTCTTTTGCCGAACTAAGTGTTAAAGTGTCGATTTGTGCCGATATTTGGAGTGATAATTTTCAAAAACATTCATATATTGGAGTTACTTGTCATTGGATAGATGATTCTTGGACTTTAAACAAAAGATTAATTGCTTATAAAGATTTTGATGTTATGCATTCCGCCGCTAATATTAGAGATAAATTGCATGATATTTTGGATACATATACTTTGACAAATAAAATTTTTTCAATTGGTTTTGATAATGCTAGTGCTAATACCGCTAGTATAGAAGATTTAAAAGAAATTTGTCAACCGTGCCTTGGTGGTAGATTTTTTCATGTTAGATGTTTGTGTCATATTTTAAATTTATGTGTTCAAGATGGTTTACATGCTTTGAGGGAGCATATTGCTCCTATTAAAGATGCTATTACTTATTTGACGAGACGTGGTAGTTTGATGAAAAAATGGAAAATGTTTTGTAGAGTTAATAATTTGCATCCAAAAAAATTTTCTCTTGATATTTCTACTCGTTGGAATTCAACATATAAATTGTTGAGAGAGTCTATGGAATATAAACAAGCTTTGTGTGGTTTTTTTAATCAAGAAAATCTTGGTATTCGTTTATATCCAATTTATTGGGATCCATGTGTGAAGATTTGTTCTATTTTGGGTATTTTTAATGATGCTACTCTTGCCATGTCTAAAATTTATGAACCTTCTATTCATCTTGCTATTGATCATTGTTTACGAATTGTTGGAATTTTACGTGAAAATATGCATAATCCTATATTACATTCTTCGGTGTTTTCTATGATGGAAAAATGGATGAAATATTTTGCTACTATTCCCGATTTGTATTTAGTTGCTAAAGTTTTTGATCCTACGTATAGGTTAGATGGTTTAGAAGAAATTTTAAAATTGTATTATGAATGTTTATATCCATGTGGTGAAATAATCGATTATGATCCATTTAGTGATGTACGTCCTAACGTAGATGAAATAATGCCTAGAATTAAACATACTTTAGAAAATTTATTTAGAGAGTATGCGGGGTCACAAGTTAATTTGGATCTTAGAGTTGGTCAATCTAGTTCTTCATCATCTTCTCGTTCTATTAATGTTGGTCATGGTGGTGGTGGAATTCTTAGTCGAATAAATAGCTATATGGATTCTCGTTCCCAAAAAAGATCAAGATCGAATGCTAATCCTTGTCAAGAGCTTGAAACTTATTTGACAATGAATTTTGTGTATCAACCGGATGAGGAAGGTGACTCGATTGACATCCTAAAGTGGTGGTCGAGGAGAACAACCGTATTCCCTATAATGTCCAAAATCGCAAGAGAAATTCTTGCATGCCCCGCTTCAACCGTTGCTTGTGAACAAGCTTTTAGTGTGGGGGGTTACACTTTGGATGCAACAAGATCCAACATGACGGTGGAAAATGTTGAAAACCAATGCTTACTTGATGATTGGGTTAGAGCCGAGCATAGAGCTCAACTAGCACTCGAAGATGATCAAGAAAGCGAAGAATGGACATCCACCATCGGAAGTGAAGATTAAAGAATCGAGCATCCAACGTATAACCGAAAAGGTAAGTTTTGAGGTAAGAGAACTACGTGGACTTTGATTCCTAATTGGACACGTAGGCAACTTAATTTTAAGTTATGGACTTAGAATTTCTAAGTTAATTTCTTAAAATTAAGCTCAAGTCCAATTTTTTTAATCCCTCCCCCTTCCCTTTAATTATATTTAATTTGTAAATTGATCTTTATTTCAATTAGTTATAAGTTGTAAAACTTGTAAGTTGTAATATTTCAATTTCAATATTTTAAAGTTGCAATTTGTATTGTAAGTTGTAAACTAGTAATATCTAAATTTCAATTTCAATATTCTAAGTTGCAAGTTGTAATATTTTCATTTCAATAAATTCATTTATACTTCAATTTCATTTCAATAATTCTAAGTTGTAAGTTGTAACTTTTAAATTATAATATTTTAATTTTAAAAAAATAATTTGCAATTGTAATTTTTTAAGTTGTAAGTTAAAATAAACTCAATTTTAATGTAAAATAAATTAAAAGTTGTAACAAATAACAATTAATATGAACATTACATAATACAAATTACCAAAACAAAATAAAAAATTAAAAAAATAAAAAAAAAATAAAAAAACCGGCAAAACCGGCGGTTCGGAACCGGAACCGCCGGTTCGAAAACCGAAACCATAACTGAGTAACCGCCGGTTCGGTTCCGATTCCGATTTCGGAAAAACCGAAACCGCCGGTTTCGAACCGTTGCCCACCTCTAGTGGCACATAGTGAGTATAAATTATAATTTACAATTTTTAAAGTGCATATTTATTTTTTAAGGTAATATATTAATATTAAATATTAAAAAAAAGATAGAAATCATCTCAACTATTGGACCGCCGGTCCAGCCTGTTGAACGACAGTAGGTGCCCAGTCCGGTTTAGTTCCCTTCTTTTGTGATCGCCAAACACGGCCTAAGCGGCATTGAAGAGGTTTTGGGCTCCACCTGTCTCCCTCTGACCGAGGGTTTAAGACGCTTAACACCCATCTCCCTCACTATCTCACTCTCTCACTCTCTCTCTACACCTCGAACAGTGGTGAGAAAGAATTGGGGATTCTTGCATGGGCGATGGAGGAGAGCAAGAGAATCCGATTGGTATTCGAAGATGATGACATTTTGAGCGATACCCAGAAGTCGGATGGCTTGAGCCGCAGTTGGGTTCTGTTGAAACCCCACCAGCACGACACAGTTTCCGACGTAGCCCTTTATCTTCTCCGCGCTTTCCAGCTTCACCAATCCTGCCCTCATGGTCTCATCCTCGCCGTAAGTTAAAAACAATTTCTATTTGTTGGATTTATGCCGATGATTTTTCAGAAACATCCACAGGTTATTTACTTCGAGATTGTTCGTCTTATTCTTGCATACATTTCTATGGAGTTTTACGGACTGCCTATTTTCCTTTCTTTTACGAAAGAAATGCTGATTGTTGTGTAGGTGATTTTTTTGATTATCTGGTATTTCTTACTGTTGCGAGAGTGTCTTGCGTGAACATCTAATTATTGAAGAATATGGATTGAAGGGCTTGCATGAAGAGATGATTTTAAACTAATAACTTCTATTGACTCCATCATTGATGGATTTCATATCGGAATAGCTCATTCTGGTTGTTGAGGAAGGCAATATGTTTTTTTTTCTTTCTGAGAAGAGAGTTCTTAAGCCCCCAAAAATCTTAGAATCATGCATAGTCTAATGTTCCTATAATGTACTCCGTCTTTTTTAGACTGTTCAACCCAAATTGACACAGGTTTTAACATGAGAGTTGTTTATTAGTGGACATTAAAAGGTATAAAATTGCTTTTTCTTGAGGGTGTATGAGTCTTTTCTATTTTATGGAAGGGAGGTTAAAGTGGGTAATATGGTGACATTAGGTGTAAATAAGAAATGTTTGTAAGAGTTTAGTTTGAAAAAGTAGAGTTGTTATTTTGCCATTTTGGGTATGGGAAGACAAATAAGACATCCATTTTGAAATTTTGAGCAATCTAAAAAAAGATGGACATAAATGATTTATATGCTCCTGATTTTCATTTTATTTAGTCCTTTTTTTTTTTTTGGCTTTTCTTGTATGGGGGGTGGGGGATGTTTTGTTGACATTGCTGGTCTTTCTCCTTAATTTTTGTATTTGCACGTCAAGTCAACTACTGTAACTGGTTCTTGTATGAATTTAGTTAGACTTTTGTCGGTGATCATCAATGAATGACAAAATAATACAAAATACATTAGCTAGGTTACTTATATTTTGAATAACTTACTGCTAATGGGGAATACTGAGCTGTCAGCGGATAATTTTGTTTTCAGTTATTAATTTGTTTTTGTTTCTAAAAACTCTGGCAGACTTCCGGCTTTGTCTTACCACCGTTCGAATCTACTAACATTTTGAAGGATCATGAAATTGTCAGGTTAGTTAAGAGCGATACATTCTATTTTTAGAAACAACAGTTTGTGCTAATAATATATTGTCATATTACCTCTTGCTTTTGGAGTCAGAGTACGAAAAAGGAAAGACGTATTATCGATAGAAGGAAACAATACTACTAATGATGTGGGGAAATTGAAAGCTGTGGAGAAGCAACCTGTAAATAGTGGCCTCTTGCTTTTGACAAATGAGGAGTTTGAGAAAGAAAAAGGTGGTTATGAAAGTGATGATCCTGATGAAGCCTTGTTGGAAAATGTGGAGGATCCTTCAGGTTCTAATTCAATTAAAAGAAATCGTAAAAGAAAATTAGCATATAAACTTCAACACACCAGGTATGTGCGCTCTTCTGTTCTTTGTATGATTTTAATTCAAGTGTGCATTGTATAGTTATGCTTATACTCTTTCCTTTTAATACACTCTTTATTAGGCTGAAGAAACAATGTCCTGATGCTACTGGAAACACATCTAATGATGTTCAGACAGATAAGTCTTGTAAAGATGCAGAGGTTACAAAAAAGAAAAGTATTTCTTCTGAGGGAAAAAAAGATGATCCGATTGCTGTAGATAGTGTGGACGAACAACGGTAGGACCATGCAGAACTTATCTGTTTCTTGATATTTTATTTTCCAGACGATCTATTTTTTTTTTTTTTTCTGATAATTAATTAATGTATGAAGTCAAATAGAATTTTATACCAAAAACCTACTAGTTTATGCGTTATTAGGATGGACATTTTCCAATTAAGAAAAAGAATTGACTTGTGAATTCTCCAATCTCTTGCATTTAACTTTTTAAAATCTCTCCTTCGTGACACTGGAATACTGCTAAGTATTAAAATAAAAACATGAGATTATTTGAAATGTTTACAAATTATGAAAAGCCAACTGAAATATGTGAGTGGTTCTTATTTATTATAATGATTATGGATATATAAATGTTTCAAGACTTTATGGTTATGCTAAGATAGATGAAAATCAAGGAAATATAGCACCACTATGAACAACTGATAGAAATACAAACCAAAATAGTTAAAAGCTTGAAGGTAAGTAATTGCTTTATTATGATGTTTTAAGAAAAATTGCTTTGTTATGGAACTGCAAACATGACTTGCGTAAGTAAAAAAAGAAGACACTGTTTTATGTCATGGAAACCAATATAAAGATCAAAGTAGTCTATGAAATTTGTTTGGGTTCAAAAATGTTTCTGGCAACCTTTGTGAGATTTCATGGAATTTCCTTGTCTAAAGAGAGTGATAAGGAAATTATTTTTGAGCTAGTTTATATGTTCTATGAGGCAATAAACAAATAAACTTCAAGTATCTGCAATTGGGTCCATTGGCCATAAAAATGTACCAACTTGTATTCAGAATAATTCTTGTTCTTTTTCTCCTCTTTTTTTTTTTTTTTAATAATTTTTAGAAATGCTTGATTATTTAATGTTTCCATCTCTGTGGGTGCATCATTTATGTCACCACCCTTTAGTTTATTTAATCAAATATTTTCATGCATTTATATTTGCAGAATTGCTGAAGTTCAAGAGAATAGCAAAGTGACTGAGGATGCCAAAATTGCCCGTGAAAAAACAAAAAAGGTTAATCCCCATAACTATATTGGTGTGAGACATATATTTGTCTAATAATATGAGATGCTGATGGTTAATGCCATATATGATTTGCCTTTCGGAGTACTCAATTTTAATTTTGTTAAGTACTCGACATTGACTATTTTGATTCTTGTTTCCTGATCTTTTATCAATAAATCATACTGAAAACCCATATTTTGTTTACCCCTGATCAGAAGGTTCCAAGTAGAAGTGCCAGGCGATCATATGTCAAAAGACAGTGGTTGCGTGAAATGCTAAAAATTCAGAAGCAGAATGCAAACTGCGAATCCGAGGGGCTTGTAAGCTCTCTTAGATATTTAAATGAGACTCTTGTGAAACGAGTAATCTGAAACTTGCTCTCTAATACTCTCGATTTTGCAGCGAAACTGGAAAGAGGACAAAGCTAGAGCTGGCAGAATAGAAGTGGATGGTCATGTGAAAGGACTGGTAAGTATAATAATTCATAATTTATTAATTCCTTTCATCATAGAATTGAAAAACTGAATACTTTTCACAGAAAGAGTGGAAAAAACACAAAGCTGATGCGGAAGGAAATTTGGCAGATGGCCGACCAAAAGGACTGGTCAGTGTAATAACTCATAATTTCTTGATTCCTTTCATCATTGAACTGAAAAACAGAATACTTTTCACAGAAAGAGTGGAAAAAACACCAAGCTGATGCGGAGGGAAACTTGGTGGATGGCCGACCGAAAGGACTGGTCAGTTATCTTGTTTTTCTAAAGCCCTTTTGTTGCTCGTGATTGTCACTTGATATTGACCTATTTCCTCAATGCCCAGTTACATTGGACTCCTCAAGACAATTGGATTGTTAAGGGCAAAAAACGTAAGCAACAAAGTCAAAATGATAACACTCCTATACTCCCAAGTCGAAATGATGTTGCCCATGGGCAACCAACTCAAAATGGTGATGGACATGAGCAGCCAAACCAGACACAGGGTGATTCGCATGAACAACCAGGTCAAAAAAATTCTGCTGTTCAAGAATCTAAAAATCAAATTTGTGATGCATTAGAGAAAATAAATCAAGAAAGTGGTGAGGAGAATGAAGTTGTTCCCATTGTCATAAGGCCAGGACATATCCGCTTTGAGCCTTTGGGCAAAGGTCCTGCTTTCTGTCTATGCACTTATGTTTCTTTGTCAATTTATATGAACTAAGATTGTGATGCTCTAATTCAATACTGAATCTTTTTTCATCCAATTATGTGAATGACACTTTTGTTAGTCATGCTGGTTTGAGATCAGTGATACCTTTGCCATCCTTCTAATTTGTTCCTGTGATGACGTGCATTGTTTTGAAGCTTTCTTCTCTCTTTTATTGCCTATGTTCTTTATTGCACACAACCACATGGTGCATTAGATTCTCATGTTTCTTAAAGTTGAGAAGCTAAATTATCCCGTGGACAGGAGTTGATATTCATATCATATAACCAATCAATTTCATCAAATTGTGAAATCTGCTGTTGAAGCAAATCATAAATAACTTGTTCTTTGATTGTCTCTCCAATAATTTTTGTTTAAAATTCACGCACTATCATTCTTCTATTAGGAATGAAATCACATGCTTCCCTCTTGTATTGCATGGTTTCCTAGTGATATATCAACGTCTCACATGTGAGACACTTTTTCGTTGATGCAGAACAACCCGTGCAGAAAGATCACTTTCCTAAGGTAATGCTTATTTGAAATATTGGTCAAAAAAACATGTTTCCATTACTTGTGGTCTTTAGGATCAATTTCATGAAATGGATTTTCTTGGGAACAATAGTTACTCAGGGAGAAGTTCCCTTTATATTGTCGTATTTCCTTTAACTGCGCCCTGGGATGCAACTCGTGACACCCAGGTCAGAAAACGTATAGGATGTCAGTCAGCAGGGTGATTTAGCCATCAAAATGGAATGTATTAGAGTTTGTATTCTATGACATTATTAACATTGACTGAGGTTATAAAATGGCATGTGAGCCTTGTGAATTAAATTAGGAATGACGCTTGATAAAGGTGTGGATTTAAGTTGAGGAGGCATCACTTCCTTTTTTTATGCCTACCAATTGGCTTTGTAAAACGTGGCACATTTTTGTCCCAATCTGAGTATCATTCTTTTGAAAAACTGTGGGGGTGGATTGAGTGGATAGATTCTATTAATTAGATGTATAATTTCATCCTCAGTTTTGTGCTTTCTGTTGGTGTATCCCATTCAAGTTTCATCTCTACCTAAACTGTGAGTTTTCCATCAGGAAACTTTCCAATGGAATGGAATTACTAACAAGAAGAAGGGCCAACAATGGGGGAAGGAAGACCGTCCATTCATTCCACGAAATGACCACAAAATATCTAACGAAGAGGACTCTGAATTGAGAATTAAAAAAGAGACACATGCAGTAGATAAAGGAGTAGACCTTGATAAACTTGCTCCTCTTCTTGACATGCCTAAGGTTGTTCCTTATTTCCTGAAGAGAAACAATTTGTGGAGTACTATTGAAATTATCAGTATTATAATCCTTCGAAGTATATCTCTCTCACCATTACCATTTTTCTCCCTTTTCATTCTTTATCATTGTGCAGAAAGGAGATATTGTTGCATATCGGGTTTTGGAATTATCATCATCCTGGACTCCTGAGCTTTCTGCTTTTCGAGTATTATTCTATAATAATAGTTGCTCTGAGATAATTGTTTGCCTTGCAGTTAAATTCTGTTATTTTACTTGACATCTTTTGTTATTTAGGTTGGAAAAGTGTTGTGGTACAACTCGAAATCCAATCACACTATGCTGGTGCCAGTACCGGGATATCCAATTGTCTTTGAAAAGGCTGATGAGGATGAAGATGCACAACCCCCGGATAACTCTCTTTATAAAGAAGATGGCTCATTGGAGGTAATAAGCACTTCTGATGAAAATTATCCTTTTTACTTTTTTTTTTTATTGGGCAAATGGTGACTCGAACCCATGATCTCTAGTCATAGGTTGTGGAGCTCTAACCACTTGAGCTATACCACTTCGTCATCCTTTTATTAGAAGATGTACACCAGCAAATCATATGAATCTGGTCTGAAACTGCTGCTTGATTATCACCATTTTGTGCAGATTGATTTTTCATCGCTTATTGATGTACGTATCTTTAACAACGGGAGATCGGAACCAGGAAATGGTTGCCTTAATTCTACGAATGAAGGTACTGCAGGCGACGTAACCAGTGATAAACCAACAGTTTTACCCACCCAAGGTATTTTTAATAATGTTCACTGCAATTATTGGAACAAAGGTTGCCTTTGAGGTTTGATCTATTAACTGAGAAAAAACCCAGTAAAGTTTACCTCCAGCGTCTGCTTTTATTTAACAAGGTGCATCGATTAAGGGGATTCTTCCAAGATTTTTTTTTATTTTGGCTTAATTGCAGATAAAATGACAACCTTATCGCAAATTGCAATCTAATTAAACCTTTAAATCTTGTTAAACAAACCCCAATTTAATTTCTTTTGGCAATTAAAACTAACTTTTCTTCTGCCCAAAAATGACGATTAGTTATTCAATGTCATCAACACAAATCTAAACATGTTTGTACGATTATTTTTTTGTTGTTAAATAGGTGATATGTCATTTCTGGGCAGAAGAAAATATGTACGTTGGTTCTAATTGCTAAAATAAAATAAATTATAGTTTTGTTTAACATGATTCAAAAGTTTAGGTTAGATTGAATTTGTGATAAGATTATGATTTTAACTGCAATTAAACCTTTTATTTTTACAAACCTCTAAAGGTGTTTGTATTGTATTATCTTGGAGGCTTTTTTGTAATTCAGAAACATAACAGGGCTTTTAGGTTAAACCTCAGGTGTAGTTTTTGCAATGCCCCTTCCCAATTCCTAGAGTTAATTACAATTTGTAACCTGCATTATAGTACATTTTACAATTTGCAATCTGTATTATAGTACATTTTACAATTTGCAACATGTACCATCTTTTGTAATAAATTACAAATCATACTATGTAAAATTGACAGATAGGTACCTTAACTTAAATTTTGTTCTCTTTTCGGCCAAATGGGATTGATTCTTTGTTAAAAATTAAACATTTAGTAAAAAAACAAATAATAAACCTAAAAGGACAAATATTGGCCGGAAAAAAGGAACAAAATTTGAGGAGTTGTACCAATTTGTCAATTTTACATAGTATGAGTTGCAATTTGTTACAAAATATAATACATATTGCAAATCGTAAAATGTGATATAGTACAGGTTGCAAAGTGTTCCTAATAATAAGCTTCTCCAAGTTACTACTTAAAAACAAATATAACATTTGCAGATCCTACAGGATCAAACAACGGTACAGAAACGAACTCGACTACTGCAGGTACGTGCATTTCTTTACCTTGGTTCATTTTTCATCCGTCTCAAAAGTGATCAAGATTATTTGTAGAAAATGTTGGTGTGAGCATCTGGGACCAACTGAGTGAGACTCTACATGCCAAGAAGGAGCAGCTATCAAAGGAGAAAGGTTGGGGAAGTACCCCACCGCAGAAGGTGCACATTAACACGGGGGGAAAGAAACCATATCCTGGAGGAAAATGGGTTAAGAATGGCCAGAGTGCACAGCCATCGCAGGAGAATAGTTCGAGTTTGGGCAGTAAATCGTGGTCGTATAAAACTCTGAGAGGCAGCGCACTTGGCCCAACTATGGCTATCCTAAGGTCCAACAAAGATTAGAGAGCATCTCTGCTCCTAGTCATGCTCAACTTTGTGTTGAAATTTTTTTGCCTTTAATTTTAAGTAAGAAGCCTGTGTAAGCTAGTAGCATATACTTGAGGCCTAATATGATGTATGTGGGAAGCTAACGTAATTACGTAATCGTTGGATGATTGCAGTGCTGAAACTTTAAGTTGCCTCATTTTGCCCATGTTTTTCTTAGTCCATGTTGGTATCTTTTATTCCCTCCGCTTGTCTCCATTTTTAACATTCTTAAAGTTTTATGTTTTCTTTTTTGACAAGTTGTGGTCACATGTTTGTTAATAAGGGGGTGTATTGGTTTAGGATTTCAATAGATTTTAAGAGTTTTTTTGTTTTTTTTTTTTTTTTTTTTTTGTAAAAATTTACGTTGGTATTCGATTAGGATTTTGTCACTTAAAAATAATCTATTTGGATTTACTGGTATTCAATTTGAATTTTCAAGATTTTTTTAAAGAGTCCATTAAAATTTATTGGTATTTATTTGAGATTTTTTACTACTTAAAATTAATCCGTATTAAAAAAATATATGGATTTTAAAGGATTGTTCTGCTAGATGGATTTTAAAGATTTTTTTAATGGTATTTATAAATACCAACAATTTCATTCATGAAATTTTGAAGGACTTTTTAGTGGTATCTATAAAAAAAATCTTATCAACAACAAAAGAAAGCAGCAAAGCCTATTTTTTAATATATTCAATTACACAAGGAAAGAGGTTAGTAATCATCAGTTTTGAGCAACACATCCACTATCCCCTATTATATTAATACGGAGTTTGCTTAGCTTAGGTGTTGTTTCCTCATTCATGATGATGTGTTATTTTTTCATTAATTCTAGATGACATGTCATGTTCTCATTAAGTGTATATTTACATGCAATAATAATTTATATTATGTGGAAAAATAGTATTGAGTATTGTAATGAGGTAAATTTTTAATAAATTAATAAATACCCTAAAATCAACATAATAATTTTTATTAATAATAAATCTAATAATTTAAACTTTTATTTTTATTTTTTTAGTCTTAACATGTTAATAAACATTTATATAAATTCTAGATAAAATATGTTAGGAAAAATGTTATTGTAACACCCCATTTTTTAGAAAACTTGCATTTCATATTTTAAGCGATTTAATTACTTTATTTATTATTAAATTTGTAAATTTTAATTCAAGCTCTTGAAGATTTATGATTTATAAAATTTAAGAACTAATATTTTCAATGAAGTTTAAAGAGTTTTGTAGGGTAGCCTACTGAGGAAATCGAGCTCAATCGTGACTCACTCGATACGAGTAAGCAAAAAAAAAAAAAAATATATATATATATATAATAATAATAATTAAATAAAGGGATAAGTTAGATATGAAATAGTTTATAAAATACTTTACTAACAATCATATTATATAGATCAAGTGGTAATACATAAATGTATAAGTTTTATTGAGTTTATGAGGTCCAAGGTTCAATTCCTAGGTATGACTTTTAATTAGATTTTATTTTTAACTTTTGAGATTATTATATATTTGAGTGAAGAATATCAACAGACTCTACATTTCTCTCTCCAAATACTGTGCGTACATTTCTTTCTCCAGAATACTCAAGAGTCTTCTAAGGTAAGAAAAATGCAACATTTTTTCACTCTTTTGCCTAAATGGGTTTTCAAATATATTGGTCATATTTTTGAAATAACTTTTTTTATCTTTTTCTCTCTTATTACCTACAATGTTCTAGTGAGTATATGTGATTAGATACATATGTTAGAAGCCCAAAGATGTTCTTTGGCATTTGGTTGAATGCTATGTTTGATTATATATGTTTAGCTTATGAATATGTAAACTATGTGATCATTTGATGCTATTTAGTGGATTGCATGTTGATTATATGGTTGCATGTGAGTTTTGATGCATTTTTTTAACTAATGATAAATTATTAGGGTTTTCCATAAAGGTTGTTGATGGTCTTTTGATATTTAAAATGAGTTGGGTGCCTCAACCATGCTTCAAAATGTATAAAATTTGTTGTTGGAAATTGCTATGTTATTGCATGTGACTTTTAAGTTATTTTTCCTCTTTGCATGTCTCTATTTCTTTGGTTTAAGAACTTATTTGGTGATTCTTTGGTGATCAAATCAAGTTGGGTGCCCCAACTATGCTTTGTATGTATAGATTTTGTTAGGATTTGAATTTGTATGTTTTGATGATGTTCCCAAAACCTAAGTGTAATAGGACCAAATTGAATCATTTAGTCAAAGAGAAATCTCGTAGTCCATTGATCTAGAAAGGGTTTGTGTCTTTGTATAGTTAATCTTGCTAGGCCTAACCTGAAGCTTCATATTGGTTGAGAACCAAAGAAGGTTCTTTGATAAGAAGACTTAAAGATCTAAGAGAAATCTCGATCGAAGTCAATTGGAAGGGAGTCACGAAGATCAAGAGGAGATGATAGAATTATGCAAAAAGAAGTTACTTGATTATACCAAAGTTAAGAAAGGTTCAAGTAAAGTTAGCAAGGTTGATATCCACTTTTGCATTATTTAGAGTAATCTGTGTTTTGTACGAGCAGCAGATCTTCTGGATTATGCTCTGGTGAATTATAGCTAGTCGACGGACTATGCTGTCTTTTTAAAGTTTTACAGGTGATAAAGCTAGTCGACGGACTATGCTCGTTTTGTGAATCAAGACAGTCTACTTATATGGACTAAATCTCAGTGTGAAATGAGTTGGGTCTACGGGCCTGGCGTGTACTCGGTTGACATGCTTATTAGTCTTTTTAATGCAATTGTATATTAAATGTTATCCCACTAGGCTTCTCCTCCTGGGGAAGACTCATGATATTACTTTAAATTTTTCAGTCCTGTTGATCGATGAGGTGGACGTGTGATCGGCCGTGTAGACTCCTCTAAATAAATTTACCACAAACTAAGTTTCTTTTTAATGCAATGTAAGAATTGAAGCTAGTACTAGTAGGACTTATGTTATGGTTTAAGCTTTTAAATTTATGTATGGATTACTAGGTTCCGTGGTCGAGTCCCTTTCAAACTACTAGGGAGTTATGTTCGTTTGTTTTAATATGTTATGCATGCATGACTAGCGTACGTCTATTATATTATATTTTATTATGTTAAACTAGTTATGACTTTTCTCACACGCTTGATGATCTATTTTTACAAATGTCTAATTAAGTAAGTGTTTGACTTAGAAATGTGGGTAAGACACGAGTTAGGCACAAGCACAATTAGACACTTAAATAATTTGATTTGTTTAAAAAAAAATTACTCGTGTTTTTATGATGTCATCTTCCGCTTGACCCCCTTTAAATTAAAATCTTTTGATCAATCTTGCTTAAATGTACTTTCATCAGGGTGGCGCCACCGGGGCGCTACACGTGGTATCAGAGCCCGAGGTTGGGTTTTTCCTCCTTGGACTTTAGGTCAAACGTTTTCTAAATATATCAACATGCATGAAAAATTATACATAGACGTTTTCATTTGTTGATAAAAAAAAAGAGAAGGTTAATAAAAGTGAGCCCACAGTCAACACACATCCAAATCGTCTTCAGGTAACCATTTGAGATTTTTATGACTTTATGAAAAGTTATATTAAAGAGATATTTATATTCAAAATATTATGTCTATGAGATTTATGATTATGCATATTGATGTTGAGAAATGTTTATGAAATACGATAAATGAGTATGAAAATGGGAAAGGGAATGCAAATCTCTATATGATAAACTGAAAATTAATTTTTTTCTCCTTTTTATCATTTAAAAATATTTATTTACTACTTTAATTTGCAAAATATTGTTCATTGATATTGCATGCATTATTTTAAATAAACCCCTGAGATTGTGCGACTAAGTCCTAACCTAGAACTAGTTGTTTAGGATGGATCGTGATGCAGCCCGCAGAGAGCGATATGAGATAGAGTATCGCGAGTGCTTCCAGAGGGGATGGGAGACTATGGGAGAGTTTGTGGTCCGGATTAGCGAAGCACGTAGGAGAGCTCGAGCTTTTGGCAAGGTCGACACAGACTACGAGGTAGCTAAGCATATGCGGGATAGGGTTTATCCGTTCTATCGAGCTATAGCACGGAGGACCTTCTTTTACTTGACTATATATGATTGCGCGGAGGGACCTCAAATGAACCTTGACACTTATAAGTTGGAGTTACAGGATACAGCGAATAGGTATGATGCGAGGATTTAGGAGATATCAGATTTAGAGACTGATGGGCACCGCTATACGGTGCGTGCGGTTGATTCGGCGATACGCCTCCAGAGGTTGGAGGAACGCATCGCGGAGGAGCGTGTTACTCAGGAGGTTTATAGTGCTCATGCTCAGGAGGCATACCAGCGAGCCGAGGCCATCAGGGCATCCCTCCAGATGGAGACCGACTCTGATGATTTAGTCAGCGGACACTCTATTGTGGCCGCATCGCCTGAGCATACTCCGAGCCCCTATTTGCAGATTGACCAGATGCTAGCCCAGAGCGGAGATAGAGCAGGACTTGATGAGGCAGGGCCGAGTGAGCCACCTCGCGATGATATTGGACATGCCGCGAAACGCCCACGCTATGGGCGATTTGATGAGGGTCGTGATGAGAGTTGAGGATTACTTTGTGGATGTATCTTTTGTGTACCGGTAGAAAGGCATAGTAGCCTCCCGGATCGATTGTAGATACTGTGTACTTACTCCTTTTGTTAACTTTTGGACATGTTCACTATACCGGTTGAGAGGCATGATGGACCTCCCGGTTAGGTTGTAGGGACTATATGCTACCTTTTTTTTTTGTTGTATATAGCGGTAGGTCAGAAAGCACCGACCACTACCCTAACATGCTTTTGCTTCTACTTGTGAAACCGCCTCCAACTTCTCACGCTTATATGGATGTTAGTATATGAAATGAAGGGTTATTATGGTGAATCTAGTGTATACTTTCTCGTGTGTGCATTCGACGTTTCTGTTGGAAAGTACTTTATTTGATTGTTTACTTATCCTCACCTACATATAATTGACCTTAATGAATAAGAGACTTTACTTTTACCCTTGTAGAGCAAGTACTATGGCCTCACCGACACGAGACGTAGGCCAAGAGGAACAACCTGTCGGGCAAAATGCAGGTGCTGATTTTGCAAGAGACTTTTTCGCACAGATGCGAGATTTCATGCAAAGAACAACAGCCTTTGCACCAGCTCTGAACAACCAAGAACAAAATTTGAGGACAAAACCAGTGGTAGAACAATTCAGACGATTCCAACCACCCAGATTTAATGGAAGGGAAGGGCCAGCAGCAATCGAAGAGTGGATTGCCGACCTCGAAAGAATCTTCGAACATATGGAACTGACAGATGTGCAGAAAGTTTCGTGTGCAAGGTTCCAACTGTCTGAGGACGCAGGACAGTGGTGGAAATCTCACGAAAGGACCATGACAACAGAGGCAAGACGTGCCCTTGGATGGGAGGAATTCAAAGAGATTGTCCTCAATCGCTACTTCCCACAAGCACTGAGAGACCAAAAGGAGATAGAATTTATGAATCTCCGACAAGGGACCAATACTGTCACGGAATATGAGCGCAAGTTCAATGCACTCTCCCGATATGCTCCACATCTGGTGGACACAGATGATCGTAAGGCACGAAGGTTTGAAAGGGGACTGCGTCCAGAAGTAGGAGGAATAGTATCAGGGTTGAGACTACCACACTTTAGGGATGTCTTCGAAAGGGCAAGGATAGTGTCAATGAGTTTGGGCTTAGAGAATGAACAACGACCTGTACCGAATCAGTTTAAGAGAAAAGGTGCACCGCAACCTAATTTCAGAGGAAATACTGTCGTCAGGAATGTCCGGCCTTCTGGGGTCATACCCCAAAGGACGATTCCACCATGCCCAACTTGCAACAAAAATCACCGTGGAGAGTGCCTCCTAGGGACGCGCACCTGCTATTTATGCCGGGAACCAGGTCACCTGGCCAACGCGTGCCCTAAGGCAATGAGTAACCAATCTGGGAATGGGAGAAATGCTGGACCAAGACTGGCAAAGGTATCAAATCCTCGAGGGGCAAACCAGAAGGGTAAGGCCAAGTTGAATGCGATGTCAAATGTTGAATACACTGAGGAAGAAGAGTACCCAGAGGAAGAGCAGTTTGAGGAAGGTGACGGGGCAAATGAAACTGTGGCAGGTATGATATCTGTCTCAAATATGCCTGTATATGTCTTATTTGATACCGGAGCCTCACACTCTTTCGTATCTGATACCTTTAAGAATAAACTTAGGTTAGATTGCGTTAAGAATGTGAACTTAGAAGTTAGAGTGCCTTCTGGAGAAAATATTAGAATTAAGAGCTTAGCCAAGGGTGTTAGGTTAAATATTGATGGGAAAGACCTACTGGCCGATTTGCATGTGATAGGGATGAAGGGTTTTGACATCATTTTGGGAATGGACTGGTTGAATAAGCACAAAGCTGTAATTCGTTGCGTGGAACGGGAAGTAGACTTAGAAACATCGATGGTCAACATCTCACTTTCTATGGAACTAATAAACGAGGTCATGTGCCTATCATGTCCGCTATGAAGGCGGTTAAGCTATTGAAGAAAGGAAAGTGTCGGG
This sequence comes from Paraleonurus japonicus, assembly GCA_030762865.1. Taxonomy (NCBI): domain Eukaryota; kingdom Viridiplantae; phylum Streptophyta; class Magnoliopsida; order Lamiales; family Lamiaceae; genus Paraleonurus; species Paraleonurus japonicus. The sequence goes on from CM061059.1 coordinate 15,784,892, forward strand.
CGTACTTGGTGAATATTGTAAAGGTGGAGAAAGCAAACTTGGCACTGCTGATGTATCGATAGTGAAAGACTATCCCGATGTCTTTCCGCAGGGATCTTTCTGAAATTCCACCGATCGATCCATAGAATTCACTATCGACCTTATTCCCGGAGCCGCACTGTCAAAGGCACCATATCGTATGGCACCAAAAGAACTACAAGAGTTAAAGGAACAATTAGAGGAGTTGTTGAATAAGAAGTTTATCCGACCCCAAGGCCTCACCTTGGGAGCGCCGCTTTATTTGTGAAGAAAAAAATGGGACAATGAGAATGTGCATTGATTACCGAGAACTCAATCGGTTGACAATAAAAAATAAATACCCGTTGCCAAGGATTGAAGATCTTTTTGATCAACTTAAGAATGCGGGTGTATTTTCCAAGATCGACCTCAGGTCTGGGTATCACCAACTCAAAGTTAGGGAAAGTGATATCCCCAAGACTGCATTTAGGACCCGATATGGTCATTATGAGTTTACTGTAATGCCATTCGGTGTCACAAATGCACCCGCAGTATTCATGGATTTGATGAACCGCGTGTTCCATGAGTACCTAGATAAATTTGTCATCGTATTCATTGATGACATTTTGGTTTACTCGAAAGATGCAGGACAACATGAGGCACACTTGAGAGCAGTTTTAGAAGTTTTGCGACGAGAGAAGTTGTACGCTAAGTTCAGCAAGTGTGAATTTTGGCTCAATAGAGTAGCCTTTCTGGGGCATGTGATTACGGCACAAGGGATAGAAGTCGATCCTGCTAAGGTCGAGGCTGTACTAAATTGGAAAGTACCAACCAATGTGAATGAAATTCGTAGTTTCCTTGGTTTAGCAGGGTACTATCGAAGATTCATTCAAAATTTTTCTCGTATTGCAAAACCTCTCACGCACCTTACAAAGAAGAGTGAGAAATTTGAGTGGACAAATGAGTGCGAAGCTAGTTTTCAGGAATTAAAGAAAAAGCTAACAACCGCACTTTTGATCCCGACAAAGGTGCCCGAAGGATCGGATCGAAGGATTTGTGATCTACACGAGATGCCTCTAAGACGGGATTGGGATGTGTTTTGATGCAACATGGGAAGGTTGTAGCTTATGCATCACGTCAATCAAGGTGCACAATGAATTATCCAACACACGACTTGGATTTAGCTTACCGTCGTACATGCACTGAAAATTTGGAGACATTATTTGTATGGTGGGAAGTGTGAAATTTACACAGACCATAAAAGTTTGAAGTATTTCTTCACACAAAAGGAACTGAACATGCGTCAAAGAAGATGGTTGGAATTGGTAAAGGATTATGATTGCACTATCCTTTACCACCCGCACAAAGCAAATGTGGTGGCAGATGCACTTAGCAGGAAAGAAGAAGGCCAGTTAGCTTTGCTGCCCACTCAACAAGAACGCTTAATTGAGGAATTTGATAAGATGAGATTGACAATCGTCACCCCAGGAAAGTCAACCTCAATATTAGCTACAATGATAGTTCAGCCAACTTTGAGAGAACGAATAATTGAAGCTCAGAAAAATGATCGATTCCTCCAGTTAATGAGCAATAAGGTGAAAGAGAATCTGACTAAGGACTTTGCCACAACCATAGATGGGGCATTAATGTTCAAAGATAGAATTTGTGTGCCTAAGGGGGAGGAGCTGAGGGACGATATAATGAGAGAAGCTCATAACACACCGTATACTGCACATCCCGGTGAAACAAAAATGTACCGAGACCTCAAAGGTAGCTTTTGGTGGAGGGGCATGAAACGATCCATTGCGCAATTCGTTAAGAAGTGTCTCACTTGCCAAATGACTAAGTCTGAACATCAGCGGCTAGCCGGATTATTAAAACCGTTGGAAATTCCAGAGTGGAAATGGGAACATGTGACAATGGATTTTGTGATGGGATTACCGAGAAGTCCAAAACAACATGAAGTCAAAAGGGTCGAGTCGATAGACTGACGAAAGTAGCGCGATTCATACCCATCAAAATGAATTATCCAATGGATCGATTGGCCAAATTGTACATCGATGAGGTAGTACGATTGCATGGAGTACCAGTGTCGATTGTCTCTGACCGTGATCCGCGGTTCACTTCAAAATTTTGGGGGAGTTTGCAGTTAGCTATGGGCACAAAATTGAATTTTAGTACTGCTTTCCATCCGCAAACTGATGGACAATCTGAGAGAAACGAATCGAATTTTAGAAGATTTATTAAGGACATGTGTTATGGACTTTGGAGGAAGCTGGGAAGATTACTTGTCATTAGCGAAATTTGCGTATAATAATAGCTATCGATCTACCATCGGGATGGCACCATACGAAGCACTTTATGGACGGAGATGCAGGACACCAATCCATTGGGATGAGGTCGGAGTGAGAAAAATATTGGGTCCGAACTAGTAGAAAAATCATGGAAGCAATCAGTAAAATCCGAGAAAGAATCAAGATCGCACAGGATCGACAAAAGTCTTATGCGGACTTACGAAGAAAGGACCTACAATTTGAAAAGGGTGAGAAAGTATTTCTAAAGGTTTCACCTATTAAAGGAATAGTCCGATTTGGTAAAAAAGGAAAGTTAAGGCCTAGGTTTATGGGACCGTTCGAAATCTTAGAACGGGTTGGAGATGTGGCATATAGGCTCGCCTTAACCCCAGAATTGTCTGCAATTCATGATGTCTTTCACATATCGATGCTTCGGAGATACGTCCCCGACCCTAGTCACCACATCAGACTTGAAGATTTAGAAGTTAACAAGGATCTGACCTACGAAGAGCGGCCCCTAAGAATCCTTGGAAGAAAAACAAAGACCTTGAGGAATAGAGACATACCATTAGTCCTAGTGCAGTGGAATAGACATGGAGAAACGGAGGCGACATGGGAGCGCGAGGGAGAAATACTAAGCAAATACCCTGAGCTATTCGAAAAGTAGGTGCAAATTTCGGGGGCGAAATTTTTTAAAGGTGGGGAGAGTTGTAACACCCCATTTTTAGAAAACTTGCATTTCATATTTTAAGCGATTTAATTACTTTATTTATTATTAAATTTGTAAATTTTAATTCAAGCTCTTGAAGATTTATGATTTATAAAATTTAAGAACTAATATTTTCAATGAAGTTTAAAGAGTTTTGCAGGGTAGCCTACTGCAATCGTGACTCACTCGATACGAGTAAGCAAAAAATAAATAAATATATATATATATATATATATATATATAATAATAATAATTAAATAAAGGGATAAGTTAGATATGAAATAGTTTATAAAATACTTTACTAACAATCATATTATATAGATCAAGTGGTAATACATAAATGTATAAGTTTTATTGAGTTTATGAGGTCCAAGGTTCAATTCCTAGGTATGACTTTTAATTAGATTTTATTTTTAACTTTTGAGATTATTATATATTTGAGTGAAGAATATCAACATACTCTACATTTCTCTCTCCAAATACTGTGCGTACATTTCTTTCTCCAGAATACTCAAGAGTCTTCTAAGGTAAGAAAAATGCAATATTTTTTCACTCTTTTGCCTAAATGGGTTTTCAAATATATTGGTCATATTTTTGAAATAACTTTTTTTATCTTTTTCTCTCTTATTACCTACAATGTTCTAGTGAGTATATGTGATTAGATACATATGTTAGAAGCCCAAAGATGTTCTTTGGCATTTGGTTGAATGCTATGTTTGATTATATATGTTTAGCTTATGAATATGTAAACTATGTGATCATTTGATGCTATTTAGTGGATTGCATGTTGATTATATGGTTGCATGTGAGTTTTGATGCATTTTTTTAACTAATGATAAATTATTAGGGTTTTCCATAAAGGTTGTTGATGGTCTTTTGATATTTAAAATGAGTTGGGTGCCTCAACCATGCTTCAAAATGTATAAAATTTGTTGTTGGAAATTGCTATGTTATTGCATGTGACTTTTAAGTTATTTTTCCTACTGCATGTCTCTATTTCTTTGGTTTAAGAACTTATTTGGTGATTCTTTGGTGATCAAATCAAGTTGGGTGCCCCAACTATGCTTTGTATGTATAGATTTTGTTAGGATTTGAATTTGTATGTTTTGATGATGTTCCCAAAACCTAAGTGTAATAGGATCAGCTGAATCTGTTAGTCAGCTGTTGATCTAGAAAGGGTTTGTGTCTTTGTATAGTTAATCTTGCTAGGCCTAACCTGAAGCTTCATATTGGTTGAGAACTGAAGGTTGCTGATAAGAAGACTTAAAGATCTAAGAGAAATCTCAGTCGAAGTCAATTGGAAGGGAGTCACGAAGATCAAGAGGAGATGATAGAATTATGCAAAAAGAAGTTCTGTTAAGAAAGGTTCAAGTAAAGTTAGCAAGGTTGATATCCATGCTACAGCAAACTTTAAGATGTGCTGGACCAAGATGTAAGGTTGCTAGAGTTGACTTCAAGAAGTTCATCAGGGTTAACTAAAGAAAGAAAGATATTTCAAAGATATCCGAAGTAAGTCAAGTGAAGATTTGATTATCAATCAAGATCAATCACAAAGATAATTGATTGGTATCGCACAATCAATTATCCAAAGTCAAACAAATCTTCCAACGATCACTTACCATTTCTTTGAAGACCTGATTGACAAATTAGCCTAACGGCTAGTCAAATTCAGGATCATAAAAACAGAAGTGAAGGATTTTTTGAATATACGCGCACGAGAAACATCAAGAACATCTCCTTCACTCATTGCAATACACGCTGAATTCTTCATACCAGAAATCAATCTATCACGTTGAATTTCCTAAGAGATTTATTTTTGGTCAAGGAAGTGTAAATCACCTTTCATTATCTCCGTATTTGAGAAAAGGTTGATTGTTTTGATCTAAGAGCTTACACTCGAGGATCATCTTGATTGTACCAAGTACCAAGGGCGGAACTTGTTAAACTTCCTGTGGTCGAATCCTCAAGGAGATTAGAGGAGACAAGACCAGTTTCGGTGGATAGTAAGACCCCTGTGGGATCAGGGAGAGTGGACGTAGGATCGTTATATCCGAACCACTATAAAAATCTCTGTGTCTTTATTTGCTTTCTGCATTCATACTTATAACTGCTCATTCATCGTTTTTACAAACCTGCATCAACTTTGCTGTAGAAGACTCCAAAGTCTTCTAACTTCAAGAAGGTTTTCTTTAAAAGGGGTTTTCAAATACACACGAGATTAGCTTCCGCACCATCAGAAGACTCCGAGTTTCCGAAGTCTGCTGATCTCACTTAGCACACTCTGAGTACCTTGCTGCAGAAGACTTCAAAGTCTTCTAGCCTCACACTCAGCTCACGAAAAGTTGTAAAAAGTTTTGAGTGTGGTAAAGTCTATTCAACCCCCCCTTCTAGACTTTCCACCTCCTTGCACATCTCGTCCGGGACCAACAGATTTTGTTGCTGAAATTTATTATGTAATTGCATGTTACTTTCAAAAAGTGTTCTGACTTTTTCTGATCAAATTTTCTCAAACCCCTTTACCAAACTGAAGTTCTGGAAGTCTAGAATAAGTAGTAAAAATTTCAGATTTTTTGAAGCTATTTTCGATTTAATATGATTTTTCTACCAAAGTGCTGTACTGAAGAAAAACGCCCCTGTTTTTGGCGATTATTGCAAATTTTACTGTGAGCAGAAAAATTAATATTTGAAAGTAAATTTCTACTATGTTATTCTACTATGTCTTAGCTTTCATAAGAATTTTACCTTAATACATTTGGAGTTATATTCAATTTTTAATGATTTTTCTAACAAACAGTGTCTTTCTAGTAAAAACGGGCAGTTTTAGAGCTCTAGAATGATGCATGATCAAGTAGGAAATGTGAAGATTTAAAATGTGATCTTTTTACTAGTGATACTACTGGTACTTAGGATATTATATATATTTTTACTTGATTTTATTTAATTCATATTCATGTGTTACAAAATTTTATAAAAAGATGGTGCATAACCTCATTTAGGAAATTGTTTTTATCTAACTTGAAAAATTCATAAGTAACAAAATTGAGATTATTTTCATGTGAAATTTTTATGGTATGTAGCTATATGTGTTGTAAATCTACTGTATAAATTTAATAATTTTATGACATGTTTATATTTGTTTATAAATAATCTTCTACGAGCTGTCTTTTTAAAGAGTTTTACATAAAAGGTGAGTTTGTAAATTATTTTCTTTAGTCACCTAAGTAATTGAAAGTAGAGGTATTCCATAATGAATAAATTAGTTTTGTTGTGAGCATATTATAACTCTTTTATAATTTCTTTTACTTATATGAAGAAATTTTATAATTTCTTTTTATGTGTACTTAACTAGTCTTAGTAAATAGAATTTCTTTTCTTTGAAATATGTTTAAGTTTACAAGTAGGTATATGTTATATATATATGTATTAGATACTAATTAAAGTTAGTAAAAACACTTTAAGTGCATGGTTATAACTTAATGCTTATAAGACTAAAAGACGACTAAATGTATCGAGTGCAGTTCGAGACAGCTGGATTCCGGGAAGCTATCTTGAAACGTTCAAATACCAAGAAAGTGGGTAACCTTTAAATACCTTTTGCATTATTTAGAGTAATCTGTGTTTGTACGAGCATACAGATCTTCGGATTATGCTCTGTGTGAATTATAGCTAGTCGACGGACTATGCTCTGTGTGATAAAGCTAGTCGACGGACTATGCTCTGTGAATCAAGACAGTCTACGGACTAAATCAGGTGAAATGAGTTGGGTCTACGGGCCTGGCGTGTACTCGGTTGACATGCTTATTAGTCTTTTTAATGCAATTGTATATTAAATGTTATCCCACTAGGCTTCTCCTCCGGGAAGACTCATGATATTACTTTAAATTTTTCAGTCCCGTTGACGATGAGGTGGACGTGTGATCGGCCGTGTGTAGACTCCTCTAAATAAATTTACCACAAACTAAGTTTCGTAAGAATTGAAGCTAGTACTAGTAGGACTTATGTTATGGTTTAAGCTTTTAAATTTATGTATGGATTACTAGGTTCCGTGGTCGAGTCCCTTTCAAACTACTAGGGAGTTATGTTCGTTTGTTTTAATATGTTATGCATGCATGACTAGTGTACGTCTATTATATTATATTTTATTATGTTAAACTAGTTATGACTTTTCTCACACGCTTGATGATCTATTTTTACAAATGTCTAATTAAGTAAGTGTTTGACTTAGAAATGTGGGTAAGACACGAGTTAGGCACAAGCACAATTAGACACTTAAATAATTTGATTTGTTTAAAAAAAAAATTACTCGTGTTTTTATGATGTCATCTTCCGCTTGACCCCCTTTAAATTAAAATCTTTTGATCAATCTTGCCTAAATGTACTTTCATCAGGGTGGCACCACCGGGGCGCTACAGTTATAGTTTAGATGAAGTTATGATGAATATGTAAAATAAGATGACCAATTGAAATATTGTATAGACAGTTGATGTAATGAAGAGAAAAGTTGTAATAGACTAAGTACTTAGATAAGATGAAGACAAAATAGAGAGTCAGACGAGGACGAACTCAGATGAAGACAAGGTAGCACACGATTAGACACTTCAAGATCAAAACAATGCGAAGACATGAAGATGATCAGATGAGGTGGAAAGCGTCTGAAGTCAAGTTTAGCAGACAACAAGAAGTGTTAGAGAAATCAGGAAAGTTATAACAAACATCAAGAACAGTTATAACTTACCAAGAGACAGTTACAAGATTCAGTTAGTCGGTTCCAACAAACTAATGATGAGTCAACAAGGAAGTTATAACTACCAGTACCAGTCTCTTATAAATAGATCTTTAAGTTTAGAATATAATAACTTTTGTAACTTTGCAATTCACAATCTACACAAATCCTGTAAATCAGCAAACATTCATAGCTTACTCTCACGCACAAGAACGTTCTAAAATGTTCATAGTTTTATAGTGTTTATAGAACACTATTATATACATCTTCAAGCCATTTTTCAAAAAAAAAAAAAAAAAATATACATCTTCAAACCATAGATTCTAGAAGTTTGGAAGAATTTGTTGTAAAGGCTGAAGATCACCCTTGTAAACTGTAAGTTGGTGGTAAGGAAGCAAGTACATAGTAGAATCCCTTTCACAAGATTGTGAAAGAAGAGTGGATGTAGAATTTTTATAATCCGAAACACTATAAATCTGTGTGTTCTTTACTTTCTGTTTATCTTCAAATTACTTCCTAGTTTATAATCAATCTTGAATAATCAAATTCGTATTAAAAAGAGTTATCAATCTGATCAAGTATAAAATTACTTCCGCTGTATAATCTGAGATTAATCTGGATTATTTCTAAATAAATTGAAAGGAAAAATTGAGTAGGGTGAAAATCTATTCAATCCCTCCCTTCTATATTTTTCCTTTGTATAAACTTGATCGAGTGAGACCAACATATGTTTAATGATATATTTGTTGATGTAAAAAAATTGCATATTTTTATTATGAAATAATGACAAGGACGTGCAATACACTCTCTCTATTTACAAAGAGGTTCAACACTTTTTGAGGGAGTGACAATTTGACAATAATAACCTTAGGCTCCATTTGGATGGAGTCATTTGAAATCCATGGATTTGAGGATAATACACTATACATTTACAAATCAAAAAGGAGAAAAACTAAATGAATGGATTTGGTTCACACAAATATTACTTATAAGTGGAAGGATTTCAAATACCCAACAAAACCTAGTCATTTGAAATCCTCTCACTTTTCCCACTTGTGCTTATTATTTGAGTGAATCAAATCCATTCATTTAGTTTTTCACCATTTTAGTTTGTGTGAATGCATGCTATATCATCCTCAAATCCCTTGATTTCAAATCCACTCCATCCAAATGGAGCCTTAATTCATTTTGAGTAGTATTTGTGTGCATATTATGCACAATAAAAATTGTGTGCACAAAGTTTAGTTACAGTGTAATATTATTTCATGTATTGTATAGTATTAGTTTGGTTACAGTATAATATTATTTCAGGTATTATACCAAACAATATAGTATTATTTCAGGTATTGTATAGTATTAGTTTGGTTACAGTGTAATATTATTTCAGACATTGTATAATATTAGTTCAGTTAGCAATATTGTATAGTACTCCCTCTGTCCCAAGACTAGCTTCACATGTGAAAGGGCACAGTTATTAAAAAAAGGGGAATTAAGAAGATTTTTTACTTTTTGAAGAGGGGTATTGCAGTTCTTTTATGTGATAAAGGGAGGTGAGATTACTTTTTAGGTTAACATTAACCACAAAACCTGAAGGGAAATTCAAAAAACAAAAGCCACTTAATTAAGCTAAAAATGTACACTGTTCACACTGTTCATCAGTACTATTCACAAACACTATTCACATTTCACAAAATTTTGAGAATAGAAATTGCAGAAAATATAAAAAAAATTACAGCAAAAAGTAGCAGTCTAATCTACATTAAATACACTGAAATGACCCAAATTTCCCCCCAAAACATGTTTTAGCTCCAATTCATCTAAACTTTCAGTTTTTCCTCCAACTTGAATGCCAATAAATATCCTAACAGTTCCATAAATGCATTTCCACCTGCATTCAAAAAAATAGAAATAAAAAAATTTATTGCAAAGTTAACTCTATTAAATGTCTACAACAAAAAAAGGTCTTACCTTAGATGAAAAGAATCGGATGGCTCAGTTCTTACTTGCCAATAGCACCAACGGTTCTGTCCACAATGGAAAGATAAAGGAGGCGGCTGGATTATTTGATGTGAGCAGAAGAACAGTCCATTACATTTGGGCAGTAGCAAAGTCTCAAATTACTCAAGGTATTCCAGTCATGTTATGCAATAATAGGAAGGGAGTACCAAGGACTAAGCACGTGCAGCTAGATACGGACAGAATGAAGAATATTGCATTCCAAAAACGATCAACAATAAGGAGGCTAGCAAGGGAGCTCAATGTAAGCAAAAGCCACGTAGGCAGATGGGTGAAAGATGGGACGATCAAACCACATACAAATGCCATTAAGCCCGAGCTAACAGATTTCAACAAGTTTCAAAGGCTGAAGTACAGTTTGAATGCACTGGTTTTAGAAGACAATCAAATACAGTTTTCAGGTATGCATAACATAGTACACATTGAAAAATAGCTTTATATGTCAAAAGCAAGTGAGAGGCATTACATGGTACCCGGAGAGGATGAGCCTTATAGATCATGCAAAAGCAAACGATTCATATAAAAAATTATGTTTATGGGAGTTGTTTCTAGACCACAATATGAAAATGGAGAAATGGTGTTTGATGGAAAAATTGGTTTATTCCCATTCACAACTAAGGAACCAGCAAAGAGAAATTTAAAAAACAGAGTGAGGGGTACTTTGATCACTAAGCCCATGGAATCAATCACCAAAGACGTTATCAAAAATTGTTTGGTTAATCAGGTAACTAAACTGTCAGAATTTATTATCATCATCCAGTTTTTCAGCAATGATTAAGTCTAAAAAAATAGAGGATCAACCTCTATTGGTGACATTAATCACGCTAATGAAGTATTTTTTTTTTTGTTTTTTTTTTTGTGTTTTAGATAATACTAGCAATTAAGGCAAAGTGACCTGCTAATGCAAGCAAACACATTATCATACAACAAGATAATGCAAAGCCTCACATACACAATGATGATCCAAAATTTAGAGCAGCTACAAACTCAGATGGCTTCAATATATTGCTTGTATGTCAGCCCCCAAACTCACCAGATACAAACATTTTAGATTTGGGTTGATTTAGGGCAATTCAGTCACTTCAAGTTGACACAACTTCTTATAATGTTAGGGTTGGGATTTTGAAGATATGGTCAGGGTTAATCCCTTTTTGGGTAGTTTTTGAAGATAGTTATTGGATAGTTTTTGAACAAAATTAGAAACTAATGCTTGTTTGCAGATAAAACATAGGACTCATATGTAATTTTTTGAGAAAATGATTATGTTTATGCTATAAACATTAAACATGTTTATGCTGAAATGAAATTATGGTTATTTTAGAAATTAGTTCATGCTTACTTTGTAAATCATGCTTAATTTTGTAAATCATGCTTAATTTTGCAAATCATGGACATTTTTCAGCAAATTTATTGCAATTTGTTAGTTAATTTTTTAAACATGTTAATTTGATCAAGCCTACAACCCTTAGAAGGTAATTTCATCATAGGGATTGAGTCTCCAAACTAGAAAATCCCAAGTGGTAACTAACAAAAGTCTCCAAACTAGACAATCCTAGTGGTGACTAACAATAAAAGACAGGTTCTAAGTCTCCAAACTAGACAATCCTAGTGGTGACTAAAATAACAGGCAGGTTCTAAGTCTCCAAACTAGGAAAATATAGTGGTGACACATAAAACCAGCAATTAACCATCAGAAAGCCACACACAGAAGACTATATCATCACAGAAAATTAAACACCATCAACATAAACCAGGACAACATATCCATTAGAACCATATCAATTAGGCCATACACAGATGGCCGTACTCACATACATACATGCTTACATAAATTTCCTCAGAAATTAACAAATAGTATGCATTCCACCATCAGAAAGCAATACACAGAAGGTCATATCATCACAGAAGATTAAACACCATCAGCATAAATCAAGGCAACATATCCATTAGAACCATATCAATTAGGTCATACACAGAAGGCCATACTCACATACATACATGCTTACATAAATTCCCTCAGAAATTAACAAACAATATGCATTCCACCATAACAGAAAATTAAGAACCATTAGCATAAACCAAGACAACATTATCCATAAGAACAATATCAATTAGGCCATACACAGAAGGCCATTAGAACCATATCCCTCAGAAATAAAATACTCATGCTTATTTACCAGAAAATAAAATCCCTCAGAAATAAAATACTCATGCTTATTTACCAGAAAATAAAATCCCCCAGAAATCAAATACTCATGCTTATTTACCAGATAATAAAATCCCTCAGAAATCAAATACTCATGCTCATTTACCAAAAAATAAAAAAGGCAACAAATATAGAATGTACCTATAAATTGGACACCATATACAAACGACTTCAAAGATAGCCTTTTTCATCTCCTCACTCATCTTTTTATCCTTCAAAATAAAGTCACCGATTTTTTAGATAAGAAGAATGATTTTTTTTTTGCCTTTTGTAAATGGGAACATTTTCATCCTCAAAATCGGGCACACTCATCTTTTTATCCTTCAAAACAACATAATCAGACACCGATTTCTGAGATGAGAAGAGTGATTTTTTTTGCCTTTTGTAAACGGGAACATTTTCATCCTCAATTTCGGGCACAAACAAATCGTTTGTGAAACTAGATGCCGACTCTAACACAGGGTCAGAGGGTATCAAAGTTTCACACCCAAAATTGGGCATAAAATATTCGACACAAGAATTGAGCACAAAAGATTTGACACAAGAATCAGCCACAAAGGGCTCGAAAATAGAATCAAACAGATTATTAGCCTTACCAGAGAAAGTGTCAAATGAATAGTTACCAGAATTGATGAAACAAGGCTCGTAACCGGAGTCGGCCAAAAATGCCTCATATGGATCCTCCAATGCCGACTCTAACCGTAGATTAGTGGGTATTAGATTAAAATCCCCAGACATCAAATATGGAAGGATCGAATGTTGTGTGAGAGAGAGAGAAATCACGATATCAAACGTAAGATCCAGGATCGAATATTGTGTGTGAGAGAGAAATCGAGATATTAAACGTAAATTCTAGGATCGTATATTGTGTGAGATGAATCAGAGATTGAATTTTGAAGAACTAGGGTTTTTTGAGAGAGAGCAAAGATGAGGTGAAGCGGCGATGATTGAAGAGAGAGAAACAGATAAAGTGAATCAGACGCAGGGTTTAATTATGTTAGGGTTATGTGTAGTTGGGTTAGTGTAATTGGGTTGGATTAATGTTAATTGAGTTGGGTTAGTGTTAGATTTAATTTTAATTGGTCTGAAATGAAAAATAAGTGTAGGCCCATATCAATGACATTTTTGAAATAAATTGATATTGTGAGGGTATTGATATTGAGTATTATTTCCAAATTTGGGGTGTGAAGATAGTTATGGGACGAACCAAAATAGAAAGTGTGAAGATAGTTCCGGGACGGAGGGAGTATTAGTTTAGTTACAGTATAATATTAGATAAAAATATTGTGCACACTATTTTTTAGTGTGCACAATGTGCACACAAATATTTGCCATTCATTTTTACTCATACTCTTTCTGTCGTTTCTCTGATTCTCTGCCGTCTTATCTGATTCTCTTTCTTAAATTTCAAAATTACTTCTCTTAATCTCTCTTTCCTAAGCCCACCTACTTTCTAATTTATATACTCTTCCTTCACGACTTGGGTTTCAGTCACACACAACCACTTGCCTTTTTTTTTTTTTTTTTTTGCAGGTATCATCTCTAAGAGCTAAACCATTGTTGAAAGAGGAGGATACAGAGGAGGTTTTGGGTGTGGTTTCGGTGGCCACGGTCGCAGAGGAGACATAGGAGGCTGTGGACATGGCCCTCGCCGCGCTCGTTGTGAGATCGAGGAGAAATGGGTTCCAGTGACGAAGCTTTCTGGTATTTTCTAGATCTAATTGATCTCCTCAAATCTATATATATCAGTCACATTGACACGCTCTTCCACACTGAAAACTATCCAACACTATCTCTCTCTACTCAGATCCGATATCTTATTTTGTAGGAGTTTTAATTATTCCATTCTTTGTGATTACTTTTCTCTGATTCTTGGAGTTTTAGTGCTCTAAATGAAGTATCCGAATTGGAAGGTTTTGGATAATGCTCTAATTTTATTCCATTCTTTGCGATTTCTTTTCTCTTAGATTTTGGATGATGAAGTAATTGTTGAGGACTTCGACCAACTGGAAGACTCACGCGCTGCCCCCTGCACTACCACTCCTCCTTTGAAAAACAAAATAGTGGATAATGAATTGTTGTCTACCCTTTGGTCAGAGTCGGACGAGGAGATTGTGAAGTTGATTGTGGAGGGAAAATCCCTTCGTACGCCTTACATACCATCTTGGGCGATTGTGGCCGCGCCGCTGCCATCTGCTGTGAAGCTTTGCAGCATATTCAGTGAGTGGCGGCCGGTGTTGCCTCCCTCCATGAAGGTACGTCTACACAGGACTACTGGTTTGATTTGTACCCGAAATTGCTAAACATTGATGGTTTAATGAGGATTTGTCAAACAAAATTTTTATTAGTGATTATTGAAGCAGTTTTGTTGATTTTTTTTTTTTTTAGTGATTACAAATTTTAAAGGACTCCATATTGATCGTTACATGGAAATGGAAATGTCTCATTTGAAATGCTAAATATTTTCCGTTATTGTGCAAATATTTTTCTTCCATTGTTTAAATATTTTTTTACTATTGTGCAAGCATTATCATGCATATATATTTTAAAATTTCAAAACTTTATATGCAAATGACACTCAATAATGTGAGTTTTGTCATACTTAGCCAATTTTGTGGAAATATTTCATTTGAAATAGCAAATATTTTCTGGTATTGTACAAATTTTTTGTCATTGTGCAAGAAATTTTCTAATTCTGTTCAAATATTTTTTGACTATTGTGCAAATATGTTTCAAAATTTTAAAACTTTATATGCAAATATCACTCAATTATGTGAGTTTTGTCATACTTAACATATTTTGTGGAAATGTCTCACTTGAAATAACAAATATTTATCTTTCATTGTGCAAATATTTTTTTCACTATTGTGTAAATATTTTTTTCACTATTGTGCAAATATTTTTTTCACTATTGTGCAAGTGTTATTGTGCAAATATATTTCAAAGTTTTGACTGATAATTTATTTTTTGTTGAGATTTTATTATTGTTCAAATATTTTTCTTTTATTGTGCAAATATATTTGAAACTTGTGCAAGTGTTAGTTTTGCAATAATCGTGGAGATTTGAAGAAAAAACAGCAAGAACCGGAGATTTGAAGAAAAAATAGCAAAAATCGGAATTTGAAGACAAATCAGCAAAAACCGGAGATTTGAAGAAAAACAAATTTGTTAGTTATTAGTAGTTAGTTCACCAAGCACTTCAACACTCCTAGATTTTTCTCCAAGGCACCTTATAACTCCATAATTCGTTCCCAAAGGGAATCGAACCCGAGTCACCCACTAAAGTAAGGAACCCGTTGGCCAGGTGCCAGGTGGGCTAAGCCACCTGGTTATTTTAGAAAGAGTTTTTGTTTTTAGTGTGATGGGATTTATGTATTTGAATTTCAGAAAGAGGAGTTTTTTTGTAATTTGATGAAATAAACGTTGGAAACAAAAAGGAAAAATAAGGGTATTACATCCTTTTCGGGCCCTTTTTTGCACTTGGTTGTAAAAGTTTGTGGGTATTGTTGGAATGGAGGTGGATAGTATGAGAATTGTGAAGCTTGTTGAGTGTAGGGGTATGGTTGTTGTTGATATAAAAATTGGTTTGGTGAGTAACCTTGAGGGAAAGGGTCAACTTGAACATTTTGTGGTTGGTTGTTCCCATTGCCCCCTTGGTATTCTAACACTTGATTGACACCAACTCCATTGTCAATTTCATTTTGAGGTCCAAGACCTTCTTGAATTGGGAGATCTCCTCCTCCCCCTTCATTTTCCAAATCATTTCTAGCTTCCATCTCCCTTCGTTCCCTTACTTCTCTTCGATTCCTTCCTCGATTTCTCCTTGCAAATGCTTCAATTTCGAGGTAGATAGGTTCGGGTTGAATACCACAAAAATTTGTGTTCATGCACCTATGAAAGAAACGAGTATCAAATTCCCAAGAAACAACAAACCAAAAAAAAATAATAATAATAATAATGCGAGTAAAATTGACACTAGTAACACCACCCAACAAACTCTAAGTCCCTATTAACACTCTAGCTTGTTCCCCGACAAATGACGCCATTTTGATTGTAATTTTTCGTAGCAAGTATTTTGAACTACTAAATTATCAAACCTAAAGGAACTAATTCGAGCTAGGATCCCTAAAGCTAAGAGTTGACATGATATTATATTGTCGAGCACGGTTTTTGCAAACAAACGATCAATTAAACAAGCAAACAATTTAAAGCCACTAACATTACTCAAAAAGTTATCAAATGTAAGAGAAGTTTGCTCGGGTGCAAATCACCAAGGAATTATTTTTTATGGTTCACAAGAGATTGGGGTTCCAATTAAAAGGGGATTATAGGAGATATCTACAAAAGAAATATATCCAACCGTACTTGATAAGCCTAGGTCCGATATTTATCAATTAAATGCGTAAGATAGTTTATAGACGACACCCTAATTCTCCTCACTAATCACTTGACGTAAAATCAAGCATTGCATGTATCTTAATATCGATTCTAATGAAAATTAACCAAAGCTCTTTGTGTTAATCCAATATTTATTTCAATCACAAAATTAAGCCTAACCTAAGCATCAATTCAATAAACCAAGTCTCCTTATGCAAATTAAATCAATCAACAAAGGATTAAAGTTTAATATAACAATTAAATCATGTAAATCGCAATAGAATAATTAATCAACTCAATAAATGAAACACCCAATCACATGATCATCATAATTAATTTATCCAAGAATCAATACACCCAAGTACAAAAGAGACATGTTAATTAAGAAATAAACCAATAGAAAGAGATAATAAGGATGAATATGATGTAGGCCAAGAGTGCCTACACATAAAAGAAAAGGAAGTGAAAGATCGGGAATCACTCAACCGACGGTAGCGGACTCGCTCAACGCTACTAATTGCGGAATCACTCGACGCAACCAAGCCTATTGCTTGTCTAAGGAGGAATCTCTCAACTCCAAACTTACAAAACTTGTAGAAGTTATAATTTTCGTTCATAAAGGCATACATAACATTTCACTTGAGTGAGTTTAAATACAAGTGTTGGAACATCCTTCCAAACATAGGTACATGCATCCAGATCAAACTCTTCATTAACTTCACATTGAAATGACTAATTTTGACTCAATAAAATTAATATTGACTACCTAAATCTGATAATAATGACTTAATGATGAACTTTGACCAAAAGAATGAATATAAGCACAAGAGAAGTTTGAAAGTCGAACTCTTCACAGATTCCCGAGTAGCCTGTCACACTATAGTAATTTGACCATAACACTTGAATCACAATTCCAAATTGCTTCTTTCAAAATTCCTCAGAAAGTAGACTCTCGTGGCTTTCCAACGATGTATCACAAGAATCCTAATTATTCACCAATCAGAACAGTTAATTTCGTGAAGTTGACCCTGCTTTTCTCAACAATTGCATCATTTTCCCCTTCTTGAAAAGAACTCGCCCTTGAGTTCGAGTTAAGATCAAACCACAGAGATGGATTAATCTTCTTCAGCTCTTCACTTGAAACCCAAGCATCTTCTCCATTTGGCTTTCCATTCCAGTGAACAAGGTACTGAGTATAAGTACCACGACGAGTAGTAATAGATCGCATGTCTAGAACATCAATTGATTCACGAACTGAATCCATAGAGACTGAATTAATATTATTGTTAGGTAGAATTGGATCTTCCGAATCAACATAAAATGGATATAAGTCACTAATATTATACACTGGACTTATCTTAAAACCTTCTGGAAGTTCAAGACGATAAGCATTCAGACCAAGTTTCTTTAGTATGCGACAAGGTCCAAACTTTCTTGGCTTGAGCTTGTTATAGCTTCCAACTGGAAATCTCTCCTTTCGAAGATAGACCATCACCAAATCACCTTCCTTATACTCTTTTTCCCTGCGACGAGCATTCGCCTTTGACTTGTAAGCTTGAGAAATTTGCCTCAATTGGTCCCCGACTTGATTATGAATATATCTTATATGTGAAGCAAGTTCCTCTGCCTCCATGCTTATTCAGGACTGAGTTTGTAGGGGAAGAAGGTCCAACACTTGATTTACCTTTCGGCCATAAACCACTTCAAAAGGTATCCTTTTCGTAGACCTGCTCCATGAAGTAAGCGAATTCAGCTTGTGGAAGGACAAATTCCCATCTCTTTGGATTTTCGCCCACCAAACTTCGCAGCATATTACCAAGTGATCGATTAACCACTTCTGTCTGGCCATCGGTTTGTGGATAACAGGTGCTAGAGAAATTTAATTGAGTACCTAGCAATTTCCAAAGCGTCTTCCAGAAATTATTCACAAAGCAAACATCGCGATCAGAAGTTATAGTCTTGGGGACACCATATAGGCGTACGACCTCGCGAATGAATAAACTTGCCACTTGAGATGAATCGGTGGAGTTTTTGCAAGGTATGAAATGAGCCATTTGGAAAATCGATCCACCATAACAAAAAAGCTATCTTTGCCTTGCTGCGTTCTTGGCAATCCTAGAACAAAATCTATAGGAAGGTCTTCCCAAGGAGCATTAGGTGTAGGAAGTGGTTGATATAAACCAATATTTTGGGCATTCCCCTTTGATTTTTGACAAATTCCACATCTTTGAACAAAGTTTGCCACTTCACGTTTTAAAGATGGCAAAAAATAACGCTCCTTCACAAGTATTATCCCTTCCAAAATGTGCGCCAAGTCCGCCGCTGTGCAACTCGTGAGTTATCAATAAACGTAGAAATCCTTGAAGAATACAGAGTTACCCCCCTTTGAATAAGTACACATTCATGACTAGATACTCATCATTCGACGCTTCATTTAACCTCTTCATGAGCTTAGAAAAATATGGATCAGCTGCATATTGTTCCGACAATAGATCAAAACCAAGAATCTTATAAGAAATAGTTGTTAACAAGGAGAACTTTCGGCTTAGTGCATCAGCCACCTTGTTAGCGGTGCCATCTTTGTGCTTCAAAAGGAAAGTAAATTTCTCCAAGTAGGATACTCAACCGGCATGCCTAGAGTTCAGCTTCTTTTGGGCTTTGAGAAACCTTAATGCTTCATGGTCAGAATAGAGAACAAACTCTACTCCAATAAGTTGAATACTTTAGCTTTGAGCCATTAAGTTTCTCGCTAAAATAAGCAACGGGCTTTCCTTGTTTCATTAGAACAACCCCAACCCAATATTAGATGCATCACAATCGACTTGAAATGTCTTAGAGATATCCGGCAAACTCAAAACTGGAGCTTTAATTAGTTTAGCCTTCAAGAGCTGAAAACTCTCACCTGCTTCGTTGGTCCAATTGAATTCCTTGTTCTTCAATACATCCATTATGGGAGCGACAATGGTGCTGAAATTTTTAATAAATCGGCGATAAAAGGAAGCAAGCCCGTGAAAACTCCTTACCTTGGTAAAATTCTTTGGAGTTGACCAATCAATTATCGCTCGAACCTTTTCTTCATCCATTCGCAAGCCATCATCACTCACAACATAGCCAAGATGTACCACTTGTTTCATCATGAAAGAGCACTTCTTGAGAATGACATAAAACTTATTTTCTTCCTAAACTTTGAACACCTTCGCCAAGTGTTCAAGATGTTGCTCATTATCATGGCTGTATATTAAAATATCATCAAAATAAACAACCACAATTTTTCTGAGAAAATCCTTCAATACATGTGTCATTAGTCTCATAAAAGTACTAGGGGAATTGCAAAGGCCAAATGGCATTACCAACCATTCGTACAAACCATGTTTCGTCTTGAAAGCGGTCTTCCATTCATCAACGACTCTAATACAAATTTGGTGGTAGCCGTTGCGAAGATCAATTTTTGAATAAATCTTTGCTCCTACAAGCATGTCAAATGATTGTGGTATAATCGGGTAAGAGTTATTAAAACCAAATCAAGTTTATCGAACCCAAGGGATAAGATATGCAATGAGGCCCTGAGACACAAGTTTTCGATGACTATTGATGCAAGTTTGGATTTCAACTAAACAATCTACCAACAATGAAATACCATAGGCAATTAAACAAGTAATTAAATTAGGAATTAAACTAGAACAATTAACAAGCTAAGCAAACTTTCAACTAGGTAGGAGGGGGAATGGGTGCTAGGGATAATTTCCACCAAGGAATCAATGATCACAACTATAATTGCATCAAATCACCATTCAATCAAGAAAGAGAGTATAAACATCATGCAACAATGTCTCCATTCATCACACAATGCCTAAAGGTGAATATTCTTAATGCATTGAATCTCTCAATTACAAAGCATTTAATTCATATAATCATACACAATTATAACTCGATTAATCACTAATCATGTTAGCTCAACTCTCATTTGTTGCTAGGGTGATCAAATACTAATAAAAAAATGATAAAAATATATGAAACACAATAAACATCAATAATTAGGAAACTATCAATCTCAATTAAACAACAATAATCAACAATTATAGCAAGAGCAATCAAATCATCCTTAATTTCAATTATCACCAAGCACAAGAGAATTAGCTCATGGAGCAAAGAGCAAAATCCATGGATGAAAAATCAAATAGCATGATCATCATAGCAATTAACAAAATAATTAAGCAATAGAAAACAAGAGATAAGAAGAACATCACCAATATTTTGCCAATTGAAATGGAATTGAATGCTTAAATCTCCACAATTGTAAATTTCTCTTCACTTGAATTACAATGTCAATTGACTAATCTAATGGATAAAACTCTAATCTAAATCAACAATTAAATGAAAATCTAACTAGAAATGTGAATCTAATGATCTAGGAAGGAGAAATGAGCTATGAACGACAAAAATCGCCCTAAAAATGAGTGGTAACTTCCCTAAACTAACTTATGCCCTGTTTTTCGTCCAAGGGGGTTTAAAAAGAGAGAAATCTGGATTTTAGGTGCCTCGAGTCGAGCTTGGGGGCCTTAACTCGAGCTTGGAGCATTTTTTTTTAAAAATGAAAAAAATTCGCTTCCAAGGTTCGAACTCGGGTGGGTGAGCATGATGGGTGAGTGCCTTGCCGTTTTGGCTAACCACATTTCTGGTAACAAACCCGCTTTTTGTTGTATATGTTCAGCTTCAGAAGCGTAAGGGCTCTTTATAAAAAAATCAAGAAAACGCAAACTAGCAGGGCTCTTTATAAAAAAATCAAGAAAACGCAAACTAGCAGGGTTTGATCCTGGGTCTCACGCGCGCGCATGGGAGCACCTTGCTGCTTTGGCTAGGCACGTTTTTGTTAACAACACGCCTTCTTCCCTAAGATAGAAGCTCGATCTGAGGTACCCCGGGCTCGAACAATGGTCGAGTCTAGGGAATTTTAGACTCCCGACTTGACCTTTCGACCCCCATTTTCGTCCCACGTGTTCGTCTCTTCGCCGTGTGAATTTTGATACTCTCGGTTCGGTCTAATTCCTCCAAAAACCCTAAAAATGAGATGAAACACCTTGTAAAATTATTAATTCTCACATAATAATACCTTTCATGCAAAAGGGAGATATTCTACACCTTAAAGCAATGTTGCTCGTCCTCGAGCAACGAAACAATTAAACACATAAGAGTGAGTTGTCTCATGGCACCATAAAAGAAAATAGGACAATTAAACTCATCAATGAACTTAAATCTCAATGCAAACTCTCAACTGACAATCAAAATGAATCATGCTAAAACAAATGCAAAATCCAATGCTCACATCATTGCTCCTTCCATGGAGTGTTTCTCTCCTCTGTCAAGTGTATAAAGGTAAAATGACACTCAATCATCAATTCACAAACATGCATCCCATAAGCTTGCCAAAGGACTCAATCTCCATTATTTTCTTTTATATTTTAATCATGAATCAAAGAGGGCTTTCGTTAAGGTTGTAATGTAGGCTCTTTAGAATGGGTGGATGAATTTAGGAAAGAGTGACTAAAAAAAAAATTAGTAGAGAACTTGAAAGTTAACTAAGCAATTCACAACACTTCTCTTCCAATTCTTTATCAATCAACTCTTTCTTCTTCATGCTTTTCAAAAGTTCATTCACCACCCTTCTTTTGAGCTTTCTTTTTCATATAAGCTCACAAATTGAATTTTTCTTCTTTTTTTTTACTTGCAAACTTTCTCCTCAATTCAGTTTTTTTTATCTTTCAACCTTTCTTTTTTCATCTTTTCTCAACAATCAACTTAACACATCATCATTCCACCTCATTATTGCTTTCAATACTCTATTTTCTAGCCAACAATCAAGCTCCACTAAACATAGGACAAAAAGACTCATAAAAATAGAAAAAATGGCTTCAATTTCACTTGACTTGTCAAAGAATAAGAATACTAGACTCAAAATGGCTTACTAAGGAAATCAAATATTTTTTGGTGGAGAAAAAATTTGCTAAGTGACTTATCAATTCAAATATGACCTCTTATCATATTCATGAAATCACACAAAGATCAATTTCAACAAGTCCAAAGACAAGTTCTAGCATACAAATCCATGAATGATGCACTCACAAAGAATTAATTCAACCGTATAATATGTACGATTCTTAAAGCACAAAAGCTCACGGGCTTAAATTGAGCAATGAATCAAACATTTTCAATCACATTCATCATCACATAATCATCAATCATGATAGCATCAAGCCACATATCAATTTATGATCACTCTCCAATCAAGCACAAGTGCACAAGTACATAAACTCAAGCACACTCACTTCATCAAATATAACTCAAATATATGCATGAAATCCACAATTAAAGCTCTAAGATGAATCACACCCCAAAATCATATACAAAAGCACAAAAGATAGGCAAGGAAAGAAGAACACCTCCCCCAAACATAGACGAGTCTAAGTTTGAAAGGAAATGTTGTACCATAAAGCCTTTAAACTCCATCTTTCCTTCATGCATGTAGGGCACATCAAGCTTCCTAGCACTTCCACTTCCTACAAAGATCACAAGCCACAATTATTCAAAGCAACAAAAGAAAGCAAGAAAAGGATGGGTTGTCTCCCATCTAGCAGTAAGTTTAACGCCATTTGCCAGACGTTATTCATTAATTTCAAACCCTTTTCATCGGAACGACCAAAGATATCGGTCTTCCTTGCCATAATACTTCAATCTTTGAGCTTCAAAATTATGGAGGTTCTCATCATTGATAGACCAACCACCCATATATATTTTGCACATTGTCAATGGTTGTCCCCCTTGCTTTCTCACCATCATCTTTCTCCGTTCTTCCTTTTTTCCAAGGATGCCCAAGCACTTCATTACTTCCTTCCTATAATCAAAGTTCACAAGAGGTAAAATAAAATCAATAGAAACATCAATCTCAATTAAAGTGAAAATTAAAGAGTTTGAAGGTTTAGAAATGTTCATTTCATTCTTCAATGCCTCATTCGATGCTTCTAGATTTTCTCGTTCATTGCTGCACATGCAAGCACTTTCTAAGTCATTTCCCACCAGAGATAGATCATGGATTGAAGGTGAGCACAACCGCACGTTTGTTGAGTGGTTCAAAGGTTATGTTGCAAATATGTTGTCACAGAATAAAGAATCAGTGAAAGAAAGAGTTAAGTGGTTATCCAGATTGCCTGATAGGCATGTGTATTCATATACGTGTTATCTTATTAACAGATACACATCTTATACCAGAGATCATGATGCCATGAGTACAATGCAGAATAGTGGGGTGTCCATTACTGCAACTGCATGGAATCAGTCGAATACTACTTACTTTGGACAGATTGTCAACATTTGGGAACTCGACTATGTTGGTCACCGTGAACCAATCTTCGATTGTAGTTGGGTGAGGATCCCTAACAGGGTCCAAGTTGAAAGTTCTGGACTTGTACGTGTAGATTTGAAGAATGTGGGATACAGAGATGACACGTACATAATGGCCAGTCAAGCTCAACAAATTTTCTATGTCCCCGACCTAGTTAATAAGAAATGGTCCATTGTGCTTCTGTCAAACAAGTTTAACAATAGTTACCAGATTAGCGACCACATCGATGAAGGTGTTGACATAATCGATGATCCTTTTCAGAATTTCACTGTTTCTGTACCCTCTTTCGATGATCTTGCAAATCCACGCCCGTACCAGAGAAAACTTAGGAATGAGGATGAATATATCAATCCGGATCTCGTTAACATTCATGGTCATGAACAAGAAAAGTCAACCAAAAAATAAAAAAGAAAAACCATTGCTAAAAAGAAATGTACGACTTTATTGAATATTTTTTTCATTCTGTTTTATTAAATGTCATTTTTTTTGCTTTATTAAATGTTGTTTCTTTTTGTTTATTTAATATATTTTTTTCTATTTTACAGGATCATGGATTATGTGCCCTATGGTGGAGACGATGGAGATGATGGAGATTATCATGTTCATCCATACGCAGATGACATCCAGGAGGAGGATGATTTGGGACAGGATAACACTGATGCTCCCACCTCTAGTAGCTCTGGGGAGAAGCGCAAGAGGGGTATAGTCACGATGACTTCTTTGAAGAAAGATCGTAGCAAGGAAAAATTACAAAGGTAATTGTATTACAATTGAACAGTTGAATTTTTTATTAAATTAATTAATTGATCGTTGACCTAACAATATCATTGAATTGCAGATATCATTCAATGAGTATGAGCAGGCGATAGAAAAAGAGAGTGAGAAGTTAGCGTACTACCTAGGGGCTGCAGTCAGGAGAGTTATCCCTATCGTGCTGCCATGTGATGACTGGCGTAAGAGTGAACTGACTCTTTCAAGGAAGTGATATGGGATGAGCTCGTGGTATGTTAAATATATTCATATTAAAATCGTTGCATGATATATATATATATATATATATATATATATATATATATATATGAGCTTGTGAAATTACTAACTTTAAATTGTTATAAAATATGTGTATGCAGAATACATTCAGCGGCCTTGACCACACAAAGAAGAAACAAATACTTATGCAAGCTGGGAATATGGCCAAGAATTTTTGGGCTGCACTGAGGAGAGCTTCTCGAGACCCGAACACTGGTCTGTACTCACCTAGGCCACCTAAGGACTATGAGAATTTCCCTATGGTGGCCCCATACTGGGAGGAGTTCGTGCGTAAATCTCTAGCTAAGGATTTCAAGGTAAAATTGATCAATGTCATTTCATCTATTCCTATTAATTAATGCACGATTTTTTTTTCATTATTTATGTATTTATATTACACTGTAGATAAAAAGTGCCAGAAATCACGAACAAGCTAAGAATATGGAGGCGCGATATCGTGGATCTTCCAGAGGCTATGCACGCATTAGGGAAGATATGGTGAGATCAAAATCCTACCTTTTATTTTTTTTATATATGTTCACTTTTAATATATCTAATAAGGGGACATGTTTATCATTATCGTAGAAAGAAAAAAAAAGAAAGCGGGAGAGTGTGCGCATGTTGTTACTCATTACGAATTATTTTTGGCTACAAGAAAGAGCCGAGATGGGAATATTCCCGATCACAGAGCACAACGTATCATTGAAGAAGAGGTAATTCATCCATTATTTTATCATTGAATTATAAACTATTATTTCATTTGAAATTATTTAATAATAAATTCTTTTAATTCAGGAGCGTATATCTCAGAGCATGACGCCCGACGACCTCCGCACGATCGACCCTAATGATCTGTTTGCACGGGTAATAGATCGTCAGGAGCATCCCGGGTGCATACGGGGTACTGGATATGGCGTCACGAAGACATCTCTTTCGATGGCACCCGGTATTGCAACCATGTCTATGGTGGATAGACTTTCGGTGCAGGTTGCTAACTTGGCTAAACAAGTGGAGCTCATGAATCAGAGACAAATGAGACAAGGGACGTCATCGAGTGGTGCTAGCTGTGAAAACAGTGCTCCATCTATATTTTCGGCTGATGCTAGAAATAACTTCCTTGATCCACTTCAAATCATCACCCAGGTATCAGATATGTCTCGTATTTATTTTAATTAAAGACTAGTATATTAAAATTTTCTAACTGAATATCGTCCTTGAACAGTCAGCGACTCTTTGTTACCTTTATTTGGATCATCCAACTCGGTTGGTGGCCACTGGAATGTTGTATGACAGCTCCAGTGGAATGATCCATGGTCGTCCCCTCACTCCTGATTTTGTGAGAGTCACCCTCGATGTACCTGAAATCGGACAAGATGATTCACCGGTGCCAAAACCAGAAGCAGAGGCCACCACAGTTGGAGAGGCGGTCGGACACTTTCTCGAATTACTGCACCACTTGGTCTCTCTCAACAAGAAGGTAAAATACATGTTATATTAAAGTTTATTATCTTATTTGTTCTAAATAATATTATAAATTAATTGTAGAAATTGCCGACTCCAAAAAAGAACGCACAAAAATCAAGGGATGCCGTATATAGTGAGAGAGAGAGAGACCGAGGGAACCCACTGTTGGTGTGCGCAGACGGCGATTAGGTTATCCCATGCCCGAAGACTTATCCCACGACATCACTGTACAGAATACGGTGTGCTTGATGGTAGACTCCCCCGCTTTCAGTCCAGTTGCGGTTCTCGTTCATGCTCACTTTCATCAGACTGGTTATAAGGAATTCATCCAATGGGATCATGTGCATGAAGTCCTCTACGATAAATGGTTGAGTGCAAGTACCATGACTTTTTACCTCAGGTATGTGTTTATTAATAATTCTCAGCATTTACTTCATATATATATATATATATATATATATATATATATATATATAGCATTTACTTCATATATATATATATATTTTAATTTTCTTATAAAATATTAATTTGCATGTGTTGGTTAAAGATATTTGGGTGAGGTATATCTCTCCATAGATATCGAGGCAGGTAGAAAGTATTCCTTCATCTCCCCCAAGTGTGTTACATGTTTGGTCAGACGGAGCGGTTAATGAGGGACGTTGTTCAACATATTATGAAATTTTCTCGGAGAGACCATCTCATTTTTTGGCCAACAAATGTGGGGTGAATTCAATAAATATTTCATAAAATTTTCTATTTATATAAACAAGCGGTTAGTTTTAATATTGTTAATATAATGTAGTGAACATTGGGTGCTAGTGGCCATATACACGAGTACACTTATTGTGTATTATATGGATCCAACTAAGGATGGGGTGTATACACATCATCCTGATCTCATTAGATTTATGGATGGGTAAGTTAATTTTAATATTTTCATATTATGATTTGTTTTACTTTTAAAATTATGCATATCTAATCTATTTTTATTTTTTAAATATAATATAGTGTGATGAGAATGTATCGGAGTAGCCTTCCAGGTCAAAACTCAGGGAAAAACATTAAGGTAAACTTACTTTAGAAAATTATCAAATCAATAGAAATTAATAATCATAGTTGTAGTACGTGACTTTAATTGCTAATCAATAGGTTCCGAGGCAGCAAGATGGCATTCACTGTGGACATTTTGTGTGTTACTTCATTGAAGATATAATTCAGACTTATGAGACGACCATTCCATTCGAAGTAAGTCGATTTATCAATTTATTTAAATTATTATTGATTAAATAAAAATTCGCATTATTTAATTAAATTTTCAATGTAATTTGCAGTTTGTGCATACGCCTCGAATCAATTTTTACAACAATGATAGAATGGACAAATGGAAAATGGATTGGATTGGGTATTTTTACAATCGATTCTTGTAATAATATTATTCATATACGTAACTTTTGGTAACATGTAACTTATATATTAATTTTTGATGATATATAATATTTCTTGTTTTTTGTATATTTAATTATATTTATTTATTTGATGTTACCAATTAAAATTAATATTAGTAGGATTAAAAATAAATATATAAAATAGGTTTATAAATAAATAAAAAAAATAAAAATAAATAAAATAGGATTAAATAGCGGTTAAAAACCACTGTCTAAGGAGTGACTTAGATAGCGGTTAATAACCGCTGTCTAAAGTCCTCACTTAGATAGCGGTTATTAACCGCTGTCTAAAATCCTCACTTAAAACTTAATAAAAATAGTAAAATCATAAATTATATTTTTGGTTTAATTGTTTTCCTCACCTTTGTTCAAGTAATTATCAATAAAACATTCCTATATATACTACTACATCATAATAACTAAGAAAAATTGAAAAGGTGTATAGTAAAAAAATTTAGTAACATAGGCACAAGTGCGTCTATGTTTGTATGTTTATACATTTTATTTTTTTGTTTATTCGTTTTTATAACTGAATTTTTTTTAGAGTTAATTATCAATTTTTCTACAAAATAATTTTTTTATTCATTTTATTATGAATATTCGCACATAAAAATTATCAAACGAAACCTACAAATTTAATAAAAATAGTAAAATCATAAATTATATTTTTGGTTTAATAGTTTTCCCAACCTTTGTTCAAGTAATCATCAATAAAACATTCCTATACATACTACTACATCATTATAACTAAGAAAAATTGAAAATGTGTATAGTAAAAAAATTTAGTAACATAGGCACAAGTGTGTCTATGTTTGTATGTTTACACATTTTATTTTTTTGTTTATTAGTTTGTATAATTGAATTCTTAGTTTTAAATTTTAGTTTAGAGTTAATTATCAATTTTTCTGCAAAATAATTTTTTTATTCATGTTATTATAAATGTTCGCACATAAAAATTACTAAACGAAACCTACAAACATAATAAAAATAGTAAAATCATAAATTATATTTTTGGTTTAATCGTTTTCCTCACCTTTGTTCAACTAAACATCAATAAAACATTCCTATATATACTACTACATCATAATAACTAAGAAAAATTGAAAAGGTGTATAGTAAAAAAATTTAGTAACATAGGCACAAGTGTGTCTATGTTTGTATGTTTATGCATTTTATTTTTTTGTTTATTCTTTTTTTTTTTTGATCGGTTTATTTTTTTGTTTATTCGTTTATATAACTGAATTCTTAGTTTTAAAATTTAGTTTAGAGTTAATTATTAATTTTTCTACAAAATAATTTTTTTATTAATTTTCTTATGAATATTCACACATAAAAATTGTTAAACGAAACCTACAAACTTAATAAAAATAGTAAAATTATAAAGTATATTTTTGGTTTAATAGTTTTCCTCACCTTTGTTCAAGTAATCATCAATAAAACATTTTTATATATACTACTACATCATAATAACTAAGAAAAATTGAAAAGGTGTATAGTAAAAAAATTTAGTAACATAGGCACGAGTGTGTCTATGTTTGTATGTTTATACATTTTATTTTTTTGTTTATTCGTTTTTATAACTAAATTATTAGTTTTAAATTTTAGTTTAGAGTTAATTATCAATTTTTCTACAAAATAATTATTTTATTCATTTTATTATGAATATTCGCACATAAAGATTATTAAACAAAACCTACAAACTTAATAAAAATAGTAAAATCATAAATTATATTTTTGGTTTAATCGTTTACCTCACCTTTGTTCAACTAATCATCAATAAATCATTCCTGTATATACTACTACATCGTAATAATTAAGAAAAATTGAAAACGTGTATAATAAAGAATTTAGTAACATAGACACAAGTGTGTCTATTTCTGTATGTTTATGCATTTTATTTTTTTGTTTATTCATTTTTATAACTGAATTCTTAGTTTTAAATTTTAGTTTATAGTTAATTATCAATTTTTCTACAAAATAATTTTTTATTTATTTTATTATGAATATTTGCACATAAAAATTATTAAACGAAACCTACAAACTTAATAAAAATAGTAAAATCATAAATTATATTTTTGGTTTAATCGTTTTCCTCACCTTTGTTCAACTAATCATCAATAAAATATTCCTATATATACTACTACATCATAATAACTAAGAAAAATTGAAAAGGTGTATAGTAAAAAAAATTAGTAACATAGGCACAAGTGTGTCTATGTTTGTATGTTTATGCATTTTATTTTTTTATTTATTCATTTTTATAACTGAATTCTGTTTAGAGTTAATTATCAATTTTTCTACAAAATAATTTTTTTATTCATTTTATTACGAATATTCGCACATAAAAATTATTAAACGAAACCTACAAACTTGATAAAAATAGTAAAATTATAAATTATGTTTTTGGTTTAATAGTTTTCTTCACCTTTGTACAAGTAATCATCAATAAAACATTCTTATATTTACTACTACATCATAATAACTGAGAAAATTTGAAAAGGTGTATAGTAAAAAAATTTAGTAACATAGGCACAAGTGTGTCTATGTTTGTATGTTTATACATTTTATTTTTTTGTTTTTTCATTTTTATAACTGAATTCTTAGTTTTGAATTTTAGTTTAGAGTTAATTATCAATTTTTCTACAAAATAATTTTTTTATTCATGTTATTATAAATATTCACGCATAAAAATTATTAAACGAAACCTACAAACTTAATAAAAATAGTAAAATCTTAAATTATATTTTTGGTTTAATCGTTTTCCTCACCTTTGTTCAACTAATCATCAATAAAACATTCCAATATATACTACTACATCATAATACTTAAGAAAAATTGAAAAGGTGTATAGTAAAAAAATTTAGTAACATAGGCACAAGTGTGTCTATGTTTGTATATTTATGCATTTTATTTTTTTGTTTATTCGTTTTTATAACTGAATTCTGTTTAGAGTTAATTATCAATTTTTCTACAAAATAATTTTTTTATTCATTTTATTATAAATATTCGCACATAAAAATTATTAAACGAAACCTACAAACTTAATAAAAATAGTAAAATCATAAATTATATTTTTGGTTTTATATTTTTCCTCACCTTTGTTCAAGTAATCATCAATAAAACATTCTTATATATACTACTACATCATAATAACTAAGAAAAATTGAGAAGGTGTATAGTAAAAAAATGAAGGAGTTGTAATACAAATGAAGGAGTTGTAATACTCTTCCAGATGAGATTGTGTTAATACTTTTAAAGGAGTTCCTGTGCTGTTTATCCTTTTGACATGCATCACACTTTATTTCATTAGAGATTAACTTATCAGGTAATCCTTTGACAAGATTCTTTTAGCAACCTTGTTAAGGTTTATAAAGTTTAGATGACTGAGTCTTTTGTGCCACAGCCAGCTAAGGTCTTCACCACCCTTAGCAACCAGACATGTATCTTTAAGACAACTTTTTAAGGTAGCCACATAAATATTACCATGTCTGACTTCAGCCAAAAAAATATTATCTGAT
Organism: Paraleonurus japonicus; assembly: GCA_030762865.1. NCBI lineage: Eukaryota > Viridiplantae > Streptophyta > Magnoliopsida > Lamiales > Lamiaceae > Paraleonurus > Paraleonurus japonicus. The sequence goes on from CM061059.1 coordinate 15,816,066, forward strand.
AGACCATCTGATATGTCACATTTCTCACGAGAAAATTTTACATTAAAACCTTTATCACAAAATTGAGAGACAGATAAAAGATTATGTTTTAAACCTTCTACATAGTAAACTTCCTGCACTTGAATATCTCCAATTAATAAGGTACCAACTCCTTTGGTTTGACCAAAGTTATTGTCACCAAACATGACACGGGGTCCATCGTTCGTCTGATAGTTCGAGAGTAGACGTTTCTCATAGGTCATAAATTTTGAACAATCACTATCAATGTACCAGATAACCTCGAGTACGTTTGCTCTTGCAACTAGACCTGTATTATCCTGCAATCAAAGATTATTTCTTAGGTACCCGTTGGCAGTTGGGTCCTTTAAGGTTAACTTGATTTTTAGGTATCCAGAGAAACAAATCCAAATTCTTTAAGATAAGAGATTGTAGCTTTCTTCCATATCTGTCTACCAATGTGAGACTATCAAGATCTAGCTTATTCAACTGATCTTTAGTCATAGTCTTATATTTGGGTAAATGTGGATATGACTTACTTCTATCATCAAAACTATTATACCTTAAGTAGGTTTCAGATTTGGTCTTTGGTTTAACTTTAGAAATATTTTTCAATGTCTGATCTTTCTTTTTAGAATGATCAGATAAGTTTACTTGTTTCTTAGGTTTAAGATGTCCCAACTTAAAACTTATCTCTGTGTTGGTCTTCTTAATACTTTCATTTTCGTTATAGACATCCGATAATTTAAGTTTTAAGGTACATAATTCCTTTTCTATCTCACTGTACTTATCAGACGAGGAGCTAGTAGAGATCTCAGGCTTGCATTCCCCTTTGAATGAACCTTCAGATTTGTCACTAACCCTTGTCTGACTTTCTTTGGTTAGATTTAGAATTTATTCCTTTAGACTTAAATTCTCTGTCTCTTTCTGTTTATAAGAAGATAAAGCAGTCTTCAAGTCTTTCATAAGTTTGTTAATAAGATTTTGATCTGATTCAGACAGGTTTTCACAGTCATTGTCATATGAGGAGTAATAGTTTACCTCGCGTGCTATGAGGCAAATTTCATCGTCTGACCCGAAACCAGACGAAGATGATGATGATGAGGTTTCATGGACTTCCTCCTTTTCAGCTAAAAGAGCCCTCTGATCTACATACCTTCTATCTCGTTTCTTCCTCTTCTCCTCACGCTCCTTGGGAGTTAACTTAGGACAAGCATAACTATAATGACTAGGTTTATTACAAGTATAACAGGTATCTCCCCGATCAGATCTTGTACTACTTTCCCCTCATCTGACAGGTGACTTAAACCTTCTAGGCTTATCATTTTTCCTTTCTCCATCATAACTTCTATCCTCTCTTTCAGATCTAGAGCTTCTTCTACATGATCAGAGTCTTTGTTTCTCTTGTACTTCATCTTTAGCCTCTCATACCTCTTAATCAACAAAGCCATCTCTTTTTTTACAGATAAGTCAGATGCCTTCGAGATTTTCTCTGAAAATTCCTGATGTAGAAAAGCAATTGTCTTCCCTGAGGCTGGTGATTCTACTTCATCTTCCTCATCCTCAATTTGAATGTCATACTCAAGTGCCTTTAGATGAGAAAACAGTGTATGATGAGAAATGGTTGATAGATTTTGAGTAGCCTTGAGAATGTTAGCTTTCTCCCTCTATCTTTTACTTAAAGCTCTAAGAATTTTATTGCTGATTTCTTTCTCTATGTAGGACTTTCCCAGATCTAAAGCTTTATTGAGAAGATCATTCTAATATCCATTTGGTTTATAGTTTCTCCTACCTTCATTTTGAAGGTGTCAAAAGAATGTAATACAGACTGTAATTTATTTTCCTTAACTTGATCAGATCCCTCGCACATATTGGCCAGGGTTTCCCACATCTCCTTTGTCGTCTTACACCACTTTACTTTTTCGATCAAATCCTTGCTCAAAGTCTTGATAAAATCTATTATAGCAACTTGATCCAGATTGTGAATTTTTCTTTCATCATTGGTCAAATCTGCACTCTTCTTTTCACGTCTCTGGCTTCTGAGGATTCTGCTTCATCACTGACTACACCATGATAAAATTTGATAAGTCCATCCTCATGAATCTCTTCCCTGCGATTATGAATAGCTTTGAGATGATTCTCCATCCTAAACTTACAATAGTCATAGTCCTCAATGGAGAAATCTGACAGATTCCTTGATTTCTTACTCTTGATTGTGGGCATGATGAGCAAATATACTCAACAAAAATTTTGTTAGCAGGATTTAAAGAACAATATAGAGAAAATCAGAAGTACACGAATACCAAGAATTACCAACCTAAAATATATCAGAAATAGTTTTAACACTGCTCTGATACCACTTGTTGGTCCCAGAGAACAAGTTAGCCACCGGGTGAAATTTAGAATGGGGGGTTTGAATATATTTCACAATCTATCCAAAATTTTCTTTCCAAATTAATAAGATATTTAAACAAATATCAGATTACACAACATAATGATTTTATACTTGATTCCTTGATAATTCTTATTCAAGCAGTGATTAATTGAACTGTTGATGAACAAGTAAAGACAACTAAAAGTAAATAATACAGTAAAGAACACAAGGATTTATAGTGGTTCGGATTTTAACAATCCTACATCCACTCTCCTTTCACAATCCTGTGAAAGGGACTTCACTACTTACTTACTTCTTACTTACTTACAGTTTACAGAATATAGATTCTTCAGCCTTTACACATTCTACCTATTCTGGAATATTGGCTTGAAGATATGAAGAAAGTGTTCTACAAACACTTTAGAAGACTAAAACGTTGAATGAATGTTTATGCGTAGAGAGAGCTCTTTGAATGCTATGTGAATTTCGTGTTACAAGTGTCAAAAGTGTGTGTGACTCTAATCTAAGTCCTATTTATATGAATCTTTGGTAGTTGTAACTGCATTGATGACTTTCAGCGTTTGTTGTAACTGAATAACTTCTTTTTGTTTATTGAAACTGTTTCTTGGGTAGTTACAACCGATTCTGTTAGTTGGTTGTAACTTCTCCTTGAATCTTTAAACATAACTTTAGTTATCTGCATATTCAATCTTCAGACGACCAATCCTTGTCTGATCTTTGCTCATGCCTTTCTTATTCTACTCAGCATGTCTTGATCTTTTTAGGGATGTCATCGTCTGGTTCTTGTCTCCGTCTGACTTTACCTTGTCTTCCTTGACCTCGTTTGTCTTGAGCTTCCGTCTGATCTTCTAAACTTAGTCTAATTATTACAAGTTATTACTTACTATTTCAGCTATCTATATAATAAGTTCAACTGGTCATCTTATTTTACATTCTCATCTTAATCTCATCAAAACTAAACATTTTTTTTATCCTAACAAATCCTACATCCACTCTTATTTCACAACTCGTGAAACGGACTCCACTTACTCACTTTCTTAATTGCTTACTTACAGTCTTACAATTACAATATGAATCTTCAATCCTTCTATACTCTTTACACTTTCTGGAATTTGGCTTTTGAAGATATGAAGAAAGTGTTTTACAAACACTTGAAACTTAATGAAACACTTCTAGATCTATGATTACACTTTTTCGCTTTAATGCTCTCTTGAATGCAAAGTTACTAGTAACAAGTGAATCTAAATTACAAGTTTAATCCTATATATATGAGCCCTTGGAAGTTGTAACTAAATTGATGACTTTTGGAATTTGTTATAACTAACTAACTTCTTCTTGGTTTGTTGAAACTGTTTCTTGAGTGGTTGCAACCATTTCTGTTATTAAGTTGTAACCTCTTCTTGAAATCTTTAACTTTTCCTTCATCATCTGCATCTTGAATCTTCAGATGACTTGTCCTCGTCTGATCTTTGTCATGCCTTTCTTATTCTACTCAACATGTCTTGATCTTCTCAAGGATGTAGTCGTCTGATTCTTCTCCTTGTCTTGTTCTTTACTTCGTCTACCTTGAGTAATCGTCTGAACTTCTATACTTAGTCTAACTATTACAAGATGTTATCTTTCTACTTCATCTGTCTATACAATATTTTCAGCTGGTTATCTTATTTTACTTACTCATCTTAACTTCATCAAAACTACATTTTTGTCCTAATATTTTTTCCTTTTTGATGATGTTAAAACCACTCAAGAAAAGAAATGAGTTAGTAAAATTAGAAATTATAAGTGATAAATAAATAAGACACGTAGTCAGATATTCAGATGATACAGACAATCAGACAATTAAGACTTTTGTCATTTAATCAGATGAATTAGAGATCAGATAGTTTCAACACTTAGGAAATGTTTAACCTTTTAGAAGATTAGAAAGTTGTATAACAAAAAAATTAGTCAGTCAGTTAGTTAAACAAACAAGAAACATAGGATAGGAACTTGATCTATATTCATATATTTACAAACAAATCACTTTGATCATTTAGATAGGCATTACAAGAATTGTTAGATAAGGAAAGAAAATAAGTACTTAGTCAAACCACCGTTCTTCTTCTGGAATACTTATCCAGTCGAAGACCCTTTCCTTTAGGCTCCTTATCTCTCCTCCTCCTGCCAGATCAGCAACGGTTTCTGCTTGAATCAGAGTCTGCTTGATCTTCTCCCGATCAAGAAGACCATCTTCAGTAAGGGGAGGAGACATTTGAGTGTAAGGTGGTGCAACCACATCCATATTGAACTTCTCATCAGCTAAATCGATCACATATTGGTAGAAATTGGGATCTTCAGCTTCCAGCCGTTCGTGAAAGGCAATGTTTTCGTCTGTTGCAAGAGATACTTTCTTGCAGACGTGAAATAGGAAGATCCACTTCACTTCAAGTGGTCTCCACTTCTCTTGCTCGGTCATCAGAAGTATCTCTTTGGAAAATCCTCCAGTCCTCTGAAATGGCCTGAAAACCTCTTCTCCATGAGCATTTCTCGATCTCTGAACCCACTTTCTCGTCTTTCGATCATAGATCTTTCCTTATGCCTTCTCCAGTTCCCGTCTTCTCTTCACATCTCTGCGTCTGTACGTAGCCAAGTCCTCCCTCTTCCTATACTTTATTGTTTCTTCTTCTTCCACCTCAGCTGGGGTCTTTTGAGTTTGACTCCTTGTCCTGGGCTTTCCCAGCTGATTTAGTAGAAGAGGGTTGGATTGATTGGACTCGAGGAACTGGATCTTGCATAGGAGCTTCTATTTCTGGCTCAGTGGGTTCAGTTGCTTCGACTTCAGCTGACTCAGAGGCTTTCCCTCTCTTCAATCTTTTAAGGACACGCTGAGTCTTCTCCTCAACTATCTTCTTTCTGGCTTGAAGGTTATTATCTGATCGTCGTGATCATCCACTTTTTTCTTGAGGCTTCCTTCCCCCTTTTTAGCATCAACAAATCGAGTGCTGCAGATGGATGCAACTTGTTCTATCTAATGAAGGGCCTCATTGCGAAAAGATCCAACTGTAAACACAAATTTTTGTATTTAAATAAATAAATAACAAAAAATAAAATTACAAAAATAATTTAATTGAATCAAACGATTGTTTCGGTACAATCTCTAGAAATTCCTGTGATTCTCTCTTCGTATTTGACTTTGACTTGACTTCCAGATTTATCGGGGTTGAAACCGTTGTTGACGAACTTCGGAGGAGAAAACACCAATCACAGGGGCTTAACACCTTGATCTTGGATCAAACGTCGTCTTTGACAAAGAACTTGAAGAATTCTATGGGAGAAATGCCAATCGGAAGGGCTTAGCACCTTGATCTCGGATTGAACGCCGTTCTTGATGAAGAACCCGAAGAACTTCTTGAATTGCCGGACTTGATTCGAAAAACTCGAAATCTAGTGTGTTTCGATGCTTTCCGTGTGTTTCTGTGTGTTCTAAAATGGCCGGAATGAGACCCTATTTATAGATGGTGAAAACCCTAGGTTTGACGGGTCTGGCCTGTAGAACTAGGAAATATTTCCGGCATCTACAAGAATATGCTTTCACAATTTGATTTGTTGGGCTTTAGAGACCTGACATGATTTATTGGGCTTTAGAAGCCCAACTCAATTAATTGGACTTTAGAGGCCCAAATTGATTCATTGGACTTTAAAGACCAAATTCAATTAATTGGACTTTAAAGGCCCAAATTGATTTATTGAACTTTAGAGGCCTAAATTGATTTATTGGATTTTAGAGGCCCAATTCGGTTTATTGGCCTTTAGAGGCCCAATTCGGTTTATTGGACTTTTGAGGCCCAATATGACTTATTGAACTTTGAAGGTTCAATTTAATTTATTAGGCTTTAAAGGCCCAATTCAATTTAATGGGCTTAGAAGCCCAAATTGATTTATTGGGACTCAATACTTGGATTGGGCCTAATTAATTTAATAGACCAATTAAATTATCAATTATTTATTATATTAGAAATTATATGTATTTAAATTCCTAATAAATAATAAATTTAATTGATATTTTACATGTAATTTCCACGTGTCATTTCTTGATTCGGCAATTAAATTTTGCTTGCTTACAAAAGCCCCCTCGCACTTCGTTCACGAGTGATCTTGTCTTCGATGTGGATGAATTGCAAAATATTTTTTTTATTTCGTGCTTGTATGAAAGATTCACCTCAATATTCCAACTTCTTGGACCATGCCAATTTCTTGGGCCAACAAGTATATAAGCCCAAACTTATCGAACTTCTGTGCTAATTCTCTTGTATTAATTTAAAAATTTCAAATTTCAAATTTTATATATAATATCAAATAAGATTTTCTAATTTGTATTAATTAGAAAATTTGAAATTTTGAATTTTCATATAATATCAAAAAAGATTCTAATATCAATATAATCGTATCTATCATCAAGATTCATAATATCAAATTTATCTCTATATAAAGGACCCTTGCACATGTTCTTTTTCATCATAAACGCCACGTGGAGAATTGAAAGAAAGCGGGTACGTTTTCTTTTTTTTCCTTTTCTTCCTTTTTCTTTTTCTTTTCTTTTTTCTTTTCTCTTTCACGTCACTTTTTCCTTTTTTTTTTTTTGACATTAATTCAAATTTTATAGAGTCTTGTGCTACTTTATTCGCATCATCTCCCGAAGCAATCATCGACAAAGAGGGTAACAATTTTAGCATGCTTTTATTACTTTCGCTTTAGTTTTTTTTTTCTTATAGAATCTTGTTTGTGTGTGTTGCGCTGCCATTTCCTACCATATTGCTCAACTCATGCCACAACTACTAAACTTCATTGTCACTACAACTACCGTGCTCGTCCACCATTCATGTTTACCACAGCTATAATGTTTGATTCGTACCACTACGATCTAGGATCTAGGGGTATTTCATCGAACAGGTTGTGTGCATGACCACTACTTAATTGGACAACAACTACAACTTTTCAGCCATGCTCATTGCTTCTACCATTACCGTGCTCATTTGCTGTTCATATTCCCACAACCATAATGTTTGATTTGTGCCCATATGACTACGTCTATGGGCATTTCTTCGAATAGGTTGTTTGTATGAACCAATACATACCTAGACAGACACATTGGAAGCGACGGCGATGCGTCGGACTCAAACAGCAGCCCATCGATGGCTGTTTCATTTGAGATCCGTCGACGGTGCATAGAGCGATTCCAGACATCAGCGGTGTTTTAACAACGGCAACTTGGAACTTCGCAACTGGTGGCGACGGTGCGAGGTGCTCCGCGGCGGTCAGCCATGGCGACTCGCGCCTTAGGCGGGCTCCGGCATTGGTGCGTTGACTGTCACTGGCGGTGGAAGACGATGACCTAGCTGGAGGAGCGTCGCTACCCAATCAGCGCGTCACGATTAACTTCTATTCTTGCTCGTGGCGGCGGTCGACTGCTGTTCACGACGACACTGGCGGTGGTTCATGGTACTTTGTAGCGGGACTTTTTCTAAAGCCCATCTTCCATCTGCTGCTCAGAATGTTACTAAGTTTTCTTCATCTGATTATAGAAGATGGTGGAATCAAGTCCATGGAATTTACTTATAAGTCCATATTGATGATCTAATTAGGTTGAGGCCTAGTAAAGCGCCACACGAGGAAGTGATGGTTGTTAATAACCCTGATTTACCTAATGACCAAGAGGTTTCTTCGGTATTGGTGGTTCCTCCTTCGGTGTCTGTTGCTGTGCCGCCTGCTGAAACGAACAAGAGAAAAAGTGTTTCCTTACCTTCAATGGAAAGTCGAAATGAGCAAGAAGATCGCCATTGGAAGAGAGTCAAGCGAGTTGACAACCCTATCGAACCCGTGAAAGATGTTGACTAATCACTTTCAAAGAAGGTTTTATTTCCCTTTATTGTTATTCATCTGATTTTTTTTCATGTCGTTGACTTACCCCTTTTTTATAGGCAATACTTGAGGTTTTTGGTAGCGAGGACGATGAATCAGAGTCGGAGGACTCATCTTCTACCGCAAAGGGTTCACGTATACCTCCATACCTTTGAAATTATAATAAGGAAGCGGCAGTTTCGGTGTTTGTTGCGGAGAAGTTCATCAAAAATCACCAGCGAGAGTATGTATTGTCCTTGTGGAAAGATTTTCTTAGCAGAATCTTGAGTACCCCAATTGATTCCTTGTCTTCCATGAAGGATCAATTGCCTTTTATAATACAAGAGATAAAGAAGTTTGACAGAATCAATTCTTCTACCATTGAAAAGGTTATGACGGCTTTGTTTGATAAAGCTGACAGTTATGATGCTGCGAGATCCAAGTCCACTGATGGAGTAACCAAAGATGCTCTTACTTTGCGGTTAGCTGAAGCAACGAAAGTTCTTCGTTCTTGCGAAGCGGATGAAGGAAAAGAGTTCGGAAAGCTTGAAAGTACTCAAGCAAAATTGAAGAAGGTGGAGGAGCAGTTGGATGAATTAAAGAAAAAGAAGAAGACCCTTTCTGAAGCATTCCAACGGCATCAAAAATCTCTTCATGACATCAAAGTTAGAACTCAAGCCGCTAAGGAGAACATCCTTACTATTGACAATACTCCGGTTTTAGAAAATAATGTGGATAAGGTCTTGAAGACGTCAAAATTGAGTTTGGAAGCCGCTTTGGAAGAGTTGAAGGACTTAAACCTTATTGCTTAGTTTCTTTATGATATTTTCTTTTATTTTCCTATTTTATTTTTGCATTTCTTTTTATGCTATCGACTTTTATGATTCGTCAATAACATTAATTTATATTTTTCCTTCATATTACTTTCACGCTTCATTATTTTATTAAGTATATGAACTTGAAAAAAATAATTGAAACATGTCTACACTTTTCATCCACCCTTCTTGTAAATTGCCCCCTTTTTACTTCAATATTACACTAAGGGCTCGTTTGGTTTCCTTTATTGGATAATACCTGAACTATAATACCTATATTTGTAATACCAGTTTATTATCAATATTTTGTTTGGTTTCAAAAACTTGAGTTAAATAATTAGTTATTAGCTATCAATATTATGTTTGGTTGCAAGTATTATAACTAGTATTAATTTATTTTAGACTAATTTGTCCTTATAAATAAAAATAATAATAAACACATTTTGATGAAAGTGAAGGGTGTTTTTGGTATTTTAAAATTTAATAGATGTTGGAGAAATATAAGTATTACAAATACCATATGAAACTTGGAATCTATAATACCATGTATTAGGTATTATTTGAACGGGCCTATTCTTAATAACGGGCTGGAAGTATAATGTATACAACAAACCAAACAAGTGATAAAGGTGTATTAGGGATCAATACACCCCTAATAAAGGAAACCAAACGACCCTAAGTGTATGAACTTAAATGAAATAATTGAATTATGACTCTTGTACTTCAATAATCTCATTAAGTATATGAACTTAAATGAAATAATTAAATTATGACTGCACTTAGAGGATTTCTAAGTTGCCTACGTACCTCTTCGAAGAGGATCAAGCCATAACGTAGTTCAAGGGAAAACATGGTTTGGTGTTTTTTGGGGGCGTACACAGTTTAACCTCATGCGGGCCAGAAGGGACTTTTTTGTAACCACTATAGTCAAAGTGAGGTATTTAATATTTAATCACTAAATACCTTTAGTAGGTTGGGGTGCCGTACACAGTTTAACCTCATGCGGGCCAGGAGGGGTATTAATATTTAACCACTAAATACCTTTAGTGGATTGTGTGCCATACACAGTTTAACCTCATGCGGGTCAGGAGGGATATTAAATATTTAGCCACTAAATATCTTTAGTGGGGTAATTTAACATTTTAGCCACATGTAATTACCTTTGGTGGTTGTCGTGCAGAGTTTAACCTCATGCGGACCAGGAGGGATGAACAGTTTAGGCTCGTGTATCATGGAGTTTTCTTGACTTATGCGTAGTAGCGTTTCAAGAACTTCCCATTTATGGGACCAATGTTTACACCATCTTCAGATATCAACTCATATGCACCATTTGTGTAAACTTCCTTCACCACATATGGACCGTCCCACTTAGGCACGAATTTATTTTCGACTCGGTGAGTCACCACAATGGGTCGCCTCACTGCAAGCACCAAGTCTCCAACTTGGAAAGAATGTGTCTTCACTTTCTTGTTGAACGTTCCTAAAAGACGAGCTTGATAGCATTCAAGTCTTTGCTGTGCTCCCAATCTCTTCTCGTCTAAGGCTTCTAACTCTTCGAGCCACAAACGTGCATTCTCTTCTTCAGTTAGCCCTTCTTATATAGCTATTCTCAAAGATAAAATCTGCTTTTCCAAGGGAACAATTGCCTCGACACCATATACCAAAGAATAAGGAGTGGCTTGCGTGGGTGTCTTATAAGTGGTTCTACATGCCCATAGAGCTTCACTCATCTTCTCGTGCCAATCTCACTTTGACTTGGAGACCACTTTCTTCAACAAGCTGCATAAAGTTTTGTTGAAGACTTTTGCGAGTCCATTAGCAGCTGCAATGTACATGGACGATTTCCTTTGTTTGAAGTTAAACTTCTCACAAAGCTTATCGATATGGCTATTGCTGAATGATCTTCCATTATCAGTGATAATGTAGCGAGGAACTCCATATCTATAAATAATGCTAACACGAATAAAATCGGCCACATTTTCTTTCTTCACTTCCCTCAATGGTATAGCTTTGGCCCACTTAGAAAAGTAATCTGTTGCAGCCAAAATACATTGGTGACCAGCAGAAGACTTTGTTAAAGGTTCTACTACATCTAAGCCCCAAGCATCGAATGGCCAAGCAACGACAGTTTGATGCAACGGTTCAGGAGGCTGATTTATCATATTTGCATGAAATTGGCATGCTTGACATCTCCTAGCATAATCCATGCAATCATTCACCATTGTCGGCCAGCAGTAGCCCATTCTCTTTATTGGGAAATGTAACTTAGGTCCCGATTGATGGGCACCACAAATTCTAGAGTGAGCTTCCTCCATTGCTTGAGCAGCTTCTTCATCTCCTAGACACCTTAAGAAGACCCCGTCAAATGATCGTCTTTAAAGTATACCTTTATAGTATATGAATCGAGGGGCACGACGTCTGATATCTACCCTTTGTCTCGGATCATTTGACAACTTGTCATATTTCAAATAATCCACAAATGATTGACGCCAATCTTCTTTATCAATTTTCCATACTTCAACTGCATGACTCTCTTCCTCCTCATCGGTGTTATCCTCAAGAATGGGTGGTACAACCCAACTTTTACATATTGGGATATGAACTTCCTTCTCTGGCAGAGAAATCGTAGAAGTAAGTTTTGTCAAGGCGTCAGGTTGCTTGTTATCTTTCCTTGGAACATGCTCGATCTCCACATCTCCTAGATAACCCATGAGTTGTTGAGCGTACTTATGGTAGAGGAGCAGCTCGGGCTTCTTGACTTTGTATAGTCCAAGCAACTGATTCACAATTAACTTTGAATCTCCATACACCTTGAGGTGTAACTGCTTTATATCGACTGCCATCTCTAATCCAAGTATGAGTGTTTGGTACTCGGCAACATTGTTAGAGCATTTTTCAGTCAAAGTGAAGGAGTAAGGTAGAACTTCTCCACTTGATGTCACAAACACCACTCCGACACCGGCCCCTTCTCTATAAGCGGATCCATCAAAATACATCTTCCAAAGGGGAGATATTTCAATAGTCAAAACATCCTTGTCAGGGAGATCATCACATAACTCCCACTTGGCAAGCATTGGGTGATCAGCTAGAAAATCAGCTAAGATTTGCCCTTTTACAGCTTTCTGAGGGACATATATGATCTCGAACTATTGCAGTTGGAGATACCACCTTGCAAGTCTGTCTGAGAGAACCGGTTTTGACATAACATACTTTAGCGGATTGGCTTTTGACACAAGATGAATAGTGTGAGCTTGAAAATAATGTTTTAGCTTCTGAATCACAAATATCAAAGCCAAACACAGCTTCTCGATGGGAGAATAATTTAACTCATTTGGGGTCATTCTTCTGCTCAAGTAATATAATGCATTTTCTTTCCCGGCTTCATTTACTTGTGCAAGTAAAGCTCCTACAGAACTTTCTTGAGCGGCAATGTAGAGAGTCAATGGTCGTCCATACACTGGAGCAATCAATACAGGTGGCTTCATCAAGTAAGACTTGATGCTTTTAAAGGCATTGTTGCATGATTCATCCCACTTGAATGATGTTCCTTTCTTCATGAGACGACTAAATGGCTGACATCGTCCGGCTAGGTTTGAAATGAACCCTCTGAGATAGGGCAACTTTCCTTGTATGCTTTTAAGCTCATGAATGTTTTTAGATTCCGGGATCTTTAAAATCGCATCAATCTTTGCTTGCTCGATTTCAATTCCTTGCTGGCGAACCACAAATCCAAAATTTTTTCCTAATTTGACCCCGAAGGCACATTTCAATGGATTCATCTTGAGCTGGTATCGCCGTAGACGTTTGAAGACTTGTCTTAAATCATGCAAGTGGTCTTCTCTTTTCTTCGACTTTACCACCAAGTCGTCCACGTAACATTCTACATTTTTGTGGAGCATGTCATCAAAAATCTTTTGCATCGCTCATTGGTATGTAGCACCGGCATTCTTTAGACCAAATGACATCACTTTATAATAGTAAATTCCCTTTGGAGTATGAAATGCGGTCAACTCTTCATCCTCTGGTGACATACAAATTTGATTATACCCTGATGATCCATCCATGAAGGTTAAGGCTTCATGACTCATTGTTGCATCGATCATAAGTTCGTTGATGGGTAATGGAAAATCATCCTTGGGGCATGCGACATTTAAATCTCTAAAGTCGACACAAACACGAATCTGACCATTCTTCTTCCTTACTGGGACAATAATTGAGATCCATGTAGGGTACTTCTCTTCTCGGATAAAACCGACTTGAATAAGTTTGTTCACTTCAGCTTCAATCAATGGTACTAAATCTGGTCAAAATCGATGTTGCGTCTGTTTAACTGGTCGAGCCCCTTTCTTCACTGAAAGGTGGTGTACCGCAACCTTCAGGTTTAAGCCAGACATTTCTTTGTAAGACCATGCAAACACATCCTTGAACTCTTGCAACAGTTCAACATACGCATTCTTCTCATCACTTGACAGTAGGGCGCTTATATAAGTTGGCCGGGGGTCACTTGTTAGGATGTATACTATAAGTCTAGCTTTTGTATGAACATCTTTTTGAGTATGAACATCCTTTTAATATGAGATTCATTATGATCAAAATACTTATTGTTTATGATTGTTATATATATCATTATTTTGTCCAGATTAATCTATACTGTAGATAACATGGTGTGTGGTGTCACACAGAAGATCATGCTATCAGTTCCTTATAGATTATAAATAATAGCTCACAACCAAGATGGATTTGGACAAACCATTGGAACGGTTGTAGTGTAATTTGGTATTAGTCTATCTTGACTATAAAGTTACACTAGTACATTTTGTATGTATTGAGCAGGACCATATGAGATTGTTCAATTTGTACTGACTATATAAAAGAACAAGACCTCTGTTGTTATGGATGTACATCTTCTTAATCCCTATATAATAACGGTCACGTGTACTCAGTGTATGTTTCTTTGATTTGCCAATGGGTGAGATTTATTAAATCAATAGGCTCGGTGAATTGGGAGATATCATTGTTTATATGGTGTGCTGTTGATTATAGAAGGAATCCATGTCCTAATTATTTAGGATGATGATGTCCCCTTGAGGAGCTCATAAAGATTATTATGTAAACCCTGCAGGTGGATTTAATCCGACATAATAATAAAGATGAGTGGTACTACTCTTGGAATTAGATATAAATTAATTAAGTTGTCAGTAATTTAATTAATTTATGGACATTCGATATCTTAAACACGGGGAAATAAACGTACACATAATAAAGGAGCCCATATTATAATATGAGATTAGGACGGTAATTCAATTATAACTCTTTAGTGGACTGAGTTATAATTGATGGGCTTAAGTAAAGTGTTCGGACTGAACACAGGATATTTAGGCCCATCAAGAGGCCCAACCCTAATTCCTCCTTAGGGTCCCTGTTGTAGCCTATAAATAAACCCTAACATCAGAGCCTCCAGACGTGTAAAAAAACGTGAGATCAGAGAGAGGCGGATTCTGATTCCTTGGAGGATCGTCGATCACTTGACGTCCAAGGGAAAGGGATAGGAATACGGCAGAAGACCGTGAGGTTCGAGGCTCATCCTTCGATCGCAGTTCTGACCTTAAAACTGGTTCATCTTCACCTATTACGGTGAATAAAGGTACAATTCTATCCGCTGCGTTTATGTGACTGTGATCCCGAATCTGATAATTTCATAGAGTCGGCGATCGGTGGTTCCAACATCACTAGCATCGCCTAAGTTAATTTCTTTTATCTCATCAACAGTTGCCTTAACACCCTCCTCGAGTTCTTGAGGAGCCTCCTCGGCATCTTCCTCCTCCGGATGAGTGTCTTCACCAATGGTGATATGGTTTACAACAGCGACATCTTCGTTGTCTTCTCTTGCGTTTGCAAAGCCCACACATGCCCTCATTCGGCCATCCCTTCCTCTAATAATTACTATCTGCACAGTGCTGATATCAACAATGATCTTATTTCTCCTTTGCAGAATTATGTC
Organism: Paraleonurus japonicus; assembly: GCA_030762865.1. Classification (NCBI taxonomy): domain Eukaryota; kingdom Viridiplantae; phylum Streptophyta; class Magnoliopsida; order Lamiales; family Lamiaceae; genus Paraleonurus; species Paraleonurus japonicus. Next base: position 15,831,151 of record CM061059.1, read on the forward strand.
CATGCCTTGAGGAGTTGCTTGTTGAGGATTGCGAATGTCGATGAAGTTAGATGAGGCCACATCTTCTCCATCGTCTTCTTCACATTTTGTGTGGATAATCGTTTTTATTTTTGCGGTCAGGCCGTCTCCATATGATGCGATCAAAGTGGTTTGCCGCTTCATGTGAGATGGAACTAAGCTTTGAATCTTTTGGGAATCTGCAGGTTCGAAATTCTCCAGCTCCTTATGGTTATTTGCTTTTTGTGGCCCCAATCTTTTAAAGACAGTTCCTGACTTTCGATGGCTATTCCTTCCACGTGATCCCAATCTTTTAAATGCAGCTCCCAACTTTCGGCGGCCATTCTTTTCATATTGTCCCAATCTTTCAATGGCAGAAACTCATCTCATTACCTCAACATCTTTGTCTGGCATATCTACTACCACCAAGACTTCTCCTTCTTTGAGATAATTTATGCTTGTTCTTTTAATAGCAATGCGGATTGGTGTTTGAAAAGTGTATCCCAAGCCAACCCTGTTGCTCTTAGTAGTGTACTCACTTTTCTTGTACCCATATACAGATTTCTTAGGAGTTGCACGAGGTGACTCATTCTGTACTGAGCTTCCTTGTGGATTGTATCTGGCCTTAACAATAAGGTTAAAGGCTTGAAGACCATACGATCCCATTCTTACAGCTTCTGATATGCCCCCATGTTCGATCCTAGCTCCTCGAACAGGATGAGTAAACCCTTCAAGTGGCTGTGAAGTCGGTCTTACTGCATCGAGCTTTGTTAAAGGAAGAGTTCATTTTTCCAGTGCCTCAACATCTTCACAAGATCGTTTACCTTTGTCAGTATGAGATGAAGAAGAATCTTTCTCATCATCTTGAACTTGTCCATCTTTAGCCACTTCTTTTGGAGAATCCTTTTGAACTTGAGTTGTCCTTGGACTGTAGAAGAAGTACTTGACATCGGCAAAATATGACTCAACTTCAGTAAAGGGCTTATCATCGCCGAACACCATTTTTATATTATGACATTCACGATATTTGAAGCACTGGTGTAATGTTGAAGGTATCACGCCATATTCATGCAACCACGGACACCCTAGCAGCATATTGTATGATGTTTTTGCACCTATGACGTGGAATAATGCGGCTGTAGTTATCTTATCAATCAGTAGATACAACATTATTGTACCTAGAGCTCTTTGTCCCTCCAAATTGAAGCCTTGGATCATTAAACGACTACTTGCGAGGTCGTCTATTGATATCCCCAAGCTTTACATCATCCTTAAGGGCAGGATGTTCACTCCCGAACCTCCATCAATTAGGATTCGGTTTACCTTTTGCATTAGAGTATAACCAGTGACGAACAACGGTCGATTGTGAGATTGCGAATCAAGTAGCAAGTCCTTATCTGTAAAGGCTATAACTTCCAAACAATCTCCACTTTTATCACTAGGTTCATGACCAGACTGATTTGCTTCGCTATTTTCCTCATTAACCATATAGCATGAGACACTATCGTGTTCAATGGTGAGAAAATTTGCAGTTGCCTCAGTCTCTTCTAACACGATCATTCCTCGCTCGGCCAACCACATGATTTTCTCTTTAAGTATAAAGCAGTCTTAAATTGGATGCCCCACTAACCGATGATATTTGTAATATCTAGGGTCGTCAGTCCACCCAGCTTCTTCAGGCCGTTTCATTTCCTAAAGTTCGATGAGATTTGCTTTGATCAGATCATCAAATATGCCTGGAACATCCAAATCGAGGAAAGGATATTGCTTTCGTTGCATCTCTCTTAGGGTCCTTTTCCTTTGCCCATTGTCTTGCATGACATTCTCCCTTTGCCACTAGTGTTATTTTCATTCTTATGAAATTTAACAGCTGTAGCAATTACTGCCATAGATTCTTTGTTTGATGCTTTGCGAAAGGTTTGCCCCCTTTCTTGACTTCTTGTTTATCCTTGGACCTGCGGAATTCTTAAACTGGTCCCCCTTCGACTTTGCTTGAATACATGCTTAGTTCTATATCATGGGTTTTGGTAGCCAATTCTTCGAATGACCTTGGCTGTATCGCTTGGAGAATGTACCGGAGGCTCCACTACATCCCTTGAATGCACATCTCGATTGCTGAAGTTTTAGACAATCTATCTTTGCAACTTAGGCTCAGATTTCTCCATCGATTTATATAATCGATGACTGACTCTTCTTTCCACTGACGAGTGTTTGTCAGTTCAATCATGCTAACCATTCTTCGGGTACTGTAGAATTGATTAAGAAATTCTTGCTCCATTTGCTCCCAACTATCGATTGAATTGGCATTCAGATCGATATACCAGTCAAATGTATTTCCCTTTAGTGAGCGCACAAACTGCTTCACTAGGTGATCTCCGTAAGTACCAACATCATTGCAAGTCTCTACGAAATGAGCAACATGTTGCTTTGGGTTACCCTTGCCATCGAATTGCTGTAATTTAGGAGGTTGATAGCCTATCGGCATCTTCAGGTTGTCGATCCTCTTTGTGTAAGGCTTGGTGTAAGTGAAGGATGACTTTGAGCTTTCCTCAAATTTATCCTTCATTGTGTCAAGTACTATCTCCTTTATCTGATCAACGTGGATTAAACCATTAGGAGGACCATGCTTTATGATTGGCTCTTCCTCTATTGGTTGTTGCCCACCAGATATTTCGGCTACATCGTGCTCTTCCACTTGCTTTCCTTTAGCACGACTCACCTCGCCGCTATTAACGTTGCTCATGAGTTTAACGATCTGAGCATCTTGTTCTTGGACATGCCTCGAAAGTCTTTCAATGGCTTTAGTTAGGCTTGCTAACTGTTCCTCGATAGTTGTAGCATTTGTTGTCATTGCTGCGGCTATGCTAAAAGCTGATGACGAGCTTGAAGTAGAATGGGAAGTGGAACTCACAGAGTTGTTCTCCTCGTTCGCAATGTCTTGTGACACTTCCTCCACGGTAGCATTGGGAGGAGAAGTGAGTGGTTGTGAATCTCTTGACATACTCCTAGTGAAGGCATTCACAGTTTCTGAATCCATAACTGAAGGTCCAGTAGCAGTCCTACCGAGCTTAATCTTAAGGGGCGCCATTTTAGTGGCCTGAATCATTCTAAGAGAAGAGATGAGAGGTATAGATGGTCCCACCGGGCATGCCAAAATTTGTAAACACAAATTTTTGTATTCAAATAAATAAATAACAAAAAATGGAATTACAAAAATAATTTAATTGAATTAAACGATTGTTTCGGTACAATCTCTAGAAATTCCTCTGATTCTCTCTTCGTATTTGACTTTGACTTGACTTCCAGATTTGTCGGGGTTGAAACCGTTGTTGACGAACTTCAGTGGAGAAAACGCTGATCGGAGGGGCTTAGCACCTTGATCTCGGATCAAACGTCGTCTTTGATAAAGAACTTGAAGAATTTTGCGGGAGAATTGCCAATCGGAGGGGCTTAGCACCTTGATCTCGAATTGAACGCCGTTCTTGATGAAGAACCCAAAGAACTCCTTGAATCGCCGGACTTGATTCACAAAGCTCAAAATCCAGTGTGTTTTGATGCTTTCCGTGTGTTTCTGTGTGTTCTGAAATGGCCGGAATGAGACCTTATTTATAGATGGTGAAAACCCTAGGTTTGACGGGCCTGACCTGTTGAACCAGGGAATATTCCCGGCATCTACCGGAATATGCTTTCGCAATTTGATTTGTTGGGCTTTAGAGACCTAACATGATTTATTGGGTTTTAGAAGCCCAACTCAATTAATTGGACTTTAGAGGCCCAAATTGATTCATTGGACTTTAAAGGCCCAATTCAATTAATTAGACTTTAAAGGCCCAAATTGATTTATTGGACTTTAGAGGCCCAAATTGATTTATTGGACTTTAGAGGCCCAAATTGATTTATTGGACTTTAGAGGCCCAATTCGGTTTATTGGACTTTAGAGGCCCAATTCAGTTTATTGGGCTTTTAAGGCCCGATATGACTTATTGAACTTTGAAGGTCCAATTTAATTTATTAGGCTTTAAAGCCCAATTCAATTTAATGGGCTTAGAAGCCCAAATTGATTTATTAGGACTTAATACTTGGACTGGGCCTAATTAATTTAATAGACCAATTAAATTATCAATTATTTATTATATTAGAAATTATATGTATTTAAATTTGTTAGATCAGAAGTAGTTTTGATGAGTTAAAGTATATAAGATTAGGATGAGCTCATGTAAATAAGATGACCAGCTGAGTATGTGTAGAACAGCTGATGTAATGAACCTTAGTACTAGACTGATCAGACTAGGTAAAGTCAGTATAGTAAGCTGAGTTCAAGAAAGAGAAGGTCATCTGAAGATGATCTTGAAAGAGTCATCTGTTGGAGCGAATAATTAAGAGCTCAAGACAAGGTCAAGACCAGCTGAGTAGAATAAGAAAGGCAAGTCGTCACCAAGTCAGCAGCAGACGACTAGCTCTAGATCAGCTGAAGACAAGACGATTTTCAAGAATAAGTTTGTTAAACGGTTTTTAGTTTGTTACAACAAACTAACCGTCTCACAGGCTTATAAATAGGAGTAATCACAGTTCTGAAAAGAACGCTTAGCATTCTCAATTCTAATATTCACATTTTCAAAGGCACTCACAAGTTTTCCAATGAAGTTTTCATAAGTTTCTAATTGTTTATAGAACACTCTATTGTATATCTTCAAACATTCTTCACTGTATTCTTCAAGTTTCTAGATAGTTTGATGGATTGAAGATAGGTTCGAAGAAGGAGATCTTCACATCATTGTAATTGTATTCTCAGTAAGTAAGTAAGTAAGTAAGTAAGTGAGCCGAGGCCCTTCTTCGAGTTGAAGAAGGAGAGTGGATGTAGGTGATTGGAGCGAATTGATACATATTTTTTAGGCTTATTTTAGTGCAAAAAGTGATCGAAAGTGTAAGATGTTGTGCCTAAATGTGTAGAGTATCACTCTTTTGCTTAAAAAGTATTACTTGTGAGATTATTAATGTTTTTCGTCCGTTTTATAGGTAAATTGGTGGAATTTGGACAAACCGAGAGTACTGACATTCTTAGGATGAAGAGACGATCAAGACGGACAAAAATAGGGGTCGAAGGCGGAGTCCCGGTCGAGAAAATACCCTGGTCTCGACCTCTGGTCGAGATCCAGAGGCCTCAACTCGAGGGTGAAGGCAGAAAGGCTAGAATTCAAAAAATGGAGGCAGCCTCGACTCGAGAGCCGAGCCTTGAGTCGAGGGATCGGCGAAAAGCGGAAGCCTCATTGATTCCTTGATGGATATTATCCCTGGCACCCCTATCCCCATTTATAGTTGTTATTTGTTCTTGCCTTCCAAGTGTTTGATCAATTGCCTTGTTGTGTTGTTTGAGTTTAGTTCTTGCAATTTGTTGTGATTTTGTTTCGAAACCGTGATTGCAACAATAGTCATTAATAACTTGTATTCTTAGGGCCTCACTTGCAATCTAATTTCCTTGGGTTCGATATTTTTGATTGGTCTTAATACCACTTACCGGATTACTACAAATCAGTAGGATCAGTTTGATCTGAACCACTATAAATCCCTGTGTTCTTTACTTCCTGTTTTTACTTATCTGTTGATAATCAATTGCTCAAAAAAATTAATTTCAGATTGCTTTTTGATCCTAAAAGATTGAGTCTAAAATTGTTTCCGCTGTTCTGCTTTGATATCTTGAATAGATAATCTGAATTTTGGAATTTAGATAATCTATTCAACCCCCCCCCCTCTAGATTATCTCTGGAAGATGTACTTAGCTGTCTTTAATCACTCAATCTCGGGACCAACAAGTGGTATCAGAGCAGTGTTAAAGTTGTTCTGAATATTTCTTTTGGTCAAAAGTGATCTTTGGTTTTCTAAAATCTTGAAATAAATTTATTCTTAAATAACTTTTGCTGATTTTCTTGTTAATTACTAACCATGTCTCTGAGTAATGATAGAAAGGTTAAGAACCTTCCAGACTTTGATATTGAGGAGTATGACTACTGGAAGTTCCGCATGGAGAATCATCTTAAATCAATCCATCCTCGAATGGATGACGTCTTATCTGATGGACCAATCAAATTCTACCATGGTGGTGTAAGTGATGGAGCGAGCAGCTCAGAATCACGGACTCAGACGGTGAAGAAATTGTCAGAATTAACCAATGATGAGAGGAAAGTGTATAATTTGGACCAGGTCGCTAGAAATGAGATTATCGTAACTCTCAGCAGAGAGTGGTACGAGAAGATCAAAAAGTGTAAAACAGCCAAAGAGATGTGGGACACCCTAGCTAATATGTGCGAAGGCACCGATCATATGAAGGAGAACAAGCTTCAAGCTGTTCTTCATCTATTTGATGTTTTTAAGATGAAAGAGGGTGAAACTATTGATCAGCTGGATATGAGAATGACCAATCTGATCAATAGAGCCACTGATCTTGGAAAGGTTTACACCGAAAAAGAAATTAATAATAAAATCCTTAGATCTCTAACCAAGCATTGGAGGAAAAAAGGAAACTTGATTAAAGCCACAAAAGATCTCTCTACTATGACACATTACACTTTGTTTTCTCACTTGAAAGGTTATGAGTTTGATATTCAGGTGGAAGATGAAGAAGATGAGATGGAGTCAAGCACCTCATCCAAGACTGTTGCCTTTGTCAACAAAGAAGACAAAACGACAGCTGAGCCCAAATGAGCTGATCTATCCTTGAAAGAACAGATGGCATTGCTAACTAAGAGGTATGATCGTTTAAGGATGAAATATAAGCATAACAAGTTAAAATTTGCAGAGAAGGACAGATCCAGATCAAGATCCAAAAGGAAAGATGATGGTGAATCATCAGATTATGATAAAAGACGAAATCAAACAAGAAGGTATAAATCTCCTGTAAAGAAGAACCCTATCAGTCCTAAATCAGATCGAGGAGATACTTGTTACACCTGTAACAAGCTAGGGCACTTTAGCTATGACTGTCCCCAGCTGACTCTGTTGGTCCCTTTGATTGAGTTGAATTAAGAGATTGAAAGTCCCTCTAGCGATAATCTAGAGGGGGGGGGGGTGAATAGATTATCAAAACTTTTTCGAGTCTGATTATCTATCAATCCTTTAAATCAAAGTTTTACAGTGGAAACAATTTTTATACTCGATCAATATGGATCTTAAGCTTTCTGAAATTTGTATGTGATTGAAATGTGAATAACAGTAAGAATAAAGAACTTAAAAGAAATAACACCGAATTTATAGTGGTTCGGATCAAACGATCCTACGTCCACTCTCCTCCTTCAACTTGAAGAAGGGTCTCGACTTACTTACTTTCTTCCTTTCTTACTTACTTACAGTGCCGATCTTCAGCCTTATAATATTCCTTTCTAGATTCTGAATTCTAATGGCTTGAAGATATTCGTGAGAAGTGTTCTACAAACACTAAGAACTGTGAACGTAAAGAACGTTCGTGAATGTGATTACAATATTTGTGAATGCTAATTGTGTATTGAGAATACTTGTGAATTCGTGAGATTGCAAAAGTTAATCCACTCTAATTTCTAGATCTATTTATAGAGATCTTTGTTGGCAGTTGTAACTTCCTTGCTGATTCTTCTCTAGTTAGTTATAACAAACTAACTGAATCTTGTAACCTCTTCTTGGTTAGTTATGACTGCTTCTTGAAATCCCTTGATTTTTCTAACACTTCATCATCTTGTCTTCAGACATGGTTCACCTTGTCTGTGTCTTAATCTTTAGTCTTGATGAGTGTTATTCGGTCTTTGACCTCGTCTGTCTTCTCATGCTTGTCTTCATCTTGGCTTTCTGTCTTCGTCTGATACTACGTCCTCATCTGACTCCTTGACTTCATCTGACTACTTGAGTACCCTTATCTAACTTTTGTACGTACTTAGTCTATTTACATATTTTTACTTCATCAGCTGACTATACAAGATTCTCAGCTGGTCATCCTAATTTACATTTTAACTCATCATAACTAAATACAACTTTCTTCCTAACAGACTCCTAAAGAAAGAGAGGAGAAAAGGAACAAGAGAGATAGGCACTTTGCAGATCAGAGAGCCCTTCTTGCTGAGGAGAAAGAATCAAGAAAATCAACATCATCATCATCATCATCATCATCTTCATCTGATTTTGGATCAGATGATGAAGTATGTCTGATGGCAAAAGAGGTAGATTACTTAGAAGAAATGTTGTTAAAACATAGCCCAAGAAAACATAGCCCAAGAAAAGAAATGTGTTAGTAATCTTAGAAGATATGTATTCCACAATGTATGCACTTAAGTCACTTAATCAGATAATCAGAGCATTGTATTTCACAGTCAGATGATCATAGTAAGATAATAAGGATAAAGACAGATAGTCAAGTCTAGTGAATTATAGACATATTAGTGTTATGAATTTTTTAATCAAGTTTATTTCAGATAGTTATACCAAGAATTGGTTAGAAGATTGAATCAGAGCAAAGTTAGTTTAAACACTAGTTTCATGAGAGTAGGTCAAAGTATATTCACAAGTATTTCAGATATAGCATGATTTAGCACATTCTCAAATGATCAGATAAGGACAATGAAAAGATAAGATTAATCATACCATCTTTCTTCTTCCGGCACGCTTAGCCAGTCAAAGACCCTATTCTTAAGGGACACCGTTTCTCTTCCTTCTGCAAGGTAAGCTTCAGCTTCAACTTTGATTAGGAGTTGCGTGACTTTTTCATGGTCTAGACGACCATCTTTTGTTGTTGGAGGATACATCGGCGAGTAAGCTGGTGCGACTACATCTGCATTGAAATCCTCATGAGCAAGGTCGATTAGATATTGATAGAATTTTGGATTCTTTTCTTCCAACTAGACATGGAAGGCGATGTTCTCTTCTAGTCCCCACTTTATCTTCTTGCAGACATGGAAAGCGAAGATCCATTCTGCTTCATAGGATCTCCACATCTCCTGATCTCCCATCAGCAAGATCTCCTTGGGTACTACATCGCTCCTATGAAATGGTCGGAATACTTCAGCCCCTTGCTCATCTCAGCCCTTCTGAACCAACTTTCTCTGTATTCTATCATAAAACTTCCCGCCTGCTTTCTCCTGCTCCCTCCTTTTCTTCACATCCCTTCTTTTGTACTTCTTCTTCTCTTCCCTCTTCCTTTTCTTTATCTTTTCCTCTTCATCTATCTTAGCCTGGGTTTTTGGTTTGCTTGCAGCTTTGGCTCTCCCAGCTGGCATAGTTGAGGATGAGGGAGATTTGATTGATAGGGTGGGGACAGGGTCTTGAGCAGGTAGCTTGGTTTGTAGTAATCCGGTAAATGGTATTAAGACCAATAAAAAATATCGAACCCAAGGGAAAAAAGTATGCACGTGTGGCCCTAGAAATGCGAGTTCTCGATGACTATTATTGCAAAGCGGGTTGGCACTAACACTACAAAACATTTGCGTAAACACAAAACAACAACAAGCAAGCAAATGATCGAACACTTAAAATGCAAGAACAAATACAATAATAAATGGGGGAATTGGGGTGCTAGGGCTAACATCCATCAAGGAATCAATGATCAACAAGCTATGGTTGAATCAAATTGCAAATCAACTAAGATAGAAAGCATATACCCATCATGAAATTAATCACTCCATTAATAACACAATGCCTAATGTGAGTATCCTTAATGCAACTAATCTCTCGATTCCGAAGCACCCAATATTCATACACAATTATAACCCGATTAATCCCGGATCACGTTAGCTCAACTCTCACCTATTGCTAGGGTGATCAAACATTAATCTAAAGAGATAATTATGCATGAAGCACAATGAGAATCACAATTAGGAAGCAATCTACTCAATTGATCTCCAATCATCAACAATCATAGCATAGTCAATCAAATCATCCTCAATTTCAATTAACCCAAGCACAAGAGAGTTAACCCATGGTGCAAAGAGCAAACACCATGGAAAGAAAATCTAATTGATCAAACACAAAGCAAATCACAACAATTAAGAAATTGAAAAGACAAGAGAAGAAGAACATCACCAATTGAATTAAATCCACAAAAAGAGGAATGCTTGAGTCTTCAATATAAATCTTCAAATGAAATACGAACTTGAATTGAGGAATCAACAATGATCTATTGCTAATCTAAAGCTAATCTAATCAACAACAATTGAAATCTAAATCTAATTCTACCTTCTACACTACCTACAATGGGAAATTGGCTTGGGGCCTAAGAAATCGCCCAAAAAATGCTACTAACTGCTCTATCTAAAGTTGTTCAAGTTATGCTCTGTTCCAGCCCTTAAATAGACGATTTTCCTGAAAAAGCCTCCCCCTCGAGTCGAGGATCAGCCCTCGACTCGAGGCATCCCGATTTTTCCAATCCCTCGACTCGAGGGCCGAGGCTGCTTTATTTTTTTGATTTTCATCCTTTAGTCTTCAAGCTCGAGTCGAGGCCTCTGGCCCTCGACCAGAGGTCGAGACCAGGGCATTTTCTCGGCCGGGGCTCCGCCTCCAACCCCCATTTTCGTCCGTCTCATTCGTCTCTTCATCCTAGGAATACCGGTACTCTCGGTTTGGCCAAATTCCACCGATTTACTTGTAAAACAGACGAAAAATATCAATAATCTCACAAGTAATACTTTTTAGGCAAAATAGTGATACTCTACACATTTATGCATAAAAACTAATACTTTGGATCACTTTTTGCACTCAAATAAGCCTCAAAATCATGCATCAATTCACTCCAATCATAATACCCCCAAACTTGAAGTGTTGCTCGTCCTCGAGCAACGTAGCAACTAAGCACAAAGGAGTGAATTGATTGCAATTATGTCACATGGCACCATAGGCGTAGTAGAAGACAATCGAACTCATCAATGATCATAAGTATCAATGCAACTATCCACTAGCAATCAAGATGAATCATGCTCAAACAAATGCTCAATCAAACACTTAACATATTGCTCCTTCCATGGAGTGTTTCACTCTTCTCTAAAGTGTATAAAGGTTTGATGCACTCAATCATCAAATTCACAAACTTGTACACCATATGCTTGCCACAAGACTTAATCTCAATCAAAATCTCTTGAGTTCAATCAAGAATCAAAGAGGTCTTTCTTTTAGGTTGTAATGTAGGCTCTTTGGAAAGGTGCAATGTATTTGGATAAGAGTGACTAAGTAGTAGAGACTTGAATGAAAGCTAATCAATACAAAACTCATCTCTTCAAAGTTTGATAATCAACTCTCCTTCAAGCATTTAGAGTTCAATCTCCACCATTCACTTGAGCTTTCTCTTTTTAAGCTCACAAATTGAATCTTTCTTTTTCATTCACTTCACATTTTTTTTTTCACAATTCAATTTTTCTTCAACCTTTCTTTCTTCTTTCAAGCATTCATCACTTAGCTCATCATTTTCCACCACACTTAGCAATCAAATTACCATCTCTAGCCAACAATCAAGCTCTACTAAAAATAGGACAAGAAGACTCATCAAAATAGGAAAATGGTTTCAATTTCACTTGGCTTGCCAAAGAATAAGGATATAAGGCTCAACATGGCTCACTAAGGAAATCAAATATGTTTGGTGGGGAAAAGTTTGGCAAAGTGACTTATCATATCAAACATGGCCTCTTATCACTTTCATGACATCACACAAAGATCAATATCAATAAGTCTAGTGGCAAGTTATAGCATACAAATCCATGAATGATGCACTCACAAAGAAACAATATCAACCGTATAAAATGTACGATTATAAGGCACAAAAGCTCACGGGCTTAAATTGAGCAATGAATCAAGCATCTTCAATCACATTCATCTTTACACAATTAATCAAGCATGCTAGCTTCAAGACACATATCAACCATGATCAAATCTAAATTCAATATATCTTGTAAATCAAGCACAAGTGCACATGTACATAATCTCAAGCACACTCACTATGTCAAACATGATACTAAAAGATATGAAATAAGTCCACAATTAAGCTCAAGATAAATCAATCCAAGAATACATGCAAGGAATCCAAGATACCAATATAGCTTCAAACCCCAAAATCATAGAAGAGCACAAAAGATGGGCAAGGAAAGAAAAACACCTCCCCCAAACTTAGACAAGTCTAAGTTTGAAAGGAAGTGTTGTAACAATAAGCATTTAAACTCCATCTTTTTCTTCAAGCACGTAGGGCTCATCATGCTTTTAGGCACTTTCCACTTGATCTTGCATTTTCTTGCAATTCCAATGGCTTTCCAATTCCTCTAGCAAGTGTACCTAAAAACGGGCATAAGAATTCATCAAATAATTACCACAAAGAGATGCACGTAAACAATAATGACCAACACCCCAAACTTGAATGATAGCATGAATTCAAATTTTGGCAATTGAGAGTGATACAAATATGTGCAACTCCAAATTATATCAACAATAAGCTCAATACTCCAAGTGTATCCCAAAGCATGATAACACAACTCCCTAAGCATGAGCAATTAAGTACCTAGCCAATTCTAACAAAAACAAAACAAAACAAAAACAACAAAACACAAAAACAACAAAAAGAAGATGGGTTGCCTCCCATCAAGCGCTATTTTTATTGTCCTATGCTGGACTTATTCGTTCACTTCCCACTCTTTCATCGGAATGGCCAAGGGTATTGGTCCTCCTTGCCATTGTATCTCAACCTTTGAGCTTCAAAATCATGGAGGCAAATATGTAGGAGAGACCCATCATCCGCATCCTTGCATTTAATTGATGGTTGTCCTCCTTTCTTTCTCACCAACAACCCTCTCCATTTCTTTTCTCCAAGGATGCCCAAGCACTTCTTTAATTCTTTCCTATAATCAAAGTTCTCAAGAGGTAAGATCAAATCATTAGAAGCATCAATTTCAATTAAAGTACAAATTGAAGAGTTAGAAGGTTTAAAAATTCTCATTTCGTTCTTAAATTCCTCATTTGGTGCTTCTAGATTTGCTTGTTCATTATTGCTCATGTCCATTAATGGACATTCCTCCTCCTCACTTTTGACAAGGAAATTTTCTACTTCATCCTCCTTGCTTGGACCCTCTTCTTCTTTACCTTCATTTTCTTCCTCCCCTTCTTCTTCTTGATTCTCTATGATGGTTATGTTTTTCACTTGGAGTAGAAAATATTTGAGTTGACTTTTTAAGACCATGAATTGAGCTTCGGTGATCTCCATGTTCCCCTCTATCAATGCATTAACTATAGCATTGGTCTCATAGACGTTCTCATACAAGGGAAACATTTCCTCACATCTAGGGTCATTTTCCTCAATTCTCTTTAACAATACTCCAAACATCTCTTGCAAGATAGCTCTCACATCATGGAGTCCCCATTCTTCATAATGAGAGGAGGCTTGTGGCATTTGGAAGTCATACTCATAGCTTCTCCCATCATCATAGTAAGCCCCTTTCGATGCTCCTTGACTTTCACATCCAAGACATGAATCGAATGTTTGATCATAAGGCTCATAATACGGGAACATCTCTTGAGGTGGGGAAGGAATCTCATCACATCTCCAATCTTGGCAATTGGAGGGAACTTGTTGCAATAGAGAATTATCATCATAGTTCCCCCAATTATCGTAGCCAAATTCTTCAAAGTGTGGAGAATACACCCTAATATCTTGATAATACTCTTGATTCCACAAGTATGAGTTGTATCCCTCCATCTAGACAAGATATCAAAGTATCAAATTCAAACAAAAATAAAAACACAAACAAAAATACAAAGGCAACAAGTAGCCACTTTAAACAATTCCTAAGTCTCACTATAGGCGCAAAAACTAATTCCCCGGCAACGGCGCTATTTTGGTTTGTAGTAATCCGGTAAGTGGTATTAAGACCAATAAAAAATATAGAACCCAAGGAAAAGTATGCACGTAAGGCCCTAGAAATGCGAGTTCTCGATGACTATTGTTGCAAAGCGGGTTGGCACTAACACTACAAAATACTTGCAAAAATACAAAACAACAACAAGCAAGCAAATGATCGAACACTTAAGATGCAAGAACAAATACAACAATAAATGGGGGAATTGGGGTGCTAGGGCTAACATCCATCAAGGAATCAATGATCAACAAGCTATGATTGAATCAAATTGCAAATCAACTAAGATAGAAAGCATAAAACCATCATGAAATTAATCACTCCATTAATAACACAATGCCTAATGTGAGTATCCTTAGTGCAACTAATCTCTCGATTCTGAAGCACCTGATTGGAGTATATAGGGTAAGAGTTATTAAGACCAATCAACAAAATATCGAACCCAAAGGAGAAAGTATGCAAACGAAATTCGAGGATAAGAGTTCTAAATGGCTAAAGTTGCAACAAGTTTTTGGACTAAATCTCTACAAAATGCAAAGAATTAAATGGCAAGATTATGCAAACAATCTATCAAACACCTAGAATGCAAGATCAAATATACTAAATTCAATGGGGGAATTGGGTGCAAGGGATAATCTCCATCAAGGAATCCATGATTAACAAGCTATGATTGTATCCAAGTGCAAATCAATCAAATTAGAAAGCATAAACCATCATGAAATTAATCACTCCATTAATATCACAATGCCTAATGTGAGTATCCTTAGTTCTTCCCATCTCTCAATGTAGAAGTACCCAATTCATACAATCATGCAAAATTGAAACCCGATTAACACCTAATCACGTTAGCTCAACTCTCGCCTATTGCTAGGGTGATCAACCATTAATCAAAAGAGACAATTTTCATGAAGCACAATTAAGAATCACAATTAGGAAGCAAGCTAATTCAATTGATCACAATTATCAATAATCATAGCATGAGGCAATCACTTCATCCCTAATTTCAAGTATCCCAAGCACAAAACTATTAGCCCATGGTGCAACAAGCAAAAGCCATGGGTAGAAAATTTAAGAAAGCAATTAACAATCTAATCACTACAAGCAATGAATTAAAGAGAACAAAGGGTAAGAATATCACCAATTGAACTTCAATAGACAAAAATAGGAATGATTAATCTTCTACAATGCTTCAATCCAACTTCAATTCTCCCAAATCACAGCTGCAATCTTCAATTACAATCAATCAAACTACTAATCTAGTGGACTAAATGTAGAATCTAATCTAATTCTAACAATCTATGGCAATTACAATTGAATTCAAGCTACAAAATGCAAAATTCGCCGAAAGAACCTCCTAGAAACTGCTCTAAACTGCTAGAATCAAGATATGCTCTGTTTTGGCTTCAAATGGCTTTAAAACTGAATTTTCGGTTTTGGGCACTCCTCGAGTCGAGCTTCAGGCCCTCGAATCGAGGCCTAAGAGTTGCTAATACGTTCTTCAAATTATCGCCTGCCTCGAGTCGAGGCTCAGCCCTCGAGTCGAGGATCCTGCAAATTTCCCATCCCTCGACTCGAGGCTCCTCCCTCGAGTCGAGCTCGCTGAATTTTTGAAAATCTTTCCCTCCAGCATGAACCTCGAGTCGAGGTCTGAGCACCCTCGACCTGCGCTCGAGACCAGGGAATTTTTATCGAGAAGGGCTTCGGGCCCGACCCCCATTTTCATCCCGTATGTTCGTCTTTTTATTCTAAAAATACCGGTACTCTCGGTTTGGCAAAATTCCACCGATTTACCTGCAAAACGGGCGAAAAACATCAAAATCTCACAAAGTAATACTTTTTAGGCAAAAGAGTGATACTTTTCACATTTAGGCACAAAAATCACACTTTAGCTCACTTTTTGCACTAAAATAGGCCTTAAAAACATGTATCAATTCACTCCAATCATACTCCCAAACTTGAATTGTTGCTCGTCCTCGAGCAACGTAGAAACTAAGAACAAAGGAGTGAATTGATTGCAATTATGTCACATGGCACCATAGACGAAAAATAAGACCATCGAACTCATCAATGAACATAAGTATCAATGCAACTATCCACTAGCAATCATGATAGATCATGCTCAAACAAATGCTCAATCAAATACTCAACACATTGCTCCTTCCATTGAGTGTTTCACTCTTCACTCAAGTGTATAAAGGTATAAAGCACTCAATCATCAAATTCATGAATAAGTACACCATATGCTTGCCAAAAGACTTAATCTCAATCCAAATCAATCGTGATCAATCAAGAATCAAAGAGGACTTCCTTCTAGGTTGTAATGTAAGCTCTTTGGAAAGGTGGGATGTTTATGGACAAGAGTGACTAAATAGTAGAGACTTGAATGTAAGCTAATCAATACAAAACACATCTCTTCTCTTTTCATCAAGCACACTATTCCTTTTTAACTTTAATGATCAATCCACCATTCACTTGAGCTTTCTCTTTTTAAGCTCACAAATTGAATCTTTCTTCACTTCAATATCACTTTTTCACTTCACAATTTAATTTTTTTCACAACCTTTCTTTTCTTTTATCACTTCATTCATCACTTAGCTCATCATCTTCCCACACTTAGCAATCAAATCACCATCATTAGCCAACATTCAAGCTCAACTAAATATAGGACAATAAAGGCTCATAAAAATAGGCTAAAATGGTTTCAATTTCACTTGGCTTGCCAAAGAATAAGGATCATAAGGCTCAACATGGCTCACTAAGGAAATCAAATGTATTTGGTAGGAAAAATTTGGCAAAGTGAATCATCATATCAAGCATGGCCTCATATCACTTTCAAGACATCACACAAAGATCAATATCAATAAGTCTAGTGGCAAGTTCTAGCATACAAATCATGAATGATGCACTCACAAAGGATATCATATCAACCGTATAAGATGTACGATTATTAAGGCACAAAAGCTCACAGGCTTAAATTGAGCAATGAATTAAGCATTATCAATCACATTCATCCTTACACAATAAATCAAAAAAACTAGCTTGAAGCTACAAATCTACTCATGATCATATCAAAATCCAATAAGTCTTGCAAATCAAACTCAAGTGCTCATGTACATAAGTCTAAGCATACTCACTACCACATGAATGATACTAAAAAATATATCAATGAATCCACAATTAAGCTCAAGTCAAAGAATATGGAATCATAGAGATAAGGAATCCAAAAGATCATCAAATCACAATCATCAATAGACAATAAACTCAAATAGATCAAGAAAATCATAGCATCCATAAAATCATCCATCAATCCAAAACATCAAATTCATCAAGTCATCACATCAACAATCAAAAGTACAATCACCAAGATAAAAAGTACAATACACCAAGAGATAAGCATCTAAAAAAAACTAAGGAGAGGGAATGAGGGATAGGGGGTAAACCCTAGTAGTCGGACGGCGGCGGTGGAGGAGGATAGCTCGCCCCGAAGTTCCACGAGCTCATCTGTTGAAGGAGGGCATACATGTCGTTTTAAGTCTTCATTGATTCCTCTTGCATCCTCCTAGTCTCTTCATTGAATCTACGAGACTCCTCCATCATCCGGTACATCTCATCCTGATGGGTCAGACTCTCAATGTGCATCCTCTGACTGTCTGCCCATATCTGCTCCGTCAAAACCCACGGTCTCTGAGATGAACTCCCCGCCTCGTACTCTCTACTCCTCATCTCATCCTGCCAGTACATATTGATCTCTGGCTGATAATCCTCCTCCATCTGGACAGACGGCTCTTCTTGCTCCGGCTCCTCGTCATCCTCGTCCTCAGACTCAACCTCCTCCTCAACCTCTGCTCTAACTGCATCTTCCTCATCATCAGAAGAATCAGAATCTGACCCTGACTGCTGGCCTGCCTGATCATTATCATCCCCCTCATCTCTAAGCACGTCCCCATGCTCCCTCGTGTAGGCATCTATGGTATCGGTGTGACGCTGCGACCACAAGCGCAGGTTAATGGTCACAAAAGCAGTGGATCCAAAAACCGTCGTCAACCTCTTATTAGGAAGAGGGAATCGGCCACCATGGTGCTGCTGAAAACACCACGTCCTCCCGATACGATCCAGTGTCCTCATGCGTCTCATCGTGTCTGTAGTCAGATCTGGACCATCTAATGCGGCGAGGTTATGAGTCGGGATCCCAAGATGCTCAGCTATCAGGGTAATCATCCCACCAAAATTGATCTTCTTGAACTTCGTGCTCGTCGCTCTCTCAAACAAATAGCAGAGGTATGCAGCCGCGTTGAACCTCACTCCATGTAAAAAGCACCACAAGACATATAACTCTTCAGAGACCATGGCTCCTCCTTCCGATCTCGCGAATATGGTACTCGCGAGGATCTTCTCTAAGTATCGGACCACCGGGTTCCGAATGTGCGTGCTCTTAGACTTCCCAGGCACAAACTCAGGTTGACTCGGAGCCCCCAAATCAGAAATACGCCTCCAGAACTTTTTGGCATTGTACTCCTCTATAATGTTGAGCAATGATCTATCAGGGTCAGTAGGCGCTCCAAGGATCTCATTTATCTCGTCCAAAGTCAATTCATAATCATTCCCCATTAGCTCAAAAGTGATCTTCCTTGCAAATTTGTTCCTCCTTGCTTTGTGGACTTTAAATGTGCATAAGAATTCGAGAGTGAGTCCAAGATGGGTCCGAGACCTCTTAGCTAGAAAGCCTCCCATGCCTACTTGCTCGAACAATCGAGGGATATCATCCTCAATCCCCATAGAGAGCATGCAATTATGATCAACTAGACGAGTTTTGACCACCTTCTTGTACAACTCAGCATACAGGATGATATGCTTTCTCCATTTATAGTTATCCCACTGAATTCCCAATTCAGCGGGCATCCGGTGTGCAAATCTTATCGCCTCTTCTCTCTCTCGGATCTCAGCATCCGAAAAATTGTGACCATCCACTCCCCTAAACATGATTCCTGCACAAATAATCCCAAAAACACAAATTAGTCCAACAATTAAAATGCTAGCTCAAAATATCACTCTACCATGGACGAGTCAACAATACTATATCCAAACTCAACAAAATTCCTAGTGACTAGGCCATAAATCCTCAACACATGGTCAATGAGTCAATCAAATCACATATAGTCAATAGAAGTGCTCAACTAATCCTCAAAATATACATACTTAACTAGATGGCTTCACAATAAACACCAAAAAATTAAGCTCATCGAATATTCATGCAATTAAGCTCCAAAAAATCATATCTCCAAAACATGAACCAACTAACAAGCATTTAGACAATTAAGCATTAACCACAATCAACTTCTATCATCATCAACACCTCAAATAGACCAAATATCCCACAATTGCACTAGACATCCTATCATGCTCAAAAATCACAATTCAAGCCAAATTCACAAATATACAAGCAACACAATATATACAATCCTAAACATGCTCCTACAATCCTCAATTAACTCAAAAATTCTCCATAAAGGCTTCAATTTATCAACATCAATCATGCATACCAAGTGTTTGACAAAATACCCAAATGAAATTTTAATTCAAATAAATTCATGCAATTTTATCAACACCCAAGCATAAATCATACACCAATCATGAAATTGAAAGCCAAAAGAGAAGAAATTACACACCTTTTTGAGGAAATTCGGCTTGGAATGATAAGAATAGGACACCTACGCACTTTCCACTAAAAACCCCAAATTTGATAAACAATCCCTCAAAATCCAATCTTGGATGCAATTATATGATAATGTGATGAAATTATGATGTTTAACAGATGAAAATGGTCGGAATTTGACGGAAATAGGGATAGACGATGAAGAGGAACGTGAAAGAGGATAAAACCCTTGAGTCGTGCCTTCTGAAAACTGAATCGCGATTTTTATATCAGACACCAGCCTCGAGTCGAGGGTCAGGCCTCGACTCAAGGAACACCAATTTTTCAAAAGCCTCGACTCGAGGGATGTGCCGTTTTAAAAAAATTTTCTAAGTGTCAATGCCTCGACTCGAGGACTATGCAAGCTCGACCTAGGGTCGAGACTAGGGAATTTTTGACGATTCTCGGGCCCGACCCGACCCCCGAAACTCCTAAAATCGACCTCTACGCCCCTAACGAACCCAAATATACAAGAATTTACCGTGTTGGTCCCTCGATTTAAGCCCGATCGCTCATTCGATCGAGGAGACCGAGTTCTCTTCCTTTATGCTCATTTTCACCAACTTTTAAGCTCTCCTTTCCTTCTCGATTCCTTGATTCCTTTTTTCAATTCCCTCGTTTTTCAATCTCCGTAGTGAGTATACCTACAAACGGGCACAAATAGTCATCAAATAATCATCACCAAGGGATGCATTTCCACCCTAAATAACACACACCCCCAAACTTGAATGAAGGTATGCATTCAAAATGAAGTATGGGAATGATACAATTATACAACCCTTAAATGATATAAACAATTAAGCTCAATATCCCAATACACTATCCATCAACTAATATCTTCTCCTAAGCATGAGCAATTCCCAAGAATCCAAAGCAAGAATTCCACAAAAAGGACAAAACACAACACAAAACAAACACACCAAAGCAATAAAACGATGGGTTGCCTCCCATCTAGCGCTAGGTTTAACGTCCTTTGCCGGACGGAACTCAAGGAGTTCACACTTCCCTTTCTTTGTCAATGTAGAGATCGGCCTTGTGCTCCACTAGATGTTCCTTTGCAAAAAGGCAACACCCCCATTTATCCTCTAGGAGTAGCTTTCCTCCTTCTTTGATTTCATTCACCGTAAGCACCTCTTTGGGTCTTTCAACACCAAGTAGCCGACTCCAATTTGATTCACACCACACTACTTGATCTCCTACTTCAAACTTTTCCTCCCTTTTCTCAAGTGGTGCCTTTTTCTCAATCAATACCCCCAAACTTGAGCTCTTTCTCACCTTCTTCCTTCTCTTGTTCTCCAGGGTCAAGCAAAGGGTCCTTTATCGATTTCTCCTTCCTACAATTATCAAGGGAAACACAAGACTTGTTAGAGATGATCTTACAAGAGGGAAGGAAATGCTCATTAACTAAAGGATGAGTAGAAGTAATAGGTGTAGAAACTTCCCTTTCAATGGAAGGGCATTCATCAACAATCTCTATGTATCCACACGTTTTCTTCTCTACCTTGCTTTGAGCAACCTCTTCCTCATGAACTCTTGTAAATGTAACTTCATTACCATTTGAGCTCAACTTAAGCTCCCCTTTCTCCACATTAATCATAGCCTTGCCCGTTGCAAGAAAAGGTCGACCAAGGATGATCGGTGCCTCAAGTTCCTCCTTCATGTCTAATACAATAAAATCCACCGGGAATATGAGTTTACCAACCCCTAATAACACATCTTCAATAATCCCAAATGGTTGAGCATATGATTGATCCGCTAATTGAAGATTGATGTTCGTAGGAATCACCTCCCCTAAATCCAATTGCTTGAACACGGACAATGGCATCACATTAATACTTTCTCCTAGATCACACAAGCCTTGAATGTTTACCTTCTCTCCAATCTCACATGGGATAATGAAGCTTCCGGGATCATTTTTCTTTTGTGGCAAGTGTCTCTCCAAGATTTCTTTGCATTCTTCCACTAGCTTGAGTATCCCCTTTTCATCCCAACTCCTTTTCTTGGACATAATTTCTCTCAAGAACTTCTTATAGTGTGGAACTTGTTCAAGGGCCTCCAAAAGTTTCTTCCTTGAAAATCTCCAAATTCTTGAAAATCTCTAAGAACTTACCAAACTCTTCATCAAGTTTCTTCCTCTCTAGTCTCTTTGGAAACGGAACCGGATTAGCCTTCATTGGAACTCCCCATTCATTCTTCGCTTTTTCTTCCTTCTTTGCATTTCCCCTTACTTTCACCTCTTCTTCACTTTTCTTCTCCTCCACAACCACTCTTTCTTGTCTCTCTTCTTCTTCTTCATTCACCACCTCTTCTTCAAACTCTCATTCTTTGGGCAATTTTGGACCTTCATAGCTAGTGCCACTCCTTAGCTTGATTGCACTACAAAACTCTTTAGGGTTAGGCTCGGTAGTGGATGGATACTTTCCTTTGTTTTGGAGATGGTCCACCGTAGACGAGAGCTTCCCAACCGTAGTAGCAAGTTGCCCTACTTGATGCTCGATCGTCTTGAAACGAGTGTCCATTTGCTTCCCTATATCATCAAGCCTTGAGTCATTAGCTTCCAATTTC
The DNA here is from genome assembly GCA_030762865.1 of Paraleonurus japonicus. Lineage (NCBI taxonomy): Eukaryota > Viridiplantae > Streptophyta > Magnoliopsida > Lamiales > Lamiaceae > Paraleonurus > Paraleonurus japonicus. The sequence continues at coordinate 15,853,243 of CM061059.1, forward strand.
TTCACAATCAACCCCAAAATCTCCTCCGTGGTAGCCTTTCCTTCATTGTTTGGAGCCTTTACACCCGGATCAAATCCGGGAGGAAATTGAACGGCGGCTCTCGGATTGGCATATGAAAAATTTTCGTGTCTCCTCCATGTATTCCCATTAAATTGAGCTTGCGGTTAAGGTTGATAGCTTCCTTGTGGCCTATTTTGGTAAGGCATTTGGTAAGGCCTTCCTCCTTGATAATTCCCTTGAAAGTTTCCTGCTTGATAGCCTCCTTGGAATAGAGGCCTACCCATATAACTCACTTCTTCAACCGGCAATGAACTTGGTCCAACATCAACATGGGGAACGGATGGACTCACACTTGCTTGACTTTGTGAAGTAGTAAGAGCTCCCAATCGGTCCATCATAGTCATCATCATACTCTTCATACTCTCGATTTCATCAACTTGTGACACTCTATGGTGTGCTCCTCTATTAACCGACACTTGGAATGAATCTTAAGCTATGTTCTCCATTATTTCATTCATTTGCCCCACAGTTTTAGACCAAATCGATCCATTAGCACAAGCATTCAAAAATGACCTATCCCCATCCGTCAAACCATTGCAAAAGTACATAATGGTTTGCTCCTCCGGAAAATCGTGTTGAGGACAATTGATAAGTAACATGCCATACCTCTCCTATGCCTCCGGTATCGTTTCCCCATTCTTTTGTCGGAAGTGGGAAATAGCCTCCTTAGCTTGCACGGTCTTCGACGGTGGATAAAACTTCATCAAAAATTTCTTCGACAACTCCTCCCATGTACGTACGGTCCCGGGCGGTAATGAATTAAGCCATGCTTTTGCTCTTCCTTTCAATGTAAAGGCAAAAAGCCTCAACTTCTTCGCATCTTCGGGTACCCCATGGTATTTTGTAGTGTCGGCAATCTCAAGAAATTGTGCCATATGTTGATGTGGGCACTCATTTTCATCTCTTCCTTCAAATTGCTTCTCCCTAAGCATTCTCACCAAAGCGGGACTTATCTCAAAGTTATTAGCATCTATCCTCGGCCTTGCTATCCCATCATAATGCTCTCTAGGTTGTGGTTCAAAGAATTCTCTCAACGGCCTTCCTTGAGGTGGTGGCTCATTTACGGGTTGTGGTTGGGCATTTGGTATGTGAGGTGGCTCATGATATCGTGGCTCTTGATTATACGGCATATGGGGATAGTATGGTGGAAATTGTTGTGGATGAAGTGGATAGTAGGGATATTGATGAGCTTGAGGTGGATAAGGATATGGATTTTGGTAGGGGTAATTTTGTGGTGGCATCCCTTGAGGGAAAGGGCCAACTTGAGCATGGAAATGATTCCCATTACCTCCATTTTCTACTCCTCCTTCTCCTTGTCCATTTACCTCCTCTACTTGAGGATCACCCACTAGTCTCTCCTCATGCCTTTGATCTTCTCCTTCCATAGCTTCCCTTCTTCTTCTCACACGATTTCTTCTCAACGTAGCCTCAATTTCTGGATTTAGTGGCAAGGGTGGAACACCACTCGATCTTGTTAGCATACACCTACAATGCCACAAATCCAAGTATCAAATTCAAACCAACAAAATCAACAAAAACAAAAACAAAAGCAACAAATAGCCACTTCAAACAATCCTCAAATCTCACTTATAGGTGCAAAAACTAACTCCCCGGCAACGGCGCCATTTGATTGGAGTGTATAGGGTAAGAGTTATTAAGACCAATCGATAAAATATCGAACCCAAGGGAGAAAGTATGCAAACGAAATTGAGGATAAGAGTTCTAAATGGCTAAAGTTGCAACAAGTTTTTGGACTAAATCTCTACAAAATGCAAAGAATTAAATGGCAAGATTATGCAAACAATCTATCAAACACCTAGAATGCAAGATCAAATATACTAAATTCAATGGGGGAATTGGGTGCAAGGGATAATCTCCATCAAGGAATCCATGATTAACAAGCTATGATTGTATCCAAGTGCAAATCAATCAAATTAGAAAGCATAAACCATCATGAAATTAATCACTCCATTAATATCACAATGCCTAATGTGAGTATCCTTAGTTCTTCCCATCTCTCAATGTAGAAGTACCCAATTCATACAATCATGCAAAATTGAAACCCGATTAACACCTAATCACGTTAGCTCAACTCTCGCCTATTGCTAGGGTGATCAACCATTAATCAAAAGAGACAATTTTTCATGAAGCACAATTAAGAATCACAATTAGGAAGCAAGCTAATTCAATTGATCACAGTTATCGATAATCATAGCATGAGGCAATCACTTCATCCCTAATTTCAATTATCCCAAGCACAAAGCTATTAGCCCATGGTGCTACAAGCAAAAGCCATGGGTAGAAAATCTAAGAAAGCAATTAACAATCTAATCACTACAAGCAATGAATTAAAGAGAATAAAGTGTAAGAACATCACCAATTGAACTTCAATAGACAAAAATAGGAATGATTAATCTTCTACAATGCTTCAATCCAACTTCAATTCTCCCAAATCACAGCTGCAATCTTCAGTTACAATCAATCAAACTACTAATCTAGTGGACTAAATGTAGAATCTAATCTAATTCTAACAATCTATGGCAATTACAATTGAATTCAAGCTACAAAATGCAAAATTCGCCCAAAGAACCTCCTAGAAACTGCTCTAAACTGCTAGAATCAAGATATGCTCTGTTTTGGCTTCAAATGGCTTTAAAACTGAATTTTTCGGTTTTGGGCACTCCTCGAGTCGAGCTTCAGGCCCTCGAGTCGAGGCCTAAGAGTCGCTAATACGTTCTTCAAATTATCGCCTGCCTCGAGTCGAGGCTCAGCCCTCGAGTCGAGGATCCTATAAGTTTCCCATCCCTCGACTCGAGGCTCCTCCCTCGAGTCGAGCTCACTGACTTTTTGAAAATCTTTCCCTCCAGCATGAACCTCGAGTCGAGGTCTATGCACCCTTGACCTGCGCTCGAGACCAGGGAGTTTTTATCGAGAAGGGCTCCGGGCCCGACCCCCGTTTTCATCCCGTATATTCGTCTTTTCATTCTAAGAATACCGGTACTCTCGGTTTGTCAAAATTCCACCGATTTACCTGCAAAACGGGCGAAAAACATCAAAATCTCACAAAGTAATACTTTTTAGGCAAAAGAGTGATACTTTTCACATTTAGGCACAAAAATCACACTTTAGCTCACTTTTTGCACTAAAATAGGCCTTAAAAACATGTATCAATTCACTCCAATCAGCACCCAATCCATACATTCATGCACAATTATAACCCGATTAATCCCGGATCACGTTAGCTCAACTCTCACCTATTGCTAGGGTGATCAAACATTAATCTAAAGAGATAATTATGCATGAAGCACAATGAGAATCACAATTAGGAAGCAATTTACTCAGTTGATCTCCAATCATCAACAATCATAGCATAATCAATCAAATCATCCTCAATTTCAATTAACCCAAGCACAAGAGAGTTAGCCCATGGTGCAAAGAGCAAAAACCATGGAAAGAAAATCTAATTGATCAAACACAAAGCAAATCACAACAATTAAAAAATTTGAAAAGACAATAGAGGAAGAACATCACCAATTGAATTAAATCCACAAAAAGAGGAATGCTTGAGTCTTCAATACAAATCTTCAAATGAAATACAATCTTGAATTGAGGAATCAACAATGATCTATTGCTAATTTAAAGCTAATCTAATCAACCACAATTGAAATTTAAATCTAATTCTACCTTCTACACTACCTATAATGGGAAATTGCCTTGGCGCCTAAGAAATCGCCCAAAAAATGCTACTAACTGCTCTATCTAAAGTTGTTCAAGTAATGCTCTGTTCCAGCCCTTAAATAGACGATTTTCCTGAAAATCCTCCCCCTCGAGTCGAAGCTCAGCCCTCGACTTGAGGCATCCCAATTTTTCCAATCCCTCGACTCGAGGCTCAGCCCTCGAGTCGAGGCTGCTTTATTTTTTTGATTTTCATCCTTTAGTCTTCAAGCTCGAGTCGAGGCCTCTGGCCCTCAATCAGAGGTCGAGACCAGGGCATTTTCTCGGCCGGGGCTCTGCCTTTGACCCCTGTTTTCGTCCGTCTCGTTCGTCTCTTCATCCTAGGAATACCGGTACTCTCGGTTTAGCCAAATTCCACTGATTTACCTAGAAAACGGACAAAAAATATAAATAATCTCACATGTAATACTTTTTAGGAAAAATGGTGATACTCTACACATTTATGCATAAAAACTAACACTTTGGATCACTTTTTGCACTCAAATAAGCCTAAAAATCATGCATCAATTCACTCCAATCATAGCTCTTTCTCAGCTTCATGTTCAGATTCAGTGGATTCAGACGCATGTGTCCTTCGTCTGATCCTTCTCAAGACTCTCTGTGATTTCGATAGCTCTTTCTCAGTTTCGTGTTTAGATTTAGTGGATTCAGACGACTGCGTCCTTTGTCTGATCCTTCTCAAGACTCTCTGTGATTTCTCATCAGCAGCTTTCTTCCTGGCTTCCTCAGCTTTCAGTAGCTCCTCAGACAGTTCTTCTATTTTTAAGTTTAAGGCTAGGATTTTGTCATCTTGAACGTCCACTCTTTTCTTGAGCTCACTATCTTCCCCCTTTTTAACAACAGCAAAGCAGGTATTGCAGATAGTGGCTACTTGTTCGATTTGGCCCAGCAGTTCATTTCTGACTAATCCTGTTTTCTGATCCAGCTGATCATACCTTTTCCTCTGAGCTACCTCAGCATACCTAAATTCGCCTTCTAAGTATTGCTTGAGGATGTTTGTTTGTCTATCTTTTTCCATAGCCAATGTCATCCTCAAAACTTGCTTAAAGGAAGCCTCATTTTCTCTCCAAGACTCCTTAACCTGGTCTTCTACAGTATCTCTTATTTCATGGTATACATTGAGTACGTACTGTTTGACCCAGGCCTCTTGAGCTCTTTCTTCTTCGGCTACTTGCTGCTTAACTTTAGCCATCTGTTCGTCATGTCTGATTCCTGAAAAATGGAGGTCTATCTTGGTTTTTTCATGAACCGCAACCTCTATATTCTCCTTGATGGATGATGATATGACGCTCGGAACCAGACGAAGAGCACTTAGACAAGTCTTCTTCAAATTTGAAACCTCCTCCTTTAAGGCTTCAACTTCGGATGCAGATGCAGAGATTGAAGGCAGTGCAATCTCCTTAGATGGAGAAGACAGGGTTAAGTCTATCTCCTCAATAGGCGTTTCAGCTTCAACAGCAGCTGGAGGAGAATCTGCCCAGTGTACTTTTTGGATTGGCATCTCTGATTCTACCTCAGCTGGCTCTTGCCCTTCCATCTGCTCTGCTTATGCCTCCCTAGTTGTATCCATCTCAACTAGCTCATCGACATCTCCACCAATAGCCTTTTCCACTCGTACTTCTTCCAACCTTTCCTCGGTCTCCTCTCCATCTTTTTCCCTTTTTGACTCCTCAGCCTTTTCTTTCTCCTCTACTCCAACCATCTTTTCTTCCTCAGCTTCATTTTCCTTTACCTCCTCTGGTTGCATGTCTCCAAGGTATACTCTTTGCAGGATGTAATCGTAGAACTTATCCTCAGACAGGATTTCTAAGAATGATTTCAGACCAGCTTTCTTGAGGACTTCTTTCTCCCAGATGGATAGGTTATTCCCACCTGCCTCTGCTATAAGAATAGCTGCCTCTTCAAATGATCCTGTCCTTATTTTCTGCAACAACCAGACATCAATGAGTTCTCCTAGTAGATCAGGTCCATCTACTAGGGCTGATTCCTTCTTCAGCAAGAATTTCTTTCCCAGAATTCTGAGTGAGAACTCAGTCGCTCCCATCTCTCCAGAGGGATTAGGAAGATGAAGGTATAGGTTGGGTTCTGTTTGAGATGAGGATAGAAAGGAAAATGGGTCATCTGTGAGTTGGGGTTGGGTTGGACTTTTGGGAGTAGACCGTTTTAGAGGCTCTGAGGCAACGGTCTTGCCTGCCTCCTCATCGCCAGGATAAGATGTGGATGGTTGGGGTTCTGCATCTTCAGATGAGGAAGAAGATGATGATGATTGGGCTGCCTCCTCAGGTTCATCTCCAGATGAGATAACCATCCTTTCTACTTGTCCAGAAATACCGGCTGCCTCAGTTGAGACACTTCCCCCTTGGGAAGCTGTCTTCTCCACCTCCTCCTCTGCATCTTCCTCCGTCTCTGCAGATGAAGACTCATGGCTTTCCCAGCCCTTCTTCTTGGTGCTGGTGGTGGAGCAGGGACATCCTCGTCTCCTTCCAAGTCAGAAGGCCCAAAAATCTTCTCATCCTTGATGAGCAAGCCCTTCTGTTTTGTGAACTTTTTAACACCCTCCTCCCAGTTGAGGTTGTCTGCTCCTAGCTTGCTTTCAAGGATGATGGTGATCCTACTTGTAATATTTTTCAGGGACCACCTCATCAACTTCTTTGAGATTGAAGTTTTTATGAACCTCTTTCTCTCCTCCATCATCCTAGAAAACACAACCCTAGCCCAATTGATTTTGGCTCCATCGATTATAGCCCTAAGACAGCACAGCCTTGGCTTTGTCAAGCCATCATGGCTTTGTTGTTCACCTAAAATACACTTTGTTAATATCAGCATTAACAACCTGTATCGTCGTTTCATCATCGGCCTCTTCAAATTTGTCATTGTATTCTGATGTGATCTTCTCGCCATCAATCGGAAACTCTCCAAATACTCATTCGCCTTGTAAGTGAAAAGATTTTCACCTACTGTACTGAGTCCAAAAATCTCACCTAAATCCTCAATAGAAACTACCACCTTCTCCTTCTTTCCATTAGTTCGAACTCTTGATTCTAAACTAGTTTCTGTTGTCTTTGCCCTTGTAAGAAATTCAATAGAAAGGTCATCGAGGGTTTTGTTTCTCGAAGGCTTCATCGTACAGTATTGTTTTAATCCCCTTGACTCTAGTAACTGTAGAATCTCTCTGGTTTCAAGGTCAGTGGATACTTCCTATTCTACGTACATCTCCGATTTAGTTTTATCTCTGATAGAACTGAGATGATATTCGAACTTGATTTTCGGTTTCTTAGTATCCGCCATTGTTGAGAGTGTAAAGGTTTTTGAGAGGGAAAGGAAAATTTGAGAGAAATATGAATAGGTTTAGTATGTGCGTAAATGAAAAAATATGCACAGGTTCTCCTATTTATATGGAAGGAGTATAATAAATAATTATAAAACTCATAATTGACTGAAAAAGTGTAAATTTAGACTTTTGTGTCACCATAAATGCAATTATGACAATTAATTTTGAAAAGCAGAGAGAATAATATTAAATATGTCGCGCATGAACTGTTGACGATTCATATTTCAGAAACCGCCTCCAATTCTGGTGCGTGAATGTTACCCAGCGTATTTCAAAATTTAATTTGATAAAATTTCGGGTCCGTAGTAACTTCTTCTGACACAGAGTAACTTATTTTTCTTTACTTTTCAGTTAATTGGAAAGATAAAATGACAAGTACACATATTTTAATAAAAACAAAATCAGAACCCTTATCTTTTATTTTGAAATAACAAAACAATTTTAAAGAATCAACTGAGTAAATTCATTTTTGAATAAATAATACAATTATGATATTAATTTCACATATTGATTATATGAACTAATATGCATAATTTTTATTATAAAAGAAAAGGTTAGAAAACACTTCCTGATATTTCCACTTTGTCTGGATTGATTGTAAACATTATCTGTTCTTATGAATATCCAGATAAGAAGCTTTTGTCATATGATGGAAAATGTTTACCAGACATAATTTCTCCTGAAATCAAAGACACTGAAACAACTCATTAGTAACCTTTGTGAGTAACTCAGACAAGGTACATATACTCATCTGTTTGTTTATGACAGACGACTACAATGTATTTGTCTGAATTACTTCATGTCAGATAAGTAAGTATCAAGTTGGTCTAAGATCAATAGATTAATCCTTGATTCTTGATTCCTTTTATGGAGATCAATGGTATCAGCTCTGTGATTATCCATATGATCCTCTACTCGTCTGATACTTCTTTCTAGACATAGTAAAATAATCGAGAGAGATGAAGAAAAAACATAAGATGAGATTATAGATTAACTAAAGAAGCATCTAATAATCATAACACTACGGATAATTCCTTGAACCTTGTCTCTGCTAAAGGTTTTGTCAAGATATCAGCTCTTTGAAAACCAGTCAAAATCTTTTCAAGTCTGATGTCACCTTTCTCAACATGATCTCGAATGAAGTGATGTCTTATGTCAACATGCTTGCACCTGGTATATAAGACTGGGTTCTGGGTAATAGTTATGGCACTATTACTATCACAAAAGATTGGTACATCTCTAGTGATAATGTGATTAGAGTGTATAGGGTAAGAGTTATTAAGACCAATCAACAAAATATCGAACCCAAGGGAGAAAGTATGCAAACAAAATTGAGGATAAGAGTTCTAAATGGCTAAAGTTGCAACAAGTTTTTGGACTAAATCTCTACAAAATGCAAAGAATTAAATGGCAAGATTATGCAAACAATCTATCAAACACCTAGAATGCAAGATCAAATATACTAAATTCAATGGGGGAATTGGGTGCAAGGGATAATCTCCATCAAGGAATCCATGATTAACAAGCTATGATTGTATCTAAGTGCAAATCAATCAAATTAGAAAGCATAAACCATCATGAAATTAATCACTCCATTATATCACAATGCCTAATGTGAGTATCCTTAGTTCTTCCCATCTCTCAATGTAGAAGTACCCAATTCATACAATCATGCAAAATTGAAACCCGATTAACACCTAATCACGTTAGCTCAACTCTCGCCTATTGCTAGGGTGATCAACCATTAATCAAAAGAGACAATTTTTCATGAAGCACAATTAAGAATCACAATTAGGAAGCAAGCTAATTCAATTGATCACAGTTATCAATAATCATAGCATGAGGCAATCACTTCATCCCTAATTTCAATTATCCCAAGCACAAAGCTATTAGCCCATGGTGCTACAAGCAAAAGCCATGGGTAGAAAATCTAAGAAAGCAATTAACAATCTAATCACTACAAGCAATGAATTATAGAGAATAAAGTGTAAGAACATCACCAATTGAACTTCAATAGACAAAAATAGGAATGATTAATCTTCTACAATGCTTCAATCCAACTTCAATTCTCCCAAATCACAGCTGCAATCTTCAGTTACAATCAATCAAACTACTAATCTAGTGGACTAAATGTAGAATCTAATCTAATTCTAACAATCTATGGCAATTACAATTGAATTCAAGCTACAAAATGCAAAATTCGCCCAAAGAACCTCCTAGAAACTGCTCTAAACTGCTAGAATTCAGATATGCTCTGTTTTGGCTTCAAATGGCTTTAAAACTGAATTTTTCAGTTTTGGGCACTCCTCGCGTCGAGCTTCAGGCCCTCGAGTCGAGGCCTGAGAGTCGCTAACACGCTTCTTCAAAATATCGCCTGCCTCGAGTCGAGGCTCAGCCCTCGAGTCGAGGATCTTGCAAATTCCCCATCCCTCGACTCGAGGCTCCTCCCTCGACTCGAGCTCGCTGACTTTTTCAAAATCTTTCCCTCCAGCATGAACCTCGAGTCGAGGTCTGTGCACCCTCGACCTGTGCTCGAGACCAGGGAATTTTTATCGAGAAGGGCTTCGGGCCCGACCCCCGTTTTCGTCCCGTATGTTCGTCTTTTCATTCTAAGAATACCGATACTCTCGGTTTGGCAAAATTCCACCGATTTACCTACAAAATGGGCGAAAAACATCAAAAGCTCACAAAGTAATACTTTTTAGGCAAAAGATTGATACTTTTCACATTTAGGCACAAAAATCACACTTTAGCTCACTTTTTGCACTAAAATAGGCCCTAAAAACATGCATCAATTCACTTCAATCATAATGTTATAGTCCTAGCTGTTGACTAATCCAGATGAGCTGTGAACAACAACTCCCAGCTGCCATATACTCAGCTTCAGTAGTAAAAGTAGCTACAGAGGTTTATTTCTTAGAAAACCATGAAACCAACTTACTTCCCATAAATTGGCAAGTTCCAGATGTAGATTTCCTATCTATCTTACACCCACCAAAGTCTGAATCTGAGTATCCTGACAACTCGAAATTGTCATCAGCTGGATACCACAGTCCAACATTAACTGTACCTTTTAGGAATTTAAGAATCTTCTTGGCTGCCTCAAGATGACTCTTCTTTGGTTTAGCTTGTAAGCGTGCGCAGACTCCTATTTCAAAAGAAATATCAGGTCTACTAGCAGTTAAATATATTAACGAACCTATTAAACCTCGATATTCTATTTGATCTGTGTCCTCCCCTTTATCATCTGGATCCATTGAAAAGTTTGTTATCATTAGTATCTTAGCTTCTCGGCTGGTACCTATTCCAAATTTTTCAATAAGATATTTTGTGTATTTGGCTTGATTTATGAATATCCCCTTTTTAGTCTGCTTGACTTGAAGTCCAAGGAAGTAAGTCATCTCTCCCATCATGGACATTTCAAACCTATTCTTCATAAGATGACTAAATTCTTCACACAAAGATGTGTTAGTTGATCCAAAAATGATATCATCAACATAAATCTGAACTAATAAAAGATCACTACCAAACTCTTTTCTAAACAAAGTTCTATCAATTTTACCTTTTGCAAAACTATTTTGAATTAAATAATCAGACAAAGTATCATACAATGCTCTAGGTGCTTGTTTAAGTCCATATAGAACTTTCCTTAATCTATAGACCTTGTCTCCTTTGACAAAGCCTGGAGGTTGCTCTACATAAACTTCTTCAGCTAAGATTTCATTAAGAAATGCTGACTTAACATCCATTTGAAAAACTATAAATCTTTTAAAAGCATCATAAGCTAAGAACAATCTTATGGCTTCCAGACGAGCTACTGGTGTAAAGGTTTCATCATAATCAATCCCCTCTGATTGTGAATAACTTTGAGCAACTAGTCTGGCTTTGTTTCTCACCACAATATTGTTCTCATCTCTTTTATTTTTAAAGACCCATTTCGTTCCAATGACTTTTTGATAATGAGGCCTGTCAACAAGCTCCCACACATCTTGTCTTTGAAACTGATTTAGTTCTTTTTGCATGGCGTTAATCCAGTTGGAATCAGTTAGAGCCTCAATAATAGACTTAGGTTCAAGTAATGAGACATAGCAACTGAACATACAATCTTGATTTAGTTGTGTCCTTGTCTGGACTCCAGATCAGAGTCTAAATCTCCAATTATTAGTTCAGCTGGATGATAAGACATTACTTTCTTACCCTTGTCTTTTACTATGGATGAAGTTTTGTCTGAAGTATCTATTTCAAATGATTCTGTCTTATCTTTAGATGCATCTTCTTGATCATCTGTGGTATTGGTATTCTGATCAGCTGGTGTAGAAGAACTTTTAGGTTCTTTTTCTTTGCTTGAATCTGGTTCTTCCTCTTCGTCTGAGTCTGATTCCTGTTCATAGAACTTTACAACTGATCTTTTAATAGTCATCTTGTTCAGATCTTCTGATATCTTTGTGATGTCATCTGTTTTACTAGACTCAAAATTGGATTCATCAAATACAACATGCTGTTAGATCAAGTAAAGTTTTGATGAGTTAAAAGATCAATCCAGATGAACACACAATTAATAAGAAAAGCTGAGATCAGGTGCTCATACTAGGCTGATCAGACTAGGTCAAGGACTGGTTAAGTCAGCTGGAGATCGGAAGTTGAAAGTCATCTGGAGACAAGCTCAAGTCTAGTCATCTGCAGGAGACAATTATGAAGAGCTCAGACGAGGTCAAGACAAGCTAAGTAGAATAAGAAAAACGAGTCTTCACCAAGTCAGGTGCAGACGATTAGAAGAAATCAGCTAAGGTCAAGAGCATTTTTCAAGATTAAGTTTGTTAAAGCAGTTTCCAGTTTGTTAGAACTGACTAATAAACTAACTGTCTTTTCAGACTTATAAATAGGTCTAGTTTTATTTTTCAACACACTTATGCAAATTTGATTTTTCACGCCATTCACTATTCAGATTTCAATCTCAATTCACAAGTGTTTTCGAAAGAGTTTTCAAAAGTTTCAAGTGTTTATAGAACACTTCTCCTGTAATCTTCAAAATCCATTATTCACTGTAATTGTTAGATTAACTAGAAGGAGTTAGGAGTACTTTGAAGATTTGAAGAAAGTTGTAAGTTGTAAGCTGTGAAGTAAGAAAGTAGTAAGCAGGTCCCTTCTTCAAGTTGGTGAAGGAGAGTGGATGTAGGATTGTTATAATCTGAACCACTATAAAATCTGGTGTTCTTTACTGCTTTTATTTACTTATCTATTCTATTTCCAATTTATTGTTCAAAGATTAATTTCAGAATCAAAGTTAAAATCTGAATATCAGTTTGCTTTTGATCTTAATAAAGTTGAGTTTAATATTGAATTTCTGCTGTGTTAATCTGGTACTTTGAATAAATTTTTGAAAGATTTTGAAAATCTGAAAAATCTATTCAACCCCCCCTTTAGATTTTTCGTAGAAGGCTGATACACGTTTTACCTAATCTGCTCAACTAATCGGGACCAACAAGTGGTATCAGAGTAGTGTTAAGCTGTTCTGATATTGATTTTAGGTCTTAACTAAGATTCTGAAATTTTCTTGATTTTCTTCATCTTCTTAGTTGTTACTAACTGTGCTACTAACAAGTTTGTGGAGTGTGTTGTTTCTTTATCTCATCATGTCTTCAGGCAAGAGCAAGAAATCCAGAAATCTACCTGAATTTTCAATTGAAGATTATGATTATTGGAAAATCAGGATGGAAAATCATCTCAAGGCTATCCATGATAGGATGGAGGAGGTTCTTGAAGAAGGACCTATAAAATTTTATCATGGAGGCACTAGCAGTGGTACTAAATCAGCTGAATCCAGAACCAGACAAGAGAAAAAGAGCTCAGAACTGACAAATGATGAGAGGAAAATCCACAACCTAGATCAAGTAGCTCGAACTGAAATCATTGAGACTCTGAGTAAAGACTGGATTGAGAAGGTTAAAAGATGCAAAACAGCTAAAGAAATGTGGCAAACTTTGGCAAATGTCTGTGAAGGGTCAGACCAAGTAAAGGAGAATAAGTTGCAGTCTGTTTTACACGCCTTTGATACATTCAAGATGAAGGAAAATGAATCTGTGGATCAGCTAGATGTAAGGTTGACGAATCTCCTCAACAAAGCAGCTGATTTGGGAAAGAACTATACAGAGAAGGAGATTAATAACAAGATACTGAGATCATTAACCAAGAGATGGAGAGAAAAATCCAATATCCTTAACGCAACTCAAAATTTATCTTCTATTACTCACCATACCTTATTCTCTCATCTTAAAGCTTTAGAGTATGATATTCAAATAGAAGATGAAGAGGATGAGATGGAGTCGAGCACCTCATCCAAGTCTGTTGCCTTTGTCAGCAAAGAAGACAAGATGTCAACTGAGTCTGTAGGAGCCGACCTATCTCTGAAGGAGCAGATGGCTCTGCTCACCAAAAGGTATGACAAATTAAGAATGAAGTATAAATGAAATAAATTGAGATTTGCAGGTAAGGACAGATCGAGATCCAAATCAAGAAGAAAGGAAGATGAGTCTACAGATGATGACAAAAGCAGGAGCCAGACGAGAAGATTCAGATCACCTGTCAAAAGAAATCCTTCCAGCCCTAAATCAGACAGGAGTGACATTTGCTACACATGCAACAAGCCAGGACACTTCAGCTATGATTGTCCTCAACTAACTCCTAAAGAAAGGGAAGAGAAAAGGAAAGGAAAAAGAGAGACAGGAGATTTGCAGATCAAAGGGCTCTGTTGGCTGAAGAAAAGGAGTCAAGAAAATCATCATCATCATCATCCTCATCTGATTTCGGATCAGATGATGAAATCTGTCTCATGGCTAAAGAGGTAGTCTATTATTCATCTTCTGATAATGATTCCTGTCAGTCTGCATCTGATAATGATCAAACTGTTATTCATGAATTATTGAGAGACTTAAAGACATCTCTGGCTGCTTATAAACAGCTAGAGATAGAGAATGTGGCTTTAAAGGATCAAATTCAAATTCTAATTAAAGGGAAGCAGGTGATGAACTATCCAGAAACTGAGAAACATTCTGAGGCTAGTACATCAGCCAGCTTACCTGAAAGATTAGAAAGTGAATTGAAAACTTTAAAAGACAAATTTGAATCAATCTATGCTGAAAATGAATTAATTAAGAAAGACAATGAGAAGCTAGTCTTCAAAATTAGTCAACTTAATAATTCACAATCAGCAATAGATCACATCTTTAATACATCTAAAAAATTCCATGACAAAACAGGTCTTGGTTATGATAGAAATAGTAAATCAGATATACAAAACCTAGGAAATTTGTAAAAGCATCTGATCAATCAAAAGAGGTAAAAATTGGTCCTTGGAAACCAATTAGTCAAGTAAGGACGTCATCTCCCAGCTTGAAAACAAAAATTCAGCTGAGGTCTCCTTATAAGACTAAGAGAAATACAAGAACCAAAATAATAAGAAGAAATTCTTATTATAATCCTTTTGATGGGAGAAGCAGATGTTATCCCACATTTCCTAAGTTTAGAAAAATTACTAAATCTGAATACAACAAGTTATCATTTAAAAGCGATACAATTGTAGACAGATTTGGTAGAGAGACCAAGTCTGATTTATTATTTGGAGATGAGATCTTTATCTGGTTACCTAAAGTGATGCTTGAACTTCAAGGACCCAAGATCACTAGGGTACCTTATAACTAATCTGTTTTTCAGGATTCACAGGGATCATCACTCAAGGAAGAGATCTTAGCTTCCATATGGTACATTGATAGTGGTTGTTCACAACACATGACTTATAACAAGAGGCTGTTATCAAATTTCCAAAGCATTGATGGTCCAAGAGTATTATTTGGAGACAATAATTGTGGTCAGACTAAAGGAGTAGGTACTCTGATTATCAAGGATATTCAGGTATCTGAGGTATATTTTGTTGAAGGTTTGAAACATAATCTGCTATCTGTTTCCCAGCTTTGTGATAAAGGTTTTCTTGTCAAATTTTCTAAGGATAAGTGTGATATCTTAGATAATTCCTCAGATAAGGTACTTTTAACTGGCTTCAGACATGGTAATGTCTATGTGGCCAACTTTAATAGTTGTCCTAAAGATACTTGTCTGTTAGCTAAGGGTGGAAATGACCTCAGCTGGCTATGGCACAAGAGGCTTAGTCATCTGAACTTCAAGACCCTTAGTAAGCTGGCTAAAAAGAACCTTGTTAAGGGATTACCTGAGAAACTTTTATCTACTGATCTTAAATGTGATGCTTGTTAGAAAGGTAAACAGCCTAGACACTAATTTAAGAGTATTAACACCTCTTCATCTGAAAGAGTTTTACAACTACTTCATCTGGATCTGTTTGGACCTGTTTCTCCTCTCAGTTTCAGTGGAAGTAAATATACTCTTGTTGTAGTAGATGACTTTTCTAGATACACTTGGGTTATATTTCTCTTCAAGAAAAATGAAACTATAAACAAGATCCCTGATCTGTTCAGACAGATTCAGAATGAAAATGGTGTTAATATTATTAAAATAAGAAGTGATAAGGGCACAAAATTTTTGAATTCTTGTTTATCTAACTTTCTCAATGAGTGTTGAATTATTCATGAGACATCTTCAGCAACAACTCCTCAACAAAATGGAGTGGTTGAAAGAAGGAATAGAACCTTGAAGGAAGCAGCCAGGAGCATGTTAGCTGAGTATGAAACCCCTCACAGGTTCTGGGCTGAAGCCATCAACACAGCTTGTTATACCCAGAACAGGTGCTTGTTTGTTAAAGACAAGGGTAAGACTCCATATGAGATTTGGAAGGGTAAGATTCCAAGAATCTCATATTTCAGAGCTTTTGGTTGTAAGTGTTTTATCCATAACAATGAGAAATCTAAGTTGAGAACTTTTGATGCTAAGGCAGCTGATGGAATATTCTTGGGATATTCCAACACTTCAAAGGCATTTAGAGTTTTTAACAAGACAACCCTTTGTGTGGAGGAAACCCCTCATGTTGTTTTTGATGAGTTATATTCCTTCTCAGATAAAGTGAATCAAATTTCTGAATGTCTAGATAAGATTGAACTATCCAAGACTAAACATAGAACTGTCTATCTACCTAGTCTTGATTCAGACTCAGATGAAGAAGAATCCCCATCTGATAATCAGAAGACAACTTCTGATCAGACTCCATCAGAACAGACACCCTTGACATCAGCTGATCAGCGGGGGTCAGCTGATGAAGGGGGAACGTCAGCTGAGGTAGAGTCAGAGGAGTTGCCTATTGAGACTCAAGATGAGGATCCTTCTCCTCATATAGGCAAAAGGATGAGAAGCTACCATCCATCTGATCAGATTATAGGAGACCCATCTAGTAATGTGCAGACACGAATGATGCTGGACTCTGAAAGTCTGTTCAGCTATTATGTGTCGCTTCTTGAACCCAAGTCTATTGAGGAAGCTCTATCTGATCCAAATTGGATAACTGCCATGCAGGAGGAACTGGATCAGTTTGAAAGGCAAAATGTTTGGGAATTAGTGGAAAGACCCTTACATAGAAAGATTATAGGCACCAAATGGGTGTTCAAAAACAAAACAGATGAGAACAACATTATTGTTCGTAATAAGGCAAGATTGGTAGCTCAAGGTTACTCATATTCTAAGGGGATAGACTATGATGAAACCTATGCTCCAGTTGCCAGATTAGAAGCAATAAGGTTGTTCTTGGCATTTGCTGCATATAAATCTTTCAAAGTCTTCAAATGGATGTTAAGTCTGCCTTCCTTAATGGTGTGTTGCTTGAGGAAGTCTATGTGGAGCAGCCTCCTGGGTTTAAGATCAATAACAAGGTCTATAAACTCAACAAAGCTCCATATGGACTGAAACAAGCTCCCAGAGCTTGGTATGATACCTTATCTGATTTCTTGACATCAAATGGTTTTTCAAAAGGTAAGATTGATAGAACTTTGTTTAGAAAGGAAGTAGATGGTAACATCTTATTAGTTCAAATTTATGTAGATGACATAGTCTTTTGTTCACCTAATCTGAAATTATGTGAAGAGTTTAGTATTCTCATGAAAAATAGGTTTGAAATGTCAATGATGGGTGAATTAACATACTTTCTAGGCTTACAGATTAAACAGATGAGTAAGGGTATTTTTATACATCAGTCTAAATATGTTAAGGATCTGATTGAGAAATTTGGGATGACTACTAGCAGAGAAGTTAAAATACCTATGGCAACTAACTTCTCTATGGATTCAGATGAGCAAGGGATACCCACAGATGCAACGGAGTATCGTGGACTGATTGGATCTCTTCTTTATCTCACTGCAAGTAGGCCAGACATAGCCTTTGCAGTTGGGGTATGTGCAAGATTCCAGTCTAATCCCAAGAAAACTCATCTGGAGTCTGCTAAATATCTCAAAGGAACCTTGCAAGTAGGGTTATGGTACCCAACTGATGACAAATTTGAGCTGACAGGTTATTCAGATTCAGACTTTGGGGGATGTAAGATTGATAGGAAATCCACTTCAGGAACTTGTCAATTCTTAGGCAACAAATTAATTTCTTGGTTATCTAAGAAACAGACGTCTATTGCCACCTCCACAACTGAAGCTGAATACATGGCAGCTGGAAGTTGTTGCTCTCAACTTCTCTGGATTAGTCAATAGTTTAGAGATTATAATATTCAAACATCAGCTGTTCCTATTTACTGTGATAGTAATAGTGCAATAGCTATGACTTACAATCCTGTTCTGCATTCTAGATGTAAGCATATAGACATTAGGCATCATTTCATTAGAGATCATGTGGAGAAAAATGACATTAGGATTGAGAAGATAGCCACTGAATCACAAAGAACAGACATTCTTACAAAACCATTGGCTGTGTCTAGGTTTAAAGAATTATGCTTAGAATTAGGATTACTTGATGCATCTTTATCTGATTTTTAAATTGCTTGCATCTGATAAATGTATTCCTTATTTCTGGTCATTTCTTTTCTTTAAATTAATGTCTAGAAAGAATTATCAGACTAGATATGAGTCAAAGGACTATCAGGTAGCTGATATCATTGATTTCCTTTTTAGGAATCAAGAATCAAGGATTAATCATATTGACCTTATCTGATTTGATGATTACTTATCTTACATTCGGTAAATCAGACTAGGGCACAATAGTCACCTGATTTCTAGAAAACAGATGACTATCTGCACCCTATCTAATCTACCTCAGCTACTAATAGTTTTGATGAGTTTGCTTGCAGGAACAGGTATACCAGCTTTGTCTCTTAATCTTTTCAATCAGAAAACCCTCACCTTTATTTTTCCTCAAAAATTTTATTTTCAAATATCTTTCATAAGTTTGCTTATTTCAAAATAATCTGTACTAGTGACTAAACTAAAAATACTGTGTTAAGTATTGTTTTAAAAATTGTGTTTTTCAAAATCAGACTAGGAGAATTTTTTTCGAAAATACAAGACAAGGTCACTTTGACCAAGTCTGGTATTAATCTAGTCTGAAATAGAAAACCTATTTGCAAAGAAAGGCATCTCATTGCTTATGCCAGGTATACTAATTACTTCTGATAAAGCAAGTCTATTAGCCGTCTAATTCGTAGGTTAAACGGTTACTTTTTACGCAATTCAAGACGCGTAGAAGCCACGCGCCTGAATTCGAAGCGATTTTCTCGCTAAACCGTCGATGTTTTACACGCGCTTTTTAATCAACGGTTTAAAATTAAAACTCTGAGATCGTGCCACGTATCGTCTACCCAACTTTCCCTCTCTCTCACCTTCGTTTAAAAACTTACCTTCTTCATTTTTTTAAAAATTTTACTTTCACATTCCCCTGTTCAGAAATTTACTGAAAATTTTCAATCTCTCAAAAATCTTTCAATGGCTTCTTCTTCTTCTCAAATGCCAAAACCCCCTACTTTTATATAACCTCTGCCAAATCGGATTTCAAAATGATTTCAGAAACTGTCAAAAACAAACTCAAAGCTGAGATGTTTGTAGATTTTGACACTACAAACGACAGAGAATCCAGGGAGATCATTAAGTTATTAGAAGCCTCAAGACTCAGAGGGTTCTGTTCGTTCAAATCCCCAGAAAACAAAACGGCAGATTTTCTGGGAGCGGAGTTTCTTGCCAAAAGCGTATTTACAGAGAATGGTTTCAAAACCAATGTTGAAGGTACTCAACTTGAATATTCGAAGGAGAATATTGCAAGGATTCTAGATACCTCGATGGAAGGAGTAAATCCTCTGACGTATAAGGAGGATGAATGGGAGGAGTCATTTGACCTTTTTGTAAGGATTACCTACAGAGGGGTAAGGAGAGATTTGAAGAAACATATGCTGAGAAGGAAATTTAGGCTGCTCATGACAATCGTGACCAAATCAATCCTAGGAGATCAAAGCTCCCATGATGGAGTGACAAAGTCACGTTTGTGCTGTATGAGGGCCATTTTTGATGGAGTGCGAGTAGATTGGGTTGATGTGTTGTTTAGGAGGCTGAAGGAGAAGAAGCTGAGGTTGTTGTTTAACCCTGATGGAGGTGACTTGACAGTTTCTTCAACTGTGAGTTTGTTTAACAAAATCACAGTGTTGATGCAAGGTCTAAACAAGAGGTTCGAGACAAGGGAAGGGCTGAAAAAGTATTCTAAGCAGAAAGGCTTGTTGACAAAGAATGAAAGGATTGGTGCATTGCCTGACTCTGATGATGAGTCAGATGATGCGAGGAGACAGAGAAAGCAAGAAGCAGCCGCAGTGGCTCAGAGGCAGGCAGCTGAACCTCAGGTTCCAGCAGCTGAGGCTGCTGAGCCTGCGACAGAAGCTCAACCAGCCGAGGATCCAGCTGTAATCGAAGTGACAGCTAAGGAGGTAGCAACTACAGTGAGGTCCCCCAGGAGGAGGTCGAGGAGGAGGCTTGTCAAAGCTTCAGAGAAAAATGCATCTGCTGAGCCATCTGAAGCTGCTACCAGCCAACAGTCAGACGAGGACTCTGATGAAGACAATCAATTCATTCTTCAGAGGGGGTCCTCCAGGACATCTGAATCCTCGGGCAGCTCTGGTCGTCAGACGGAAGCCTCTACCTTACTTCCTGAAGAGGTTCCAGTGTTGGAGATTGCAGCTGAGGTTGCAAAGCTAGACGTTTCTTCTTCTCCAGCCAAGGAAGCTGCACTCTCTCTCATTCAGGAGGAAGGTATCAATTCATCTCTCTCTCTTACATAATCCCCACCTGGCAATGAAGAGGTGTGCCCGGCTGGCACCTCCGAGCCTCTACAACAGCCACAGTTGCCCCAAACTATCAGTCCAACTCCCACAGTCCAAACACAAACTGAACTCACCACAACCCCATCTGAAACTATCCCCTCCACCACCCAACCTGAAACCACCCCCACCCCATCCATCATCCCACAAATTGACAACCTACCTCATCTACCCTAACCCCATCTGAAACTCAACCTTCCACTTCTCCAACACAAACCACACCTCCACCAGAGATAGACATAACTTCCTACTCCTTCCTGGAGGATATCCAGATGAGCTCACCAATCCTTCTCCCCCAAATTTCTGAACCCCACACTCCCACTTCCTCCTCATTCGAATCCTCTTCTGAGGATGAGGACAGTGACTTGAGCCCCACCTCAGCCATCACTTCCATCATAGCTCAAATGGAGAAGAAGATGAAACAAGCTTTTGAGAAAAAGATGAAGAAGAGAACGAAGAAGATGGTGAAGGCAGTCACTGAGGCAATGATCTCTAACATGAGGGAAGTAGAGGTAAATCTAACTCAAAAGATTACTTCTATTACTAACTCTGTTCTTGCTGAGAAGGTGAAAGCCTTGGAGGAGGAGGTGCAAGGGCTGAAAAATCAGGTTACAGATTACAACGTAATAGTGGTGGATTCATTGGCTCTGGACAAGTCAGACTTCTGAGTAAAATGCAAAGATCTGGAGACAAAGCTGACTTCCTTAGCTGATGAACTGAAAAAGGGGGAAGAGGAGGTGAAAGAAAGAGAGCAGGCCCTCACAGCTGTGGTAAATAAGACGAAGAAAGAAGTTGATACAAAAGCCAGCACAGCTGAGCTGGAGGCAGCCAGGGAGGAAGCTCAAATCAAATCCGATGAGCTGGCTGCACTTCAGCTGAGGGTCAGCCAACTGGAGGAAGCCTTGAAGGAGGATGAGGCGAGGAGGAAGAAGGAAGAAGAAGACAAGTCTGCCCAGCTGCTTGCAAAAATCAAAGAGTCTGAAAAAGCAGCAGCTGAGGTAAAAGGAAAGGGAAAGGGGAAGCTTGTCGAAGAGTTTGCTCCAGCAAAAGTGCTAAGTCCCAAGCCCACCTTGTCTGAGAAAAGAAAGAGGGAGCCCGACTACTCGAATCTGCCTGAGGAACAGATCAGCAGGATCATGAGGGAGCAGGCATTCTATGGTGAAAGGGAGAGGAAGAAGCTGAAAAAGAAAAACAAAGGGCTTGAGATGAGGTGGAGTAAGGATGTGAGAAAATGGGAGATGAAAGGGGCAGACGAAGCCAACTTTAGGCCGTACCATCGGACACTCAACCCTCCAAAGGTCGTCGCAAGCAAACTTTTCAAAGAGTATAAGGAGAAGAATCTGGACGCCAGATGGATGTATCACTGGTACATCTTGAAGGGGTCTGATTCAGCAGCTCAAGACGAGGACCTGAGGTGGCATGAGTGGATCGAAAAAGAAGACAAAGATCTCTATCAGAGGCTGCTGGTCGAAGCGGATAAGTTTTTCAATGCTGATCTTTATGCCCCAGCCTATGAGACAGACAGACCCAAGACCAACCCTGATGGCTCAATTGACATGAACTGGATTAAAGGCATCATTGCCAAAGTTGAAGTGGAGTCAGGGTTGAAGGATGAAGAAGAGCTCAAGAAGCTAAGGAAAATGGTCTTCACCTGGTTGGCCATTCCTAAAGCTAATCAGTGGGGAGTCTGATAACAGGATCATTTTCTTTTCTTTATCTTCTTATTTTTGATCTTTTTGTATCCTGTAAAATTGATGTGAATAAACATATGTTTGACTTATGAGTTTTACTTGTCTTATTTTCTTAAATTTTTTTTTTCTGCTTTAAGAAAACTTAAAAAAATTTCTAAGTATAATTCATCTGAGAAATTTATCATCTCAGACTTAAAATTTTCAAACTTTTCTAAGTCTAAAATTTTCTAAGTCCTAAGACTTGAAAGTTTTTTTGAAGTCTAAAAGACTTAAAATTTTTTAAGTGCTTTATGTTAATTGAATCAGATTAAAGTGAAAATGTGTTCTGATATACCTATTTGTTAAATCTTGATTAACTCTAAACTAACTTCAGCTGTGAGTGTGTCTCTTTCTTGTAGGTTTTAACTTCATCAAAAAGGGGGAAATTGTTAGATCAAGTAAAGTTTTGATGAGTTAAAAGATCAATCCAGATGAACACACAATTAATAAGAAAAGCTGAGATCAGGTGCTCATACTAGGCTGATCAGACTAGGTCAAGGACTGGTTAAGTCAGCTGGAGATCGGAAGTTGAAAGTCATCTGGAGACAAGCTCAAGTCTAGTCATCTGCAGGAGACAATTATGAAGAGCTCAGACGAGGTCAAGACAAGCTGAGTAGAATAAGAAAAACGAGTCTTCACCAAGTCAGCTGCAGACAATTAGAAGAAATCAGCTAAGGTCAAGAGCAGTTTTCAAGATTAAGTTTGTTAAAGCAGTTTCCAGTTTGTTAGAACTGACTAACAAACTAACTGTCTTTTCAGACTTATAAATAGGTCTAGTTTTAATTTTCAACACACTTGTGCAAATTTGATTTTTCACACCATTCACTATTCAGATTTCAATCTCAATTCACAAGTGTTTTCGAAAGAGTTTTCAAAAGTTTCAAGTGTTTATAGAACACTTCTCCTGTAATCTTCAAAATCCATTATTCACTGTAATTGTTAGATTCACTAGAAGGAGTTAGGAGTAATTTGAAGATTTGAAGAAAGTTGTAAATTGTAAGCTGTGAAGTAAGAAAGTAGTAAGCAGGTCCCTTCTTCAAGTTGGAGAAGGAGAGTGGATGTAGGATTGTTATAATCCGAACCACTATAAAATCTGGTGTTCTTTACTGCTTTTATTTACTTATCTGTTCTATTTCCAATTTATTGTTCAAAGATTAATTTCAGAATCAAAGTTAAAATCTGAATATCAGTTTGCTTTTGATCTTAATAAAGTTGAGTTTAATATTGAATTTCTGCTGTGTTAATCTGGTACTTTGAATAAATTTTTGAAAGATTTTGGAAATCTGAAAAATCTATTCAACCCCCCCTTCTAGATTTTTCCTAGAAGGCTGATACACGTTTTACCTAATCTGCTCAACTAATCGGGACCAACACATGCGGTGTTTCTTCCACACACAAGGTTGTCTTATTAAAAACTCTGTATGCTTTAGATACAGATGAGTATCCTAAAAATATTCCATCTGCAATTTTAGCATCAAAAGTTTTTAACTGAGATTTTCCATTGTTGTGAATGAAATATTTGCAGCCAAATATATGAAAATATGAAATTTTGGGAGATCTTCCCTTCCAAATTTCGTAGGGGGTTTTACATTTATTTTTAACAATCAAACTTCTATTTTGGACAAAACAAGCAGTATTAACAGCTTCTGCCCAAAACCTGTGAGGAGTGTTATACTCAGATAACATTGTTCTAGCAGCTTCTTTCAGAGTTATGTTTCTCCTTTCAACAACTCCATTTTGCTGTGGTGTCCGTTCAGCTGATGTCTCATGAGCTATGTCATTCTCAGTATAAAAGTTAGTAACAAGCTTATTAAGGAATTCAGTACCTTTATCACTTCTAATTTTAACAATACTTAGTCCTTTCTTATTTTGAACTCTTTTAAGAAATTCGGGAATCTTAATCATGGTCTCATTCTTCTAGTATAAGAAAATAACCTAGGTAAATCTTGAAAAATCATCAACAATTACCAGGGTGTATTTCCTTCCACTGAAGCTTAGGGCTGTGACTGGGCCAAAAAGATATATATGAATAAGTTCCAAAATTCTTTCTGAAGAAGGACTATTTATTATTTTAAAAGAAGTTTTGGTCTGTTTTCCTTTTTGACAAGAAGCACAAACATAGTTCTTTGAGAATATTCTATCAGGGAGTCCTTTTACTAAAGACTTCCTTGCAATTTTGTTAAGAGTTTTGATGTTTAAGTGACCAAGACGTTTATGCCATAGTCAACTTAAGTCATCTGAACTCTTTGCAACAAGACAAGTATCTTTAGGACAAATTTTAAAGTTAGCAACATAAATGTTACCTCTGACTCCAGCTAATAGTATATTTTCATTGGTACCATCTAGCACATAACATGCATTATGAGTGAATTTAACACTTAACCCCTTATCACAAAATTGTGAAACAGACAACAAGTTATGCTTCAATCCTTCTACAAAATAGACTTCGTTGACTTGTATATCTCCAATCATCAATGTTCCAACTCCTTTGGTAAGCCCAAAATTGTTTTCTCCGAACATGACTCTTGGACCATCTATAGATTGATAGTTAGAAAGAAGACGTCTCTCATAGGTCCTTTCTACTATTTTCTTGTCAATGTACCAGATGACCTCAAGAATATCTGTCATTTCTACTATTTTCTTGTCTTCCTGCAATCACAAATTTAGATCTTAGGTACCCTTTGTAACTTGGGTCCTTTCTTGTTAAGTTGATATTTGGGTATCCAGACAAAAATATCGATATTCCTTAAAACCATAGATTGAAGTTTACAACCATATCTATCTACCAATATAAGACTTTCAAGATCAATCTTATTTAGCTGATCTTTTGTGATTGTCTTGTATTATAGTAAGAATGGATATGTCTTAGTTCTTCCATCAAAACTATTATACCTAGGATAAGACTTTGTCTTAGTTTTTGGTTTTACCTTTGGAGCATCTCTCCTCGTCTGTGTTTTCTTTACAGAAATGTCAGGTGAGGTGATTTGTTCCTTAGGTTTCCAAGGACCAAATCTAGTCTCCTCCTTTGGTTCAGTGGCTTTGACAAAGATTCTTGGTTTTATGGGATCATCCTTTTTATTCCTATCAAATCCTAAACCTGTCTTATCATTAGACTTCTATGAGGTATTGAAGATCTTATCTATTGTGGACTGAGTGTTATTCATAAGTTCTAATTTGAGATTTAACTCTCTATTAGTTCTTTTATAACTATCATTCTCAGAACAGATATTTGAAAATTTTATTTTTAAAGAATTCAATTCTTTTTCCAACTTATCTGTCTTCTCAGACGAGGTGCTAGTGATAGCCCTAGCCTAACATTCCCCCTTGAATGAGCAGTCTAGTATTTCACTATCTCTTGTCTGACGGACTTTGGTTAGATTAAGAATTTGATCCTTTAAACTGAAATTTTCAGTCTCTATCTATTTATATGCAGATAAAGCAGTCTACAGATCCTTCAGGAGTTTATTTATAAGACTAGAATCAGATTCTGATAGATTCTCACAGTCATTATCTGAAGAAGAATAATAGTTTACCTCATTTGCCATCAGACATATGTCATCGTCTAATCCAAAATCAGATGAAGATGAGGATGATGATGTTTCTTGAGTTTCTTCCTTTTCAGCTAGAAGTGCTCTCTGGTCTGCATATCTTCTATCTCATTTCTTCCTCTTTTCTTCTCTCTCTCTAGGAGTAAGTTGAGGACAATCATAGTTGTAATGACCAGGTTCGCTGCAAGTGTAGCATATATCTCCTCTATCTGTTTTTAGACTATTATCTCCTCTTCTAACTGGTGACTTGTACCGTCTAGGTTGATCCTTCTTTTTGTCATTGTCTGAATTTTTCTCTTCTTTATCTGACTTATAATTCCTCCGGGTTGATCTATGCCTTTTATTCCTTTTGTACTTCATTTTTAGCCTCTCATACCATTTCATTAAGAGTGTCATTTCTTCTTTAATTGATAGATCTGATGCCTTAGAAAATTTTTCAGATTCTTCTTGATGAAGAAATGCAACTGTCTTTCCAGATGTTGATGACTCAGCTTCATCTTCTTCATCTTCAATTTGGATATCATATTCCAGTGCTTTGAGATGAGAAAACAATGTATGATGAGAAATTGAGGACAAATTCTGAGTTGCTTTGAGAATGTTGGCCTTTTCTCTCCATCTTTTAGTTAAAGATCTGAGTATCTTGTTATTGATCTCTTTCTCTATATAAACTTACCCAAATCTGCAGTTTTGTTAAGAAGATTTGTCAATCTGACATCTAATTGATCAACAGTTTCGCGTTCTTTCATCTTGAATGTATCAAATGCATGCAACACCGACTGTAACTTATTCTCCTTTACTTAATCAGATCCCTCGCACACATTAGCAAGTGTTTCCCACATTTCCTTTGCTGTTTTGCATCTTTTTACTTTCTCAATCCAGTCTTTACTTAAAGTCTCAATAATTTCAGTCCTTGCTAGTTGGTCCAGATTATGGATCTTCCTCTCATCATTAGTTAGCTCAACACTTTTCTTTGCTTGCCTAACTCTCGTTTCAATAGCTCAGTCCCATCACTAGTTCCTCCATGATAGAACTTAATTGGACCTTCTTCAAACACTTCTTCCATCCGATCATGGATTGCCTTAAGATGGTTTTCCATCCTAAACTTCCAATAATCATATTCCTCAATTGAGAACTCAAGCAGAATCCTGGTTTTCTTGCTCTTAACAAATGACATAGTAAATCAAAGAACTCAACAAGAACTTGTTAGCAAAGTTAGTGGGTTGAAAATAAAGAAGATGAACAAGAAACAATTTCAGAAACTTTTTAAGACCACAAATTTATATCAGAAACAGCTTAACACTGCTCTAATACCAATTGTTGGTCCCTTTGATTGAGTTGAATTAAGAGATTGAAAGTCCCTCTAGCGATAATCTGGAAGGGGGGGGGGATGAATAGATTATCAAAACTTTTTCTAGTCTGATTATCTATCAATCCTTTAAATCAAAGTTTTACAGCGGAAACAATTTTTATACTAGATCAATATAGATCATAAGCTTTTTGAAATTTGTATGTGATTGAAATGTGAATAACAGTAAGAATAAAGAACTTAAAAGAAATTACACCGAATTTATAGTGGTTCGGATCAAACGATCCTACGTCCACTCTCCTCCTTCAACTTGAAGAAGGGTCTCGACCTACTTACTTTCTTCCTTTCTTACTAACTTACAGTGCCGATCTTCAGCCTTACAATATTTCTTTCTAGATTCTGAATTCTAATGGCTTGAAGATATTCGTGAGAAGTGTTCTACAAACACTAAGAACTGTGAACGTAAAGAACGTTCATGAATGTGATTACAATATTTGTGAATGCTAATTGTGTATTGAGAATACTTGTGAATTCGTGAGATTGCAAAAGTTAATCCACTCTAATTTCTAGATCTATTTATAGAGATCTTTGTTGGTAGTTGTAACTTCCTTGCTGATTCTTCTCTTGTTAGTTATAACAAACTAACTAAATCTTGTAACCTCTTCTTGGTTAGTAGTAACTGCTTCTTGAAATCCCTTGATTTTTCTAACACTTCATCATCTTGTCTTCAGACATGGTTCACCTTGTCTGTGTCTTAATCTTTAGTCTTGATGACTGTTATTCAGTCTTTGACCTCGTCTGTCTTCTCATGCTTGTCTTCATCTTGGCTTTCTGTCTTCGTCTGATACTACGTCCTTATCTGACTCCTTGACTTCATCTGACTACTTGAGTACCCTTATCTAACTTTTGTACGTACTTAGTCTATTTACATATTTTTACTTCATCAGCTGACTATACAAGATTCTCAGCTGGTCATCCTAAATTACATTTTAACTCGTCAAAACTAAATACAACTTTCTTCCTAACAGACTCCTAAAGAAAGAGAGGAGAAAAGGAACAAGAGAGATAGGCACTTTGCAGATCAGAGAGCCCTTCTTGCTGAGGAGAAAGAATCAAGAAAATCAACATCATCATCATCATCATCATCATCTTCATCTGATTTTGGATCAGATGATGAAGTATGTCTGATGGCAAAAGAGGTAGATTACTATTCCTAAACTGATAACGAGTCTTATAAATCAGTCTCAGACAATGATCAAACTGTAATCAAGGGTCTTTTGTAAGATCTAAAAATGTCTCTAAGTGCTTACAAACAATTGGAGACTGAAAATTTAACTTTGAAAGATCAAATTCGAACTCTAATCAAAGGCAAACAAGTTCTAGTCTACTCTGAGTCTTAGGAAACATTCAAGGGAGAATGTTTACCCCAGGCTGAGGCTAGTACTTCAGCTAGTCTACCTGAAAGATTAGAAGAAGAATTGAAGTCTTTGAAAGCTAAAGGAGAGAGTACATGTCCTGCTGGTTCTTCAGGTACTCTTCTTGCATCCTCCGAGTCTTCTCGTTAAATCTACAGGTCTCCTCCATGACTCTGAAGCACTCATCCTGTCGCGTGAGGCACTCAAGCTGCATACGCTGACTATCTGGCCACATCTCTTCTGTTAGTGTCCATTGACTCTGCGACGAGCTCCCAGCCTCATACTGTCTACTCCTCATCTCATCCTGCCAGTAGTAATTGATCTCTGGCGCATACTCCTCATCTTCCTCCATCCTAACCGGCTCCTCAACCGGCTCATCCTCTTCAGCTTCTTCCTCCTCATTCTCTTCGTCACCAGCCTCTGCCTCTTCCTCTGATCCGGATCCTCCCTGCTACTCTTCTGCCTCATCATCATCCCGGAGGTTGACTCTGTGCTCCCAAGTATAGACATCTATCGCCTCTGTATACCGTTGCGACCACATCCAGAGGTTGATCGTCACCTGACCTGTAGCTCCGAACACTGTAGTCAGCCTCTTATTAGGCAGAGAAAATTGGCCTCCGTGGTGCTGCTGAAAACACCAAGTCCTCCCGATGAGGTCTAATATCTTCATCTTCCTCATCGTGTCAGTTGTCAAATTCGGCCCCTCGAGAGCTCTCATATTGTGTGTCGGAATGCCGAAGTGCTCCGCAATGAGAGTGATCAAACCTCCAAACTGTATCTTTGCAAACCGGGTGCTCTTCACCCTCTCAAACAAATAGCACAAGTATGCGGCAGCATTAAATCTGATCCCATGGAGCAAGTACCTCATCACGTATAACTCTTCAGACACTACAGCTCCTCCCTCAGAATGGGCAAAGATGGTTCAGGAGAGGATCTTCTCCAAATATCTCATCACTGGGTTGCGGATATGGGTACTCTTAGACTTCCCCGGGGTGAACTGTGGCTGCTCTGGTGCCCCTGAATCCGATATCCATCTCCAAAACTTCTTTGAATTATACTCCCATCTCATCTTCAGTAATGAGCCGTCCAGATCGGTTGGTGCACCGAATATCTCATTGATCTCGTTCACTGACAACATGTACTCGTTCCCTAGTAGCTCAAAAGTGATGGCTCTTGGGAACTTGGCCTTCCTCGCCTTGTTGAAGGTAACCGTGCACAAAAACTCCAGAGTGAGCCCCAAATACGTCCTTGGCCTCTTAGCCAAGAATCTGGACATGCCGACTTGGTCGAATAGTCGGGGGATATCATCCTCAATCCCCATCGAGACCATGCAGTCGTGGTCTACAAGGCGGGTCTTCACCACCTTGTTGTAGAGCTCGGCATATAAAATGGAGTGCTTTCTCCATTTGTAGTCATCCCAAATAATGCCCAGTTGAGTCGACATCCGGTTAGCAAATCTCACAGCTCTCTCTCTCTTCCTAAAATCCTCATCCGAGTAATCGTGACCGTCGGCTCCACGAAACATTTTCCTACAAAATTTCCCAAGGCAACAATTAGCTTATATAATAACAACTAAGGGTAATGTATAATAGCAACTAAAGCATGAACGAGACAATCATCACAAACTCCAATCACAAATAATTCCTAAGTGAATGATAAACTAACTCAATCAATTTGGTCAAAAATCTCAACTAGAGCAATTAGGCAATAGAAGTGCTCAATAAATTCCAACAAATACGCATAATCAACAAAATGGCCTCAACAATCATTCTCAACAATTAAGCTCACAAAATTATGCAATGAGGCTTCACAAAAATTATCTCAAAAATAATATGACCATATAATTAAGTAATTCAACCAATAACAAACAATTAATCATGCACTACTACCATCAACATACAAAACTTGACCAAATACCATATGCACACACTTTGGAATTCCCAAAACAATTAGGCAAAACTCATCCTCAAGGCCAAAAATTCACAAAGGCATTCACCAAAGATCTCAAATATCCCTAAACATGCCTTCTAATTCAACAAGCAATCCAAATTGACCAACAAATTCACCAAATTCGTCCAAATTCTCACGCATACAAGGTGTTCGTCAAAATGCCTAAATGAAATTCAAACTTCAAACACAAAATTGGCAAAATTCGACTACTACCCAAGCAACAAACTACTCAAGAACGAAGATTAATGAGCCAAGAGATGAGTATTACGTACCTTGTTCAATGAATTCGGAGTTGAAATGAAATTGGAAGACACCCACTTAAAAACTCCAAAAATCCCAAAATTAATCTCACAAAACCCTCTGAAGATTGATTTTAATGATATGGATGATGATAATGTGAGGGAAATAATGAATGATCGGTGAAATCGTGCACAATCAGGACGAAAATGGTGAGACGCGAAGGGGATCGAGGAATTAGGGCTCAACTCGTAAAATATAAAATCTGAAACTGATGCGATTTTTAAAAATAGACACCAGCCTTGAGTCGTGCTTCAGCCCTCGACTCGAGGCATCTGAAAAATAAAGCCCCTCGACTTGAGACTCAGCCCTCGAGTCGTGCTACCAATTTAAATTTTTGCCTCGACTCAAGGTTGAAGTGAATTTTTAAAATTTTCCCTAAGTGT
Organism: Paraleonurus japonicus; assembly: GCA_030762865.1. NCBI lineage: Eukaryota > Viridiplantae > Streptophyta > Magnoliopsida > Lamiales > Lamiaceae > Paraleonurus > Paraleonurus japonicus. Next base: position 15,884,253 of record CM061059.1, read on the forward strand.
GGATCCCTTGACCCAGGGCTCGGTCACCTCGACCAGAGGTCGAGTCCAGGGAATTTTACGAATTCTCGACCCGGCCTGACCCCCGAAACTCCTAAAATCGACCCTCTCGACCCCAACAAACCCAAATATGTAAATACTAACCTTTTTAGTCCCTCGATTTAAGCCCGGTCGCTCATTCGATCGAGGAGACCGGGATCTCTTTCTTTTTGCTCAATTTTCACCAACTTTTAAGCTCTTCCTTCTTTTGATCTTCAATTTCCTTGCAATTCCAATCACTTTTCCAATCAAATGTAGCAAGTGTACCTACAATCGAGTACAACACCATTAAATTCGTACCATAAAGAGATGCACGTAACCAATAAATGATCATCACCCCCAAACATAAATGTTAGCATGAAATTCAATGTTTGGAACAAGAGTGATACAAATATATATGCAACTCCCCAATGGTATCAAATAAGCTCAATAATTCCAACTAATCCCGTAACAATATAACACAATCCCCTAAGCATGATCAATTAATTTCAAAGCCAATTCTCCAATAAAACAAAACACAAAAAGCACACACACACACAAAAGCAACAAAAAGGATGGGTTGCCTCCCATCTAGCGCTAGGTTTAACGTCCTTTGCCAAACGGAACTCAAGGAGTTCATACTTCCCTTTCAATGAAGACTTGAGAATCATCCTTGTGCCTTACTAGATTTTCCTTTGTAAAAAGGCAACATCCCCATTTGTCTTCCAATAGGAGCTTTCCTCCTTTGATTTCCTTTACCGTCAAGACTTCTTTGAGTCTTTCCACTCCTAGCAATCGACTCCAATTCGATTCGCTCCACACCACTTGATCACCTACTATGAAACTTGATTTCTTCTTCTCAAGTGGTATCTTTCTCTCTTCTAACACCCCCAAACTTGAGCATTGCTCAAGCTTGGTCAACTCATTCACTCCTTCTTCAATCTTCCTATCTCCCGGATCAAGCAAAGGTTCAATGAGTGCTTTTTCCTTCCTAAGATCATCAAGAGAAACACAAGACTTATTAGCAATCACTTTACAAGAAGGAATAAAATGCTCATTAACTAAAGAATTAGAAGAAGTAGAAGGTGTAGAATCATCACTATCAATCGAAGGATATAAATCAATGATCTCAATGAATCCACACGTCTTCTTCTCCAAAGTACTTGGGGCATCTTCTTCCAATGGAGCTCTCGAAAATGTCACCTCTTCTCCGTTAAATCTCTATTTGAGCTCCCCTTTTTCAACATTAATCATGGCTTTTCCGGTAGCAAGGAAAGGTCTACCAAGAATGATAGGTGCCGCAAGCTCTTCCTTCATATCAAGCACGATAAAATCAACCGGGAAGATGAACTTGCCAACTCCCACTAATACATCTTGTTAGGAAAAGAAAAAGTGTATTTAGTTTTGATGTGTTAAAAGTGTAAAATAGGATGACCAGCTGAGCATCTTGTATAGACAGCTGAAGTATACCTTTGTAAATAAAACTAAGTATAAATAGTCAGACTAGGTCAGGATATCAGACGAGAACAAATCTCAGATAAGGAGAGGAAATCAGACGAGGTCAAGATATCACACAAGGACAACACATAGAAGACAGTTGAGATGTGTTACTATAAACAAACACCTAGACAAGGAATGAAGATGAGGACAAGGTGAAGTAAGTATCAGACGATGAGGTGTTAAAGAAATATTACACAAAGATTCAAGAAGCAGTTTCAACTAATCAAGAGGAAGTTACAGGATTCAGTTATATTGTTATAACTGATCAAAACCGAATTCAAGGAAGTTACAACTACCAAGTGAAGATCTCTATAAATAGAGATAGAAATTAGTTTAGAATGAACTTTTGATACTTTGCACTCATCAATATACTTTGTATTCACAAGCCACAAAAATTGTACACATTCACAAACGTTTTATACGTTTTTAGTTTTTAGTGTTTATAGAACACTTTTCTCAATAGATCTTCAAGCCATAGATATCCAGAAATTAGGAAGAATTCATTGTAAGGCTGAAGATTCATTATTGTAAGTAAGTCAGCAAGAATGAAGAAAGTAAGTAAGTGAAGGCCCTTCTTCAAGGTTGAAGAAGGAGAGTGGATGTAGGATTGTTATAATCCGAACCACTATAAATTCTGTGTTCTTTATTGCTTTGATTTACTAATTTGTTTCTTTTCAATTCCGAGTTTATCATCTACAGATTAATCTCAGGATTAAAGTTAAACCTATCTTGTCAGATTGCTTTTGATCTTGTTAAAAGTTGAGTTTAAAATTATTTTCCGCTGTGTTAATTTGATACTTTGAATTGATTTTGGAAAAATTCGAAAAGTCAACAAAATCTATTCAAAACCCCCTTTCTAGATTTTGTTCTAGAAGGATTTCTCAAGGTTTTAATCAACTCAACACTCAGGGACCAACACATCTTCAACAATCCCAAAAGTATGAGCATAAGATTGATCCGCCAATTGAATATTAATATTGGTAGAAGTCACCTCTCCTAACTCCAACTTCTTGAATATGGATAAAGGCATGACATTGATACTAGCTCCCAAATCACATAAGCCTTGAACTTTCCCATTCTCACCAATTTCACATGGAATAATAAAACTCTCTGGATCCTTTAGCTTTTGAGGTAGATGTCTCTCAAGAATCTCCTTGCATTCTTCCACCAATTTGATCATACCCTTCTCATCCCATCTTCTCTTCTTTGACATTATTTCTCTCAAAAATTTCTTGTAATGGGGAATTTGCTCAAGGGCATCCAAAAGTGGAATATCAACATGCAAGCTTTTAAAAACCTCCAAAAACTTACCAAACTCCTCATCAAGCTTGGGTTTCATGGGAACTCCCAATGCTTCTTTGAACTTCTCTTCTTTTTTTGACTCTTCCTTTGCTTTGATCTCCTCTTCACTTTCCGTCTCAACAACCAGACTTTCTTCAATCACCTCTTCTTTCTCCACCTCTTTCTCATCTTCAACTTCCTTGGGCATTTGAGGGCCTTCATATCTAGCACCACTCCTTAATTGAATATCACTACAAAACTCCTTTGGATAAGGCTCGGTGGTAGATGGATACTTCCCTTTATTTTGTAAATAATCCATCGTAGATGAAAGCTTTCCAACCAATTGCCCCACTTGGTGCTCAATAGTCTTGAACCTTGTGTTCATTTGCTTCCCAATATCATCCAACCTTGAATTATTTACCTCCAACCTCTTCACAATCATCCCAAGTAGCTCCTCCTCCGTAGTTTTTCCCTCATTATTAGGTGCTTTGGCACCCGGATCAAATCCGGGAGGAAATTGAACGGCGGCTCTTGGATTAGCATATGAGAAATTTTCATGTCTCCTCCAATTGTTGGCATTAAATGGAGCTTGAGGTTGAGGTTGAAAATTACCTTGAGGCCTATTTTGATAAGGCACTTGATGGTGGAGGTTCTTAAGGAAGGACCCATCAAGTTTTATCATGGTGGCACAAGTGATGGTACTACATCAGCTGAAACAAGAGTTAGGCAGGAAAAGAAGAGTTCAGAACTCACTAATGATGAAAGGAAGATTCACAATTTAGATCAAGTTGCAAGAACTGAAATTATTGAAACACTGAGCAAGGATTGGATTGAAAAGGTTAAAAGATGCAAGACTGCCAAGGAAATGTGGGAGACTCTTGCTGGAATTTGTGAAGGATCTGAACAGGTCAAAGAAAATAAGCTACAGTCTGTTCTACATGCATTTGACACATTCAAAATGAAGGATGGTGAAACTGTGGATCAATTGGATGTAAGACTGACTAATCTTGTGAACAAAGCAGCCGATTTGGGTAAGACTTACACTGAGAAAGAAATTAACAACAAGGTACTCAAATCTTTGAGCAAAAGATGGAGAGAGAAAGCTAATATTCTCAAAGCAACACAGGATTTATCATAAATATCACATCACAATCTTTTCTCTCATCTTAAAGCACTGGAATATGACATTCACATCGAAGATGAAGAAGATGAAGCAGAGTCATCTACATCTGGAAAAATAGTTGCTTTTGTTCATAAAGACGAATCTGGAAAGATCTCTAAAGCATCTGATTTGTCTGTAAAAGAAGAAATGGCTCTTTTGTTGAAAAGGTATGAAAGACTGAAGATGAAGTACAAAAGAAACAAAAGAGACAGATTAGGTCGAAGGAATTATAGATCAGACAGGGATGAGAAAAGCTCAGATAATGATAAAAGGAAGGATCAGTCAAGAAGTCATAAGTCACCTATCAGACGAGGAGAAAGTAGTCAAAAAACAGACAGAGGAGATATATGCTATACATGCAGCAAACCTGGTCACTACAACTATGATTGTCCTCAACTCACTCCCAGAGAGAGAGAAGAAAAGAGGAAGAAAAGAGATAGAAGGTATGCTGACCAGAGAGCTCTCCTAGCTGAGAAAGAAGAAGCTCATGAGACATCATCATCCTCATCCTCATCTGATTTTGGGTCAGATGATGACATCTGTTTAATGGCTAAAGAGGTACATTACTATTCATCATCAGATAATGACTGTGACACCTTATCTGAAACTGATCCCAGTCTTATTGATAAACTTTTGAAAGATTTGGAGACTGCTCTATCTGCTTATAAACAGATAGAGACTGAAAATCTTAATTTAAAAAATCAAATTTCTGATCTAACTAAGGTCAATCAGACTAAGAAAAGTGAGAAACCAGACTGTACATTCAAGGGGGAATGTCAGACTGAGATGATCACCAGTACCTTGTCTGATAAGACAGATAAGTTAGAACAGGAACTGAGTTCTTTAAAAATAAAATTTTCGAATATCTATTCTAAGAATGAGAATTATAAAAGGACTAACAGGGAATTAAATCTCAAGTTAGGACTTATGAATAATTCTCAAACCACAATAGATAAAATCTTCAATTCATCTCAAAAGTCTAGTGATAAAACTGGATTAGGTTTTGATAGGAATAAGAAAAATGATCCTATAAAACCTAGAGTCTTTGTCAAAGCAACTAAACCTAAGGTAGAAACTTTATTCAGTCCCTGGAAACCAAAGGAGTTAATTACCTCATCTGATACTTCTGAAAAGAAAAATCAGACGAGGAAAGTAACTCCTAAGGCTAAACTTAAGACTAAATCAAAGATCTATCCTAGGTATAATAGCTTTGATGGAAGAAGCAAATCATACCCATTCTTACCTAGATTAAAGACAATTTCAAAAGAACAATTAAATAAGATTGATCTTGAAAGTCTTATCTTAGTAGATAGATATGGATGTAAGCTTCAATCTATGGTTTTAAAGAACATTGATATATTTGTCTGGATTCCTAAAAATCAACTTAACATGAAAGGACCCAAAGTACAAAGGGTACCTAAGCAATAAATTTGTGATTGCAGGAAGACAAGAAGATAGTTGATAGAGGAGATATTCTTGAGGTCATCTGGTAAATTGACAGTGGTTGTTCCAAGCACATGACCTATGAAAGAAGACTTCTCTCTAACTATCAAACCATTGATGGACCAAGAGTGATGTTTGGAGATAACAACTATGGACTTACTAAAGGTGTAGGAACACTAATGATTGGAGATGTTCAAGTTCATGAAGTTTACTACGTGGAAGGATTGAAGCACAATCTACTATCTGTTTCACAATTTTGTGATAAAGGGTTTTGTGTCAAATTTACTCATAATGCATGCTATGTATTAGATGGTTTAAATGAAAATATTCTATTGGCTGGAGTAAGACAAGGTAACATTTATGTTGCCAACTTTAAAAGCTGTCCTAAAGATACTTGTCCTGTTACTAAGAGTTCAGATGACTTAAGTTGGCTGTGGCACAGACGACTTGGTCACTTAAACTTCAAAACTCTTAACAAAATTACAAGGAAATCTTTAGTTAAAGGACTCCCTGATAAAGTATTTTCAAAGAACCATGTATGTGTTTCTTGTCAAAAAGGAAAACAGACCAAAGCTTCTTTTAAAATAATAAGTAGTCCTACTTCAGAAAGGATTCTGGAACTTCTTCATATGGATCTGTTTGGTCCAGTAACTCCTCTCAGCTTTAGTGGAAGAAAATACACCTTAGTAATTGTTGATGACTTTTCAAGATTTACTTGGGTTATTTTCTTATACAAAAAGAATGAGACTATGACTAAGATTCCAGAATTTGTTAAAAAGATTCAAAATGAAAAGGGATTAAATATTGTTAAAATTAGAAGTGATAAAGGTACTGAATTTCTAAATAAATTGATTACTAACTATTGCATTGAGAATGGCATAGCTCAGGAAACATCTGCAGCAAGGACTCCACAACAAAATGGAGTTGTTGAGAGAAGAAACAAGACCTTGAAAGAGGCAGCTAGAACAATGTTATCTGAATTCAACACTCCTCATAGGTTTTGGGCAGAAGCAGTGAATACAGCCTGCTATGTTCAAAATAGAAGCCTGATTGTCAATGATAAGTGTAAAACTCCCTATGAAATTTGGAAGGGAAGATCTCCCAAAATTTCATATTTTCATATATTTGGTTGTAAATGTTTCAAACACAACAATGGGAAATCTCAATTAAAAACCTTTGATGCCAAGATAGTAGATGGGATATTCTTAGGATACTCATCTATATCAAAAGCTTATAGAATTTTTAATAAGACAACCTTGTGTGTAGAAGAAACACCTCATGTGGTATTTGATGAATCTTCTTTTGAGGTTGATAAGACAGAGGACATCACAAAGATATCAGATGATATGGATCAGATGACTATCAAAGGATCAACTATAAAATTCTACAATCAAGAATCAAATTCAGATAAAGAGGAAGAATCAGACAAAGGAAAGGAATCTGAAAGAACTTCCTCAACAGCTAATCTACCAACTGATCAGACGACCAACGACACATCAGCTGATCAGGTAGAGTTATCAGAAGGTAACATAGAATCATCTGAAATAAATAATTCAGACAAGACATCATCCACTACAAAAGATAAAGGTAAGAAAGTAATGTCATATCACCCAGCTGAGCAGATAATTGGAGATTTAGACTCTGGTGTCCAGACGAGGAACCAACTAAATCAAGATTGCATGTTCAGTTGCTATGTGTCATTACTTGAACCTAAATCAATTACAGAAGCTCTAACCGATTCCAACTGGATTAATGCCATGCAAGAAGAACTAAATCAGTTTCAAAGACAAGATGTGTGGGAGCTTGTTGAACGGCCTCATCATCAAAAAGTCATTGGAACTAAATGGGTCTTTAAAAACAAAAGGGACGAAAACAATATTGTGGTTAGAAATAAGGCCAGACTAGTTGCTCAAGGTTATTCACAATCAGAGGGTATTGATTATGATGAAACCTTTGCACCAGTAGCTCGTCTGGAAGCCATAAGATTGTTTTTAGCCTATGTTTTTTTTAAAAGATTCATAGTTTTTCAAATGGATGTTAAGTCAAATTTCTTAAATGGAATCCTAGCTGAGGAAGTTTATGTAGAGCAACCCCCTGGCTTTGTCAAAGGAGACAAGGTTTATAAACTAAGGAAAGCTCTATATGGACTTAAACAAGCACCAAGAGCTTGGTATGACACCTTGTCTAATTATTTAATTCAAAATGGTTTTGTTAAAGGTAGAATTGATAGAACTCTCTTTAGAAAAGAGTTTGGTTGTGATCTTTTGTTAGTTCAAATTTATGTTGATGATATAATTTTTGGATCAACTAACATATCTTTGTGTGAAGAATTTAGTAATCTTATGAAAAGCAGATTTGAAATGTCCATGATGGGAGAAATGACATATTTTCTTGGACTTCAAGTCAAGCAGACAAAGAAATGAATATTCATCAACCAAGCCAAATATACAAAAGATCTTATTGAAAAATATGGAATAGGTACCAGCCGAGAAGCTAAGATACCTATGATGACAAATTTTTCAATGGATCCAGACGAGAAGGGAGAAGACACTGATCAAACTGAGTATCGAGGTCTTATTGGTTCTTTATTATATTTAACTGCTAGTAGACCTGATATTTCTTTTGCAGTTGGAGTTTGTGCTCATTTTCAAGTTAATCCTAAGAAAAGTCATCTTGAAGCAGCAAAGAAAATCCTCAAGTATTTGAAAGGAACAGTAAATGTTGGATTGTGGTATCCAGCTGATGACAACTTTGAGCTGTCTGGATACTCAGATTCAGATTTTGGTGGGTGTAAGATAGATAGAAAATCTAAATCTGGTACTTGCCAATTTCTTGGAAGTAAGCTGATTTCATGGTTGTCTAAGAAACAAACCTCTGTAGCTACTTCCACAACTGAAGCTGAGTATATGGCAGCTGGAAGTTGTTGTTCACAGCTGATCTGGATAAGTCAACAGCTAAGGGACTATAACATTATCACTAAAGAAGTACCAATCTTTTGTGATAGTAATAGTGCCATAGCTATTACCCAGAACCCAGTTCTACATACAAGATGCAAGCATGTAGATATAAGACACCACTTCATCAAAGATCATGTCGAAAAAAGGGATATTAGACTAGAAAAGATTCTTACTGATTTTCAAAGAGCAGACATCTTGACAAAGCCACTTGTAGAAACAAGGTTTAAAGAACTATCTGTAGAATTAGGATTATTAGATGCTTCTCTAATTAATCTATAATCTAAATTCTTGTTTTTACTACTAGTCTATCTCAATTGGTTTATTATGTCTAGAAAGAATTATCAGACAAGATATGAGTCAAAGGACAATCAGGTAGCTGATATCATTGATCTCCTATCATTGGAATCAAGAATCAAGGATTAGTCATATTGACCATATCTAACTTGATAGTTACTTGTCTGACATAGGTAAATCAGATAAGGACATAATAGTCAACTGACTTCCACAGAATCAAATGGCTATTGCACCTTATCTGACTTACTCTTGTTACTAACGATTTGTCTAAGTGTCTATGATTTCAGCAAGAACAAAAGTTTAGTACACATCTCTAAATACAAGACAAGGTCAATTTATCCAAGTGTTTAGGAAACAGACAGTGATGCTATCAATCCAGACAAGGAGAAAGTCTAGGAAGTTTCTCCTAAATACTCTTAATTATGAATATTGGGTTCATATAATTAATATATGAATTTAATATCATAATTCTCTTTATCATTCATTTAAAAATTGAAGTTACTCAGTGTAATAATTTTGTTTTACAAAATAAAAGGATAAGGGTTCGAATTTGTTTTCTAAAAACAATAATATTTTATTTTATCTCTCCAATTAACTGAAAAGTAATTTCTCAAATAAGTAACTCTGTCAGGAGAGAAGTTACTACGGACCCGAAATTTTATCAAATTCATTTTTGAAATACGCTGAGTATACTCCACGCGCCAGAAATGGAGGCGGTTTCTGAAATATGAACCGTCTCAATCTCACGCGCGACATATTAAATATTATTCTATGCACTTTTCAAAATAAATGTCATAATTGCATTAATGGCGATTCGAAAGCCTATATATACACTTTTGCCGGCAATTATTATTCTAATAATTGTTTACTATTATATTTTCCATATAAATAGACATTCGTGTGCATAGTTTTCATTTACGCACACATAAAACTCTTCATATTTTCTCAAAACCTCTCTTTTCCCTCCTAAAACCTTCAATATTCATCAATGGCGGATTCCAAAAAGAATATCAAGTTTGAGTATGATCTTACCTCTATTCGTGATAAAACAAAGTCAGAAATGTACGTCGAATGGGATATTTCAACGGACACTGAAACAAGAGAGATACTGAATTTGTTGGAATCAAGAGGTCTGAAACAACATTGCACGATGAAACCTTCAAAGAGTTTAACGGTGGATGATCTTTGTGCTGAGTTCCTGACCAGGGCAAAAGCAACAGATACAGGATTAGAATCTCAAATTAGAACTAAGGAGAAGAAGCGAAGAATAGTTTTGTCTATTTCTGAGATTGGTGCAATTTTTGGTTTAAGCACCACCGGCGAAAATCCGTTCACCTATAAGTCGTCAGAATATTTGGAGACTTTCCGACTGATGGCCAGGAAAACTTATCAGAATACAACGGTGAATCTGAAGAGGCCAATGTTGAAGCGAAAGTACAGATTACTCATGCTGATTCTGACAAAGTGTATTTTGGGTGAACAACAGAGCCACGATGGGCTAACGAAGCCGAGGATATGCTGTCTGTGAGCTATCCTAGATGGGGCTGAAATCAACTGGGCCAGACTAGTGTATTCAAGGATAATGGAGGAGAGAAAGAAGTTCATCAAGACTCCAGTCACAGACGAGCTAATGAGATGGTCTCTGACCAAGATTGCAAGTATGATGACAAGGATCACCATCATACTTGAGCATAAAGCGGGTACAGACAACCTCGACTGGAGTGTTGGAGTCAAAAAGTACACCAGACAGAAGGGACTTCTAATCAAAGACGAGAAGCTATATGGGCCGACTGACTCAGAAGGAGATGGAGATGCTCCTGCTTCACCTCCAGCTCCTAAGAAAAAGGCTTCAAAAGCCAAGAGAAAGGAGACCAAGACGGTGTTGGTGGATGAATCCTCGTCTGCTGAGACGGAGGAAGATGAAGAAGCAGAGGAGAGGACAGCTTCCCAAGAGGGAAGTGTCCAAGCTGAGGTGGTAGAAGTATCAGGGCAGACGGAGACTGTGGAAGTCTCGTCTGAAGATGAATCCGAAAAAGGAGAAGAAGTCAAATCACCTTCATCATCTTCATCCTTATCTGAGGATGGAGTACCTAAACCCACCTCTTCCCAACCTGGCGATGAAGGGGCAGATGAGACCGCTGCCTCTGAGCCTCTAAAACGGTCCACTCCCATAAGTCCACAAACCCAACCCTCATTCGACCCATTCTCTTTCTTACCCTCAACCTCATCTGAACCTGATCTTTACCTAAATTTACCCAACCCATCTGGGGAAATGGGTCCAACTGAAACCTCACTGCGGATTCTTGGGAAGAAGTTCATCCTGAGACAAGAATCCACTCTTAAGGACGAGCCTGAGTTATTAAAAGAGCTGATAGATGTTTATTTGTTGAGAAGACGCAGGCTGGGTTCATTTGAAGAGACAGCTATTTTAATAGCAGAAGCAGGGGGCAATAACCTAGCCATCTGGGAGAAAGAGGTTATCAAGAAGGCAAAACTCAAGTCATTCCAAGATATACTAACTGAAAATACTTTTGTTGATTATATCCTACAAGGAGTATATCTTGGAGATGAGACCCCAGAGGAGGTGGAGAAAGCAGTTGAGAAGGGGGAAGAACAGAAGAAGGATGAAGAGGCTGTTGTTGAGGAGGAAAGGATGGAGGAAGAGGTAACTGGTGGAGCTGCCGATGAGCCAGCTGAGATGGATACAGCTGAGGAGGCACAAACGGAGCAAGATTGTTGAGGTGCAAACTGAAGCTGAAATCGAGGAAATAGACCTGACTCTATCTGAAGAACAGATCTTGCCCTCCACATCTGTGTGTGTATCCGAAGTGGAAGCTCTGAAGGCTGAAGTACAAAATCTCAAGAATGCATGTTTAAATGCCTTTCAATTGGTTCCTAATGTCATCACATCATCAATCAAGGAGAATATAGAAGCTGCAATTCATGAGAAAACCAAGATTGATCTATATTTCTCTAGGATCAGACATGAGGAACAAATGGCTGAAGTGAAAAAGAAAGTTGCCACGGAGATGAACTCACAAGATGAGTGGGTTAAACAGTACGTTCGTTCTGCCTATACCGAAATCAGGGATTCTGTTGAGGATCAAGTAAAAGAATCTTGGAAAGCTAAGGAGGCCTCATTTCATCAAGTGCTGAAAATGCAGCTGGCCATTGAAAAAGATAGACAGACAACCATCTTAAAGCAGTTCATGGATGATAAATTCAGACGAGCTGAGGTCGGTCAAAAGAAGAGATATGACCAGCTTGATCAGAAGACAGGGTTCGTACGAGAAGAACTCATGGGGCACATAGATCAAGTAGCCACTATCTGCAATACCCGATTTGCTGATGTCAAAAAGGGGGAAGATAGTGAGCTCAAGAAAAGAGTTGAGTTACAAGATGATCAGCTGATGGCACTCAATCTGAGGATAGATGAGCTTTCTGAAGAGCTGTTAAGAGCTGAGGAAGAAAAGAAAAAGGCAGTTGAGGAGAAGTCCCAGAGAGCATTAAGGAGATTAAAAAGGAGAACAGCTGAGTCAACCGAGTCTGATCCTGAACCTGATCTTCCACCTACAGCTGATCCTGCTCCCATCTTATCAATCAAATCCCCTCCATCCTCATCCAAAGCAGCTGGGAAAGCCAAGGCTTCGAGCCAAGCTCAGAAAACCCAGTCTGAGACAGAAGAAGAAGCAAGGGTGCTAAAGAGGAGAAGGGAGGAGAAGGAGAAGTATAAAAGAAGGGATGCTAAGAAAAGAAGAGAACAGGAGAAAGCAGCAGAGAAGTTTTATGATAGATCATTAAGGAGATGGGTTCAGAAGGAAACAAATGAGCAAGGCAGGGACATCTTCAGACCAGTTCATAGAGGTGAGGTGGTTCCCAAAGAAATCCTACTAATGGCAGACCAGGTGAAATGGAGACCATTTGAAGTAGACTGGGTTTTCCAGTTTCACGTATGCAAGAATATCAAATGGGGTTTGGATGAGAACGCTGCATTTCATAACTGGTTGGAAGAAAGGGATCCTCAGATGTACCAGTATGTAATCGATCTTGCTCACGAGGAGTTCAATGCAGACGTCGTTGCACCTTCCTACTCTCAGATGGAACCTCCACTAACAAAGGATGGCCGACCAGATCGTGAAAAGATCAAGCAGCTAATAATCAAGGCTGAATCCATTGCTGATCTTGCTGAAGGTGGAGAGACCATATCCTTAAAGAATAGGGTCTTTGACTGGCTGAAGATTCCTGAGGAGGATATGTGGTATGACTAGTCCAATTCTCTCTTTTTGTGCTCCTTATCTGATCTATATGAAATTTGTGTTACTCTGTGAATATATCTGAATACCAAATTTGACTTCTCTCATAAACATTGGTACTTCAACTGACTTAATTTGTTTTAGTAACTTGTTCATAATTTCATAACACTAAATCATCTGAAATCTTCGAATCTTGTCTATGTTGTCTTCGAAGTATTTGACCTTAACTTTGAGCAACTACATTGCTCTGATTATCTGTTTATTAAAGTACATTGCTCTGATTGTCTGTTTATTAAAGTACATTACTCTGTTTGTCTGTTTATTAAAGTACATCGCTCTGATTGTCTGTTTATTAAAGTACATTGCTTTGATCATCTGATTATTAAACTATTGCTCTGATTATCTGACTATGTGACTTAGTTGTATACTTTGTATCATTCTTATCTTTTAAAGAGTACTAACAGTTTTCTTTTCTTGAGCTGTGTTTTAACATCATCAAAAAGGGGGAAATTATTAGGAAAAGAAAAATTGTATTTAGTTTTGATGTGTTAAAAGTGTAAAATAGGATGACCAGCTGAGCATCTTGTATAGACAGCTGAAGTATACCTTTGTAAATAAAACTAAGTATAAATAGTCAGACTAGGTCAAGATATCAGACGAGAACAAATCTCAGATAAGGAGAGGAAATCAGACGAGGTCAAGATATCAGACAAGGACAACACATAGAAGACAGTTGAGATGCGTTACTATAAACAAACACCTAGACAAGGAATGAAGATGAGGACAAGGTGAAGTAAGTATCAGACGATGAGGTGTTAAAGAAATATTACACAAAGATTCAAGAAGCAGTTTCAACTAATCAAGAGGAAGTTACAGGATTCAGTTATATTGTTATAACTGATCAAAACTGAATTCAAGGAAGTTACAACTACCAAGTGAAGATCTCTATAAATAGAGATAGAAATTTATTTAGAATGAACTTTTGATACTTTGCACTCATCAATATACTTTGTATTCACAAGCCACAAAAATTGTACACATTCACAAACGTTTTATACGTTTTCAGTTTTTAGTGTTTATAGAACACTTTTCTCAATAGATCTTCAAGCCATAGATATCCAGAAATTAGGAAGAATTCATTGTAAGGCTGAAGATTCATTATTGTAAGTAAGTCAGTGTCACACCCCAATTTTGGAAAAAACTTTAATAAAACCTTGCAGCGGAAATAAATTAAAGAATTACATGCAAAACTATTTTGATAGATGTATAGCTAAATTAAATTTCCAAAGAGATAAGTTTAAGAATAAAAAAAAATGTTGATAGTGATGTGACAACTAATGTTTGAGTCAATACGACTCTAAAGCAAATAGAAACATAAGAAACAAAAATGATAAAATATCTCATTTGGCATGTACCGCATCCACCATCCCTCCACCACAACTCCATCAATCTGAAAAATATGTTAAGAGTATTGGGGTGAGCAAACCACTAGCTCAGTGAGGTCCCTTTGTCACAATTAAATATCGCATATAAATAAAAATCATTAACTCAACAACATGCATATATATATAATGTGTCAATATATTGGCTGCCAATCTGTATACGGTGGAGTTGCCTCCAAGGAGCTTTCCCTCCCGGACCGTAGTCCCCGCAAAGTTACAACGACCTTACCGTCGAAGTAATCAAATAATGTATGTAATATGTGAACGTAGTATGATGTAGCAAGCAACAATTAAATCTACATGAACATTTAAAAGTGACAAAGTAAATACGCGAGTAAGAAACCTCATGTTGGTCCCGGAAAGTTGAGTTGATTAAAAACCTTGAGTTAGCTTTCTAGAACAAAATCTAGAAAGGGAGGGTTTGAATAGATTTTGTAGATTTTTCAAATCTTTCAAAATCAATTCAAAATATCAGATTAGGCACAGCGGAATATAATTGGATTCTCAACTTTTTATAAGATCAAAAGCAAGGTTGATATTCAGATTTTAGTTAAGATTCTGAATTTTAATCTTGAATTAACACAATTGTAAATCAAACAGAACCTAAAGAAAGCAAGAAATAACACCAGGATTTATAGTGGTTCGGATTTTAATAATCCCACATCCACTCTCCTTCTTCAATCTGAAGAAGGGACTCTGCTTACTGCTTACTTTCTTACTTCCAGCTTACAACTTACAACTTGTACAAATCTTCAAATCTTCAATCTCCTAAACCCTTCTTCTAGAAATCTAACTATTACAGTGTGTATTGGATTTTGAAGATTACAAGAAAAGTGTTCTAAAAACACTTAGAATTTTTGAAAAACTCACTAGAAATACTTTTGAAAAGATTGTGATTGAAATCTGAGTAGTGAATAGAGTGAAAAATCATATATGCATAAGTGTTCTATCTATTAAAAATGAAAAACCTAGACCTATTTATAAGTCTGGAAAGACAGTTAGTTTGTTAGTTAGTTCTAACAAACTTGAAACTGCTTAACAAACTTAAACTTGTAAACTGCTCTAGACCTCAGCTGATTCTTCATACTCATCTGCAGCTGACTTGGTGAAAACTCGCCTTTCTTATTCTACTCGGCTTATCTTGACCTCGTCTGAGCTCTTCATGTTTGTCTCCTGCAGATGACTAGGTTCAAGCTTGTCTTCAGATGACTAGCATGATATCAGACCTCAGCTGACTGGGTTGGTGCATGACCCCGTCTGATCAGCTTATATCCTCAGCTGTTCTTCAGGTTGGCTGATCAGTCTGATCTGCTCTTTAACTCATCAAAACCTCTTGATCCAACAATTTCCCCCTTTTTGATGAAGTTAAAACCTATAATAAAAAACATACTCACAGCTGAAGTTAGTACTAGATTTAGTTAAATCAATCAGATAGATAAAGCACATTTTCACACTTCAACAGATTCAGTCACATTAAAAAAAATTAAGTCTTTTAGACTTTTTTTAGAAGTACTTAAAAAAAAATTAACACTGAGATATAAGATTTCTCAGATGATTTATACTTAGAAAATTTTTTAAAAAAAATTTTAATTCTGAGATATAAAATTTCTCAGATGATTTATACTTAAAAAAAATATAAAGAAACACATAATTCACATAAGTCCGAATATATTCATTCACAGAAATTTACAGATTACAAAATAAGAGAACTGATAGAAAATAAAAGATAAGGAAAGAAAAATCCTGTTCTATCAGATTCCCCATCGGTCAGCCTCTGGAATGTTTAGCCAGCTAAAAATCCTTGCTCTAAGCTGTTTCAGATCATTCTCATCTGTGAGCTCGGATTCCCTTTCTGCTTTGGCCACAACTGTTCTGACCCATTCCAGATCAGGAGAACCATCTTCTTTTAGCTTGGGGGTGACCTGCTCATAGGCTGGTGCGATCAGATCGCAGTTGAACACATTATGTGCCTCATCGAGGAGCTTCCCATAAAGATCTGCGTCCTCCTTCTCCATCCATTCATGCCAGCAGATGTCTTCGTTGGCTGCTCCAGATGGTGATGCCTTCAAGATGTACCAGTAATACATCCATTTGGCATCCAGGGCTTGCTTTTTATATTCGCTGGTGTACTTCCCTGATACCATCTTTGGAGGAGCTGTGGTGCGATGGACAGGGCGGAAGTCCGCTTCATTTGCAGCTTTGGATACCCACTTCCGAGTATCCCTGTCCCACTTCATCTCAGCCTTCCCCATCTTCTTCAGCCTCTTCTTTTCTCTCTTTTCAAACATCTCCTTCTCAGCACTGATTCTTCTGATCTGCTCAGCTGATAAGTTGGAGAAGTCTGGTTCCTTTCTCTTGCGCTCGGCTGATCTGGGGCTGATCATCTGCTCGGCTGATGGAGTCTTCTCAGCTGCTGCTGCTGCTTTCCCTTTACCTTTGCCCTTGGGCTCCGGTTCCTCAGATTCTTTCATGCGAGCCAGCAGCTTCTCTGTTTTCTCTTCTTCCTCCTTCTTTCTCTTCTCCTCATCCTCTCGGATGGCCTCTTCAATCTGGGTTACCCTCAGTTGCAAGGCAGCCAACTCGTCTGATTTGATTTTAATTTCCACCTTAGCTGCCTCCAACTCAGCTGTGTCTGCCTTTGTATCAAGCTTATCGGTTATTGACATGACACCAGCTGTGAGGGTTTCCAATCTGCTCTCAGCACCTTCCCCCTTTTTAACTTCATCTTTGAGGGACTGAAGCTGGGCCTCTATCGCTGCACAACGTCGTCTGAAGTCGTTCTGATCAGATGTGAGTGTTGAGACCACGACTTCGTTGTCAGCTGTTGTCTTCTCTTTCAGTGCCTTGACCTCTTCTTCAAGCGCACTCAATCCTGATCCAACAACAGTGCTCTTGAGATTGGCTGATAAGTTTCTGGTCATGTTGACCTCAGCAATCTGCATGTTGGCGAGCATAGTATCTGTGACTGCTCGAATCACCTTTCGTGTTTTCTTCTCCATCATCCTCTGAACTTGGGAAATGATTTTGCTGTGGAGTTGTTCAAATGCAGAGGAGATGGCAAGAATTGGTCTGTCCTCTTCCTCTGAATCACACGAGGAAGAGGTGGTAGGAGAAGTTGGACTAGGGGAGCTCATGGGAATATCCCCAAAGATATTTGAGGTATCCACATGAGGTTCGGCTGGGGTAGATGAGGTGGGGGTGTCTGATGGTGGGGGTGGGATTTACGGTGGGGAGATGATGGTAAAGGTGGGATTTGTGAAGTGGTAGGTGGAGGAGATTGGAGTGATTGGAGTAAGATGAGTTGGGGTTGAGAAGTTGTGGGTAAAGCTGGTGGAGATATGGAGATGGGGGTTGGGGAGAATACTGGTCCAGATAAGAAGGACAGCATATGAGATGGGGATGGTGGAGGAGATGTAGTTTGGATTTGGGGGAGAGAAGATGAGGTTGGACTTTGGATAATTTCGGGAGTAGGCTGTTTCAGAGGCTCTGAGGTGCCAGCCTGGGACACCTCTTCATTGCCAGTTTGGGTTGGAGATGGGGAGGGGAGAAATGTACGACCTCGGCTGGGAGGGGGTCCCTTCGAATCGATTTCTGGACCTCCTCCACTGGGACCACCACCCGAGCTGCAATTTGCAGCGTGGATACTTCCTCGGGAAGAAGAGTTGGGCTGATCTGCAGATGATCCTCCCAACTCGAGAGGTTTTCACCAACCTTCGTCTCCTTGGCGCCTTCTCCTTGACTTCATCGGCTGTTCAGCCTCGCCTGAGCTCACGGTTAGCGCCTCCGCCTCCACATCTTCCTCCTCCTCCTCCTCAGCTTCTTCTTCTTCACTGGAGCTTGAGCTCCGACCTCAGCTCCACCCTCATCAGAATCAGCTGGAGCCCCGAGTGGCTCATCTTTGGTCAGAAGCCCCTTCTGCCGTGTAAGATCGGACCCCGTCTGACCAATTTATCTCGGCTGACAGCAAGTCCTCCATAATCACAGTCACTTTGTTAAAAAGATCGCGATCGACTTCGCTTTGCCATTTCCCATTCACCACCTCCGACGCGCTTCCTTTCCGTCTCCGCTTCTCCAGAAAAAGACCAGCCCAATTGGCCTGAACCCCATCCAAAATAGTTCTCATCACGCAGAGTCTGGGTCTGGTCAGCCCATCGTGAGAACTCTGTTCTCCCAATATCACCTTCGTGACAATGGTCATCAGAAGGCGATATCGTCGTCGGAGCATTTTCTTCTTTAACTCCGATCGGCGATCCTTCATAGAATTCCGGGCAATCATCTCAAATGATTCTACCCATTCATCAGATTTGTAGGTGAGGGGGTTCACACCCTCACTGCTCGTATCAAAAATCCTGGCCACCTCCGCCGGGGAAACAGTCAAAACCTCTCCATACACCCTGGTTCTGAAAACTCCATGTTCATATGTCCCATTGACATAGAACTCCAAACCCCTCATATCCAATGTCTTATTGGAAGGGGATTTCTTGGAGCAAAACGTCCTCAATCCAGCCCTTTCCAATAAGGACAATATTTCCCTGGATTCTGCGTCGGTGGTGGTGTCGAAGTCGACATACATCTCAGACTTCACCTTCTTCGCGTAGGTTTCATTTTGTACATCCACCATTGTTGATGTTACTCCTCTTACAGAAATACTCATATACAGATTTTAGAGAGAGTTTGAGAAAACTTGCAGAGAGTTTTGAGATTTTCTGAAAGTGAAAAGAATGAATTTGGAGAAGAAGATGTATTTATAGGGGAATAGATTGGAAAGAGAAACCGCCATTTTTGAAAACTTGAATTAATCTTAGCCATTTATTCAAAAAGTTTTTACTGAGTATTAATCAACGGTTAAAAACTAAGATAAGCGATTAGGATTCAGCGCGTGAATTGTAATCGCCTTTGGAATGCGTAAATAGTTACTTTATAGACTGTTGATTTGACAGATGTAGGTTACTTTATGCAGAGAAGTAAGTATACCTGACGTCAGCCTAGGGTTACCTTACTTCGGCTAAGGGTTTGTAAATCAGATGAGTTTGAAAAACATACTAGTTTTAAAAACAGATGGGTTTAGAAAGTCATCTGATAAAGTAACCTGTCTGATTTCGCAAATCAATAGCTTAGATGTAACTTTTTAGCAATTTCAAAACAAGTTTAAACAAAACAGACTCAGATTTACTTTTCTAAAACTAAGTTGTTCATTTATTTTAAAAAGAAAAAATTTTATTAAGAAACAAAAGAAATAGAATAAAGAAGTTTGAATAAAAGAATGAAACAGTGTTATCTGTGACCTGTTCCTGCAAAGACATAAACTCAAAAGAAACCATCAGAAGCTTAAGGTAAATCAGATAAGAAGTAAATAGTCATCTGATTTTCTCAGGAGATTCAGCTGACTATTGTGTCCTTGTTTGATTTACTCAATGTCAGACAAGTAATTATCAATTCAGATAAGGTCAATATGACTAATCCTTGATTCTTGATTCCTAAAAAGGAGATCAATGATATCAGCTACCTGATTGCCCTTTGACACATATATAGTCTGACAATTCTTTCTAGACATCAATTTAAAGAAAAGAAAAGAACAGAAATAAGGAAACAGATGCACACAAATTAGAAATCAGCTAAAGATGCATCAAGTAGTCCTAATTCTAAGCACATTTCTTTAAACCTAGATTCAGCTAATGGTTTTGTAAGAATATCAGCTTTTTGTGATTCAGTGGCAATTTTCTCAATCCTAATGTCATTCTTCTCCACATGATCCCTAATGAAATGATGCCTAATATCTATATGCTTACATCTAGAATGTAGAACAGGATTGTAAGTCATTGCTATTGCACTATTACTATCACAGTAAATAGGAACAGCTGATGTTTGAATATTATAGTCTCTAAGCTGTTGACTAATCCAGAGGAGTTGAGAGCAACAACTTCCAACTGCCATGTATTCAGCTTCAGTTGTAGAGGTGGCAACAGATGTCTGTTTCTTGGATAACCAAGAAATTAATTTGTTGCCTAAGAATTGACAAGTTCCAGAAGTGGATTTTCTATCAATCTTACATCCTCCAAAGTCTGAATCAATAACCTGTCGTCACCAAAGTTGTCATCACCGGGTACCATAACCCTACTTGCAAGGTTCCTTTGAGATATCTAAGAATTTTCTTAGCAGTCTCCAGATGTGTTTTCTTGGGATTAGACTGGAATCTTGCACATACCCCAACTGCAAAGGCTATGTCTGGTCTACTTGCAGTGAGATAGAGAAGAGATCCAATCAGTCCACGATACTCCGTTGCATCAGTGGGTATCCCCTGCTCATCTGAATCCATTGAGAAGTTAGTTGCCATAGGTATTTTAACTTCTCTGCTAGTTGTCATTCCAAATTTCTCAATCAGATCCTTAGCATACTTAGACTGATGTATAAATATACCCTTACTCATTTGTTTAATCTGTAAGCCTAGAAAGTATGTTAATTCTCCCATCATTGACATTTCAAACCTATTTTTCATGAGGATGCTAAACTCTTCACATAATTTCAGATTAGGTGAACCAAAAATTATGTCATCTACATAAATTTGAACTAGTAAGATGTTGCCATCTACTTCCTTTCTAAACAAAGTTCTATCAATCTTACCTTTAGAAAAACCATTTGATGTCAAGAAATCAGATAGAGTATCATACCAAGCTCTGGGAGCTTGTTTCAGTCCATATAGAGCTTTGTTGAGTTTATAGACCTTGTTATTGGTCTTAAACCCAGGAGGCTGCTCTACATAGACCTCCTCAAGTAACACACCATTAAGAAAAGCAGACTTAACATCCATTTGAAAGACTTATATGCAGCAAATGCCAAGAACAATCTTATTGCCTCTAATCTGGCAACTGGAGCATAGGTTTCATCATAGTCTATTCCCTCAGACTGTGAATAACCTTGTGCAACCAGTCTTGCCTTATTTCGAACAATAATATTGTTCTCATCTGTTTTATTTTTAAACACCCATTTGGTGCCTATAATCTTTCTGTGTAAGGGTCTTTCCGCTAGATCCCATACATTTTGCCTTTCAAACCGATGCGTTCTTCCCGCATGGTTGTTATCCATTTGGGTCGATAGTGCTTCCTCAATAGACTTGGGTTCAAGAAGCGACACATAACAACCGAAAAGACTTTCGAGTCTAACATCATTCGTGTTCATACACTACTAGATGGGTCTCCTATAATCGATCGGATGGATGATAGCTTCTCATCCTTTTGCCTATATGAGGAGAAGGATCCTCATCTTGAGTCTCGCCGGCAACTCCTCGACTCAACCTCACCGACGTTCCCCTTCATCGCCTAACCCTTGCCGATCACCGATGTCAAAGGTGTCGATCTCAAGGAGTCTCAAGCAGTTTGTCTTCGATTATCGATGGGGATTCTTCTTCATCTGATTCTGAATCAAGACTAGGTAGATAGACAGTTCTATGTTTAGTCTTGGATAATTCAATTTTATCTAGATTTTCAGAAATTTGATTCACTTTATCTGAGAAGGAATACAACTCATCAAAAACAACATGAGGGGTTTCCTCCACACAAAGAGTTGTCTTGTTAAAAACTCTAAATGCCTTTGAAGTATTAGAATATCCCAAGAATATTCCATCAGCTGCTTTAGCATCAAAAGTTCTTAACTTAGATTTCCCATTGTTATGGATGAAACACTTACAACCAAAAGCTTTGAAATATGAGATCCTTGGAATCTTACCCTTCCAAATCTCATAAGGAGTCTTACCCTTGTCTTTGACAACTAAGCACTGTTACGGGTATAGCAAGTCGTGTTGATGGCTTCAGACCCGAACCTATGAGGGTATTATACTCACCAACATGCTCCTCTGGCTGCTTCCTTCA
This sequence comes from Paraleonurus japonicus, assembly GCA_030762865.1. Classification (NCBI taxonomy): domain Eukaryota; kingdom Viridiplantae; phylum Streptophyta; class Magnoliopsida; order Lamiales; family Lamiaceae; genus Paraleonurus; species Paraleonurus japonicus. The sequence goes on from CM061059.1 coordinate 15,906,465, forward strand.
AAGTTCTATTCCTTCTTTCAACCACTCCATTTTGTTGAGGAGTTCTTGCTGAAGATGTCTCATGAATAATTCCACACTCATTGAAGAAATTAGATAAACAAGAATTCAAAAATTTTGTGCCCTTATCACTCCTTATTTTAATAATATTAACACCCTTCTCATTCTGAATTTGTCTGAACAGATCAGGAATCTTGTTTATAGTCTCATTTTTCTTGAAAAGAAATATAACCCAAGTGTATCTAGAAAAGTCATCTACTACAACAAGAGTATATTTCCTTCCACTTTGGCGAGAGGTGTAACAGGTCCAAACAGATCCAGATGAAGGAGTTGCAACACTCTTTCAGATGAGGAGGAGTTAATACTCTTAATGAGTGTCTAGGATGTTTACCTTTTTTACAAGCATCACATTTAAGATCAGTGGATAAAAGTTTTTCAGGTAATCCCTTGACAAGGTTCTTCTTAGCCAGCTTACTAAGGGTCTTGAAATTCAGATGACTAAGCCTTTTGTGCCATAGCCAGCTGAGATCTTCTCCACCCTTAGCTATCAGACAAGTATCTTTGGGACAACTATTAAAGTTGGCCACATAGACATTACCATATCTGAAGCCAGTTAATAGTACCTTATCTGAGGAATTATCTAAAATATCACATTTATCCCTTGAGAATTTTACAAGAAAACCTTTATCACAAAGCTGAGAAACAGACAGCAGATTATGTTTCAAACCTTCAACAAAATATACCTCAGATACCTGAATATCCTTGATAATCAAAGTACCTACACCTTTAGTCTGACCACAATTATTATCACCAAATAAAACTCTTGGACCATCAATGCTTTGAAAGTTTGATAACAGCTTCTTGTTATGGGTCATGTGTTGTGAACAACCACTATCAATGTACCATATTGAAGCTAAGATCTCTTCCTTGAGTGATGATCCCTGTGAATCCTCATTAGCCATGAGACAGATCTCATCATCTGATCCGAAATCAGATGAGGATGATGAAGATGATGATGATTTCTTTGGCTCTTTTTCTTCAGCCAACAAAGCTCTTTGATCTGCAAATCTCCTGTCTCTTTTCTTCCTCTTTTCTTCCCTTTCTTTAGGAGTCAGTTGAGGACAGTCATAGCTGAAATGTCCTGGCTTGTTGCATGTATAGCAAATGTCACTCCTATCTGATCTGGGACTGGAAGGATTTCTCCTGACAGGTGATCTGTATCTTCTTGTCTGGCTCTTGTTTTTGTCATCATCTGAAGATTTATCCACCTTCCTATCTGATCTGGATCTTTGTCTATCCTTACCTGCAAATCTCAATTTATTTCTCTTATACTTCATTCTCAACTTATCATACCTTTTTGTAAGTAAAGCCATCTGCTCTTTCAGAGATAGATCAGCTCCTACAGACTCTGTTGACACCTTGTCTTCTTTACTGACAAATGCAACAGACTTGGATGAGGTACTTGACTCCATCTCATCTTCCTCATCTTCTATCTGAATATCATACTCTAAAGCTTTAAGATGAGAAAATAAAGTATGGTGAGTAATAGATGATAAATCTTGAGTTGCTTTAAGGATATTGGATTTTTCCCTCCATCTCTTGGTTAATGATCTCAGAATCTTGTTATTAATCTCCTTCTCTGAATAATTCTTTCCAAGGTCAGCTGCTTTGTTGAGAAGATTGGTCAACCTAACATCAAACTGATCCACAGACTCGTTTTCTTTCATCTTGAATGTTTCTAATGTATGCAATACTGACTGTAGCTTGTTTTCCTTAACTTGATCAGATCCTTCACAAACATTGGCTAAAGTTTGCCACATCTCTTTGGCTGTTTTGCATCTTTTAACCTTCTCTATCCAGTCTTTACTCAGAGTCTCAATGATTTCTGTTCTAGCTACTTGGTCAAGATTGTGGACCTTCCTTTCATCATTAGTCAATTCAGAACTCTTCTTTTCTTGTCTAATTCTTGATTCAACCGTCTCTTCTCCTGTGCTGGTGCCTCCATGATAAAACTTTATAGGACCTTCCTCAAGGACCTCTTCCATTCTATCATGAATGGCCTTCAGATGATTTTCCATCCTAAATTTCCAATAATCATAATCTTCAATGGAAAATTCAGGAAGATTCCTAGACTTTTTACTTTTACCTGATGACATGATGAAATAAAGACAAAATACTCCACAAAAGCTTATCAGTGAGGTCCCTTTGTCACAATTAAATATCGCATATAAATAAAAATCATTAACTCAACAACATGCATATATATATATAATGTGTCAATATATTGGCTGCCAATCTGTATACGGTGGAGTTGCCTCCAAGGAGCTTTCCCTCCCGAACCGTAGTCCCCGCAAAGTTACAACGACCTTACCGTCGAAGTAATCAAATAATGTATGTAATATGTGAACGTAGTATGATGTAGCAAGCAACAATTAAATCTACATGAACATTTAAAAGTGACAAAGTAAATACGCGAGTAAGAAACCTCATGTTGGTCCCGGAAAGTTGAGTTGATTAAAAACCTTGAGTTAGCTTTCTAGAACAAAATCTAGAAAGGGGGGGTTTGAATAGATTTTGTAGATTTTTCAAATCTTTCAAAATCAATTCAAAATATCAGATTAGGCACAGCGGAATATAATTGGATTCTCAACTTTTTATAAGATCAAAAACAAGGTTGATATTCAAATTTTAGTTAAGATTCTGAATTTTAATCTTGAATTAACACAATTGTAAATCAAACAGAACCTAAAGAAAGCAAGAAATAACACCAGGATTTATAGTGGTTCGGATTTTAATAATCCTACATCCACTCTCCTTCTTCAATCTGAAGAAGGAACTCTGCTTACTGCTTACTTTCTTACTTCCAGCTTACAACTTACAACTTGTACAAATCTTCAAATCTTCAATCTCCTAAACCCTTCTTCTAGAAATCTAACTATTACAGTGTGTATTGGATTTTGAAGATTACAAGAAAAGTGTTCTAAAAACACTTAGAATTTTTGAAAAACTCACTAGAAATACTTTTGAAAAGATTGTGATTGAAATCTGAGTAGTGAATAGAGTGAAAAATCATATATGCATAAGTGTTCTATCTATTAAAAATGACAAACCTAGACCTATTTATAAGTCTGGAAAGACAGTTAGTTTGTTAGTTAGTTCTAACAAACTTGAAACTGCTTAACAAACTTAAACTTGTAAACTGCTCTAGACCTCAGCTGATTCTTCATACTCATCTGCAGCTGACTTGGTGAAAACTCGCCTTTCTTATTCTACTCGGCTTATCTTGACCTCGTCTGAGCTCTTCATGTTTGTCTCCTGCAGATGACTAGGTTCAAGCTTGTCTTCAGATGACTAGCATGATATCAGACCTCAGCTGACTGGGTTGGTGCATGACCCCGTCTGATCAGCTTATATCCTCAGCTGTTCTTCAGGTTGGCTGATCAGTCTGATCTGCTCTTTAACTCATCAAAACCTCTTGATCCAACACCTCACCTTAAACCTTGATTATCCTTTGTAAATGTTCTAGAGCGTGGTCTCGTTGGCACCTAAAAATAATAATTAATAAACTTATTTTAGTGTTATGAATTTATTAAATTTATAAGTCTTAGTCTTATTATATTGATATTTAATGAATATTTAGTATCTTAACAAAAGCTTTAAGAATGACACTGGTCAAATTAAAAACACACAGAAGAGTTGGAAAATTTGATTTTTAAAAGATGTCTTCATGTAATAAATATACAGGATATAACATCAATACTAGTCTGGTTATTCTTTATTATTAAAAATAAAACAATAATAATATTAATAATACTAATATAATAATAATACTAATAATAATCATAATGGGAATGACAACCCCAAATTGCCGATAAATATGTTTATGTATATTTAATAAAATGATTTAAGTAATCAGGCTACTGCCTGATCATTCACGGAATCAAGGTTAAAGCCTTTTTTTTTATTTAAACTCAAAATAGGATAAGAAAATAATGATTCACAACTCTTCAATTAGTAACCCACGTCCGTATAAACTATCAACAATAACTTTTTTAAAAAAAAATATAAATATATGTATGTATACTTATACGTTGACACATATGTACATATAAACTTGCACTTTGCAGAATATGAAAATTATATTAACATGGAAACCATAATTAATTAGAGAGTATGAATAAATATAATTTGTTTATCGAATTCAACAAAAGAGGTAAGGATAAGGTGTTACCGAAACAACAAGGAATTGAGAGAAGAAATTATTTTGATGCTCCAGAGAGAAAACTTGAATTTATGTTAATGGAGAGAAATAATTTTTGTGCGTTTATCTTGAGAGATGACCGTGTGATTTATAAAAATAAGTGGAGAAGATATTTTTGTTGAGATAAACAGGGAATTGGATCTACAAAATCTTACACTAAAAGATAAGATTCTTAATTTAAAATTTTGAATTTTCGAAAGGAAGGGAACTATATATTTTATTAATATTAATAAAAATATTAATCTTATAAGACTCTTTCAAAAATAAAATATAATATAAATAAAAGTAAAAATATTAATAATTAATATTATAATTGTAACTTATGAAAAATTTAATTTACCTATGGTGATTGATATTCTTGGGTATTACAGTCAGCAAGAAGGAAGAAAGTAAGTAAGTGAAGGCCCTTCTTCAAGGTTGAAGAAGGAGAGTGGATGTAGGATTGTTATAATCCGAACCACTATAAATTCTGTGTTCTTTATTGCTTTGATTTACTAATTTGTTTCTTTTCAATTCCAAGTTTATCATCTACAGATTAATCTCAGGATTAAAGTTAAACCTATCTTGTCAGATTGCTTTTGATCTTGTTAAAAGTTGAGTTTAAAATTGTTTTCCGTTGTGTTAATTTGATACTTTGAATTGATTTTGGAAAAATTCGAAAAGTCAACAAAATCTATTCAAACCCCCCCTTTTTAGATTTTGTTCTGGAAGGATTTCTCAAGGTTTTAATCAACTCAACACTCAGGGACCAACACATCTTCAACAATCCCAAAAGGATGAGCATAAGATTGATCCGCCAATTGAATATTAATATTGGTAGAAGTCACCTCTCCTAACTCCAACTTCTTAAATATGGATAAAGGCATGACATTGATACTAGCTCCCAAATCACATAAGCCTTGAACTTTCCCATTCTCACCAATTTCACATGGAATAATAAAACTCTCTGGATCCTTTAGCTTTTGAGGTAGATGTCTCTCAAGAATCTCCTTGCATTCTTCCACCAATTTGATCATACCCTTCTCATCCCATCTTCTCTTCTTTGACATTATTTCTCTCAAAAATTTCTTGTAATGGGGAATTTGCTCAAGGGCATCCAAAAGTGGAATATCAACATGCAAGCTTTTAAAAACCTCCAAAAACTTACCAAACTCCTCATCAAGCTTGGGTTTCATGGGAACTCCCAATGCTTCTTTAAACTTCTCTTCTTCTTTTGACTCTTCCTTTGCTTTGATCTCCTCTTCACTTTCCGTCTCAACAACCAGACTTTCTTCAATCATCTCTTCTTTCTCCACCTCTTTCTCATCTTCAACTTCCTTGGGCATTTGAGGGCCTTCATATCTAGCACCACTCCTTAATTGAATAGCACTACAAAACTCCTTTGGATAAGGCTCGGTGGTAGATGGATACTTCCCTTTAATTTGTAAATAATCCACCGTAGATGAAAGCTTTCCAACCAATTGCCCCACTTAGTGCTCAATAGTCTTGAACCTTGTGTTCATTTGCTTCCCAATATCATCCAACCTTGAATCATTTACCTCTAACCTCTTCACAATCATCCCAAGTAGCTCCTCCTCCGTAGTTTTTCCCTCATTATTAGGTGCTTTGGCACCCGGATCAAATCCGGGAGGAAATTGAACGGCGGCTCTTGGATTAGCATATGAGAAATTTTCATGTCTCCTCCAATTGTTGGCATTAAATGGAGCTTGAGGTTGAGGTTGAAAATTACCTTGAGGCCTATTTTGATAAGGCACTTGATATGGCCTTGCACCTTGGAAATTGCATTGATAATTGCTTTGATAGCCTCCTTGGTATGGAGGCCTTCCCATGTAATTCACTTCTTCAATAGGCATAGGACTTGGACACAAATCAACTTGAGGAATAGATGGACTCACATTTTGTTGAGCTTGAGAAGTAGTAAGGGCTCCCAAACGGTCCATCATCGTCATCATCATCGTCTTCATCGACTCAATCTCCTCCACATGGGACACTCTATGATGAGCTCCACGATTCACCGACACTTGGAAAGAATCTAGGGCAATATTCTCCATAATCTCATTCATTTGCCCCACCGTTGATTGGAGTAGTTTTTTCGGATAAGCGGTATTAAGACCAATCAACAAATATCGAACCCAAGGGAAAAAGTATGCACATGAGGCCCTAGAAATACAAGTTCTCGGTGACTATTGATGCAACAAGGGATGTTACTAACACTACCAAACACTTGCAAATATACAAACAAAAACAAGCAAACAATTGATCGAACACTTAGAATGCGATATCAAACACAATAATAAATGGTAGGATAGAGGTGCTAGGATTAACATCCATCAATGAATCATCAATCAACAAGCTACAATTGAATCAAATTGCAAATCAACTAAGCTAGAAAGAATAAAACCATAATGAAATTAATCACTCCATTAAAATCACAATGCCTAATGTGAGTATCCTTAGTCCTTCCCATTTCTCAATGTAGAAGTCCCCAATTCATACAATCATGCAAAATTGAGACCCGATCAACACCTAATCACGTTAGCTCAACTCTCGTCTATTGCTAGGGTGATCAACCATTAATCTAAAGAGACAATTTCACATGAAGCACAATTAAGAATCACAATTAGGAAACAAACTAATGTGAGTATCCTTAGTGCAACTAATCTCTCGATTTTGACGCACCAAATCCACACATTAATACACAATTATAACCCGATTAATCCCGGATCACGTTAGCGCAGCTCTCGCCTATAGCTAGGGTGATCAAACACTAATCTAAAGAGATAATTATGAATGAAGCACAATTGAGAATCACAATTACTAAGCAATCTACTCAATTGATCTCCAATCATCAATAATCATAGCATAGTCAATCAAATCATCATTAATTTCAATTAACCCAAGCACAAGAGAGTTAGCCCATGGTGCCAAGGGCAAAAACCATGGGAAGAAGATAAGATTAAACAAACATAAAGCAACTCACAACAATTAAGAAATTAAAGAGAGAAGACAGGAAAAACATCACCAAAAAGTCTTCAATTAACAACAATAGGAATGCTTGAGTCTTCAACACCAATCTCCAAATGAATTACAAATTTGAATTTAAGGAATAACAATGATCTAAAGCTAATCTATGGCTAATCTAATCAACATCCATTGAAATCTAAATCTAATTCTAAATCTACACTACCTACAAGGAAGAAATGGCTTGGGCCTGAGAAATCGCCCCAAAACCGCTCTTAACTGCTATTCTCAAAGTTCTTTTTGGAATGCTCTGCTTTAGACCTTTAAATACCGAATTTCTGAAAATCTTCCCCCTCGAGTCGAGGGTCAGGCCTCGACTCGAGGCTGCCACTTTTTCCTCTCCCTCAACTCGAGGGTCAGCCCTCGAGTCGAGGCTCCTGCCTTTTCTTCAATTTTGGTCTTCTCTGCACAGCCCTCGACTCGAGGCTCTTGCTCCTCGATCAGAGCTCGAGTCCAGGGCACTTTTCTCAAGCGGGGCTTCGGCCCTGACCCCCATTTTCGTCCGATATGTCCGTCTCTTCATTCTAAGCCCAACGGTACTCTTGGATTGACAAAATTCCACCGAATTACCTGCAAAATGGACGAAAAACATCAAAAACTCACCAAGTAATACTTTTTAGGCAAAAGAGTGATACTTTACACTTTTAGGCACAAAAACTAACACTTTAGCTCACTTTTTGCACTAAAATACCCCCTAAAACATGCATCAATTCACTTCAATCAACCGTCTTTGACCAAATCGAACCATTAGCACATGCATTTAGAAAAGAACGATCACCATCCGTCAAACCATTACAAAAATACATGATCGTTTGCTCCTCCGGAAAGCCATGTTGTGGACAATTAATAAGCAATATCCCATATCTTTTCCATGCTTCTAGTATAGTCTCTCCATTCTTTTGACGAAAGTGTGAAATAGCCTCCTTGGCTTGCACCGTCTTTGATGACGGATAAAACTTAATTAAGAATCTTTTGCTAAGGTCCTCCCACGTACGAACGGTTCCGGGAGGGATAGAATTGAGCCAAGCTTTGGCTCTCCCCATAATAGTGAAGGTAAATAGCCTTAGCTTCTTCGCATCCTCGGACACTCCATTGTACTTCGTGGTGTCAGAAATCTCTAAAAATTGTGCCATGTGTTGATGAGGGCACTCTTCTTCATCTTTCCCTTCAAATTGCTTCTCTCTTAACATCCTCACAAGCGCGGGACTTATCTCAAAATTATTCGCTTCAATTCTCGGCCTTGCAATACCATCATAATGCTCATGAAGTTGAGGCTCAAAGAACTCCCTTAATGGCCTACCTTGAGGTGGAGGCTCTTGTATCGGTTGTGGTTGGGCTTGTGGAATATGAGGTGGCTCTTGATATCTCGGCTCATGTGGGTATGGCATATGAGGATAATATGGTGGGAATTGTTGTGGATGAGGTGGATAGTATAGATATTGGTGAGCTTGTGGAGGATAGGGGTATGGATTTTGGTAGGGAAATTGATGTAGTGGCATCCCTTGAGGGAAAGGGCCAACTTGAGCATTGTAAGGCAAATTGTGCCCATTACCTCCTCCATTCTCTTGCACTCTCCCTTCTCCATTGCCATTAACCTCCTCAACATGAGTATCACCAACTCTCTCTTCATTCATCAACTCTTCACCTTCCATCATTTCTTTTCTCCTTCTCCCACGATTTCTACGAATTGTAGCTTCAATTTCCGGATTAAGTGGCAAAGGTGGAATACCACTAGACCTTGTAATCATGCACCTACAAACCACCAATCCAAGTATCAAAATTCAACAAAAACAAAAATTCAAAAACAACAAGTAGTCACTTCAAATAAATTTATAAGTCTCACTTAAGGCGCAAAAACTATTCCCCGGCAACGGCGCCATTTTGATTGCGGTAATCGAGTAAGAGAAATTAAGACAACCAAGTTTATCGAACCCAAGGGAAAAGTATGGCCGTGAGTCCCTAGAAATGCAAGTTCTCAATGACTATTGTTGCAAATGCGGTTTTGGCTCCAACAACACTACAAAATGCTAGAATTAAAATCAAACAACTAAACAAGCAATTAATCAAACATTTGCTATGCTAGAACAAGTAACAAAGATCAATTGGGGATTGGGGTGCTAGGGATAATCTCCATCAAGGAATCAATGATCAACAAGCTATGATTGAATCAAATTGCTAATCAACTAAGATAGAAAGCACAGAACCATCATGCAATTAAGTCTCCATTAATCACACAATGCCTAATGTGAGTATCCTTAGTGCAACTAATCTCTCAATTAAGAAGCACTCAATTCATACAATCATACACAATTATAACCCGATTAATCCCTAATCACGTTAGCTCAACTCTCGCCTATTGCTAGGGTGATCAAACATTAATCTAAAGAGATAAAAATGCATGAATCACAATTAGGGTACACAAACTATCTCAGTTGATCATCAATAATCAACAATCATAGCACAAGGAAATCAAATCTTCCTCAATTTTAATTATCCCAAGCACCAGAGTATTAGCCCATGGAGCAAAGTGCAAAATCCATGGGTATAAAATCTAATTGCATAATCAAAAAGCTAATCACAACAATTAAGGAATTGAAATGAGAAAAGAGGAAGAACATCACCAATTGAACCAAAATGATCACTATATTGAATGCTTGAATTTTCAATTGTATATTCAAATGTAAACTCTTCTCCACTTGAATTATAACTTGGAATGAGAAAACTAATGGATCAAAGTACAATCTAAGGTACAATTAATGAAAATCTATCTAAATCTAATAATCTAATCAATCTACGATGAGAATTAAGCTAAGAACTCAGAAAATCGCCCTAAAAACCGTAAGTAACTGCTATGAGGAAGGTTATGCTCTGTTTTCCGCTCAAATGGCTTTAAAAACCAAATTTTCAAAAATCGGCACCCTCGACTCCAGGTTGGGGACCTCGAGTCAAGGCTCCTTAAAGCATGAATACGATTCTTTAAAAATAACCCAGCCTCGACTCGAGCTTCAGCTCCTCGAGTCGAGTTTGACGCTTTGTCCTGACCCTCAACTCGAGGCTCCAGCCCTCGAGTCGAGCTTCCTTTAATTTTTGAAATTATCTTGATCAGCCTGCACCCTCGGGTCGAGCTCCCTGGGCCTCGACCAGAGGTCGAGTCCAGGGAATTTTCTTGACCCGACTTCCACCTCTAACCCCCATTTTCGCCCGTCTCGTTCGTCTCTTTGGCGTATGTATGCCGGTACTCTCAGTTTGGTTAAATTCCACCGATTTACCTGAAAACGGGATGAAAAACATCAAAAATCACACAAGTGATACTTTTCAAGCAAAGTAGTGATACTCTACACATTTAGGCACAAATTCTAACACTTTTCACCACTTTTTGCATAAAAATACCCCCTCAAATCATGCATCAATTCACTCCAATCAGCTATCTGCATGTTGGCTAACATTGTCTCAGTAACTGCCCTGACAATGTTCTTCGTCCTTTTTGCCACCAGCCTCTCTACCTTGTAATTTATTTTCTTTTTTAGATTTGCAAAGGCAGACGAGATGGCTGATAGCGGGCTGTCTGAGTCTTCATCCTTCGAGGAGGAGTCGGATGAAGGGGAAGATGAGGGAGTTTTTGGAGAGGGGGAGTTCATCCGAATATCTCCAAAAATGTTATGAGAGATATCCGGAATTTGGACTTTGGGAGAAGATTGTGAAAGTGTGCGTGTAGTGTAAAACAGATTGATGTTGTACTGAATGTTATGACATGCACTACAACATCTAAATATCAGAATGTGAAACACAGCGGAAGACTAACACTACAATGCAAAGGAGTAAATTTTTCATAGACTTGTTAATTAAAGTCTATGATGCCTGTCGGCGAAACGTTTCACTACTTCGAGAGTGAATACAAAAGTTTGTGTAAAGAGTTTCCAAGACAGAACCTTTACAACGGAAAATAAAGACTCAATATCACCTATTGACTCTTAAACGGCTAAGTGTAGTATTACAAAATATTACACCGTCAAAAGTAAATGAAAGTATCAAAGACATCTACGCTAATGACACTTCAATAAACCTATGTTGGTAAACGAGGTAACATGCACAAGTACCAACGTAAAGGGGGAATAACGGCCCTATCTCTTGGATGCACTAACGCACTCAACAATTGATATTTGGATATTCCTTGCCATTGCTGAAGTCCTCGGTCTTCTATTTATAGAGGTCCTCGGTCTTCAACCATAGATCCTTGTAGATGGATCTAGAAAGACTCCAAAATAACTTCCCCTTAATTCTCTCGCATAACCGTCCATGTAGGTAGTTTATTTCGTGGCTTTACTCCTGCAACCGCATGATCTAGGTCCTTCTAAATCTCTCTGGAATTCGTCTTGAATTAGTCTTGAATCTGGATCCTTGTAGAAGATTCTGGAATCCGTCCTCAATGTTGCTCTCAATGTTACAGCATCCTCGGCAACATTTGACTAAGTCTTCATTCCAGATCCTTGTAGAACGTTCTAGATCTTCAACCTGCAATGTCACAACATCTACTACAACATTGAACTGTTAGAGAATAAAAGTTAGTTATATGAAGAAAGAAAGGGTCAAATTCTGATGTAGCAGAATATGTGATAACATCACATGCGACATCAACAGATTGGATTTGTGGCTGGGGAATATCAGAGGGTGGTGGTGAAGTTGGGGGCTGAGATGTAATAACCCAAAACCAATCATAGGATTTTATATTTAAATTACTAAGTTTAGTGATCATTTTATTCTTTTCCAATTTCATATGTGGTTTTCTAAATTTTTCACCAACTGACGAACGGTTTTTCGACCCAAAAATCTACTGATACTTTTCAAATTCACATCCGTAATTCGGATTTGATTAATAATGATTAAATACCAATAGTCCTTTAAAGGTGGGAAACACTCAAGAAAAACCCTAAGAAAAATGTTTATTTTCCCATCACGCATTTTATTAATTTTCGGAGCCGAAACTCGAACAAAAAAATACCGAAAATTTAACGTCGAGACCACAATACTACATTTGAAAAGTGGGCTGCCAAAATGACAGCCCAAATTAAACAAATCAGTCGGCCATGTAGGGAAGTAAGGGAGGAATAGTGCAAATTGTACTTCTTCATCCATCTCTACACTCTAAAGCCATCCTTTGTGTAGCATTTTTCCCTAATCTCCTCCCCACCATCCAAATCAGCCACGCACCTGCCCTCTCTCCCCTATAAATAGATTGCTGCCCCTCTTCATCTTCCACACAAAAAAGGCTTTGGAGGCTCTCAAGAGAAAAGGAAGAAGTTCTTCAAGGGTAAGTCCCTAACCCCCCCCCCCCCCCTCTTAAGTCTTATACATTTTCTAAGCTTAGAAAATTCAGGAAAATATTATATGAGACCCTAAGAACTTCTTTTCATATAATATGATCTTATATGGAGTGCTTGAGTTGGAATTTTAGTGTTTTGAGTCAAAATGAGGATGTTATGCTTAGAACATGAAGCTGCCAAAATCATGCCCTAACCACTGACCCGTTTTGTAAAATTTATTCGGACCTTTTCCACCCGTTTAAAAATCATGAATATATTTGTAGATCTAGTATTTGAAGTGTAGAATAACATAAAAAAAATTGTGGTCATTGGAGTTTTGTAGACTGAGAATAAAATCGTGAAAGATTATGTGTCGGAATTAGTCCGAAACTGGGAACAGTGACTCATTTCATTTATTTTCCCCCTTTCTAATAGTTATAAAATTCTAGGAAAAATCACTGATGTTCCCCTGGATGTGTTGTAAAATTATAGTCAAAACTTATAATATTTTTTTTAGTACTTTATGAGATATAAATTGTATTCTGAGTACCTGGTCGATGTTCGACGCATAGGGTTATTCTGAGTTTGACGAATTTATTTTTCTGGTTAGACTAACGTATAAATTATGGAAATATTCATGAATGTCCTGCACCTGTTTATAACAAGATTCTAAAATTTGGTGATTTTTAAACAAGTGTCCAATAAGTTATGAATTTTCTCGTAAGACATGTCCAGTAACCGAGCCAAACAATAAATTAAATATTCACGATTTTTCTGGGCAGAATCCATAAGTCAAATGGCTTGATTTCCTGAATGAAAGTTGTTCATACTTGAGTAATTCATCACATGTTTTAATTTCATAATTTTTGGATATTTCTACAGAAAATTATGGATTTTATAAATTTAGGGTCACTATTTTGCCGAAACAGAAATTTAGGGTCACTATTTTGCCGAAACAAAAATTTAGAGTCCTTATTTCTAAATCTGCTATAGTTTCGTAACTCAAATGAACTCGGACTCTTAATAAACTTTGTTCTAAACTGAAAGAGGTACAACATACTAAAATTTTATAATTTTCCAACAAGTCTAAGTATTTTATTTCGTTTATGCGTGTGTAGGTACTGTTTCTTCGATTGTTAGTACTTGATAAATTAAATGGCCAAAACTTTTAATGAAGTGCATGTTTTAAATATCGAATGTTATACATGATAATTTATGAATACATATACTTGAGTGTCTTGCATATTTTTCTTGAAAATGAACGGAACCGAAAGTCCCAAATTCAGGATCCACAAACCGTAGTACACTAACAAAGCCGTTGGACGTAGGATTAAACCCATAGAAGTTTTTAATAAAATAAAGTACTTCTTCTTCATTCAAAGCCTTGCACAATAAAATCAAGAACCTAAGTTTCCAATGGACAAAAGATATGTCGAACTAAACGTACTGATTGTGCTAGGTAGAGTACAGCCGGAACCAGAGACTGAGATTTTTGTACGAGAGGCTTAAGCAATCAAGAAGTTAAACTTTCTCTTAAAAGTTCTCTAGGTGGGTGACACGATCTGTATAACTAGTTAATGTTATATGGATTGTTGTCAGTTTTCCTGAATCAAAGATAAACAGTTTTCTCGAAAGACGTGAACAACCTCAAAAGCAAGCAAATGCACAACTCCTAACTATATAAATATATGAGAACAAGTTTCTTTTACTTTGATTATTTATTTTACATGACAGAGGGTGAAATCCTATATTATATACGCGAATTAGTATCTCTATTGATCTGCAGAGGGCGAAGCCCTATATATATGTATAAACGGGAGAAATAAGGTCGGAAGAGGTCTTGGATTGTGTGCAGAAATGCCACTAGTGCCACCTCACGGGAGCAATAAGGATGGTAGAGGGTTTGGATTGTGTGCATAAATGTCACTAGTGCCACCTCATTTGGAATGGAGAATTACGGGTCTCGGACGTACTAACGTGCCATTCCACTCTCTCTTATAATTGAAGATTACGTTGTTAAAGGATGAATATCTTATAACTGAAGATTACCTTGTACAAATGGGCTAAATGTCGTAACGAATAACTAAAGATGAAAGAAGAATAAAAGATTCAATTATTTCGGGTTTTCCTGTCAATCTGTGTAACAGCATACATGTTACCCACTGAGATTTTATCTCACACCCCAAACTAAATATTTCAGGTTGCGAGAATGAGGCCCGGGAGCTGCAGTAGGCGACCGCTTCCCACTCTCTCTTAATTAATAAATTGTCTTAGTAACTTTTCGATCTTTTGTAATGAACACTTTGCTAAATTTATGTTATTTTCTTCCTCTGGGAGTTCTACTCGACGGATGGTTTTTGTCCAAGCTGAATAACGGTCTTTTATAATAAAAGATTTTCTTTTCACTAAGTAAAGTATTTCTGAAATTTTTCCGCTGCAACTTAATCGATTGTTATTCAAAAGAAATTTTGTAGCTCAGTTTTTTTATTTTTCACTAAGTGATGACTCGGGTTTAGGACGTCAGACCCCAAAGGTCGACTTTCTGAATTTCGGGGCGTTATAGGTGGTATCAGAGCCCATGTTATAACCTTCGGACCAAAATAATTATTTACCTATTAATTTCAAAATTTTACTTAGAAAATAGATAAATTTCAATCCTTATAATTTTGAACCTTAGAAAATGTTACTTGTGTGAGGTTGTCTACAGCATGCAGATCGGGAACAAGCCTCAAGGTATGCGACGTCTTGCAAAAGATTGAATAATAAAACCCTTACAAATGAATAACAACCAAGAAGGAACATGAAATCTCAAACAATTAACTACAGAAAAGAAATGTTCTAAAGGAAAAATACGCTGCCTTGACTGACTTTACTTGCGCATGAACGTGAAATCTACATGTTTACTTATGCTTTTTTGTATTTTGGTTTTATCTTTTCATGTGAGCACTTGTTATTTTCTCTTTATACATTACCACTATTTTCTTCTTTCTAGTTTATGACCTTAAACCATTTGAATCCCTTTTTGTTCAGCAAGCCAGACCTTTTATAGCAGCCTCGCATTCCTCGTGTAGTTGACTTTGCCATATATATGTAATGTCTATTTTAGTTAAAGTATTTTGTTTTAAAGCCTCGCATCTTTAAATTTTCGTTGGAGCCTCTTTGTCTCCATTTAAACTTTGGGAACTTGTCTTTCTCATGTCAATTATATATGTATGTTAGTCTCACGTAGTTTTATGAGATATTATATTCTATCTGTTATATTTTTATCTTAATGTTTCAATATGTGTTATTACCTCTCTAACATGCATCGACAAGCCCAACAACCGTGTTGCTGTGACCGGCCAGCATGTTCCGTTTCTACCGTGTGCTCCCATGCATGATTGACTTAGTACAATGTTGTTAAATGTAAGATTCTCTTGCTTTGAATTTGAATCATACGTATGTATTGTAATACATTTCATTCTTTTCTTTTGGGACCCTACCCAAGATTTCGATATAATCCTAGGAATAGATTGGTTAAGAAAGAATAAGGCCGTCGTAAGATGCTCAGAAAGGGAGATAGACTTTGAAACAATGAGTGGCCAGCATTTCACCTTCAATGGAACGAAAGACAAAACCAAAGTAGGGGTGATCTCCGCAATAAAAGCTGCAAAGCTACTACGAAGAGAAACTGAGAAACAAACTAGGGATACTTAGTTAGCATCTCAACAATGGCAAAGGATATGAACTCGCCCGCCGAAGTACGAATCGTAAGAGAATACCGTGACGTTTTTCCCGAAGAGTTATCTGGATTACCACCAGACCGCCAAGTAGAATTCACCATCGACTTAACACCCAGTACTACACCCGTGTCAAATTCACCATATAGAATGGCACCTAAGGAATTGCAGGAGCTAAAGGAGCAACTGTAAGAATTAGTGGATAAAAAGTACATCCACCCAAGCGTGTCACCTTGGGGAGCGCCTGTACTTTTTGTGAAGTAGAAAGAAGGGTCACTCAGAATGTGTATCCATTATAGAGGGTTAAACCAATTAACCATCAAGAACAAACATCCTCTCCCAAGAATTGAGGACTTGTTCGACCAGCTGAAACACGCAGTAGTGTTCTCAAAAATCGATCTGAGTTCGGGCTATCACCAACAGAAAATTAAAGAGAGTGATATCCCAAAGACAACTTTCAGGACAAGGTATGGACATTATGAGTTTACTGTCATGCCTTTTGGAGTGACGAATGCCCCCGCAATCTTCATAGATGTGACGAATCAAGTATTCCATCGGTACTTGGACAAGTTCGTCATTGTCTTCATCGATGACTGATTGGAGTGTATAGGGTAAGAGCTTTTAAGACCAATCGCAAAATATCGAACCCAAGAGAAAAAGTATGCACATGAGGCCCTAGAAATACGAGTTTTTAGTGACTAGAGTTGCAACAATGGTTTGGAATAAAAACAACAAAACACTTGCAAAAATACAAAATAACAATAAGCGAACAAATGATCGAACACTTAGAATGCGATAACAAAAACAACAATAAATGGTGGAAAAGAGGTGCTAGGATTAACATCCATCAATGAATAATCAATCAACAAGCTACAATTGAATCAAATTGCAAATCAACTAAGATAGAAAGCATAAACCATCATGAAATTAATCACTCCATTAAAATCACAATGCCTAATGTGAGTATCCTTAGTCTTTCATATCTCTCAATGTAGAAATCCCCAATTCATACAATCATGCAAAATTGAAACCCGGTCAACACCTAATCACGTTAGCTCAACTCTCGCCTATTGCTAGGGTGATCAACTATTAATCAAAAGAGATAATTTTACACAAAGCACAATTAAGAATCACAATTAGGAAATAAACTAACGTGAGTATCCTTAGTGCAACTAATCTCTCGATTCCGAATCACCCAATCCACGCATTCATACACAATTATCACCCGATTAATCCCGGATCACGTTAGCGCAACTCTCGTCTATAGCTAGGGTGATCAAACACTAATCTAAATAGATAATTATGCATGAAGCACAATTGAGAATCACAATTAGTAAGCAATCTACTCAATTGATCTCCAATCATTAACAATCATAGCATCATCAATCAAATCATCATAAGTCTTTCATATGAAGGTGTTGATTTTTGTGCATGTTTTTAATTTTAGTGCAAAAGTATCTAAGGTGTTGATTTTTGCCTAAATGTGAAAAGTATTATTTGTGAGATTATGATGTTTTTCATCCATTTTGCAGGTAATTCGGTGGAATTTTGCCAAACCGAGAGTACCATTAGGCTTAGAATGAAGAGATGGTCATACGGGACGAAAACGGGAGTCGGGGCCGAAGCCCCACGCGAGAAAAGTGCCCTGGACTCGAGCTCTGGTCGAGGAGCAAGAGCCTCGAGTCGAGGGATATGCAGAAAGGACCAAAATTGAAAGAAAAGCAGGAGTCTCGACTCGAGGCATGACCCTCGAGTCGAGGGAGGAGAATTATGCATCAGCCTCGAGTCGAGGCCTGACCCTCGACTCGAGGGGGAGGTTTTTCCAAAAATTCGGTATTTAAGGGGAGAAGCAGAGCATTTGAGAATCAGTTCATAATAGCAGTTGAGAGCGGTTTTGGGGCGATTTCTCAGGCCCCAAGCCAATTTCTTCCTTAGGTAGAGTAGAAGTTAGATTTAGGATTTAGATTTCAATTGATTGTTGCTAGATTAGCCATAGATTAGCATTTGATCATTGTAATTCTTTCAATTCAAGCTTGTATTTCATTTGGAGATTGGTGTTGAAGACTCAAGCATTCCTATTTTTGTTGATTGAAGATCAATTGGTGATGTTATTCCTCTTTTGTCTCTTTAATTTCTTATTTGTTGTGATTTGCTTATTGTTTGTTCAATTCTATCTTCTTCCCATGGGTATTGTTTGTGGTACCATGGGCTAACTCTCTTGTGCTTGGGTTAATTAAAATTGATGATGAATTGATTAATGATGCTATAATTGTGATGATTGGAGATCAATTGAGTAGATTGCTTACTAATTGTGATTCTCATTTGTGCTTCATGCATAATTATCTCTTTAGATTAGTGTTTGATCACCCTAGCTATAGACAAGAGTTGCGCTAACGTGATCCGGGATTAATCGGGTGATAATTGTGTATGAATGCGTGGATTGGGTGCTTCGGAATCGAGAGATTAGTTGCACTAAGGATACTCACATTAGTTTGTTTCCTAATTGTGATTCTTAATTGTGCTTTGTGTAAAATTGTCTCTTTAGATTAATGGTTAATCACCCTAGCAATAGGCGAGAGTTGAGCTAACGTGATTAGGTGTTAATCGGGTTTCAATTTTGCATGATTGTATGAATTGGGGATTTCTACATTGAGAAATGGGAAAGACTAAGGATACTCACAATAGACATCATGTTATTAATGGAGTGATTAATTCATGGTGGTTTATGCTTTCTACCTTAGTTGATTTGCAATTTGATTCAATTGTAGCTTGTTAATTGATGATTCATTGATGGATGTTAATCTTAGCACTCCTATCCCACCATTTATTGTTGTTTTTGTTATCGCATTCTAGGTGTTCGCTCATTTGCTTGCTTGTTATTGTTTTGTATTTTTGCTTGTGTTTTGTTGTTTTTGTTCCAAACCATTGTTGCAACTCTAGTCACTAAGAACTCGTATTTCTAGGGCCTCATGTGCATACTTTTTCCCTTGGGTTCGATATTTTGCGATTGGTCTTAAAAGCTCTTGCCCTATACACTCCAATCAAATGGCGCCGTTGTCGGGGAACTAGTTTTTGCGCCTTAAGTGAGACCTAGGAATTGTTTGAAGTGGCTATTTGTTGCCTTTGTGTTCGTGTTTGTTTTGTTATTTTTGTTGGAATTTGATACTTGCTTATCTTGTTTAGATGGAAGGATACAACTCATACATGTGGAATCAAGAGTATTATCAAGATGGTAGAGTGTATTCTCCACACTTTGAAGAATGTAGCTACAATGATTGGAGGAACTATGAAGATAATTCTCAATGGCAACAAGTTCCTTCCAATTATGAAGATTGGAGATATGAAGAAATTTCTCCCCAACCTCAAGAGATGTTTCCTTATGAGCCTTATGATCAAACATTTGATCCATGTCTTGGATTTGAGTGTCAAGGAGTATCGGGAGGTGATTATTATGATGATAGGAGGAGCTATGAGAATGACTATTCAATGTCACAAGCTTCTCCTCAATTTGAAGAATGGGGACTCCATGATGTGAGAGCCATATTGTTAGAGATGCTTGGATTTTTGTTGGAAAAATTTGAGGAAGATGACACTAGGTGTGATGAAATGCTTCCCTTGTATGAGAAAATTTATGAGACCAAAGTAATGGTCAATTCATGGATCGAGGGGAACATGGAGATCACCGAAGTCCATTTCATGTTTATAAAGTGTCAAGTCAAAGATTTCCTACGCCAAGTAAAGAACATGACTATCATGGAGAGTCAAGAAGAAGAAGGGGAGGAAGAAAGTGAAAGAGATGATGTAGAAAAGGGTCCAAGCAATGAGGTAAAAATAGAAGACTTCCTTGTCAAAAATAAGGAAGAGGAGTGTCCATTGATGGACATGAGCTATAATGAGAAAGATAATCTAGAAGCATCTAAGGAGGCATTGAAGATTGAAATGAGCATTTCTATACCCTCTAACTCTTCAATTCGTGATTTAATTGAAATTGATGCTTCTAATGATTTAATTTTGCCTCTTGTGAATTTTGACTATAGGGAAGAGTTTAAGAAACGCTTGGGCATCCTTGAAAGGAAGGAAGAATCGAGGAGGATGGCAAGAGAGAAAGGGGGACAACCATGGACACTTTGCATATCTATAGGTGGTTGTCCTATCTATTCGGGGAACCTCCTAGACCTTGAAGTACAAAGATGGAGATACAATGGCAAGGAGGACCGATATCCTTGGCCATTCCGATAAAGAAAGTGGGAAGTGAAAGAATAAGTCCGGCATAGGACAATAAAAATAGCGTTTGATGGGAGGCAACCCATCCTTTTTATTTCTTTTCTTGTGTTCTTTTGGTAGTTTAGTGTTTTTGTTTTATTTTTGGGAGATTTGGCTAGCTACTTAATTGCTCATGCTTAGGAAATTATGCTCTTTACTTTGAGATTCATAGGGTATTTTGAGCTTAATGTTGATACCATTAGAAGTTGCATATATTTTTTATCACTCTCATTCTAAACCTTGAATTCATGTTATCATTCAAGTTTGGGGGTGTTGGTCGTTATTTGTTTCTTGCATCTCTTAGTGGTAATTAATTGATGTGTCTTATGCCCAATTGTAGGTACACTCACTACATTTGTTTGGGAAGTGATTGGAATTGCAAGGAAATGCAAGATCAAGAAGGAAAGCGCATAAAAGCACGATGAGCCCTACATGTTTGAAGAAAGATGGAGTTTAAGGGCTTATTGGTACAACACTTCCTTTCAAACTTAGACTTGTCTAAGTTTGGGGGAGGTGTTTCTCTTCACTTGTCATTTTTTGTGCTCTTCTATGATTATGGGGCTTGTTGAGCTTATGGCTTATTGATGATTATGCTATATTGTGTCTTTGTTGGTCCCGGAGAGTTGAGATGATTAAAACCTTGAGTAAGCTTTCTAGAACAAAATCTAGAAAGGGGGGGTTTGAATAGATTTTGTAAATTTTTCAAAACTTTCAAAACCAATTCAAAGTATCAGATTAAGCACAGCGGATAATGATTAAATTCTCAACTTCTTAAAAGATCAAAAGCAAGGTTGATATACTGATTTTAGTTAAGATTCTGAATTTAATTCTTGATATAATACAATTGTAAATCAAACAGAAAATAAAGAAAGCAAGAAATAACACCAGGATTTATAGTGGTTCGGATTTTAATAATCCTACATCCACTCTCCTTCTTTAATTTGAAGAAGGGACTCTACTTACTGCTTACTTTCTCACTTCCAGCTTACAACTTACAACTTGTACAATTCTTCAAATCTTCAATCTCCTAGACTCTTCTTCTAGAAATCTAACTATTACAGTGTATATTGAATTTTGAAGATTACAGAAAAAGTGTTCTAAAAACACTTAGAACTTTTTGAAACTCTCTAGAAATTTTTGTGAAAAGATTGTGAAATCTGAATAGTGAATTGTGTAAATCAAATATGCATAAGTGTTATCTATATATGAAAAATGAAAAACCTAGACCTATATATAAGTCTGAAAAGTCAGTTAGTTTGTTAGTTAGTTCTAACAAACTTGAAACTGCTTAACAAACTTAATCTTGAAAACTGCTTAAAACCTCGGCTGATTCTTCCTATTCGTCTGCAGCTGACTTGGTGAAGATTAGCCTTTCTTATTCTACTCAGCTTATCTTGACCTTCGTCTGAGCTCTTCATATTTGTCTCCTGCAGATGACTAGACTTGAGCTTGTCTCCAGATGACTTGTCATTCCTCGTCTCCAGCTGACTTGAACTAATCTTGACCTAGTCTGATCAGCTTCGTACTAGAACTTAGTCTTCAGTTCTTTATCATAGTCTGCTCATCTGGAACAGTCTTTTAACTCATCAAAACAATCTTGGTCTAACAGTCTTGAATTTCTTGCATATATTTCTGAGCTTAATTTGTTATGAGCTTAATTGTCTTTTGATGATCCTTTGTATTTCTATTTCCTATGATTCCTTATTTTATGATTTTGAGCTTCATTGTGGATTTAATGTCATATCTTTGAGTATCATTCTTGTGGTAGTGAGTATGCTTGGGTTTATGTACATGAGCACTTATGCTTGATTTGCAAGATATATTGGATTTTGATTTGATCATGAGTTGACTTGTAGCTTGAAGCTCGCATGCTTGATCTATTATGTAAGGATGAATGTGATTGATAATACTTGATTCATTGCTCAATTTTAGTCCGTGAGCTTTTGTGCCTTAGTAATCGTACATCTTATACGGTTGATATGAATCCTTTGTGAGTGCATCGTTCATGATTTGTATGCTAGAACTTGCCACTAGACTTTTTGATATTGATCTTTGTGTGATGTCTTGAAAGTGATAAGAGGCCATGTTTGATATGATTAGTCACTTTGCTAAAATTTTCCACACCAAATACATTTGATTTCCTTAGTGAGCCAAGTTGAGCCTTATGATCCTTATTCTTTGGCAAGCCAAGTGAGATTGAAACCATTTTAGCCTATTTTTATGAGCCTTTCTTGTCCTATATTTAGTTGAGCTTGAATGTTGGTTAATGATGGTGATTTGATTGCTAAGTGTGGGAAGATGATGAGCTAAGTGATGAATATTGAAAGAAGAAAAAGGTTGTGAAAAAAAATTGAATCGTGAAAAGGTGAACATGAAGTGAAGAAAAACTCAATTTGTGAGCTTAAAAAGAGAAAGCTCAAGTGAATGGTGGATTGATCATTGAAGTTCAAAAGAAAGAGTGTACTTGATGAAAAGTGAAGAGATTGTGCATTTGTATTGATTAGCTTACATTCAAGTCTCTACTAATTAGTCACTCTTATCCATAAATATCCCACCTTTCCAAAGAGCCTACATTACAACCTAGAGAAAGACCTCTTTGATTCTTGATTGATCATAAGTGATTTGGATTGAGATTAAGTCTTGTGGCAAGCATATGGGGTACTTATCTATGAATTTGATGATTGAGTGCTTTATACCTTGATAAACATGAGTGAAGAGTGAAACACTCCATGGAAGGAGCAATGTGTTGAGTATTTGATTGAGCATTTGTTTGAGCATGATCTATCTTGATGGCTAGTGGATAGTTGCATTGATACAGGTGTTCATTGATGAGTTCGATTGTCTTATTTTTCGTCTATGGTGCCATGTTGTAACGCCCCGGAATTCAGAAAGTCGACCTTTGAGGTCCTGACGTCCTAAACCCGAGTCATCACTTAGTGAACCGTAAAATCGAGCCGAAAAATTTCTTTATAGAAAGCAAAGCTATTCATTTAAGTTGCAGCAGAAGATTTTACAAACACTTATTTAAAATATTTGAACCATATTCATAACTAAACGAAGAGATTAATCGTTTGACAAAAGTCACCCGGTGAGTCTAAGGTTCAACTCTTGGGAAAAACATAGTGACGAGTCTTTAACAAAATACAAATTTCATAAAGATCTGAAAAATATAAAGCGACATATTTAGATAAAGAGAGTGGAAGCGGGTCGTCTATTGCAGCTCCCGGGCCTCAATCTCGTGACCTGAAAAATATTAGTTATAGGGCGTGAGATAAAATCTCAGTGGATGACCTGTACGCTGTTATACAGATTGACAGGAAATCCCAAAATAGTTGAATGTTTTATTCTTTATTCTCATCTTTCGTTATTTACTTCCTTGTTATGGCGTTGTGTTCGTTTGTATTAGGTAATCTTCCGTTATAATATTTTCATCCTTTAAATTTCGTTCGATTAAGAGATTCATCTTTCTTTACAACAGTTAGTACATAAATATAGCACATATGAGATGGCACATGATAGTTTTCTATCACATCGGATCTCCGTAATCACATTGTGGAATGGCACGTTTACACGTCCGAGACCCGTAATCATATGGGAGGGCACATGATAGTTTCCTATCACATTCGGACCCCGTAAACTTTCATCAATGGGAGGGCACATGATAGTTTCCTATCACATCCGGACCCCGTAAACTTTCATCACATCATATAGGGCTTGCCCTCTTTTCATAAAATCATAAATAAAAGTAAAATATAGCTCATCATTAGACGATCACACAATTAAGTTATACATTCACACGCTTTTGGTATTTGCATCTTTCGAGGAAAATTTGTTTATGTTTGATTCAGGAAAACTGACAACAGTCCATATAACATTAATTAGCTATACAGATAGTGTTGGAACCACCGATCGCCGACTCTACGAAACTATCAGACTCGGGATCATAATCACACAAACGCAGCGGAAAGAATTGTACCTTTATTCACCGTAATAGGTGAAGACAAACCAGTTCTAAGGTCAGAACTGCGATCGAAGGATGAGCCTCGAACCTCACGGTCTTCTGCCGTATTCCTATCCCTTTTCCTTGGACGTCGAGTGGTCGACGATCCTCCAAGGAATCAGAATCCGCCTCCCTCTGATCTCACGTTTTTTTCACACGCTGGAGACTCTGATGTTAGGGTTTATTTATAGGCTACAACAGGGACCCTAAGGAGGAATTAGGGTTGGGCCTCCTGATGGGCCTAAATATCCCGTGTTCATCCGAACACTTTACTTAAGCCCATCAATTATAACTCACCACTAAAGAATTATAATTGAATTACCGTCCTAATCCCATATTATTATATGGGCTCCTTTATTATGTGTACGTTTATTTCCCGTGTTTAAGATATCGAATGTCCATAAATTAATTAAATTACTTGACAACTTAATTAATTTATATCTAATTCCAAGAGTAGTACCACTCATCTTTATTATTATGTCGGATTAAATCCACCTCGGGGTTTTACATAATAATCTTTATGAGCTCCTCAAGGGGACATCATCATCCTAAATAATTAGGACACGGATTCCTTCTATAATCAACAGCACACCATATAAACAATACTATCTCCCAATTCACTGAGCCTATTGATTTAATAAATCTCACCCATTGGTAAATCAAAGAAACATACATTGAATACACGTGCCCATTATTATATAGGGATTAAGAAGACGTACATCCATAACAACAGAAGTCTTGTTCTTTTATATAGTCAGTACAAATTGAACAACCTCATATGGTCCTGCTCAATACATACAAAATGTACTAGTGTAACTTTATAGTCAAGATAGACTAATACCAAATTACACTACAACCGTTCCAATGATTTGTCCAAATCCATTTTGGTTGTGAGCTATTATTTATAATCTATAAGGCACTGATAACATGATCTTCTGTGTGACACCACACACCATGTTATCTACAGTATAGATTAATCTGAACAAAATAATGATATATATAACAATCATAAACAATAAGTATTTTGATCATAATGAATCTCATATGAAAAAAGATGTTCATACTCAAGAAAGATGTTCATACAAAAGCTAGGCTTATAGTATACATCCTAACAGATAGTATCACCCACCTGGAGAACTTTTAAGAGAAAGTTTAACTTCTTGATTGCTTAAGCCTCTCGTACAAAAATCTCAGTCTCTGGTTCCGGCTGTACTCTACCTAGCACAATCCGTATGTTTAGTTCGACAGATCTTTTGTCCATTGGAAATTTAGGTTCTTGACCCTATCGTGTCTCTCTAAGTCTAGGCTTTGGTATTTAGAAGTACTTGTTTCGTTATCCGATCTTATGGATTCAAACCTTTTGGTTTAACAGTATTTCTAGTGTACTGTCGGTTCAAGGTTCGGGATTTGGGTTAGTTGGTTTTATTCTATTATAAGGAACCAAATACCACATTCATGGAGTATCACATAAATCATGCATCACATAAGGCATGCTTAGTTTTCTAAAAGTTAAGTACATTATTTCTCCTAATACTCTATCATTGAAGAAATGACATGTAAACATGTATAAATAGAATAAAATACTTAGACTCATCCAAAAATCATGGAATTTTAGTATGATATATATCTCTAAATATGGAACAAACTCCTTTTAGGGTCCAAGTTCATTTGAGTTACGAAACTATAGCAGATTTTGAAATAAGGACTCTAAGTTTCTGTTTCGGCAAAACAGTGACCTCAAACTTATAAAATCCATAACTCTTTGTAGAAATATCTAAAAATTATGAAATTAAAACAGGTGATGCATTACTCAAGTATTAAAAACTTTCGTTCAGGAATCCAAGCCATTTGACTTACGGATTTCGCCCAGAAAATTCGTGAACATTCAATCTATCATTCGGTTTGGTTACTGGACATGTCTTACGAGAAAATTCATAACTTATTGGATACTCGTTTAAAAATTACCAAATTTAAGGATCTTGTTATAAACAGGTTTTAGGTCATTCATGAATGTTTCCATGATTTATACAATAGTCTAACTGAAAAATAAATTCATGCAACACAGAATAACCCTATGCGTCGAACATCGACCAGGTACTCAGAAAACGAATTTTATCTCATAAAGTACTAAACGAAAAGTCATGATTTTTGACTATGATTTACAACACATAAAAGGGGAACATCCCAGATTTTTCCTAGAATTTTATAACCATCAGAAAGGGAAGAAATAAAAGAAATGATTCACTGCTCCCAGTTTCGGATCACTTCCGATACATAATCTTTCATGATTTTATTCTCAGTCTACAAATATCCAGCGACAACGAAATTTTAGTATGTTATTCTACACTTCAAATACTAGATCTAGGAATTTTCTCATGATTTTTAAACAGGTGGAAAAGGTCCGATTGTATTTTACAAAAACGGGTAAGTGGTTGGGGCTTGATTTCGGCAGTTTCATGTTTCAAGTATAACTTCACCATTTTGACTCCAAACACCAAAATTCCAACTCAAAAACTCAATATAGGATCATATTATGTAAGAAGGGGTTCTTAGGAGTTCCTATCATGCTTCTACTAATTGTTTAAAGCTCTTAAAACAAAACATAAGCTTAGAGGCTAACCTTTGTAGTTTCCTCCTAAGGACTTCTTGCTTGCTACTTGTTCTCTCCTTCTTTGTTGGTGTAGGAAATGAAGAAGGGGAAGAGGGGTATTTATAGGGGAAAAGAGAGGGGAGGGGGCCGGTCAAGTGAGGTGGGGAAAGGGAGCAAACTAGGTGATTAATAGACATAAGGCTATAAGGCTAGTTTAGGAGCTAAACCTAAGATTTTGGCAAGATTTTTGGTTAATAGGTGCTAGCTAATCCTACTACTCTCACATGCCTTCACATGGCCGGTTGTTTTGGGGGTTTTGGGCTGTCCCTTTGGCAGCCCACTTTTAAAAACAGTATTGTGATCTTGACGTTGAATTTTCGGTATTTTTCGGTTCGAGTTTCAGCTCCGAAAATTTATTAAAACGCGCGATTGGAAAACAAACATTTTTCTTAGGGTTTTCTTGAGTGTTTCCCACATTTAAAGGATTATTGGTAATTAATCATTATTAATCAAATCCGGATTACGGATATGGGTTGTAGAAGTATTAGTAGATTTTCGGTTCGAAGAACCGTTCGTCAATTGGAGAAAAATACACATAAAATTTTAAATCAAACAATAAAATAAATCAAACTTAGAAAATCAAATATAAAACTCTAGGTTTTGGTTTTGGGTTATTACACATGTGACATAATTGCAATCAATTCACTCCTTTGTTCTTAGTTTCTACGTTGCTCGAGGACGAGCAACAATTCAAGTTTGGGGGTATGATTGGAGTGAATTGATACATGTTTTTAGGGCTTATTTTAATGCAAAAAGTGAGCTAAGGTGTTGATTTTTGTGCCTAAATATGAAAAGTATCACTCTTTTGTCTAAAAAGTATTATTTGTGAGATTATGATGTTTTTCGTCCATTTTGCAGGTAACTCGGTGGAATTTTATCAAACCGAGAGTACCATTAGGCTTAGAATGAAGAGACGGTCATACGGGACGAAAATAGGGGTCGGGGCCGAAGCCCCGCGCGAGAAAAGTGCCCTGGACTCGAGCTCTGGTCGAGGAGCAAGAGCCTCGAGTTGAGGGATATGCAGAAAGGACCAAAATTGAAAGAAAAGCAGGAGTCTCGACTCAAGGCATGACCCTCGAGTCGAGGGAGGAGAATTATGCATCAGCCTCGAGTCAAGGCCTGACCCTCGACTCGAGGGGGAGGTTTTTCCAAAAATTCGGTATTTAAGGGGAGAAGCAGAGCATTTGAGAATCAGTTCATAATAGCAGTTGAGAGCGGTTTTGGGGCGATATCTCAGGCCCCAGGCCAATTTCTTCCTTAGGTAGAGTAGAAGTTAGATTTAGGATGTAGATTTCAATTGATTGTTGCTAGATTAGCCATAGATTAGCATTTGATCATTGTAATTCTTTCAATTCAAGCTTGTATTTCATTTGGAGATTGGTGTTGAAGACTCAAGCATTCCTATTTTTGTTGATTGAAGATCAATTGGTGATGTTATTCCTCTTTTGTCTCTTTAATTTCTTATTTGTTGTGATTTGCTTATTGTTTGTTCAATTCTATCTTCTTCCCATGGGTATTGTTTGTGGTACCATGGGCTAACTCTCTTGTGCTTGGATTAATTGAAATTGATGATGAATTGATTAATGATGCTATAATTGTGATGATTGGAGATCAATTGAGTAGATTGCTTACTAATTGTGATTCTCATTTGTGCTTCATGCATAATTATCTCTTTATATTAGTGTTTGATCACCCTAGCTATAGACGAGAGTTGCGCTAACGTGATCCGGGATTAATCGGGGTGATAATTGTGTATGAATGCATGGATTGGGTGCTTCGGAATCGAGAGATTAGTTGCACTAAGGATACTCACATTAGTTTGTTTCCTAATTGTGATTCTTAATTGTGCTTTGTGTAAAATTGTCTCTTTAGATTAATGTTTAATCACCCTAGCAATAGGCGAGAGTTGAGCTAACGTGATTATGTGTTAATCGGGTTTCAATTTTGCATGATTGTATGAATTGGGGATTTCTACATTGAGAAATGGGAAAGACTAAGGATACTCACAATAAACATCATGTTATTAATGGAGTGATTAATTCATGGTGGTTTATGCTTTCTACCTTAGTTGATTTGCAATTTGATTCAATTGTAGCTTGTTAATTGATGATTTATTGATGGATGTTAATCCTAGCACTCCTATCCCACCATTTATTGTTGTTTTTATTATCGCATTCTAGGTGTTCGCTAATTTGCTTGCTTGTTATTGTTTTGTATTTTTGCTTGTGTTTTGTTGTTTTTGTTCCAAACCATTGTTGCAACTCTAGTCACTAAGAACTCGTATTTCTAGGGCCTCATGTGCATACTTTTTCCCTTGGGTTCGATATTTTGCGATTGGTCTTAAAAGCTCTTGCCCTATACACTCCAATCAAAAACTGCCCCCTCGAGTCGAGGGTCAGGCCTCAACTCAAGGCTTCTGCTATTATCCCATCCCTCGACTCGAGGGTCATGCCTCGAGTCGAGGCTCCTGTTTTTCTTCTGATTTTGGTCCTTTCTGCATATCCCTCGACTCGAGGCTCTCGTCCCTCGATCAGAGCTCAAGTCCAGGGCATTTTTCTCTCGCGGGGCTTCGGCCCCGACCCCCATTTTCGTCCGATATGTTCGTCTCTTCATTCTAAGCCTAGTGGTACTCTCGATTTGGCAAAATTCCACTGAATTACCTGCAAAATGGACGAAAAATATCAAAATCTCACAAATAATACTTTTTAAGCAAAAGAGTGATATTTTTGACATTTAAGCACAAAAATCACACTTTAGCTCACTTTTTGCACTATAATATGCCCTAAAAGCATGCATCAATTCACTCCAATCATAATACCCCCAAACTTGAAGTGTTTCTCGTCCTCGAGCAACGTAGGAAATAAGCACAAAGGAGTGAATTGATTGCAATTATGTCACATGGCACCATAGACGAAAAATAAGACAATCGAACTCATCAATGAACACCTGTATCAATGCAACTATCCACTAGCCATCAAGATAGATCATGCTCAAACAAATGCTCAATCAAATACTCAACACATTGCTCCTTCCATGGAGTGTTTCACTCTTCACTCATGTTTATCAAGGTATAAAGCACTCAATCATCAAATTCATAAATAAGTACACCATATGCTTGCCACAAGACTTAATCTCAATCCAAATCACTTATGATCAATCAAGAATCAAAGAGGTCTTTCTTCTAGGTTGTAATGTAGGCTCTTTGGAAAGGTGGGATGTTTTTGGATAAGAGTGACTAAGTAGTAGAGACTTGAATGTAAGCTAATTAATACAAAACACATCTTCTTCACTTTTCATCAAGCACACTATTCCTTTTTAACTTTAATGATCAATCCACCATTCACTTGAGCTTTCTCTTTTTAAGCTCACAAATTGAATTTTTCTTCTTTTCATTCACTTCATATTTTTCTTCACAATTCAATTTTTCCTTTCACAACCTTTTTTTTTCTTTTATGCTTCATTCATCACTTAGCTCATCATCTTCCCACACTTAGCAATTAAATCACCATCATTAGCCAACATTCAAGCTCAACTAAATATAGGACAAGAAAGACTCATAAAAATAGGCTAATGGTTTTCATCTCACTTGTCTTGCCAAAGAATAAGAATCATAAGGCTCAACAATGCTTACTAAGGAAATCAAATGTATTTGGTGGGGAAAATTTGGCAAAGTGACTAAACATATCAAACATGACCTCTTATCACTTTCAAGATATCACACAAAGATCAATATCAACAAGTCTAGTGGCAAGTTCTAGCATACAAATCATGAATGATGCACTCATAAAGAAATCAATCAACCGTATAAAATGTACGATTATTAAGGCACAAAAGCTCACGGGCTTAAATTGAGCAATGAATTAAGCATCATCAATCACATTCATCTTCACACAATAAATCAAGCAAGCTAGCTTCAAGCTACAAATCTACTCATGATCAAGTCAAAATCCAATAAATCTTGCAAATCAAACACAAGTGCTCATGTACATAATCTCAAGCACACTCACTATATCAAGATAATACTCAAAGATATGCAATAAATCCACAATTAAGCTCAAGATAAATCAAGCTCAAAATATACAAGGAAACCAAGACGCAATTATAGCATCATCATCATTAAGCAATAAGCTCATCCAACCCCAAAATCATAGAAGAGCACAAAAGAATTAGAGAAGGGAAGAGAAACACCTCCCCCAAACTTAGACAAGTCTAAGTTTGAAAGGAAGTGTTGTACCAATAAGCCTTTAAACTCCATTTTTTTCCTTCAAGCATGTAGGGATCATCAAGTTTCCTAGCTCTTTCCTTCTTGATCTTGCATTTCCTTGCAATTCCAATCGCTTTCACATTCATCTAGCAAGTGTACCTACAATCGTGCATAAGAATCTTCAAATAATTACCACTAAGAGATGCAAGAACCAAATAACGACCAACACCCCCAAACTTGAATGATAACATGAATTCAAGGTTTAGAATGAGAGTGATAAAAATATATGCAACTTCTAATGGTATCAACATTAAGCTCAAAATACCCTATGAATCTCAAAATAAAGAGCATAATTTCCTAAGCATGAGCAATTAAGTAGCTAGCCAAATCTCCCAAAAATAAAACAAAAACACTAAACTACCAAAAGAACACAAGAAAAGAAATAAAAAGGATGGGTTGCCTCCCATCAAGCGATATTTTTATTGTCCTATGCCGGACTTATTCTTTCACTTCCCACTTTCTTTCATCGGAATGGCCAAGGATAGCGATCCTCCTTCCCATTATATTTCAATCTTTGAGCTTCATAATCTAGGAGGTCCACATAATAGATAGGCCAACCACCCATACATATCTTGAACATTATTCTTGGTGGATTCGCCTCTTGCTCTCTCACCATCCTCCTTCTCCATTCCTTTTTCCCAAGGATGCCCAAGCAATTCCTTAATGCTTTCCTATAGTCAAAGTGCACAAGAGGTAAAATAAAATCATTAGAAGCATCATTTTCAATAAAAGTATGAATTGAAGAGTTTGAAGGTATAGAAATGCTCATTTCAATCTTCAATGCCTCATTAGGTGCTTCTAGATTTTCTTTCTCATTATAGCTCATGTCCATTAATGGACACTCATCTTCCTCATTTTTGACAAGGAAATTCTTCCTTTCATCCTCATTGCTTGGACCCTTTTCTACATCATCTCTTTCACTTTCTTCCTCCCCTTCTTCTTCTTGATTCTCCATGATAGTCAAGTTCTTTACTTGGCGTAGGAAATTTTTGAGTTGACTCTTTAAAAACATGAAATGAACTTCGGTGATCTCCATGTTCCCCTCTATCCATGAATTAACCTTTGACTTGATCTCATACATTTCTTCATACAAGGGAAGCATTTGATCACATCTAGCATCATCTTCCTCAAATTTTTTCAACACAAATCCAAGCATCTCTTGCAATATGGCTCTCATATCATGGAGTCCCCATTCTTCAAATTGAGGAGAAGCTTGTGGCAATGGAAAATCGAACTCATGGCTTCTCCTATCATCATAGCAATCACCTCCCGATGCTCCTTGCAATTCGTATCCACAACATGGATCGAATGTTTGATCATAAGGCTCATAGTATGGAAACATCTCTTGAGGTTAGGGAGGAATTTCTTCATATCTCCAATCTTCATAATTGGATGGAACTTGTTGCAAATGAGAAGTATCTTCATAGTTCCTCCAATTATTGCATCCAAAATCTTCAAAATGTGGAGAATACACCATGCTCTCTTGATAATGATATTGATTCCATGCATATGAGTTGTTTCCTTCCATCTAGACAAGATAGCAAAGTATCAAATTCAAACAAAAATAACAAGACAAACACAAACACAAAGGCAACAAGTAGCCACTTCAAACAATTCCTAGGTCTCACTTAAGGCGCAAAAACTAATTCCCCGGCAACGGCGCCATTTGATTGGAGTGTATAGGGCAAGTGCTTTTAAGACCAATCGCAAAATATCGAACCCAAGGGAAAAAGTATGCACATAAGGCCCTAGAAATACGAGTTTTTAGTGACTAGAGTTGCAACAATGGTTTGGAATAAAAACAACAAAACACTTGCAAAAATACAAAATAACAACAAGCGAACAAATGATCGAACACTTAGAATGCGATAACAAAAACAACAATAAATGGTGGGAAAGAGGTGCTAGGATTAACATCCATCAATGAATCATTAATCAACATGCTACAATTGAATCAAATTGCAAATCAACTAAGATAGAAAGCATAAACCATCATGAAATTAATCACTCCATTAAAATCACAATGCCTAATTTGAGTATCCTTAGTCTTTCCCATCTCTCAATGTAGAAATCCCCAATTCATACAATCATGCAAAATTGAAACCCGATCAACACCTAATCACGTTAGCTCAACTCTCGCCTATTGCTAGGGTGATCAACCATTAAAAAAAAGAGACAATTTTACACAAAGCACAATTAAGAATCACAATTAGAAAACAAACTAACGTGAGTATCCTTAGTGCAACTAATCTCTCGATTCCGAAGCAGCCAATCCACGCATTCATACACAATTATCACCCGATTAATCCCGGATCACGTTAGCGCAACTCTCGTCTATAGCTAGAGTGATCAAACACTAATCTAAAGAGATAATTATGCATGAAGCACAATTGAGAATCACAATTAGTAAACAATCTACTCAATTGATCTCCAATCATCAACAATCATAGCATCATCAATCAAATCATCATCAATTTCAATTAACCCAAGCACAAGAGAGTTAGCTCATGGTACCACAAACAATACCCATGGGAAGAAGATAGAATTGATCAAACACAAAGCAAATCACAACAATTAAGAAATTAAAGAGACAAAAGAGGAAAAACATCACCAAATGATCTTCAATCAACAAAAATAGGAATTCTTGAGTCTTCAACACCAATCTCCAAATGAATTACAAGCTTGAATTGAAAGAATTACAAGATCAAATGCTAATCTATGGCTAATCTACCAACATCAAATGAAATCTAAGGCTAATTCTACCTTCTACTCTAATCTAAGGAAGAAATTGGCTTGGGGCCTGAGAAATCGCCCTAAAACCGCTACTAACTGCTATTATGAAGTCTTTCATATGAATTGCTCTGCTTCTCCCCTTTAAATACGAAAATTCTAAAAAACTGCCCCCTCGAGTCGAGGGTCAGGCCTCGACTCGAGGCTTCTGCTGTTGTTCTATCCCTCGACTCGAGGGTCATGCCTCAAGTCGAGGCTCCTGCTTTTCTTCTGATTTTGGTCCTTTCTGCATATCCCTCGACTCGAGGCT
This sequence comes from Paraleonurus japonicus, assembly GCA_030762865.1. NCBI lineage: Eukaryota > Viridiplantae > Streptophyta > Magnoliopsida > Lamiales > Lamiaceae > Paraleonurus > Paraleonurus japonicus. The sequence continues at coordinate 15,940,980 of CM061059.1, forward strand.
CTCGTCCCTCGATCAGAGCTCGAGTCCAGGGCATTTTTCTCGCATGGGGCTTCGGCCCCGACCCCCGTTTTCATTCGATATGTTCGTCTCTTCATTCTAAGCCTAGTGGTACTCTCGGTTTGGCAAAATTCCACCGAATTACCTGGAAAATGGACAAAAAACATCAAAATCTCACAAAATAATACTTTTTAAGCAAAAGAGTGATACTTTTCACATTTAAGCACAAAAATCACACTTTAGCTCACTTTTTGCACTAAAATATGCCATAAAAACATGTATCAATTCACTCCAATCAATGACATACTGGTGTACTCGAAGGGTGAAAAACAACACAAAGAACACCTCAGGATTGTATTGAAGACACTAAGGCGTGAGAAACTGTATGCTAAGTTCAGCAAGTGCGAATTTTGGATTGATCGAGTCATGTTTCTAGGTCATATAATCTCAGCAAAGGGGACTGAGATGGATCCTGCAAAGTTGGAGGCCATAATGGACTGGAAGACTCCAACTAATGTCAATGAAATACGGAGTTTCCTAGGCTTGGCAGAATACTACCGGGGATTTATCCAGGATTTCTCACGCATTGCAAAGCCCTTAACACATTTAACAAAGAAGAGTGAAATGTTTGTCTGGACATCTACCTGTGAGGAAAATTTCCAGGAACTGAAGAAGAAATTAACTTCCTCGCCGGTGCTGACCATTCTCAACGGATTCGAGGGATTTGTCATTTACACAGATGCGTCCTTATCAGGATTGGGATGTGTCTTTATGCAAAATGGAAAGGTCATTGCATATGCATCCCGCCAACTAAAGACTCACGAACAAAACTATCCCACACATGACTTGGAATTAGCAGTTGTGGTTCACGCGCTAAAGATATGGAGACACTACCCGTATGGTAGTAAGTGGGAGATTTATACAGACCACAAGAGCCTGAAATACTTCTTAACGCAACAGGAACTAAATATGCGTCAAAGAAGGTGGCTTGAACTGGTAAAGGATTACTATTGCACTATCCATTAGCACCCTGGAAAAGCGAACATCGTGGCCGACGCGCTGAGTAGAAAAGAAAGTGAAATTCTCAGTGCCATGCCAACTGAACAAGAGTCGCTGATTAGGGATTTTTCCCGAATGAAGTTAGAATTCTCTAATCGCTGCTACGCAAAGGAGATGATTTTCGCACTTACTGTGCAATCGACTTTGAGAGAAAGAATCAAAGAGGCGCAGAAGGGCGATAAATTCCTCGAACGAATGAAAGAACGGGCACGTAAAGGGACTATTCAGGGTTTCATCGTAAGTTCCAATGGAACCTTGATATTTGGAAATAGAATCTGTGTGCCAAGAAAGGAGCAACTGACGAATGAGATCATGGGAGAAGCCCACAACACACCGTACATCGTACATCTTGGAGAGACGAAGATGTACCGGGAACTACGAGAAAACTTTTGGTGGAGAGCCATGAAGAGGTCAATAGCTCATTTCGTAAGGAAATGTATGACATGTCAGCAGGTTAAGGCAGACCACCAGCGACCATCGGGATTGTTGAATCCATTAGAAATACCAGAATGGAAATGGGAGAATATCGCCATGGATTTTGTCACTGGTTTTCCCAAGACAATGAAAAATCATGATGCGATATGGGTCGTAGTGAATAGACTCACTAAATCGGCTCATTTCATTCCCATCTGTATGACCTATTCAATGGATAAGCTAGCTCAATTGTACGTAGCTGAAGTAGTCAGACTGCATGGTGTGCCAGCCTCGATCGTTTCAGATAGAGACCCTCGTTTCACCTCAAACTTTTGGAGAAGTTTGCAATAAGCCTTAGGGACGAAGCTAAATTTCAGCACTGCGTATCATCCTCAGACGGATGGTCAATCGGAAAGGATAATTCAAACCTTTGAAGACATGTTGAGAGCTTGTGCTCTAGATTTCGAAGGAAGTTGGGAAGCTAACATCCCTTTGGTAGAATTTGCTTATAATAACAGTTATCAATCAACAATATAGATGGCGCTATATAAAGCACTTTATGGGAAATAGTGTAGATCGCCTATTTTGTTGGGACGAAGTTGGAGTCCGAAAAATCTTAGGACCCGAACTAGTGAAGAAATCAGTGGAGACCATTTCACGGATCAGGGAAAGGATCTGGATAGCACAAGACCGTCAGAAGTCGTAATGTGATATACGGCGAAAGGATTTGCACTTTGAAGTTGTGGACAAGGTATTCTTAAGAGTTGCGCCAATGAAGGGGTTACTTCGTTTTTGGAAGAAAGGTAAGTTGAAACCTCGCTTCAAAGGACCATTTGATATTTTGGACAAGATCGGAAGCGTAGAGGAAAGTCAGGCTAGGATTACTGAAAAGTCAGACTGTTCATTCAAGGGGGAATGTCAGCCTAAGACTATCACTAATTCCTAATCTGAAAAGACTGATAAGTTAGAGAAAGAATTGAATGCTTTAAAAATTAAATTATCAAGTGTCTATTCGGAGAATGAGAGTTTTAAGAGGAGTAACAGAGAGCTAAATCTCAAGTTAGGACTTCTTAGTAACACTCAATCTATAATAGATAAAATCTTCAGTACATCTTAAAAGTCTAGTGATAAGACAGGATTGGGTTTTGATAGAAATAAGAAGGATGATCCTGTAAAACCAAGGGTTTTTGTCAAAGCTACCAAAGCTAAGGAAGGGACAAGATTTGGTCCTTGGAAACCTAAAGAACAAATCACCTCACCTGATATTTCTACAAAGAAAATACAGACGAGGAGAAATGTTCCCAAGGTAAAACCAAAGACTAGGTCAAAGTCTCATCCAAGATATAGTAGTTTTGATGGAAGAAGCAAAACATATCCATTCTTACCATGGTATAATATAATTACAAAATATCAGCTGAATAAGATTGATCTTGATAGACTTATATTGGTAGATAGATATGGATGCAAGCTTCAATCAATGGGTTTTAAGAAATATCGATGTTGTTATCTAGATTCCAAAGCACCAACTTAACCAAGAAGGACCCAATTTACAAAGGGTACCTAAAATTTAATCTGTGATTGCAGGAAGGCAAAAGAATAGTAGAAAGGACAAATGTTCTTGAGGTCGTCTGGTATATTGACTGTGGCTGTTCAAAACATATGACATATGAGAAGCGTCTACTTTCTAACTATCAGACTATAGATGGACCAAGAGTCATGTTCGGAGACAACAATTTTGGACTAACCAAAGGAGTTGGAACCTTGATGATTGGTGACATTCAAGTCAGTGAGGTTTATTATGTTGAAGGGTTGAAGCATAATATGTTATCTGTCTCACAGTTTTGTGATAAGGGATTTAGTGTCAAATTCACCTGTAATGCATGTTATGTTTTAGGTGGTATCAATGAAAATATACTATTAGCTGGAGTCAGACAAGGTAACATTTATGTTGCTAACTTCAAAAAGTTGTCCTAAGGATACTTGTCTTGTTGAAAAGAATTCAGATGATTTAAGTTGGCTATGGCATAAACGTCTTGGTCACATAAACATCAAAACTCTTAACAAAATCGCAAGGAAATCCTTAGTCAAAGGACTCCCAGATAGAGTATTTTCAAAGAACCATGTTTGTGATGCTTGTCAAAAAGGAAAACAGACCAAAACTTCTTTTAAAACAATAAATAGTCCTTCTTCAGAAAGGATTCTGGAACTTCTTCATATGGATCTCTTCGGTCCAGTCACACCTATCAACTTCAGTGGAAGAAAATATACCTTGGTAATTGTAGATGATTTCTCAAGATTCACCTGGGTTATTTTCTTATACAAGAAGAATGAGATTATGACAAAGATTCCAGAATTTCTTAAAAGGATTCAAAATGAAAAAGGACTAAGTATTGTTAAAATTAGAAGTGATAAGGGTACTGAATTTCTTAATACACATGTTGCTAATTATTGTACTAAGAATGGTATAGCTCACGAGACATCGGCTACAAGGGCACCCTAACAAAATGGAGTTGTTGAAAGGAGAAACAGAACCCTAAAAGAAGATGCAAGAACTATATTATCTGAGTATAACACTCCACACAGGTTTTGGGTAGAAGTCATTAATACTGCTTGTTTTATCCAAAATAGATGTTTATTGTTAAGAATAAGTGTTAAACCCCTTATGAAATATGGAAGGGTAGATCACCCAAAATTTCATACTTTCATATTTTTCGCTGTAAGTGTTTCATTCACAACGATGGAAAATCTCATTTAAAAACTTTTGATGCTAAGATTGCAGATGGGATATTCTTAGGATACTCATCTGTGTCTAAAGCTTATAGAGTTTTTAATAAGACAACCTTGTGTTTGGAAGAAACACCACATGTTGTATTTGATAAATCTACCTTTGAGTCTAGAGATTGATGAGAGTGAATTGATGCATGATTTGAAGGGGTATTTTTGTGCAAAAAGTGGTCAAAAATGCTAGAATTTGTGCTTAAAAGTGTAGAGTATCACTTTTTGACATGAAAAGTATCACTTGTGTAGTTTTTTATGTTTTTCGTCTCGTTTTCAGGTAAATCAGTGGAATTTGACCAAACCTAGAGTACCGACATTCATACGGCAAAGAGACGAATGAGACAGGTGAAAATGGGGGTCGGAGGCGGAAGTCGGGTCGAGAAAATTCCCTAGACTCGACCTCTGGTCGAGGTCCAGGGAGCTCGACCCGGGGGTGCAGGAAAAGAAGGAGGATTGCAAAAATAGAAGGCACCTCGACTCGAGGGCTGGAAGCTCGAGTCGAGGGTCAGGATTTTTCGGCAAGCTCGACTCGAGGGACTGAAGCTCGAGTCATAGTTGGGAGTTTTTAAGAGAAGTGTGGGCACGATTTAAGGAAGCTCGACTCGAGGGCCCAACCTCGAGGCGAGGGTGCCGATTTTCTAAAATTTGCCTTTTTAATCCATTTGAGCAGAAAACTGAGCATAACCTTCTCCATAGCAGTTACTTACAGTTTTTAGGGCGATTTCAGAGTTTCTTAGCTTAATTCTCCTTCTAGGTTGATTAGATTGATAGATTTAGATAGATTTTCATTAATTGTTGATTAGATTAGACTTTGATCCATTAGTTTTCTCAATTCAAGTGAAGTGAAGATACATTTGAATATTCAAGCATTCAATCTATTGATCATTTGGTTCAATTGGTGATGTTCTTCCTCTCTACTCATTTCAATTCATTAATTGTTGTGATTAGCTTTGTGATTATGCAATTAGATTTTATACCCATGGATTTTGCACTTTGCTCCATGGGCTAATCCACTTGTGCTTGGGATAATTGAAATTGAGGATGATTTGATTGCCTTGTGCTATGATTTTTTATGATTGTTGATCAATTGAGATGGTTAGTGCCTTAATTGTGATTCTAATTGGGCTTCATGCATTTTTATCTCTTTAGATTAATGTTTGATCACCCTAGCAATAGGCGAGAGTTGAGCTAACGTGATTAGGGATTAATCGGGTTATAATTGTGTATGATTGCATGAATTGAGTGCTTCTTAATTGAGAGATTAGTTGCACTAAGGATACTCACTTAGGCATTGTGTGATTAATGGAGACTTAATTGCATGATGGTTCTAACCAAGGGGGCATAGCCCACTTGGCCACCGGGCTCCTCACTTAAGTGGGAGACCTGGGTTCGATTCCCTTCGGGAACGAATTGGAGTGGGAGATATAAGGAGACTTGGAGAATTTGAATTTGTAAGGAGACTTGGCGAACTAACTTCTAACTACTAACAACTAACTTTTACCGATCAAAAAGAAAATTTGCATGATGGTTCTATGCTTTCTATCTTAGTTGATTAACAACTTGATTCAATCATAGCTGATTGGAGTGAATTGATGCATGATTTTGAGGTGTATTTTAGTTCAAAAAGTGATCAAAAGTGTTAGATTTTGTGCCTAAATGTGAAGAGTATCACTATTTTGCCTAAAAAGTATTACTTGTTGGATAATTGATGTTTTTCATCCGTTTTACAGGTAAATCAGTGGAATTTGGCCAAACTGAGAGTACCGGCATTCTTAGGATGAAGAGATGATCGAGACGGACGAAAATGGGGGTCGAAGGCGGAGCCCGGGTCGAGAAAATGCCCTGGTCTCAACCTCTAGTCGAGGTCCAGAGGCCTCGATCCGAGGGTGAAGGGAAAAGGCTAGAATTTGAAAAATGGAAGAGGCCTCGACTCGAGGGCTAAGCCTCGAGTCGAGGGATGGGCGAAAATTGGCAGCCTCGAGTCGAGAGCTGAGCCTCGACTCGAGGGGGAGTTTTTTTTCAGAAAAATCGCCTATTTAAAGCATGAAACAGAGCATAACTTCAATAACTTTCCATGGAGCAGTTACCAGCGGTTTTGGGGCGATTTCTTAGGCCCCAAGCCCATTTCTCCTTGTAAGTAGAGTAGAGTGTTAGATTAGATTTAGATTTCAATTGTTGTTACTTAGATTAGCTTTAGATTAGCATTTGATCTAGTTGTTACTCAATTCAAACTTGTATTTCATTTGGAGACGTGTATTGAAGACTCAAGCTTTCCTATTGTTGTTGATTCAAGTCAATTGGTGATGTTCTTCCTCTTATCTCTTTTCAATTTCTTAATTGTTGTGATTTGCTTTGTATTTGATCAATTAGATCTTCTTCCCAAGGATTTTGCTCTTGGCACCATGGGCTAACTCTCTTGTGTTTGGGTTAATTGAAATTGAGGATGATTTGATTGACTATGCTATGATTGTTGATAATTGGAGATCAATTGAGTTAGATTGCTTCCTAATTGTGATTCTCATTGTGCTTCATGCATAATTATCTCTTTAGAATTAATGTTTGATCACCCTAGCAATAGGTGAGAATTGAGCTAACGTGATCCGGGATTAATCGGGTTATAATTGTGTATGAATGTATGGATTGGGTGCTTCGGAATCGAGAGATTAGTTGCACTAAGGATACTCACATTAGGCATTATGCTATTAATGGAGTGATTAATTTCATGATGGTTTATGCTTTCTACCTTAGTTGATTTGCAATTTGATTCAATCATAGCTTGTTGATCATTGATTCCTTGATTGATGTTAGCCCTAGCACCCAAATTCCCCCATTTATTGTTGTTGTTTGTTCTTGCCTCTTAAGTGTTCGATCAATTGCCTCTTTGTGTTGTACCGATAAAAAAAATTGCCTCTTTGTGTTGTTTGAGTTTATTTTTTGCAATTTGTTGTGTTTTTATTTCCAAACCCGCTTTGCAACAATAGTCATCGAGAACTCATATTTCTAAGGCCTCACGTGCATATTTTTTCCCTTGGGTTCGATATTTTTTATTGGTCTTAATACCGCTTGCTGGAATACTACAAATCAATAGCTTGTTGATCATTGATTCCTTGATGGATATTATCCTTAGCACCCCTATCCCCAATTGATTTTTGTTATTTGTTCTTGCATACCACGTGTTTGATTAATTGTTTGTTGTGTTGTTTGAGTTTAATTCTAGCATTTTGTAGTGTAATCGGTTCGAAACCGTGATTGCAACAATAGTCATTGAGAACTTGCATTTCTAGGAGCTCATGGCCATACTTTTCCCTTGGGTTCGATAAACTTGGTTGTCTTGATATCGCTTACCCGAATTACCGCAATCAAAATTGCGCCGTTGCTGGGGATTAGTTTTTGCGCCTTAAGTGAGACTTAGGAATTGGTTTGAAGTGGCTACTTGTTATTTTTGTATTTTTGTTTTGTTCTTTGTTTTTGTTTGATTTTGACACTTGGAATGGTGGTTTGTAGGTGCATGATTACAAGGTCTAGTGGTATTCCACCTTTGCCACTCAATCCGGAAATTGAAGCTATAATTCGTAGAAATTGTGGGAGAAGGAGAAAGAGAAACGATGGAAGGTGAAGAGTTGATGAATGAAGAGAGAGTTGGTGAACCTCATGTTGAGGAGGTTAATTGCAATGGAGAAGGGAGAATGCAAGAGAATGGAGGAGGTAATGGGCATAATTTGTCTTACAATGCTTAAGTTGGTCATTTCCCTCAAGGGATGCCACCACATCAATTTCCCTACCAAAATCCATACCCCTACCCTCCATAAGCTCACCAATATCCATACTATCCACCTCATCCACAACAATTTCCACCATATTATCCTCATATGCCATACCCACATTAGCCTATATATCAAGAGCCACCTCATATCCCACAAGCCCAACCACAACCGATGCAAGAGCCTACACCTCAAGGTAGGCCATTAATGGAGTTCTTTGAGCCTCAACTTCGTGAGCATTATGATGGTATTGCAAGGCCTATAATTGAAGCAAATAATTTTGAGATAAGTCCCGCACTTGTGAGGATGTTAAAAGAAAAGCAATTTGAAGGGAAAGATGAAGAAGAGTGCCCTCATCAACACATGGCAAAATATTTGGAGATTTTCGACACCACGAAGTACAATGGAGTGTCCGAGGATGCGAAGAAGCTAAGGCTATTTGCCTTCACTCTTAAAGGGAGAGCCAAAGCTTGGCTTAATTCTATCCCTCTCGGAACCGTTCGTACGTGGGAGAACCTTAGCAAGAGATATTTGATGAAATTCTATCCTCCATCAAAGACAGTGCAAGCCAAGGAAGCTATATCTCATTTTCGTCAAAAGAATGGAGAGACAATTCCGGAAGCATGGGAGGGATATGGGATGTTGCTTATTAATTGTCCACAACATGGCTTTCCGGAGGAGCAAACGATCATGTATTTTTGTAATAGCTTGAAGGATAGTGATAGATCCTTTCTTAATGCATGTGCTAATGGTTCTGTTAGGCAAAGAAAAAGTTGTATTTAGTTTTGATGTGTTAAAAAGTGTAATATAGGATGACCAGCTGAGTACTTTGTATAGACAGCTTAAGTAAAGATTTGAAAATAAAACTAAGTATAAAAGTCAGACTAGGTCAAGACATCAGACAGGGACAAACCTCAGATGAGGACAGAAAATCAGACAAGGACAGCACATAGAAGAATGTTAAGATGCGATACTAGAAATAAACACCCGGACAAGGAATGAAGACGAGGACAAGGTGAAGCAAGTATCAGACGATGATGTGTTAGAAAAATTTTACACATGTTTCAAAAAACAGTTTCAACTAACCAAGAGGAAGTTACAAGATTCAGTTATATTGTTATAACTGATCAAAACCGAATTCAAGGAAGTTACAACTACCAAATGAAGTTCTCTATAAATAGGGATAGAAATTAGTTTAGAATTAACTTTTTGATACTTTGCACTCTTCCATATACAATTTGTATTCACGAGCCACAGATATTGTTTTCCAGTTTTAGTGTTTATAGAACACTTTTCTAACTAGATCTTCAAGCCATAGATTTTCAGAAATTAGGAAGAATTTATTGTAAGGCTGAAGATTCACGTTTGTAAGTAAGCAAGAAGGAAGAAAGTAAGTAAGTGAAGGCCCTTCTTCAAGATTGAAGAAGGAGAGTGGATGTAGGATTGTTATAATCCGAACCACTATAAATCCTGTGTTCGTTATTGCTTTGATTTACTTACTTATATCTTTTCAATTCCTAGCTTATCATTTGCAGATTAATTTCAGGATTAATGTTAAATCTATAATATCAGTTGCTTATGATCTTGTTGAAGTTGAGATTAATCATTCTTTTCCGCTGAGTCCTTTGATATTTTGAATCAGTTTTAAGAGATTTGTAAAATCTACAAAATCTATTCAACCCCCCCTTCTAGATTTTGTTCTAGAAGGTTAATTCATTTTTTTAATCAACTCAACTAATCGGGACCAACAAGTGGTATCAGAGCAGTGTTAAGCTATTCTGATATTAATTTTAGGTCTTAACTAAGATCCTGAATTTTGTTCTTGATAATCTGTAATTTCTTTGTTTCACTAACAGTTCTACTAACAAGATCTTGTGAGTATTGTGGTTTTTCTGTTTCACCATGTGTTCTGTGAAAAGCAAGAAATCCAGGAGTTTGCCTGATTTTTCTATAGAAGAATATGACTACTGGAAGTTTAGAATGGAGAACCATCTTAAAGCAATTCATGACAGAATGGAGGAGGTTCTTGAGGAAGGACCTATCAAGTTTTATCATGGTGGCAAAAGTGATGGTACTACAGCAGCTGAAACAAGAGTGAGGCAAGAAAAGAAAAGCTCAGAACTCACTAGTGATGAAAGGAAGATTCACAATTTGGATCAAGTTGCAAGAACTGAAATCATTGAAACTTTAAGCAAGGATTGGATAGAGAAAGTTAAGAGATGCAAGACAGCTAAGGATATGTGGGAGACTCTTGCAAGTGTTTGTGAAGGATCCGAACAGGTCAAAGAAAATAAGCTACAGTCTGTTCTACATGCATTTGACACGTTCAAAATGAAGGATGGTGAAACTGTGGATCAATTGGACGTAAGACTGACTAATCTTGTGAACAAAGCAGCCGATTTGGGTAAGACTTACACTGAGAAAGAAATTAACAACAAGGTACTCAGATCTTTGAGCAAAAGATGGAGAGAGAAAGCTAATATTCTCAAAGAAACACAGAATCTATCATCAATATCACATCACACTCTTTTCTCTCATCTTAAAGCACTGGAATATGACATTCATATTGAAGATGAAGAAGATGAGGCAGAGTCATCTACATCTGGAAAAACAGTAGCTTTTGTTCATCAAAACGAATCTGAAAAGATCTCTAAAGCATCTGATTTGTCCGTAAAAGAAGAAATGGCTCTTCTGTTGAAAAGGTATGAAAGATTGAAGATGAAGTACAAAAGAAACAAGAGAAATAGGACTGATCGAAGGAACTATAGATCAGACAGGGATGAAAAGAGTTCAGACAATGATAGAAAGAAGGATCAGTCAAGGAGTCATAAGTCACCTATCAGACGAGGAGACAGTAGTCCGAAAACAGACAGAGGAGATATATGTTATACATGTAACAACCCTGGTCACTACAGTTATGATTGTCCTCAACTCACTCCTAGAGAGAGAGAAGAAAAGAGAAAGAAAAGAGATAGAAGGTATGCTGATCAGAGAGCTCTTCTAGCTGAGAAAGAAGAAGTTCATGAGACATCTTTATCCTCATCCTCATCAGATTTTGGATCAGATGATGACATCTGTCTGATGGCAAAAGAGGTACATTACTATTCATCCTCAGATAATGATTGTGATACCGTATCAGAAACTGATCCCAGTCTTGTTGATAAACTTTTGAAAGACTTGGAAACAGCTCTATCTGCTTATAAACAGATAGAGGCTAAAAATTTTAATTTAAAGAATCAAATTACTGATCTAACTAAGGTCAATAAAACCAAGGAAAGTGAGAAACCAGACTGTACATTCAAGGGGGAATGTCAGACTGAGATGATCACTAGCACCTTATCTGATAAGACAGAAAAGTTAGAACAAGAATTGAGTTCTTTAAAAATAAAATTTTCAAATATCTATTCTGAGAATGAGAATTATAAGAAAACTAACAGAGAATTAAATCTCAAGTTAGGACTTCTGAATAATTCTCAAACCACAATAGATAAAATTTTCAATTCTTCACAAAAGTCTAGTGATAAAACTGGATTAGGCTTTGATAAGAGCAAGAAAAATGATCCAATAAAACTTAGAGTCTTTGTCAAAGCAACTCAACCAAAGATAGAAACTAGATTTAGTCCATGGAAACCCAAGGAATTGATTACCTCATCTGATAATTCTGAAAAGAAGAAACAGACAAGGAATGAAACTTCAAAGGTTAAATCCAAGGCTAAATCAAAGTTTTATCCTAGGTATAATGGTTTTGATGGAAGAAGCAGAACATATCCATTCTTACCAAGATTAAAGACAATTTCAAAAGATCAATTAAATAAGATTGATCTTGAAAGTCTTATCTTAGTAGATAGACATGGATGTAAACTGCAATCCATGGTTTTAAGGAACATTGATATCTTTGTCTGGATTCCTAAAAATCTACTTAACATGAAAGGACCCAAAGTACAAAGGGTACCTAAGCAATAAACTTGTGGTTGCAGGAAGATAAGAAGATAGTTGATAGAGGAGACATTCTTGAGGTCATCTGGTACATTGATAGTGACTGTTCCAAGCACATGACCTATGAAAGACGACTTCTCTCTAACTATCAAACCATTGATGGACCAAGAGTGATGTTTGGAGATAACAACTATGGACTTACTAAAGGTGTTGGAACACTAATGATTGGAGACGTTCAAGTTCATGAAGTCTACTACGTAGAAGGATTGAAGCACAATCTACTATCTGTTTCACAATTTTGTGATAAAGGGTTTTGTGTCAAATTTACTCATAATGCATGCTACGTTCTAGATGGTATCAATGAAAATATTCTATTAGCTGGAGTAAGACAAGGTAACATTTATGTTGCGAATTTCAAGAGTTGTCCTAAAGATACTTGTCTTGTTGCTAAGAGTTCAGATGATTTAAGTTGGCTGTGGCACAGACGACTTAGTCACTTAAACTTCAAAACTCTTAACAAAATAGCAAGGAAATCTTTAGTTAAAGGACTCCCTAATAAAGTATTTTCAAAGAACCGTGTGTGTGATGCTTGTCAAAAAGGAAAACACACTAAAGCTTCTTTTAAAACAATAAGTAATCCTTCTTCAGAAAGAATTCTGGAACTTCTTCATATGGATCTTTTTGGTCCAGTAACTCCACCCAGCTTTAGTGGAAGAAAATATACCTTAGTAATTGTTGATGATTTTTCAAGATTTACTTGGGTTATTTTCTTATACAAAAATAATGAGACTATGACTAAGATTCCAGAATTTCTTAAAAAGATTCAAAATGAAAAAGGATTAAATATTGTTAAAATTAGAAGTGATAAAGGTACTGAATTCCTAAATAAATTGATTTCTAACTACTGCATTGAGAATGACATAGCTCAGGAAACATCTGCAGCAAGGACTCCACAGCAAAATGGAGTGGTTGAAAGGAGAAACATAACCTTGAAAGAGGCAGCTAGATCTATGTTATCCGAGTATAACACTCCACACAGATTTTGGGCAGAAGCTGTTAATACAGCATGTTATGTTCAAAATAGAAGCTTGATTGTTAAGGATAAGTGTAAAACTCCCTATGAAATTTGGAAGGGAAGATCCCCCAAAATTTCATACTTTCATATATTTGGTTGTAAATGTTTCATACATAACAATGGAAAATCTCAATTAAAAACCTTTGATGCCAAGATAGCAGATGGGATATTCTTGGGATACTCATCTGTATCAAAGGCATATAGAGTTTTTAATAAGACATCTTTGTGTGTAGAAGAAACACCTCATGTGATATTTGATGAATCTTCTTTTGAGTCTGATAAGACAGGGAATATCACAAAGATATCAGACAGTCTGGAACAGATGACTATCAAAGAATCAACCATAAAATTCAAGGATCAGATTCAGATGAAGAGGAAGAATTGAACAAAGGAAAAGAACCTGAAAATTTTTCCTCACCAGCTGATTTGCCAACTAATCAGACAACCAGCACATCTGATATTCAGGGATCAGAAGGTAACATAGAATCATTTGAAATAAATAGTTCAGACAAGACACCATCCACTGTAAAAGATAAACGTAAGAGAGTAATGTCATATCATCCAGCTGAACAGATAATTGGAGATTTAGATTCTGGTGTCCAGACAAGGACTCAACTAAATCAAGATTGTATGTTCAGTTACTATGTGTCATTACTTGAACCTAAATCAATTACAGAAGCTCTAACTGATTCCAACTGGATTAATGCCATGCAAGAAGAACTAAATCAGTTTCAAAGACAAGATGTGTGGGAACTTGTTAAAAGGCCTCATCATCAAAAAGTCATTGGAACTAAATGGGTCTTTAAAAACAAAAGGGATGAAAACAATATTGTGGTCAGAAATAAGGCCAGACTAGTTGCTCAAGGTTATTCACAATCAGAGGGTATTGATTATGATGAAACCTTTGCACCAGTAGCTCGTCTGGAAGCCATAAGATTGTTTTTAGCCTATGTTGCTTTTAAAAGATTCATAGTTTTTCAAATGGATGTTAAGTCAGCATTTTTAAATGGAATCATAGCTGAGGAAGTCTATGTAGAGCAACCCCCTGGTTTTGTCAAAGGAGACAAGGTTTATAAACTAAGGAAAGCTCTATATGGACTTAAACAAGCACCAAGAGCCTGGTATGACACTTTGTCTGAATATTTAATTCAAAATGGTTTTGTTAAAGGTAAAATTGATAGAACTCTTTTTAAAAAAGAGTTTGGTTGTGATCTTTTGTTAGTTCAAATATATGTTGATTATATAATATTTGGATCAACTAACATATCTTTGTGTGAAGAATTTAGTTCTCTTATGAAAAGCAGATTTGAAATGTCAATGATGGGTGAGATGACTTATTTTCTTGGACTTCAAGTCAAGCAGACAAAGAAGGGAATATTCATCAATCAAGCCAAATATACAAAAGATCTTATTGATAAATTTGGAATAGGTACTAGCCGAGAAGCTAAGATACCTATGATGACAAATTTTTCAATGGATCCAGACGAGAAGGGAGAAGACACTGATCAAATTGAGTATAGAGGTCTTATTGGTTCGTTATTATATTTAACTGCTAGTAGACCTGATATTTCTTTTGCAGTTGGAGTATGTGCTCGATTTCAAGCTAATCCTAAGAAAAGTCATCTTGAAGCAGCAAAGAAAATTCTCAAGTATCTAAAAGGATCTATAAATGTTGGACTATGGTATCCAGCTGATGATAACTTTGAGTTGTCTGGATACTCAGACTCAAATTTTGGTGGGTGTAAGATAGATAGAAAATCTACATCTGGTACTTGCCAATTTCTTGGTAGTAAGCTGATTTCATGGTTGTCTAAGAAACAAACCTTTGTAGCTACTTCCACAACTAAAGCTGAGTATATGGCAGCTGGAAGTTGTTGTTCTCAGCTGATCTGGATAAGTCAACAGCTAAGGGACTATAACATTATCACTAAAGAAGTACCTATCTTTTGTAATAGTAATAGTGCCATAGCTATTACTCAGAACCCAGTCCTACATACAAGATGTAAGCATGTAGATATCAGACACCATTTCATCCGAGACCATGTTGAAAAAGGAGATATCAGACTAGAGAAGATTCTTACTGATTTTCAAAGAGCAGACATCTTGACAAAGCCACTTGCAGAGACAAGGTTTAAAGAACTTTCAGTAGAATTAGGATTATTAGATGCTTCTTTAGTTAATCTATAATCTAATTCCTTGTTTTTACTTTTTGTCTCTCTTAATTGGTTTATTATGTCTAGAAAGAATTATCAGACTAGATATGAGTCAAAGGATAATCAGGTAGCTGATATCATTGATCTCCCATTCTGGAATCAAGAATCAAGGATTAGTCATATTGACCATATCTGACTTGATAATTACTTGTCTGACATAGGTAAATCAGATAAGGATACAATAGTCAACTGACTTCTGACAGAATCAGATGACCATTGCACCTTATCTGACTTACTCTTGATACTAACGATTTGTCTAAGTGTCTGTGGTTTCAGTAAGAACAGAGTTTAGTACATCTCTAAAATACAAGACAAGGTCTAATTATCCAAATGCTCAGAAAACAGACAGTGATGCTATCAATCCAGACGAGGTGAAAGTTCAGGAAGTTTCTCTTAAATACTCTTAATTATGAATATTAGGTTCATATAATTAATATATGAATTTAATATCATAATTTTCTTTAAACTGTTATTCAAAAATGAAGTTACTCAGTTTGTTAAAATGTTTTGTTTTACAAATAAAAGGATAAGGGTTCAAAATTGCTTTCTAAAATTCATAATATTCTATTTTATCTCTCCAATTAACTGAAAAGTAATTTCTCAAAGAAGTAACTCTGTCAGGAGAGAAGTTACTACGGACCCGAAATTTTATCAAATTCATTTTTGAAATACGCTGAGTATACTCCACGCTCCAGAAATGGAGGCGGTTTCTGAAATATGAACCGTCTCAATCTCACGCGCGACATATTAAATAATATTTTATGCATTTTTCAAAATAAATGTCATAATTGCATTAATGACGATTCGAAAGCCTACATTTACACTTTTGCAGGCAATTATTATTCTAATAATTGTTTATTATTATATTTTCCATATAAATAGACATTCGTGTGCATAATTTTCATTTACGCACACATAAAACTCTTCATATTTTCTCAAAACCTCTCTTTTCCCTCCTAAAACCTTCTACATTCATCAATGGCGAATTCCAAAAAGAAAATCAAGTTTGAATATGATCTTACTTCCATTCGTGATAAAACAAAGTCAGAGATGTACGTTGATTGGGATGTTACAACTGATTTCGAAACCAGAGAAATACTGAATCTATTGGAATCAAGAGGTCTGAAGCGATACTGTACGATGAAACCTTCAAAGAACTTAACGGTGGATGATCTGTGTGCTGAGTTCTTGACCAGAGCAAAAGCAACAGATACAGGATTAGAATCACAAATAAGAACTAAAGAGAAGAAAAAGAGAATTGTTTTATCAATTTATGAGATTGGTGCGATTTTTAGTTTAAGCACCACTGGCGAGAACCCGTTCACCTATAAATCGTCGGAGTATTTGGAGAGTTTCTGACTGATGGCCAGAAGAACATATCAGAATACAACGGCAAATTTGAAAAGGCCGATGCTGAAGAGAAAGTATAGATTGTTGATGCTGATTCTAACCAAGTGTATCTTGGGGGAGTAACAGAGCCACGACGGGCTAACCAAGCCGAGGATGTGCTGTCTGAGGGCTATCCTAGATGGAGCTGAGATTAACTGGGCAAGGTTAGTCTACTCAAGAATTATGGAGGAGAAGAAAAAATTCACAAAAACCCCCATATCAGACGAGCTGATGAGATGGTCTCTGACTAAAATTGCGAGTATGATGGCAAGGATCACCATCATACTCGAACACAAAGTGGGTACAGACAACCTTAACTGGAGTATTGGAGTCAAGAAGTATACAAGACAGAAAGGGCTCTTGATTAAAGATGAGAAGATATACGGGCCGACTGACTCAGAGGGAGATGGAGATGCTCCAGCTCCACCTCCAGCTCCAAAGAAAAAGGCTTCAAAGGCCAAGATGAAGGAGATGAAGACAGTTTTGGTGGATGAATCCTCGCCTGCTGAGACGGAGGAAGATGAGGAAGAGGAGGAGAGGATAGCTTCCCAAGGGGGAAGTGTCGCAGCTGAGGCGGAGAAAGGATCGGGGCAGACAGAGACAGTAGAGGTCTCGTCTGAGGATAAATCAGAAGGAGATGATGCCAAATCACCTTCATCATCTTCATCCTCATCTGAGGATGGAGTACCTAAACCTTCCACTTCTCAACCTGGCAATGAAGGGGCAGATGAGACCGCTGCCTCTGAGCCTCTAAAATGGTCTACTCCCAAAAGTCCAACACAAGCTCAACCTACATTTGATCCATTTTCCTTCCTACCCTCAACCTCTTCTGAGCCTAACCTATTTTTAAATTCACCCAACCCATCTGGGGAGATGGGTCCAACTGAGACCTCACTGCGGATTCTTGGGAAGAAATTCCTCCTAAGACAAGAATCCACTCTTAAGGACGAGCCTGAGTTGTTGAAAGAACTAATTGATGTCTATGTGTTGAGAAGACTCAGGCTGGGTTCATTTGAAGAGACATCTATTTTAATAGCAGAAGCAGGGGGCAATAACCTAGCCATCTGGGAGAAAGAAGTCCTCAAGAAGGCAAAACTCAAATCATTCCAGGATATCCTAACCGAAAACACCTTTGTTGATTATATATTATAAAGGGTATACCTTGGAAATGAGACCCCAGAAGAGGTGGAAAAAGCAGTTGAGAAAGGGGAAGAACAGAAGAAGGATGAGGAGGCTGGTGTTGAGGAGGAAAGGATGGAAGAAGAGGTAACTGGTGGAGCTGCCGATGAGCCAGCTGAGATGGATACAGCTGGGGAGGCACAAACAGAGCAGATTAGGGAGCAAGAAACAGCTGAGGTGGAAACCGAAGCTAAAATCAAGGATATAGATCTAACTCTATTTCCTTCTTCTGAAGAGCAGAGCTTGCCCACTACATCTGTATCTGTATCCGATGTAGAAGCACTGAAGGCTGAAGTAGAGAGTCTAAGGAATGCTTGTCTGAGTGCATTCCAGATGATCCCAAATGTCATAACCTCTACAATAAAAGAGAATATAGATGCAGTTGTTAATGAAAAGACTAAGATTGATCTATATTTCTCTGGAATCAGATATGAAGAACATACGGTCAAATTGAAACAATTGGTGGCTGAAGAAATGAACTCCCAAGACACCTGGGTAAAACAGTATGTAAGAGATGCATATCGTCAAATCAGTGATACTGTTGAAGATCAGGTGAAAGAATCTTGGAAAGCAAAAGAAGCCTCATTCTCTCAAGTGCTAAAAATGTAGCTGGCTATGGAGAAGGACAGACAGACAACCATCCTTAAGAAATTCATGGAAGATGAATTCAGACAAGCTGAGGTCGGACAAAAGAAAAGATATGACCAGCTTGATCAAAAGATAGGGCTTGTCAGAGAAGAACTCATTGCCCAAATAAATCAAGTAGCCACTATCTGCAATACTCGTTTTGCTGATGCTAAAAAGGGGGAAGATAGTGAGCTCAAGAAAAGAGTTGAGTTGCAGGATGATCAGCTGATGGCCCTGAATCTAAGGATAGATGAGTTGTCTGAGGAGCTGTTGAAAGCTGAAGAAGAGAAGAAGAAGGCAGCAGAGGAGAAATCTCAGAGGGCCTTGAGGAGACTGAAAAGGAGAACAGCAGCTGAGTCCACCGAGTCTGAGCCTGAACCTGAACTGCCACCCACTGCTGATCCTGCTCCCATCTTATCCAAAACTCCCTCATCCTCATCCAAAGCAGTTGGGAAAGCCAAGGCTTCGAGCCAAGTTCAGAAAACCCAGTCTGAAACAGAAGAAGAAGCAAGGGTGCTAAAGAGGAGAAGGGAGGAGAAGGAGAAGTATAAAAGAAGGGATGCCAAGAAAAGAAGAGAGCAAGAAAAAGCAGCTGGGAAGACTTATGATAGAAAGACAAGAAAGTGGGTTCAGAAGTCAAGAAACAAAGAAGGAGAAGAAATCTTTCGCCCATTCCACCGAACAGAGGCTGTGCCCAAGGAAATCCTTCCCATGGATCAACAGGCTAAATGGAGAGCTTATGAAGGGGAATGGATTTTCCTTTTTCATGTCTGCAAGAAGATTTCTTAGGGCACAGACGAGAACATTCCAAACTTCTATCAGTACTTAATAGACCTCGGAGACTCAGAATTCAATGTTGACATAGTCGCACCACCTTATGCAACCATGTCTGCTCCACTGACGCAAGATGGCCATCTAGATAGAGAAAAGGTAAAGCAGATGTTGATCCAAGCTGAGACGGTGGCAGATCTAGCTGAAGGTGGGGAGACATTAAGCCTGAAAAATCGTGTCTTTGACTGGATGGCTATTCCAGAAGAAGACAGGTGGTATAAATAAGTCTTATCTTCTACTACTTCTCTGATTGTCTGTTTTGGTGAAGAAAAAAATGGAAAATGTGCAAGTTATGTGAATATATGAGAAATATCTCTTTTGAACTACTTTCACAAAATTTGGTTGTTTAACTAACTTGTTTTCATTATTTCATTAACTAACTCTTGGGATAAGTAACTTTTTTATAAATTTATAACACTGAGTCTTCTGAAATTTTCAAATCTTGTCTATGTTGACCTCGTAGTATTTGACTTTGACTGTGATTGACTATGATGCTTTGATAATGTGTTTATTGAATATATAACTCTGATCATCTGATTATTGAATCCATTGTTCTGATTATCTGCGTGACTTAGTTACTTTGCAAGATGTTTATCTCGTGAAGAGTACTAACATTTTTCTTTTCTTGAGTTGTGTTTTAACATCATCAAAAAGGAGGAAATTGTTAGGCAAAGAAAAAGTTGTATTTAGTTTTGATGTGTTAAAAAGTGTAATATAGGATGACCAGCTGAGTACTTTATATAGACAGCTGAAGTAAAGATTTGAAAATAAAACTAAATATAAAAGTCAGACTAGGTCAAGACATCACACAGGGACAAACCTCAGATGAGGACAGGAAATCAGACAAGGACATCACATAGAAGAATGTTAAGATGCGATACTAGAAATAAACACCCAGACAAGGAATGAAGACGAGGACAAGGTGAAGCAAGTATCAGACGATGATGTGTTAGAAAAATTTTACACATGTTTCAAAAAGCAGTTTCAACTAACCCAGAGGAAGTTACAAGATTCAGTTTTATTGTTATAACTGATCAAAATCGAATTCAAGGAAGTTACAACTACCAAATGAAGTTCTCTATAAATAGGGATAGAAATTAGTTTAGAATTAACTTTTTGATACTTTGCACTCTTCAATATACAATTTGTATTTACGAGCCACAGATATTGTTTTCCAGTTTTAGTGTTTATAGAACACTTTTCTAACTAGATCTTCAAGCCATAGATTTTCAGAAATTAGGAAGAATTCAGTTGATTATGATCTTGTTGAAGTTGAGATTAATCATTCTTTTCCGCTGAGTCCTTTGATATTTTGAATCAGTTTTAAGAGATTTGTAAAATCTACAAAATCTATTCAACCCCCCTTCTAGATTTTGTTCCAGAAGGTTAATTCATTTTTTTTAATCAACTCAACTAATCGGGACCAACAGGTTCGATTTGGTCGAAGATGGTGGGGCAAATGAATGAGATTATGGAGAATATTGCCCAAGATTCTTTTCAAGTGTCGGTGAATCGAGGAGCTCATCATAGAGTGTCCCATGTGGAGGAGATTGAGTCTATGAAGACGATGATGATGACGATAATAGACCGTTTAGGAGCCCTTACTACTTCTCAAGCTCAACAAAGTGTGAGTCCATCTATTCCTCAACTTGATTTGTGTCCAAGTCCAATGCCTATTGAAGAAGTGAATTACATGGGAAGACCTCCATATCAAGAAGGATATCAAAGCAATTATCAAGGCAATTTCCATGGTGCAAGGCCCTATCAAGTGCCTTATCAAAATAGGCCTCAAGGTAATTTTCAACCTCAACCACAAGCTCCATTTAATGCCAACAATTGGAGGAGACACGAAAATTTTTCATATGCTAATCCAAGAGCCGCCGTTCAATTTCCTCCCGGATTTGATCCGGGTGACAAAGCTCCTAATAATGAAGGGAAAGCAACTATGGAGGAGCTACTTGGGATGATTGTGAAGAGGTTAAAGGCTAATGATTCAAGATTGGATGATCTTGGGAAGCAAATGGACACAACGGTTGGAAAGCTTTCATCTACGGTGGATCATTTGCAAAATAAGGGGAAGTATCCATCTACCACCGAATCTAATCCAAAGGAGTTTTGTAGTGCTATTCAACTAAGGAGTGGTGCTAGATATGATGGCCCTCAAATGCCCAAGGGAGTTGAAGTTGAGAAAGAGGTGGAGAAAGAAGAGGTAATTGAAGGAAGTGTGGTTGAGAAGGAAAGTGAAGAGATCAAAGCAAAGGAAGAGTCAAAGGAAGAAGAGAAGTCCAAAGAAGCATGGGAAGTTCCCATGAAACCCACTCCGGTTCCCTATCCTCAAAGACTTGGGAGGAAGAAACTTGATGAGGAGTTTGATAAGTTTTTTGAGGTTTTTAAAAGCTTGCATGTTGATATTCCACTTTAGATGCCCTTGAGCAAATTCCCATTAGAGAAATAATGTCAAAGAATAGAAGATGGGATGAGAAGGGAGTGATCAAATTGGTGGAAGAATGCAAGAAGATTCTTGAGAGACACCGACCTCAAAAGCTTAAGGATCCGGGGAGTTTCATTATTCCTTGTGAAATTGATGAAAATGGGAAAGTGCAAGGCTTATGTGATTAGGGAGCTAGTATCAATGTGATGCCTTTATCCATATACAAGAAGTTGGAGTTAGGAGAGGTGACTCCTACCAATATTAATCTTCAATTGGCGAATCAATCTTATGCTCATCCTTTTGGGATTGTTGAAGATGTATTAGTGGGAGTTGGCAAGTTTATCTTCCCGGTTGATTTTATCGTTCTTGATATGAAGGAAGAGCTTGAGGTACCTATCATTCTTGGTAGACATTTCCTTGCTACTAGAAAAGTCATGATTAATGTTGAAAAAGTGATTGGAGTGAATTAATGCAAGTTTTTAGGGTATATTTGAGTGCAAAAAGTGATCAAAAGTGTTAGATTTTGTGCCTAAATGTGTAGAGTATCACTTCTTTTCCTAAAAAGTATTACTTGATGAATATTTGATGTTTTTCGTCCGTTTTACAGGTAAATCGGTGGAATTTGGTCAAACTAATAGTACCAGCATTTTTAGGATGAAGAGACGATCGAGAAGGACGAAAATGGGGGTTAGAGGCGGAGCTCGGGTCGAGAAAATTCCCTGGACTCGACCTCTGGTCGAGGTCCAGGGGCCTCGACCCGAGGGTGAAGGCAGATTGATGAAATTCCAAATTTTGAAGCAGGGCAAAAGTGGATCCCTCGAGTCGAGGGCTGGTGGCGAATTAGCAAAAGCGTGATAGCAACTTCAAGGCCTCAACTCGAGGGCCCCAACCTCGAGTCGAGGGATGCCCAAAACCGATTTTTGTGGATTTAAACCATTTTGAGTGAAAAACAGAGCATAATTCTTCCTAGCATAGTTTAGAGCAATAATTAGGCAGTTTTCTGGGCGAAAATTACATTCCCTAGCTTAATTCTCTTTGTAATTGGATTAGATTCTTAGTTTTTGATTGATTTCAAGCATTTGTATATTAGATTAGTGATTTGATCCATTAGATTTTCATTTCCAAGTTGTAATGGAAGAGGTGGAGATTGTAATTGAAGCTATTTTAAAGACTCAAGCATTCCTATTTTTGATAATTGAAGCCAATTGATGATGTTCTTCTACTTTTCTCTCTTTAATTCATTGTTTGTGTTGATTAGTTCCTTAATTGCTTTCTTAGATTTTTCACCCATGGCTTTTGCTCTTAGCACCATGGGCTAATAGTTTTGTGCTTGGGATAATTGAAATTGGGGATAACGTGATTGGCTTATGCTATGATTGTTGAGAATTGTTGATCAATTGAGTAGATTTCTTCCTAATTGTGATTCTCATTGTGCTTCATGCAAAATTATCTCTTTAGATTAATGTTCGATCACCCTAGCAATAGGCGATAGTTGAGCTAACGTGATTAGGGGTTAATCGGGTTATAATTGTGCATGAATGTATGAATTGGGTGCTTCTCAATTGAGAGATTAGAAGTACTAAGGATACTCACATTAGGCATTGTGATATTAATGGAGTGATTAATTTCATGATGGTTTATGCTTTCTATCTTAGTTGATCTACAATTTGATTCAATCAAAGCTTGTTAATCATTGATTCCTTGATGGAGATTATCCCTAGCACCCCTATCCCCCATTAAATTTAGCTTATTTGTTATTGCATATTAGGTGTTTAATCATTTGCTTGTATAGTATTAGCATTTTAATTCTTGCAATTATATTGTATTGTTTAGTGCCAAAACCATTCTTGCAACAATAGTCACCAATAACTTGTATTCTTAGGGCCTCACTTGCAAACTAATTCCCTTGGGTTCGATATTCTTGATTGGTCTTAATACCGCTTACCGGAAACCTACAATCAAAATGGCGCCATTGCCGGGGAATTAGTTTTTGCGCCTAAAGTGAGACTTAGGAATTGTTTGAAGTGGCTACTTGTTGCCTTTGTGTTTGTGTTTGTTTTGTTATTTTTTGTTTGAATTTGATACTTGCTAACTTGTGTAGATGGAAGGATACAACGCATACGTGTGGAATCAAGAGTTTTATCAAGAGAGTATGGTGTATCCTCCACACTATGAATAATGTGGATACAATAATTGGAGGAACTATGATGATAATTCTCAATTGCAACAAGTTCCCTCCAATTATCAAAATTGGAGATGTGATGAAATTTCTTCCCCGCCTCAAGAGATGTTCCCATACTATGAGCATTATGATCAATACGATCCATGTTGTGGTTTGAGTACCAAGGAGCACCGGAAGGGGAATACTATGATGATGGGAGAAGTTATGAGTATGACTACCAAATACCACAAGCTTCTTTCCATTATGAAGAATGGGGACTCCATGATGTGAGAACTATCTTAAAGGAGATGCTTGGAATGATGTTGGAAAGATTTGAGGAAGATGAACCTAGATGTGAAGAAATGTTTCCTTTGTATGAAAACATTTATGAAACCAAAGCATTGATTGATTCAATGATAGAGGGGAACATGGAGATCACCGAAGCTCAATTCATGGTTTTAAAAAGTCAACTCAAATATTTTCTACTCCAAGTGAAGAAAATAACCATCATGGGGAATCATCAAGAAGAAGGGGAGGAAGAAAGTGAAAGTGAAGATGATGAAGAAGAAGGTCCAAACAAAGAGGATGAAGTAGAAAATTTCCTTGTCGAAAGTGAGGAAGAGGAATGTCCATTGATAGACATGAGTAGTAATGAACAAGCAAATCTAGAAGCACCAAATGAGGAATTGAAGAATGAAATGAGCATTTCTATACCTTCAAACTCTTCAATTTGTACTTTTATTGAAATTGAT
Source organism: Paraleonurus japonicus (assembly GCA_030762865.1). NCBI lineage: Eukaryota > Viridiplantae > Streptophyta > Magnoliopsida > Lamiales > Lamiaceae > Paraleonurus > Paraleonurus japonicus. Next base: position 15,965,583 of record CM061059.1, read on the forward strand.
ACTTCTATTGATTGTGTTTTACCTCTTGTGAACTTTGATTATAGGAAAGAATTAATGAAGCGCTTGGGCATCCTTGAAGGAAATGAAAAACGGAGAAGGATAATGGTGGGAGAGCAAGGAGGACAACAATGGACATTATGCATATCTATGTGTGGTTGCCCTATCAATCATGAAAACCTCCTCGATTTCGAAGCACAAAGATTGAAGTATTGTGGAAAGGAGCACCGCTATCCTTGGCCATTCCGATGAAAAAGTTGGAAATGAACGAATAAGTCCGGCATAGGACAATAAAAATAGCGCTTGATACGAGGCAACCCATCATCAAGAAGGAGGGGAGGAAGAAAATGAAAATGAAGATGATGAAGAAGAGAGATGGAAAGAGAAAGAGAAAGAAGAGGGTCCAAGCAAGAAGGATGAAATGAATAATTTCCTTGTTGAAAGTGATAATGAGGAATGTCCATTGATGGACATGAGCAACAATAAAAAAGAAAATCTAGAAGCATCGAATGAGGAATTGAAGAATGAAATGGGCATTTCTATACCTTCAAACTCTTCAATTTGTACTTTAATTGAGATTGATGCTTCTATTGATTTTATTTTACCTCTTGTGAACTTTGATTATAGGAAAGAATTAATGAAGTGCTTGGGCATCCTTGGAAAAAAGAAACGGAGAAAGATGATGGTGAGGGAGCAAGGGGGACAACCATTGACAATGTGCATATATATGAGTGGTTGGCCTACCAATTATGAGTGCCTCCAAGATTTTGAAGCTCAAAGATTGAAGTATTGTGGAAAGGAGGATCGATATCCTTGGCCATTCCGATGAAGAGAGTGTGAAATGAATGAATAAGTCCGACAAAGGACAATAAAAATAGCGCTAGATGGGAGGCAACCTATCATTTTTGTTGCTTTTGTGTGTTGTGTGTTTTTTGTGTTTTTGGTTTTTGTTTTGGAGAATTGGCTTTGAAATAGAATTGCTCATGCTTAGGAGGTTGTGACATATTCTGCTATGGGATTATTTGGAATGATTGAGCTTATTTGATACCATTGGGAGTTGCATATCATTTAATCACTCTTTTGCCAAATTTTGAATTTCATGCTAAAATTTAAGTTTGAGGGTGATGATCGTTTTATTGGCTAATTTGCATCTCTTTATGGTAATGATTTGATGATTCTTATTTTCGATTGTAGGTACACTTGCTACATTTGTTTGGAAAGCGATTGGAATTGCAAGAAAATGCAAGATCAAGAAGGAAAGTGCATAAAAGCATGATGAGTCTTACATACTTAAAGGAAATGAGGAGTTTAAAGGCTTTATGGTACAACACTTCCTTTCAAACTTAGACTTGTCTAAGTTTGGGGGAGGTGTTCTTATTTCCTTGTCTGTCTTTTGTGCTCTTGTATATGATTTTGGGGTGTAATTCATTTTTGAGCTTAATTGTAGATTTATTGCATATCATTGAGTGATCTTTATTGACATAGTGAGTGTGCTTGAGATTATGTACATGTGCACTTGTGCTTGATTGCAAGATATATTGAATTTTAATATGATCATGAGTTGATATGTCGTTTGAAGCTAGTATGATTAATAATTATGTGATGATGAATGTGATTGAAGATGCTTGATTCATTGCTCAATTTTAGCCCGTGAGCTTTTGTGCCTTTATAATCGTACATCTTATACGGTTGAATAATATTCTTTGTGAGTGCATCATTCATGGATTTGTATGCCAGAACTTGGCTTTTGACTTATTGAGATTGATCTTTGTGAGATGTCATGGAAGTGATAAGAGGCCATGTTTGAAATGATAAGTCACCTTGCCAAATTTTCCCCCACCAAAAACATTTGATTTCTTTAGTGAGCCATTTTGAGCTTACTATCCATATTCTTTGGCAAGCCAAGTGAAATTAAAATCATTTGCCTATTTTTATGAGTTTTGTCCTATGCTTAATAGAGCTTGATTGTTGGCTAATAGATGGTGGTGCAAATATGATGAGCTAAGTTGATAAGAAGAAAAGAAAGGTTGTGAAAAAAAAAATTTGAATTGTGAAAAAATGTGAAGATGAAAAGATGAAAAATTCAATTTGTGAGCTAAAGAAAGAAAGCTCAAAAGAATGGTGGTGATTGAACTTTGAAATGCATGAGAAAGAGTTGATTGATGAAGATTGAAGAGATGTGTATTGTATTGCTTAGCTATCATTCAAGTCTCTACTATTTGAGTCACTCTTACCTAAATTCATCCTACCCATTCCAAAGAGCTTACATTACAACCTTGATGAAAGACCTCTTTGATTCTTGATTGAACACAAATGATAGTGATTGAGATTGAGTCCTTTGGCAAGCTTATGGTGTGCATGTTTGTGAATTTGATGATTGAATGCATTCAACCTTGATACACTTGAGTGAAGAGTGAAACACTCCATGGAAGGAGCAATGTGTTGAGTGTTTGATGTTGCATTTATTTGAGCATGATTCATCTTGATTGCTAGTTGAGAGTTTACATGGAAACTTGAGTTCATTGATGAGTTTGATTGTCTTATATTTCCTCTATGGTGCCATGAGACATAATTGCAATCAATTCACTCTTTTGTGCTTATTTGCTATATTGCTCGAGGACGAGCAACACTTCAAGTTTGGGGGTATTATGATTGGAGTGAATTGATGCATGTTTTTAGGGTGTATTTTAGTGCAAAAAGTGATCAAAAGTGTTAGATTTTGTGCCTAAATGTGTAGAGTATCACTACTTTGCCTAAAAAGTATTACTTGTGAGATTTTTGATGTTTTTCGTCCCATTTTTAGGTAAATCGGTGGAATTTGGCCAAACCGAGAGAACCAACATTCATAGGGGGAAGAGACGATCGAGACGGGCGAAAATGGAGGTCAGAGACGGAGTCCGGGTCGAGCAAATTCCCTGGACTCGACCTCTGGTCGAGGGCCAGGGACCTCGACTCGAGGTTGCAGGCAGAAAGACGAAATTCAAATTTTCGAAGGAAGCTCGACTCGAGGGCTGAGCCTCGAGTCGAGGATCAGGGCAGAATCGACAAGCTCACCTCGAGGCGAGGCTAGAGGCAAATTTGAAAATTGTGGATGCGACTTAAGGAGCCTCGACTCGAGGGCCCCAACCTCGAGCCGAGGGATGACCAAAATCTAAAAATACGTTTTAAAGCCCATTTGAGCGGAAAACAGAGCATATTCTCCATAGCCTAGATTAGAGCAATTATTTTACAGTTTTTTGGGCGAATTTCTCATTCCATAGCTTAATTCTCATTGTAATTGGATTAGATTGATAGTTTAGATAGATTTTAATCATATGTATCCAAGATTAGCTTTTGATCCAATAGATTTTCCATTTCCAAGTTGTAATTCAATTGTGGAGAAGAGTTTGTATTTGAAGACTATCTTGAAGATTCAAGCATTCCTATTATTTTGGATTCAATTGGTGATGTTCTTCCACTTTTCTCATTAAAATTCCTTAATTGTTGTGTTTAGATTTGTGTTTGCCCAATTAGATTTTCTACCCATGGGTTTTGCACTTTGCACCATGGGCTAATACTCTTGTGCTTGAGATAATTGAAATTGAGGATAATTTGATTGCCTTATGCTATGATTGTTGATTATTGTTGATGATTGTTGATCAATTGAGTTAGATTGCTTCCTAATTGTGATTCTAATTGTGCTTCATGCATTTTTATCTCTTTAGATTAATGTTTGATCATCTTAGCAATAGACGAGAGTTGAGCTAATGTGATCCGGGATTAATCGGGTTAGATAACCTATACTAATTAGAGTAAAAGCAAAGCTTCATTCGGAAAGCATACCAGGAATGGAATAAAATGATGCTTGCAAAACGACTTCAGCATGGGGCTTTAGCCCTGATTTCGTTATATTCAAACTATGGTTTTTCCGCTTCTTTCCTGGAAGTTATATAGCAGCTTTGGCAGTTACAGATTGATTCTCTCTTCGATCCCGCTCTGAAGCCATTTATCTATCCTATTGGGTGCTTCTTAATTTAGAGATTAATTGCACTAAGGATACTCACATTAGGCATTGTGTGATTAATGGAGTGATTAATTGCATGATGGTTTTATGCTTTCTATCTTAGTTGATTTGCGATTTGATTCAATCATAGTTTGTTGATCATTGATTCCTTGATGGATATTATCCCTAGCACCCCAATCCCCCATTGAATTTTAGCTACTTGTTCTAGCATATAAGGTGTTTGATAAATTGCTTGCTAGTTGTTTGAATTTCAATTTTTGCAATTGTAGTGTGTTTTTAGAGCCAAAACCGCTTTGCAACAATAGTCATAGAGAACTTGTATTCTTAGGGCCTCACGTGCATATTTTTTCCCTTGGGCTCGATATACTTGGTTGTCTTAAAATCGCTTGTCCGATATACCTACAATCAGGCTTCTCCTTCTTTGATGGTTTCTCCAAGACCATTTGCCACCAAATGAATTTCAGCATCCAATACCCAAGATAAGTAATTCCTCCCGGTGATGTAAGAGCATTGAAGTCTAGTTTTGTTAAATTAGCCATAATAATAATAATTCAAATATCGAAAAAAAAATTTACCAAACTAATAATTCAAATATGTTCTCAGTTGGTTAGAATCTCAATGCTGATAATGCTGATAACGTGTTATGAAATATAAATGAAGAATAATAAACAAAGAACAATGAAAATCAAGAGTTGTCTTCTTTTCTTTTCATATCAAACATGTTCACTCATATGAGTTCTATTTATACACATTCACAGACTCTAAACAAGTCAACAAAATAAAGATCCATTATTACTTGACTAATCTTATGGACTAGATGAATGATACAATCATGAACATTCACCAATTATTCATAATAGTTGCAAAAATATTCAATACTTAAATTTTATTTCCATAAAAAAAAAACAATTCATAATTAAAAGTCCTCATCTCCATACCTCTTTTCAATCTTCCATTCCCATTTTTCTCTTGTTGGTTCTTCAACAACGTGTCATCTTCAGCGAGAGAAGAACACAGGTTTGATGTTTTGTTTTAATAAAAAAAATTGAACAGACCAAACCAAACAAAAATAATATAAAATATATATTGTATTTCCTATATAAATAATAATTCAAATTACCTAAATCTAAATTATATATTTATTTCCTAAAATTTGATTTCCTATACAATTCTTATTCTTACTTTCAGAAATAAAAATAGATTTCATAATTTCAATCTCTTTCGGTTTGGAAATTATTCTACGGATACTCTACTATACTAGAATTTATAAAATAAGGTTATAAACTACAATATTAATGCTTAAATTATTACTTAGAATTTACAAGTACATGAATATTTAATACTTATTACTTAAATTAAACTATTGCACAGATCGAAATTAAAAACAACCATGTATACAGCTATTTCGATTTGGTCAAAAGACCAAAATCGAACATAAATATTTCAATTTGGGATCGAATAGTTTTTAAACGAGCAAGTCTCTTGTGAAATATTGCACCTTGCAATATTAATTAAAAAAAGGAAATTATTAAATCTTGTGGGTCAAGATAAAGAATGGGTCAAACTAGCGTAGATTTCTTCTTCTTCCTCCACGCAAATCTCTTCTTCTTCCTCCGTTCTAACTCTCCTTCCTCCTCTGTTCGCTCCACAACTTCCATGGTTGTGTCTGTGTTCCCCCAACCACGCATCAAGGTTCTTTCAGACGCAGAAACACCGACGATGAGGAGGGATAAAACTGTGAACTCCGATGAAAAAAAGAAAAAAGAGGGATGATCCGATTGATGAAAACAGTAGTGGATAAAACTTAAACAGTGATGAATACAAAGCTTATGCGAACTTCTGATGGTAAATTATTTATGTTTAAACTGGAATTAATATCGCAACTCCTAATCTGGTTCTAATTTATTAATATAGTAACACACATTTTTCCATAAAGTAACATGTTTTTGTTCATATAGTAACACATTTTTTTCTTCATATAGTAACACATATTTCTCTATACAGTAACACGTTTGTGTTCATATAGTAACATATTTTTTTCAAAAGTATGTGTTACTGTAAGAACAATTATGTGTTACTGTAAGGGTAAGTACGTGTTACTAGTCCTTAAAAGAATAAAATATTGATTTTGTTCATTAATAACACATTAGTCTTCATACAGTAACACGTGTTTGACCTAATAATAACACAACCTGAGAGTAAAAATTTATTTTTACCTTTGCACAAGTTTAATACACATATTTGCCATTACAATAACACATATTTACCCCAAAAATCTTATACTTGGGGATCAAATAGACCCATGATTTTTTTCTTAACACATTAAAATCATTTCTCTTTAATATTGAGATCAAATAAGTCATCATCTTAATAAAATCACACTCTTTTAATAAGAATAAAGTTGTCGAAGATTAAATACTTATTTGATTCACACATATAATTAGATTAGATATTTATTTGACCATTTTTTTATTTTTATTTTGCATTTGGGCGATTATTTTTAGACAAATACATAATTTTATTTCATAGTAACACATATTTATCGTTTAAGTAATATATGCGTAACCTAATAGTAACACCCCTGGGAGCACCTGAGAGCGAATTTTTTTTTTTGTCCCCCGCGAGTTTTTTTTGAAAATATTCATTAGATCCGATCCGACCCGACTAGAATCCGCGAATTTCATTAAATAGATTACTTTACGGTACAATATTGCATATAAGAATTTGTCTTTTTAAAAATATGATTCGGTTTGTCTTTTTTTGAAAAAAATAAATTATCTGTAATTCAATTTGATTCGAAAATAGCGTTGAATATTTATTTATTTCGGAAATGAAGCGCCTATTTGTTAGTGCTTGTGGCAAGTCCTTATCAATGGAATAGGAGGGTCAGAGTAAGTGCCATTTACAATTCGATCAAACACCCATTTATTAGCAGCTTCAGTGTAATGCACCCCATCCCAATTTATAGCAACTGATGGATCTTTGCATGCTTTTCCCACCATTATCTCTTTTCCTTTCACTTTGATTTTGCCTCCACATCCAATATGCATGTTGTAGTTGTACTTTCCTCCATGCCCACAACATGCTTTTAATGGGTGCTCAAAACCTGCATTCATTTCCATAAATCATTCATCAATTAATTTTTTTTGAACGGAATCATTCATCAATTAAACATGTCTAAATATCCCAATTAACCTCCTTCATTAGCAGACATACGTGACAAAAACTTATGTGAAATCGCCTCATCGTGAGATCATTATCACCTTTTAATTTAAATATTATTATCACTTTTTAATATAAAATGTATTGCTTTCTAATTTTTTGCCTTAATATAATACACTTTGAAAATATTTTTTGAAAAGCGATACAAATTATATTAGGAGTTGGTCTTGTGTGAATTGGATTCACTGTGAAACTTATTTACAACTAATACTTTAGAATAAAATAATTAAATATCTTTTAACAACTAATGTCATCCAAAAATAATAATTTATAATAAAAACATCAATACCCTTTAATATTTTCAAAATAAGTATCACGGTGAAACTTGTTCATGCAAGACTCTCTTATACCTTGAAAGTGATAATATTTTTATTACCCGTTTGGTAGGTATGCTTAGCAATAAGATAAGGACCTAATTAAGGCTAAATTAGGTATTTATCTTATTGTTAGACATGTCTACCAAACGAGCATATTAGAAAGTCATACTGATTTCATGGTGAGAGAATTACATCTCATCTAAAAGTTTAAAATTGTACAGGGGTATAAATTAAATTTAATTATGTTAATTTGAGTGGAGTTGCTTTAAAAAAAACCCAATTTGTTAGCATGATTTACCATAATATAATTTCAACTCATCTAAAAAATTTAACTTTTAAAAAATGTGAAATTACCATGCTTTTTGGCATTGCTGATGAGCTCATACTTCAGTGAATAAATATCAACATAGGTTAAAGCAGCAGAAGGGAGGTCCTTTCTAAGCTGAATAACAAGGTGTTTTAATTTGAGGTTGAAGTATTTAGCCACCTCATTAATAGGATCTGCACATCCAACTTTATCAAATTCTGCGGCTGTGATTGAAATCCGATCTAGGACATAAGGTAAGCAACCTACTGGCCCTGTGTTGTGTACCCAAAATGACCTCCCTCCAACAGCATATATATTCTGCCAAAATACAATAATTAATTCTTGTATACAAGTTAAGTTGTACTCTATGCAATAAGTTTTTTTTTTTTTCGTGCAATTTGTAGTACCTCATCACTTATAAAGCAATACTAATATTTTTCATATAATTCGGCTTGTAGAATGGTGGGGAATTATTTTATAATTGTAGGGGTATTACTTGATAAATGATATTCTCTTCATCTCAAAATATTTTTCACACTTTTATTTTTCATTTGTTTCACAATATCTTTCACTCTTTTATAATGTAAAACACTCCATAAACTTCATCCTCAAAAGAGTCGCAACATCATCAATTCGACAAATATCATTATTTTTGGGTTCACATATGCACACAATACAATTTATTTATTTACTTCATACATAACAATCTATGAAATTATCCTTAAATTTATACTTATTCTTTTACTTTCTTCATTTGTGTGTTCTTCCTTCTATTAAAGTTTTTATGAGATGGAGGATGTAAATATTGCAAATTGAAAACGAATACACGATGCAATGCAAAAATTATTTTTCTCATTTAAATCAATTAATTGAGTTACCTTAACATAAGTTTTGAACTGGTCCAATACATCGGGGATATATGCTCTAACTTGATGACTTGTCATGTTGAGAAAATAACCTGCTGTAAGGTCATTTTGTCCAATATCGAAAGTGTAGAGGGCACGTGAAAAATCTTTGGCCTTGGGCAACAGTTTCTTATAAACTCCTCCTGCAACACAAATTAATAACATTTATTTATTTGTTATTCTGTTTTATATTTGATGTTCAAATTTGTGTTACAAATGAATGCCACGTGGTGAAAAAATAATCAATGGATGATACACTTCGTATCGACATATGTTTAACAATTGTTCAGCAGAATGAAACATCAAATAAAATACTAAATATGAACAGAGAAATCGAACTACTACCTGGTCGTTGACGGATAAGCTTAGATCTACGATGAAAATCATTGAACTGATAGAATTGTACGTTAAAAGAAAAAGGGCTGAAACCACTCTGATGTAGAGTTGTGTTTTGAGGTCTGATGGTGGAACCAGCTGTGGCAAAATTGGCTCCATGTTTGAAGTTGGAGCCTAGTGCATCAAGGAATGCACTCAAATATGGTACCCCCAGCCTCTCGGCTGTACATACATAGATTTCGAGTTAACCCATGACCTTACAGCATAAATAGTTACATTTTCTCAACTTAATAAATTTACGACAAAAACATACCAATAAAATCAATGACTAGTCTACCATCGGAGTAACGACCCGCTGGAGCATGAAAAAAGGATTCCCCGTGGGGTGGGCCGGCCTGCCCGAATGCCGCCGAGAGGCCGCCGGTGTCGGAATTGGAGTCTCCAAAGTTGAATATAGCTGGAAAGTCACATCCATATGCTGCTGCGCTCAACCAAAAGAGTGATGCAACAATACTAAATTGTGAGATGGAAAGATATTCCATAAGTTAGAAGAGGTTGAGGATTAAATTACAAAGGAAAAAGAATATCATAGGTACAGACAGAATGCAGTAATAATGCAAGGGCAGGGGCAAAGGGAGTGAGGGAATAAGACAATTTATGCTCTGGCTGTCCCAATTCACGTGGTTTTGATATCACGGTCCACTATTCAAAGCCGCAGCAGTTTTAGATTAAGAGTCGTCACTCTGGAAAAAAGTAATGAGAGCAATTTTTCATGAAATCGTCTCACAGTAAAACAATCATGAGACTATGACCTTTCATACTTTCCTTTTTCGTCTATTTCACTATAAATTTCACATAATTAAAATGGAAAATTCTTCCCACTAATTTACACAAAATGTTATTACTTTTTTATTCACACATATGTAATAATTTTTTTTACTTTATACATAAAAATTATCTCTCAAAACCCCAATCATTACTCTTCTTTCTTAAAGTATATGCTCTTCCTCCTATTAAAGTTTATAAGTGACGAAGGGAGTATCATTTTTCAAAAAATGTATGCAAAATGTATTAGTTTATGGTAAAATTTCTAAAAATGACGCATTAAATAAATTGTACTATCACTTTTCAGAAAAATATATGTAAAATGTCTTCTTCCGTCTTGAAATACCATTCACATATAAAAGGGCACACAAAATAAAAATAATAATAATAATAATAATTGGGGTTTTGACTTTTGAGGGGGTTATTTTGCAAAATTTCATGTATAAAATAAAAAAATTGATAGGAATGTGTGTATATGGATTCAGATAATGACATTTTTTATAAATTTGTAGTTATTGTAATAGTGAAATTTATAAAATATATTATAATTTTAAGTTGTGAAATGAAAAAAAAAATGTGTGAAATATATTTTAAAATGGAAATAATATTATTTTAATTTATTCATACTTATATTTTTTAATTGAAAGGTGATAGTGATCTCTTAATGGTCTGACTTGTCTCACGAATTTTTGCAAAAGATACAAACAAAACCCAGTTAATAAATATTCATCTTACTAATTATACATCTCATATGATACTGCAAATGTAGTAGTAGTAGTAACAATAAGAATGATGCAGAGAATTGATCTACAAGCACTTTTTCTATACTTTCAAGGAAACGCGTGCACACTAAAGCCAATAACTAATACACAGTTTCAACAACTCGGACCATTATGATATGATACACAAATTCAAGGTGAATTGTTCTCAAGAGAATTGACAGCAGGGGCAGAGGGAAGCCAAATCTCGACACGGGTGCCAACGGCATCTGCATTTCTGGGAGAGATAACTCGGACGACACAGCCATAACTCTCCAGTATCTCTCGAGCGACAGTCAACCCAGCAACAAAGTTCCATGTCATATTGTCTTCTATTCTATCCTCACCGCACAGTTCGCCTCCAAACGGTGCTAGCGAATGCAATTGCGTCTGCAACCAAACAAGTGTAGTTTTGCTAGATGAATAAATGGAGACTAGAAAATAGATAAAACAATGTTGCAACAAGTTTGTGGTTGGAACCCGACTCTAGCTAAGAGCTTCTCAAATAACGGTATCACAATATTTTCCAGTGACCATTTTTGCTAACCACTTGAAAATGACTGATAAATGTACAAATACGCAAGATAGAAAAGAATATTCTGCAAAACCAGATTCATTTTTTACCCTCCATCTCATAAAAGCTTTTATAGGTAATTTTCTAAACCTTTATATATAAAGTAAGGTAATGAGTTAAATTGTGTGTATATATGGGTCTGTATGTAATGATATTTTATGTAAATTGAAGATATTGTAACGGTGGAGTTTATGTAGAGGTTTTCATTTTAAGAGTGAAAAATATTGTGACAAACGAAAAAAAAAAAAGTGTGAAAAGTATTATAGAACGGGTGAAGTATTAGTTTATTATAAGTATTTGCGCATGTAGTATATTAGGTATGATGTCACAGTTTTGGTTTTGCAGGAGTGAGTAACAGATGCAAAACAAATTAAATTATTTCAAGAATCTATAGCATATTATACTTATTTAATCATTGCGCATTCGTAACAAGGAGAATTAAATCATATTAATCAGCTTAACTCCCAATTATAAGTCCAAATCTCCATATCTACCTATAACTTCTCCGTTTACTCCAGGCACTAATGACCCAATACTATTAACTGGTAAGGAGAATCAAATCATATTAATCAGCTCAACTCCCAATTATAAGTCCAAATCTCCATATCTACCTATAACTTCTCCGTTTACTCCAGGCACTAACGACCCGATACTAGTAACTGGTAAGTTCTAGACTTCGTGTCTCTACTTCTGTGAGCAAAACACTAGTAGCTTGTTTGTCTGAACTTATATTGTTTGTCTGAACTTATAAACTCTTTCAAACAGACAGCTTATAAGATATTTTAGGAATAGGAGCTTATAAGCTCTCAAAAGGCTTTGGTTAGATTAAAAAAAAAGCACTAAATTGTTTTCTAAAATCTCTTAAAATATTCTTAAATAATACTCCCTCCATCCAGGTATAAGCTTCCCACTTTTTCATTTTGGTTCATCGCACTATAAATTTCTCATTCTATTTTTGTTAAATACCTTCTCTACTAAATTGTTTTCTAAAATCTCTTAAAATATACTTAAATAATACTCCCTCCATCCGGGTATAAGCTTCCCACTTTTTTCATTTTGGTTCATCGCACTATAAGTTTCTCATTCTATTTTTGTTAAATACCTTTTCTACTAAATTGTTTTCTAAAATCTCTTAAAATATACTTAAATTATACTCCCTCCATCCAGCTTCAAGCTTCCCACTTTTCCATTTTGGTTCATCGCACTATAAGTTTCTCATTATATTTTTGTTAAATACCTTCTCTACTAAATTGTTTTCTAAAATCTCTTAAAATATACTTAAATAATACTCCCTCCATCAAGGTATAAGCTTCCCACTTTTTTATTTTGGTTCATCGCACTATAAGTTTCTCATTCTATTTTTGTTAAATACCTTCTCTACTAAATTGTTTTCTAAAATATCTTAAAATATACTTAAATGATACTCCCTCCATCCAGGTATAAGCTTCCCACTTTTTCATTTTGGTTCATCGCACTATAAGTTTCTCATTCTATTTTTGTTAAATACCTTCTCTACTAAATTGTTTTCTAAAATCTCTTAAAATATACTTAAATAAAACTCCCTCCATCAAGGTATAAGCTTTCCACTTTTTCATTTTGGTTCATCGCACTATAAGTTTCTCATTCTATTTTTGTTAAATACCTTCTCTACTAAATTGTTTTCTAAAATATCTTAAAATATACTTAAATGATACTCCCTCCATCCAGGTATAAGCTTCCCACTTTTTCATTTTGGTTCATCGCACTATAAGTTTCTCATTCTATTTTTGTTAAATACCTTCTCTGCTAAATTGTTTTCTAAAATCCCTTAGGTTATGTTTGGTTAGAGATGGTGGTGGATGGGATGGAGGATGGAGATAGAAAATGGGGATGGGGGTAATCTTGTGAATAGTAAATGTGTGTTTGGTTAGGGATGGAGAAGTAGGGGTGGATGGAGCTTTATGTCAAATCAAAGTTGATGTTGTATTATTTTAATATTGTTAGTAGGTTGAGGTAATGATTGAATGATTGTGATAGAAGATAATATAATATTATATTATTGTTAGTTAGTGGGATAATAATTAATTTAATAAGGTATAGTATAAAGTGAGAGAGAGAAATAAATATAATATAATATATTTAATGTGAAAGATAGAGTTGATGTGATTGTATTGGGATATGTTAAAATAGGTGTGTAGATGTATTATAGGGTTGGATGAGTATTTGGATGGAGATTTGGATGGGGCCAATCCAAAATAGAATGGGATGGAGGATGGACCATCCATATCCGGATGGCCTCATCCTTAACCAAACATACCCTTAAAATATACTTAAATAATACTCCCTCCATCCAGGTATAAGCTTCCCACTTTTTCATTTTGGTTCATCGCACTATAAGTTTCTCATTCTATTTTTGTTAAATACCTTCTCTACACATCACTATAATTTCCACTTATTGATTGTAGGAGGGGAAATGTTAATGATTGTAGGAGGGGAAAAGTTAATCAAAATGGGTAGTGATTACCTTATTTAGGAAAGAAAGTAATGTGATTACATCTTTTGTTCTCATTAACCATCATAATTGCCCTAAACTCATTATCATTTTCATTCTCATTGAAGAATTTCCAACCAAGCGTCTAACTCATTATCATTTTCATTCTCATTGAAGAATTTCCAACTAAGCGTTTCTTTAATGTTTAAAATAAGCTTAGTCAAACTGGCTCTAGATAAGACCAAAGGTTGGTTTGTAGATCAAACTCAGAACATAAGAAATCCATGAACCCTAAACTGCATTATGAGCCAAGAAAATAAATTATTACCATATAGTGCATGTCAGGTCCATCGTCATCAATGATGATGAGTGCACCGCCAGCTGGCGCTCCAGTGGAGATGATGTCAGTTCTTCCACTGACTTTTGATCGCAGCAAAGCACCCTCAATTAAATTGCTCAAAGCTTGACGTAAAGCAGGTTCATCAACTGCAACCTTTAAAGATGTTGAAAGATCATGTAGTTCAACAACTCGTCTTTGAATGTGCGCTAGAGGTTTTATGGCCCCAACCAAATCGTTAAGTACATCAGAAACTTTGCATGGTTTGCTGACACAAAGATGTTTGGTAAGACTACAGAAATGAACATCAAATTCATACGAATAGCCACATAGCACTTCATAAGGTACAATAAAACACCTTTGATGCTCTACCATGTTTTACATTAGAAAAATCTATCTAATGTTAGAACTGAACATCAAATTCTTATGAATAGCCAAATAGCACTTCATAAGGTACAGAAAAACACCTTTGATGCTCTACCATGTTTTTTACATTGTAAAAATCTATCTGATGTTAGAACTGCTTTACATTGATTTAATAAAAGACACCAACAAAAATACTGGCCTAAACATGTCATTTTCCCCCTTTTTTCACACAACATTTTCAAACCAAATTCATACAATAAAGAGATGAGCTTTTCTTAGATGAATGTAAACCTTTTATAGAAATCTTTGTATCTAATGTTCATAACATTTTCCTGAATTGTTCAAAGAGTTTTCTCATTCCTGATCATGGTTTTGATGGAGTAAAGGGACCAAAATAAACTAATATTATTTCTTCACTATGAACGAACTCACAGATTCAAGATGAAATATGCCCAATTACAGCCATAAACTCAAATCTTCAACAATCAATATGACAAAACAGAATAAATACCTCCCTAGGCAACAGGCCCATGGGCTTATTAGACATGGCCTAATAATTAATGACCGACTCAAACAATACCCAAAATATTAATACTAACAGAAATAATAATTCCAGACACTCCCAACTTCAATTCTTGTTAATAGTGTGCCAAGTGTAACGATAAGTTCCGGCTAGCTAACAGATTTTTCTTTACAAAGTTCTAATCCACCAGGAAGGAGCGAGGGAAAAAAGGAAAAGAAAGAAAGAAGAAAACACATTTCTATAACAGAAGGGTACCTAATTCCCTGTTTATGCGAGGGTGCAAGAGCAAGAGGCGGCATTGGAAATTCCGAGTCCTTCAATGTTGAACTAAGAGACAATTGCACACTAGTTGCTTGCGTTTTGGATAACTGAGACCTTGTTTCCGGGTGTGCATCAGATGATTGCTGCTTCATCAGTGTGTCTTTATTATAATGAATGATATTAGCCTAAGAAAAAGCAACACTCTCAGAAAAACAGTTATCTTATGATAATTTTGAGGAAAACGAATGAATTAGCAAAAGAAACATAATAAAGTGCTAAGGGGTCTCTAGAAAGGTGGAATGGAACTTGAGGAAAACAAAAGGAAGTACAGGGGAAAATTGTTTCTCATTTTTCAATATGCTATTATAGATTTCATTCTAGACATCAGTAACCATTTTTATCTAAAAAAATTTTGTCAATGAACTAAGTAATACAGCACAGTACTTCCATGTGCATCAGAATTCACATATCGGCATACTTGTGCTGTTCATTATAACAAGGAAATGAGATACCCCTAAGGTGATATATTGAATCAGAGATGCTTAGTTTTTGTGGGTGTCAGTCAGCAGTGTTTGCACCTTTGTCAAGTAGACGGCATCTTGTAGCTGTTGAAGAGTGTCTCTAATATAATCACCTTGCGAAAGGATGTCTTCAACAATATCATATGAAATCTACAATATCATCAGCATGAATTAGGGAGAATATTTTATAAAGCCTCCAAGGAAACTTTATGAGAACGTTTCAATGGTATGGGCACACCCACCTCACTTCTCTTCAAGTGAACAGATAACGTTTTGCTCAATGTTCGAACGCTTGCAAGAGAACCTTGAATCTGAAAATAAAAGACAGATAATATTACCAAATCATTAAAAATTACATCAACAAATGCAAAAGTAGCCAGCTTACCTGCTCAACCAAATTACTCATTCTGACATTATTTTGCCACGATGATTGTTGTAGTAGCATTGCTTTCTGGAGTGGTATGTAGAAGAGTTATTTCTAATTATGGAAAGCATCAAAGTGCCACCAAAGAAAAGTAAATAATAAATAAGGAGAAATATCTCAGCACAAAGATAATATGATATCAGCTATATTCCACTGTGATGCAAAAGATAACAGAATCTACCTGATCCATGACATAAGCAGTGGCCAGCGAACGAGTGATATTTATGGCATTTAGTTTTTCTTTTGGTGGAAACTTTGAGTGATCCTTGAAAGTTTGGACATCTAGTGGTTGTGTGTCCATGTTATGGGGCAATGGAAAAGATTTCCCAGAGAATACACAATCTCTTTTCTCATCCCATTCTCTTTCTAGTGTCATCTTTGGAAGTTCAGCAACTAAGAAGCCAACAAGGAATGGATGTTTAACCATGGGGAAAACTACAGCACCAAGCTCTGGAAAAACCTCTGCCTAAAAATGAAGAGAATAACGATTAGAAAACTATCAAATTATTAAGGGATAAGGTAAAGTTAGGCCCCTCAGTTCTTAACTCAGGTTCAATTAAGCCCTTAATATATTTTTTGGTACTTTTTCAAATTTAACAAATACACAATTGATGTATTTTATTGGTGCAAATTAACCCTTTATCCTTTTAAAACCTAAATCAAAATGTATTTCTATTAATCAAAAGTAAATGTAAATTTTCTTATTTGATACCCAACCAAAGTTGGATTTGGTTTTTTTTATTTTTTAATTTGGTGTTTCTTATTCATTAATGAATGTGTTTTTTGAGTTTTGTGCACGTTACCGATAGAAATGTCTATGTTCAATTCTAAAATGATAAAGAGTTTAGGGGACGCTTGGTTAAAAATTCTTCAATGGCAATAGGAATGAGAATTAATATAAGACAATTATGGTGGCTATGAGAACAAAAAATAATCAATAACACTATTTTTCATTCTAAATAAGGTAATCACTACCCCTTTTAATTAATTTTTTTCCTCCTACAATCATCTTTCCTCAATCATTCCCCTCGCCTATCACCACCAAGTTTATTTTATCTTATTTTTTCCAAAATTAGAGCACAACTCTAATGATATAACACCATAGAGACATTTCTTCCTTCAATACATTTGGGGACATAGAGGGAAAAATATTTTCATTCTCATTCCCATTGAAGAGCTTGTAACAAGCCTCCTTATTTACACTCGGACATGGAATAATACTTGAGGGGTGTGGATGCACCAAAAAATACTTTAAGGGCTTACTTGGACCTATAGTAATACTTTAGGAGCGTGGATGTATCTTCTCCCAATTATTGATAAAGTAGCACACAGAATAAATGAAATATCTCAGAAACAAGCTTCAATATGTTTAATGACACATCAAAAAATGCTTGCCTGTTGACTTGAAATCGCAGCCTCTGCAGCTCTTAATCCTGCTGGTACATTAAAGGTACAAACTAATACCACAAAATCAGCCGCATTAACACCTGGATAGAAAGTAATGCGCCGCAACTCCAATTGATCCATGACGTAACTACCAGCTGGTCTGACATAGATCTACGATTAACTTAAAAGGTGTTAGGTTATGCAACATATATCATACAAAGTACCTTCTATTTAAATCCTTCAATTTAAAAGTCTAGGAACCTCTATAGTTCTAAAAAGAAATGCCATACAGATGTTATTATACAGTAGACCCCGACATTGCATGCTGATGCAATAAAATTTGAATATCCCGTCCCCACTTTGTCATTTTTTTGGTTTAAAAGTTCTTATTTTCAATTAACTGTCCAACATTATCAGTTATTGTAAACTGAAACAGTATGGATGCACAAAAAGGTTTCCTCACTCAACATAAGGCTCCATAGATTTGAGCTAAGCTAAGTAGCTAAGTCAACCATTCATTTACTGAATGGAGTACTGCAGCTTGCTAAAACAACACGAATGAGTAGCCAAATTGTAAAACTACTGACATAAACATCAGACATTGGTAAATTAAAATCATCTATCTTGGCGCTGAACCCGCTATTGTAGCATGAAATGCAGAAGAAGAAAAAGAAGACAAAAAATTATGAGAGACGGTCTCACCGTGGGACGGTTCACAAATTAGCACAAATTAACACTCATTTCTTCCAAAGTGTTAAGCATCATTTTCAAATTATAATGTGTCTCACATGAGATGGTCTCACACCATACCTGCCTGAAGAAGAAAAACCCACATCTTATGCACATAGCTTCTATAATAGCACCGTGCTCTACTGTTGAAAGAGTTTAGGATTCGGTGTGGAAAGATAACTGAATAAACTTGAAACATATGAGGCACCATGCTCTACTGTAAAAAAAAAAAAAAAAGTAACCTAGAAATTTACTTCTGCTGTTACCACACTACGGATTAATTTTAACTATTCCACAAGGAGAAAGAAAGGCCACATACGATTAAACATTATCACCTCAAGCGAAGGAGAAATA
Organism: Paraleonurus japonicus; assembly: GCA_030762865.1. Taxonomy (NCBI): domain Eukaryota; kingdom Viridiplantae; phylum Streptophyta; class Magnoliopsida; order Lamiales; family Lamiaceae; genus Paraleonurus; species Paraleonurus japonicus. Next base: position 15,984,198 of record CM061059.1, read on the forward strand.
TAACTGAAAATTGAAACACATCTTAATCTCGAAGATCGCATTAATCAACGATATCAACTATACCGAAAGAAGAGCATCGGGGTGAACGATTCTGCGAAAGAGATCGAGTTGCTCGAGGCAAAGTCGCTGAAAATCCTGACTAGGCAACACCAAAGCTTTGCTGTCTTTCTCTATCCTCTGCACGAACTCCACCGGAGAAGTGGATGCGGCAAGTATCGCCGCCACGATGGCGGCGGCCGATGAGACCATAGAGTCGTCGTCATCATGCGGGACTTCATCATCGTCAGATGTGAAGGTGACTTGGCGAAGAGGGGTAGAGGCGGTGGCGGCGAGACAGAGCGGCCGCTGAGCCGAGGTATTGACGGTGGCGCGGCAGGGACAGTGGGGATGGGGTTTGTTGTGATTAAGGGGGAAGAGAGCGGTAAAACAGTAATTAGAATGTGTACTGGGGTATGGACTTTGTGGAGGGAATGTAGAGAGCAGCATTTGGTTGGCGAATGGCGATGCCTGCTGATTTTCGACAAGAGAAATTTAAGATAAATACCTTTCGAAGAATATTTTACGATTTTTTCTTTTTGAATCGGGGAAGAATATTTTACGATTAATAATTTAAATAAGGGGCACTCTTGTGTGAGACTGTCTCATACATGAGACGGACATGAGACGGAATCACTTTTTAATAAATTATTATCACTTTTTCATAATTTGTTATTATTTTTTCATAAATTGTTATCATTTTTCATAAATTGTTATCACTTTTTAATTTGTTATTACTTTTATACTAATTTGTATCACTTTTTTAAAAAGTGATAACAATTTATTAAAAAGTGATTCGGTCTCATGCATGAGACGGTCTCATACAAGTTTTTGCCTTTAAATATTATTGTTTTAAAAAAATTGTAAACAAAGAATAGCAAAGAATATTGAGTAATACTCGTGTGAATAGAGTGGTTACAATTAACTCTATTTTACTATTACTGTCATGTACATACCTAAAGTGGGTCCAATCCTCTTGTGTGGCTTAAGCCCGACACTTCAATAAAACCAGCCAAGTGGGCCATCGCTAAGCAAGGCCCAAAAACGAAGAATAAGTAATATGGCCTAGCGAATAAGGAAAAAAAATGGATGGGCTCTTGTGAGATTAAGTCAAAATCGAGAAACCCAAGAATATTCTTATTACAAGCAGGTTTTAATCGAAAAGGGGAGATAATTAAGGAGCAAGGTATTATCCCTTCTCCACGATACAGCCACTTCGGCCGTGGGAGGGAAATAACTGCCAACGGAAGCACCATAATGAGAGAACGCGACGTCATATAGAATTGATAAACGACGGTAAGTAATATTTATAAATACCACTCTTTATTAAAGAAAAGGTACACATTACTTTTACACTCAAACTTACGTACTTTCAACAATACGATCTTTAGGTTTTCTCGGTATCTGACTTGAGCGTCGGAGTGCCTACGCCGGAGAACCCTCCGACGTGTTTTGCAGGTCTTTTATTTTAAGACGAAGGTGAATCAAGGCGTACTATTCTAATTACTCGAGCGAATTCCAGGTGGAAAAAATAGAGGTACATTTTTTACGCATCAATTGGCGCCATCTGTGGAAAAAGAAGAGTTGAGACGTGAGTTTCTGCTTCTTTTTCAAATATCTGGAACGTGATTATCATGGGAGGTGAACGAACATCGATGACACCAATTGCTCTAGTACCATGGCAAGGAAATTCTGCTTCCCCAGCCCCACGTCAAGGGGAAGTAGCTCTTATCCCTGTCCCTATACCACCTGTTCCGTCGAGTGTTGAGACACCCGCTCCCATCACTTCAGGTGGAAATGAAAACTTGGCTCCTGAGGAGCCCAACACCGGAACGGGAACTTCAGCCCGTGGAGGGGGGGTCGATTTACCACCACCTCTCCCTCGGATTCTTGATGGAATCCCTCTAACTAAAGTAGCGAGGAATGTTGTACGTGAGAATGTATCCATAGCGGTCCCACCTGCCAGTTTTACCAATGTGGCATTAACACCTGCTGCCACTATTGCTTTAACCAGGTAACAATTGGATGAGATAGTAGCCAGAGCTGTGGAGAGAGCTATGGCAGGGGTGGGGAACGTCCCACCTACCATAGAGGCTGAGAGAGCCGGAACTGCACGCACCCAGTCCCAGCCAGGCGGGATCAAGCAGGAGAAACACCATGACGAGAGGAGACGGGAGTATGAATCCAGAAATCAGGAGGATTTGCTAGGACCAGATAGAGGTCGTGAAAGGAGACTAGAAATGTCAAGGGTGAGGCCCGCTGATGAAGAAAGGCTAGGTGGGAAAGGGGAGGCTGTCCGTCTGCAGCGAGGAAGCAAGATTGAGGACGTGGAGGAAGGAACTGGAGATACTCATTGCGAAGACATGAACAAACAAATGAAGTCTCTAAGGAGACAGATGGATTCGATGAAACAGCAAATAAATAATCGGGTTAGTGTATTTCGACCGGTAACAGGTTGTCAGTTTTCTAAAAATATTTTACAAGATGAATTATCCACTAACTTTAAGCCATTGAATTATGAGTATGATGACACCACTGACCCTTATGACCACCTAGTGAGATTTGAGATCCCTCCTCCATCGATATGGGGAGGGTGTGAAGTGCAGGGTTTTCTTAACCACCTTGTCTAAAGCTGCCCAGCAGTGGTTTAGCCAGCTTGAACCTAACTCAATCAGATCCTTTGAGGAGTTCAGTGAGCTTTTTCTCTACCAGTTTGTCAGTGCCGTACGACAACTAAGAGCCACCTTGACACTTTTCAACATGAAGTAGGGAGAAAGTGAGAGTTTCCGAGTCTTTATGAAAAGGTTCAACCAGGCGGCATTGGAAGTACCCACTGCCACTCCAGAAGTCAAGATGAATGCGTTCACAAGCAACCTCCGAGACGGGGATCTTTTTTCCTCTTTGGCTAAAAAGCTAGTAAGGACCTTTGACGAACTGCTACATTAGCAGAAAAGTACATCATGTTGGAGGAGGTCAGGAAAGCCAAAAGGGCAGAAGTGAAGCCATCCGGGTCAGAAAAGAAAAAGGAACCAGCCATGAAGGATACGATGGCAGAAACAGACAGGCCTAGTAGAGCAGGACCAAGACCGAGGTTCGTGAAGTATACCCCGTTCAAATTAGAGCTGGCAGGATTGTTGGAGGTGGCGGCTGATCACCCAGAGATGAAATTTCCCTGGTCATGAACCCGAGGCCCCTTGAAAGCCAAGTCAGATAAGTTTTGTAGATTTCATAACGAATATGGTCACGATACTAATAACTGTTTTCACTTGCGGGACAAAATTGAGCGAATGATCCAGGCGGTTCATCTCAAAGAATTCATCTATCGTGATCGACCTAGCGGCTCAAGGGGGCAAAAGAGAAAAGATTCAGAAACAAAGGTGGAGGATAAAGGGAAGGTGCCCGAGACCAGACATGAAGACCAACCTCCTCAGAAGAGGGGCTAATCCAGATAATAATAGGAGGACCAACCGAGGGAGACTCATTCCGAGCTCGCAAGGCAGGAGAAAGAGCCTTGAGGAGAGAGATAGAAAGGATGCTGCAGAAGGTTGACCAGAAGGAAGTAGGCCACGTGGGGATCACTCCCCACATCCATTCGGACCAGAAGATAGAGGACTGGTGGGAAGCCCTCATACTGATGCGTTAGTCATTATTACTGATGTAGCCGGATACACTGTAGCCAGGATCTTAGTAGATACAGGTAGCTCAGCAGATATTATGTTCCTGGATTGCTTCAAGAAGATGAATCTAAATGCCCAACTACAGCCAGTAGACACAGCATTGTATGGATTCACAGGAGGAGATATTCACCCTTTAGGTCAGGTAACCCTCTAGGTGAGGCTTGGTGAAGCTCCCAGGAGGCAGGTAATGTTGACTAATTTTTTAGTTGTGGATACACCTTCATCATGCAATATGATTTTTGGAAGACTTATACTAAACTCGTTCCAGGTGGTTATTTCCACTTTTCATATGAAAATGAAATTCCCAGTAGGTGAAGAGGTGGGCGAAATGGTGGGAGACCACCTGCAGTCGAGGAAGTGTTATGAGGAGGCTATTAGAATGACAGATAAGGAGCTCCATCGTGGACTGGCTAGGACCAAGGAGGGAGATCCTAAAGCTAAAAAATGCAAGGTAGCAACAGAAGCCGAAGCCACGAAGATGGAGGCAGATGGAGAGCTCATGATGGTGGAACTATTTCCTGAGAAAATAAGTTTTACAACCAGAGTCGGGACCCAACTGGGACCCCGCCTGACAGAAGATCTGATAGCTGCGCTCAGGAGGAATGCGGACGTGTTCGCTTTCTCTCCCAAGGATATGACCGGGATCCCGACAGAGGTAGCAATGCATCACCTCAATATGGATCCAAAGGCCAAACCAGTCAAGGAAAAGCTTAGAGTATTCGGACCAGAAAAAGGTGCGATAACTAAGGAGGAGGTCCAGAAGCTGCTGAAGGCAGGACATGTTAGACGGATACAGTTTCCCCTCTGGCTATCGAATGTCATCCTGGTAGCGAAGCCAGAGGGGAAATGAAGGATGTGCGTGGACTTCAGGGACCTAAACAAAGCTTGTCCAAAGGACCACTACCCATTACCGCAGATCGATCAGTTAGTGGATTCCACCTCCGTATTTGAGTTGTTGAGCATGATGGACGCGTATCAAGGTTACCACCAAATACAGATCCTCCTAGCAGACATTCCAAAAGTAAGCTTTATTGTTGCTTGTGAAACATTTTGCTATATTAGAATGCCTCTCGGACTAAAAAATGCAGGAGCCACTTATCAACGCATGGTTGATAAGGTATTCCAAAACCAGTTAGGAAGGCATATGGAAGTCTATGTAGACGACATGCTAGTGAAGAGCACAAAGGCAGAGGGGCATGTTGCTGACCTAGAAGAAGCCTTTGAGGTGATTAGGATGAATGGGATGAAGTTGAACCCGGCGAAATGCTTCTTTGGAGTCAAGGCGCGAAAGTTTATTGGGTATATGGTTACCCAGTGCGGTATTGAGGTAAATCCCGCCAAGGTAAAAGTGGTATTAGACATGCAACCCCCTACGAATATCAAGGAATTGCAGAGGCTGAATGGAAGGATTGTGGCCTTAAGTCGGTTCATCGCCAGGTCGGCTAAAAAAAGCTACCCTTTCTTTAGAATTATGGGAAAGGGAACCCGCTTCGAATAGAGTAATCAATGCCAGCAGGCCTTTAAAGCACTTAAACAACACCTAGCGCAAGCTTATTCAAGGGGCCGAAGAAAGATACTCCAAAATTTAAAAAGCAGCCCTTACCATAATGGTGACGACTAGAAGGTTAAGACCTTATTTTCTCTCACACAAAATTATCGTTCGAACTAATTATCTCTTGAAATAGGTAATTGGTAGAGCGGATCTCTCAGGTAGGATGGTCAAGTGGGCCGTAGAACTGGGGGAGTACGATGTAGACTTCGAGCCCAGGAAAGCTATTAAGGCTCAAGCCTTGTCTGACTTCATCCAGGAAGGAACCCGCCTGACTCAAGAAGGGCGGGAAGAAGAGTGGAAGATGTACGTGGACGGATCAGTGACAATCCAAGGATGCGGAGTTGGGATAGTGATCATTGATCCAGCCGGGCAGGAGACCCAATTTGTGGTAAGATTTGAATTTCTCACCTCGAATAATGGTGCAGAATATGAAGCTTTAATAAGAAGGGCAGAGATGGTAGCTGAATTGGGAGCACAATGGGCTCGGACTCCCAGCTGGTAGCGCAGTAGGTTAATGGTGGATATATAGCCAAGGATGAGAAGATGATAGCCTACCTCCAGCGGGTAGCAGAGCTACAAGCCCGATTCATTTGTTTCGAAGTGAGGCAGATACCTCGAAAAGAGAATTCGAAGGCTGACAGTTTATCTAAGCTGGCGAGCTCCACCACACTGGGGGTAGGAAGGAAGGTTACAGTGGTAACAGCGGAGAAAGAGTCCACAACTCCATCAGTAGGGGCAATCGGGGTAATGGATGATTGGAGAATCGAGATTATTAGAGTGTTGTGAGATCCCGACTCATGCCCAGACGGGAGGAAGGCACAAAGGTGGAGAACCCAGTTCACAATGATCGGGAATAGGCTGTATAAACGAGCATTTACCCAGCCCTACCTAAGGTGCTTGTCTAGCATGGAAGGAAGATATGTTCTCAAAGAGATTCATGAAGGATGTTGCGCTGACCATGTAGGTTTTAGGGCAATTGTTTGAAAAGCTCTAAGGGCCTGTTACTTTTGGCCTACGATGAGTAGAGACGATAAGGAATGGGTAAAAAGGTGCAAGAAATGTCAAAAGCATGGACCGTTGATCCACCTCCCTGTAGAAGAGATGGGAGCTATGTACTCGCCCTGCCCGTTTGCAAAATGGAGAATCGATCTAGTGGGATCTTTTCCGATGGCAACAGATCAACGAAAGTTCCTAGTGGTTGCAGTGGACTATTTCAGCAAGTGGGTTGAAGCTATGCCACTGGCAAAAATCGATGAAGGTAACATTATCAGTTTTCTATGGAAAAATATTTGTTGCAGGTTTGGAATACCTCAAATTTTGGTATGGGATAATGAGACTCAGTTTATGGGAGCATCGATCTGTGCTTGGTGCAACAATAAGAAAATTACCCAGAGATTTGCCTCGATAGCCCATCCCCAGGTGAATGGCCAATTGGAAGTGACCAATAGAATGATTGTGAATGGGATACGCACCCGGCTGGACCGGGCTAGAGGAAGGTGGGTGGAGGAGCTTGAGTCCATCTTATGGGCTTACCGGATAACACCCAGAGAGGCCATGGAGAAATCTCCATTTCATCTGGTATATGGAGCGGCAGTAGTTATCCTAGCTGAGATCGGGATGGAGACTCACCGACTGACTCATTTCCAGGAGGGCAGAAATGAGGAATTGATGCGAGAAAATTTAGATATATTGGAAGAGGAGCGAGAAATCACACATTCAAAAGCTGAAAAATACAAGAGTCGAGTGAAGGCAGCCTAAGAGAAGAAGGTGATTAGCAGAAGGTTCGAGCCAGGAGATTTAGTACTCCGCCAGGCGAGTGCCTTGAAGAATGTAGGAAAGCTGGATCTAAAATAGGAAGGACCTTACAAAATAGATAAATTTCTAGGAGGAGGAGCATATGAGCTATTGGTTGTAGTCGATCAAGTGATATACAAATAGAAAATCTAGAAGGGGGGGGGGGCGGATTGAATAGATTTTCAACCTTCTCAATTTTTTCTTTCAATTCAACTAAGACTATCCAAATTAACTCGGATTATCTAAGTATCAGATTTAAACAGCGGAAGTAATTGTATACTTGATTCGATTGATAATTCTTTGAACAAATATTTTTATAAACAAGATAAAATGTAAACAGGAAATTAAATTGAAGAAGTGCAAAAAGAAAAGAACACACGATTTATAGTGGTTCGGATTTGTAAAAATCCTACGTCCACTCTCCTTTCATAATCTTGTGAAAGGGCCTTCACTACTTACTTTCTTCCTTACTTGCTTACTTACAGTTTACAAAGGTGATCTTCAGCCTTACAAATAATCCTTCTTGATTTCTGGAATTTATGGCTTGAAGATATGAATGAAAGTGTTCTATAAACACTGAAAACTATGAACGTTTGTGCGTTCTTTTTGTTTGTGAGTATGAACTTAGAGAGTGTTGATTGTGATACAAATAATTGTGAATTACAAAATTGCAAAAGTTATTCTACTCTAAACAAAGGATCTATTTATAGAGGACTGATAATTGGTGGTTGTAACTTCCTTGTTGACTCTTCATTTGTTTGTTATAACCATCTAACTGAATCTTGTAACCGTTTCTTGATTAGTTAGAACTGTTCTTGAAGTTGGTTATAACTGCTTGATTCTCTAACACTTTAAATCGTCTTCTCTTCTCATCTTCAGACGTGTTCCACCTCATCTGATCGTCTTCATGTCTTCACATTTCTCTAATCTTGAAGTGTCCAGTCGTCTGCTACCTTGTCTTCCATCTTGATTCGTCTCCATCTGTCTTCTTAAGCTTGTCTTCATCTGTCCTAAGTACTTAGTCTATTACAAGTTTTCACTCATTACACCAGTTGGCTATACAATAATTCAGCTGGTCATCTTATTTTACACTCATCTTAACTTCATCAAAACTAATACATTTTTCTCTAACACTTTCCCCTTTTTGATGATGTTAAAATTTTGCTCAAGAAAAGAAATGAGTTAGTAAAATAAGAATATGGGAAAAACAACAGATAGCTAAAACACATAGTCAGATAGTTAGATATACTTAGTTTATCAGACAGTTAAGTCAATCAAGTTTTGCAGATGAATTAGTGTTATAAAGTTTTAATCAAGTAGAACTTCTTAGGATAACCAGTTTTAAGATTACATTAGTTGTGAGATTAAGTCAATCAAGTTAGTTAAACACCATACAATCTTATATAAGTAGATCAAGATATATTCACAAATCATCTTTTAGATTTACACATATCAGCACAACAAAACTTAGACAAGGATCAGATAATGGATAGGATCTAGTCATTCCACTTGTCTTCTTCTGGAATGGTCATCCAGTCGAAGACTCGCTTCTTTAGACTCACTGTCACTCCTCCTTCAGCCAGGTCGGCTGCAGCCTCGGCTTAGATCAGCATTTGCTTCACCTTTTCTCTATCCAGGCAACCGTCTTATGTTAGAGGAGCAGACATTATTGAATAAGCAGGTGCAACTAAATCCACGTTGAATTGAACATCTACATAGTCGATCAGATATTGATAGTAGTCGGGATCCTTCGCCTCCAGCTATTCATGAAATGCAATATTCTCGTCTGTGCCCCAAGTGATCTTCTTACAGACATGGAAAAGAAATATCCATTCTGCTTCATATGCTCTCCATCTGGCTTGTCGATCCATTGGAAGAATCTGCTTGGGCACAACATCTATTCGATGGTAAGGGCGAAAGATCTCAACTCCATCTTTATTTGTAGATCTCTGAACCGACTTCCTCATCTTTCTATCATACGTCTTCCCAGCTGCCTTCTCCTGCTCTCTCCTTCTCTTTGCATCTCTTCTTTTATATTTTGTCAGTTCCTCCCTCTTCCTCTTCTTGATCTTTTCTTCCTCTTCAATCTCAGCTGGGGTTTTCTGTGATTGGCTTGAAGCTTTGGCCTTCCCAGCTGATTTAGTTGAAGATGAGGGAGGTTGAATTGTCTGGATGGGAGCAGGATCTTGCACCGGTGGTTTTTCAGCTTCAGATTCTGTGGTGGGTTCAGCTGACTCGACTCCTGCTGCTTCTGACCCTTGTTTCAGTCATCTTAGGACACGCTAGCGTCATTCTTTCTCGACTCCTCTGCCTTCAGCAACTCCTCAGCAAGCTCTTCAATTTTCAGATTCAGAGCCAGAATCTTGTCATCTCGAGTGTCTACTCTTTTCTTGAGCTCACCACCTTCCCCCTTTTTAGCATCAGCAAAATGCGTATTACAGATGGTGGCTACTTGCTCAATTTGATCCAATAACTCGTGTCTGACAAGACCTGTCTTCTAATCTAGTTTATCAAATCTTTTCTTGTGAGCTGCTTCAACGGATTTGAACTCACTTTCCAGATATTGCTTCAGCTGATTTGTCTGAGAAGCTTTCTCCATGGCCAGAGTCATTCGCAAGATTTGCTGAGAAGAGGCTTCTTTAGCACTTCATGCTTCCTTAGCTTGATCTTCAACAATGTCTTTAATTTCTAGGTAAGCATTTTGGACATACTGTTTCACCCAAGCTTCTTGCTTATTCTCTTCTTTAGCAATCTTCGTTCTGACCTCTACCATCTGCTCATCGTGTCTGACTCTAGAGAAGTAGAGATCTATATTCGTCTTCTATTGTACAACGGCCTCTACATTCTCTTTAATTGATGAGGTGACAAATCTAGGAATCATCTAGAAAGCATTAAGACAAGCTATCTTCAGATTTGCCACCTTGGCTTTCAAAGCTTCAACCTCGGATGTAGATGCAGACGAGGATGGTTGAGCCAAAACTACTTCAGATGGAGAAGATAGAGTTAAATCTATCTCTCGACTTGATGCTCCTGACTTTTGATTCTACAGCCACTGGTACTTGCTCCTCAATCTTCTTTGCTTGTGCCTCCCCTGCTGTATCCATCTCAGCAGGCTCATCGGCAGCTCCACCAATTCTTTCTTCAGCACTTCCCCCTTCTCTGCTTCTTTTTCAATCGTTTCCACAACCTCTGCCTCTATCTCCTTCTCTCCTTCAACATCTTCAGTCTGCTCTGTTGGGTCCTTGATTGGGGAACCTAGGTAGACTCTTCTCAAAATGTAGTCGACGAAGAGATTCTCAGAAAATATCCCTTCGAATGACTTAAGACCAGCCTTTTTATAGACTGTCTTTTCCCAGATGGCTAGGTTATTTCCCCCTGCCTCTCCAATCAGAATGGTTGTCTCCTTGAAGTATCCAGTCCTTAACCTCCTAAGCAACCATATATCTACCAGTTCTTTCAAAAGTTCTGGCTCTTTGGCTAAGGCTGACTCCTTCATCTCCTTCCAAGCACCCTTAAGGAATGTTCAGTTGACCCTATGATGCCAGATGGGTTTGGAAGATTTAAGAATAGAGTGGGTTCGGATGTGGATGGTGTGGATAAGAAAGAAAATAGATCAGATGAGGTTTGGATGGGTGGTGGTGTTGGACTATCTAGAGTGGGTCGTTTTAGAGGCTCGGAGGCAGCGACCACGTCTGCCTCTTCATTGCCAGGTTGGGAAGTAACTGGCTCTTTATTGGATACGTCCTCAGATGAAGACGATGAAGATGATGATGATTGTGCCGCTTCTTCAGATTCCTCTCTTGATGAAATCTCCACCCTCTCTTCCTCCTGTCCTGAGGTCCCTACGACCTCGCCTGAGACACTTCCCCCTTGGGAAGCTGTCCTCTCCATCCTAACCTCCTACTCATTTGACTCTTCCTCAGATGAGGATTCATCTTCCAGCACCGTCTCAAGTTTCTTGGCCTTGGCTCTAGCAGGCCTCTTCTTTGGTGCTGCTGGGACAGCTGGGGCTACCTCATCTCCTTCCGACTCCGAAGGGCCAAAAAATTTCTCATCCTTTGTGAGAAGACCCTTCTGCTTTGTATACTTCTTCACCCCAACCTCTCAGTTGAGGTTATCTGACCCTAGCTTTGCCTCCAGGATTAGAGTAATCCTGTTCATCATACTGGTCATCGTCTCCAAAGTCCATCTGACCTTGTTCTCAAAGATATGCTCTTTCAGAAATCTCTTTTTCTCCTCTACTAGTCTGGTAAAGAGCAATCTAGCCCAATCTACCTCAACTCCATCAATTATAGCCCTCAGGTAACAGATTCTTGGCTTCGTCAATCCATCGTGACTCTGTTGTTCTCCCAAAATGCATTTGGTGAGAATCAACATCAGCAGTCTGTACTTCCTTCTGAGCATTGGCCGTTTCAAATTTGTAGTGGTATTCTGATGAGATCTCCTCGCCATCAGTTTGAAGCTTTCCAAATATTCATCGCTTTTGTAACTGAACGAATTTATGCCTTCAGTGCTCAACCCAAAAATTTCACCAATATCCTATACAGTAACCTCAACCTTGTCCTTCTTCCCGTTAGAACGAACCCTAGACTCGATTGAGTTCTTCTTCAAAGTAGCTCTGGTTAGAAACTCAACTGCCAAATCATCCAGAGTTTTATTCTTAGCAGACTTCATTGTGCAATATTGTTTCAACCCCCTGGATTCTAGAAGTCGGGGAATCTCAACCGATTCTGGATCTATAGTCCTATTCCAATCGACGTACATTTCTGACTTTGTTTTATCTCTGATCTTTGTGAGATCATACTCGAATTTAACTTTGGGTTTCTTTTTGTCTGCCATTGATGAAGCTTTAAGTTTTGAGAGGGAAAAAAAATTTGAGAGAGAGAGAGAAAATGAATACAAGTTTTATGTGAGTAAATGAAAATATGCACACGAACTCCTATTTATATGGAAAGAGAATGAATAGAATAATATTAGTTCTAATTATTGATTGATAAAGTGCAAACATGGGTTTATGTGCCTACATAAATGCAATCATGGCTATTTTTCTGAAAAGTGTGATGAATAAAATATTAGCCATGTTTAATATGTCGCGCGTGGGACTTTTAACGATTCAAATTACTAAACCGCCTTCAATTTATGCACGTGAATATCACTCAGCGTTTTCAAAAACAAATTTGATAAAATTCCGGGTCCGTAGTAACTTCTTTGACAAGAAGTAACTTATTACCTTTTTACTTTTCAGTTAATTGGAGAGATAAGAACCCTTTTTATAATAAAATACTATAAGTAATTTTATCTTTCAGAAAACAATTTTAAAAGAACAACTGAGTGAATTCATTATTAAATAATTAAAACAACTATGATATTATATCCACATATTAATTATGTGAACTAATATTCATAATTTTAACAAATAATTAAAAAGAATGCAAGGGTTGAAAATATTTTCTGTTATATTCCACCTAATCTGGATAGGTTTGTGTAGTCGTCTGATTTAAAAACATCATATAAGCAGTACTCGTCCTATTACTATGAAAGTTGTAATATCAGCTAGATTTGAAATTTCCTGAAAACAAAAACACTTTGATAAACCATTAGTAACATTTTAAGTAAGACATACAAGGTACACATACTCGTCTGCTTTAGGCAAACAAATGACTAATGTGTATTTGTCTGAATTACTTTATGTTAGACAAGAAAATATCAAGTTAGTTAAGACCAATAGACTAATCCTTGATTCTTGATTCCTTTAGGGAGATCAATGATATCAACTCTGTGATTGTCCATATGATCTTTTACAAGTCTGATATTTCTTTCTAGACATAGTAAAAAAAGCGAGAAAGACAATAATTGAAATGCATAAATAGCAGATTAAAGATTAACTAAAGATGTATCTAACAATCCTAATTCTACAGACAACTCTTTAAACCTTGTCTCTGTTAAAGGTTTTGTCAAAATGTCAGCTCTTTGAAAATCAGTTAATATCTTCTCTAGTCTGATGTCACCTTTCTCAACATGATCACGAATAAAATGATATCGCATATCCACATGTTTGCATCTAGTATGTAAGACTGGGTTCTAGGTAATAGTCATGTCATTATTACTATCACAAAAGATTGGTACATCTCTAGTGATAATATTATAATCCCTTAGTTGTTGACTAATCCAAATAAGCTGGGAACAACAACTTCCAGCTGCCACATACTCAGCTTCAGTAGTGGAAGTAGCTACAGAGGTTTGTTTCTTAGACAACCATGAAATCAGCTTACTTCCCAGAAATTGGCAAGTTCCAGAAGTAGATTTCCTATCTATCTTACACCCACCAAAATCCAAATCTGAGTATCTTGACAACTCGAAATTATCGTCAGCTGGGTACCACAGTCCTACATTTATTGTACTTTTCAAGAATTTAAGAATCTTCTTGGTTGCTTCAAGATGACTCTTCTTTGGCTTAGCTTGGAAACGTGCACAGACACCTACTGCAAAGAAATATCAGGTCTACTAGCAGTTAAGTATAATAAAGAACCTATTAATCCCCTGTATTCTGTCCGATCAGTGTCTTCCCCCTTATCATCTGGATCCATGGAGAAGTTTGTCATCATAGGTATCTTAGCCTCTCGGCTGGTACCTATTCCAAACTTTTCAACAAGATCCTTTCAATATTTTGCTTGGTTGATGAAAATCCCCTTCTTAGTCTATTTGAATTGTAATCCAAGGAAGTATGTCATCTCACCCATCATGGACATTTCAAATCTTTTTTTCATGAGATGACTAAATTCTTCACACAAATATAGATTAGTAGATCGAAAAATAATATCATCAACATAAATTTGTACTAATAAAAGATCATTACCAAATTCCTTTTGAAATAAAGTTCTATCTATTTTATCCTTTATAAAACTATTTTGAATCAAATAATCAGACAAGGTGTCATACCAGGCTCTTGGAGCCTGTTTAAGTCCTTATAGAGCTTTCCTCAGTCTATAGACCTTGTCTTCTTTGACAAAGCCTGAAGACTGCTCTACATAAACCTCTTCAGGTAAGATTCCATTTAGAAATGCTGATTTTACATCCATTTGAAAAACTGTGAATCTTTTAAAAGCAACATAGGTTAAGAACAATCTTATGGCCTCCAGTCGAGCTACTGGTGCATAGGTTTCATCGTAATCAATCCCTTCTGATTGTGAGGAACCCTGAGCAACTAGTCCGACTTTATTTCTTACCCCAATATTGTTCTCATCCCTTTTGTTTTTAAAGACCCATTTAGTTCCAATGACTTTTTGATGATGAGGTCTTTCAACAAGCTCCCAGACATCTTGTCTTTGAAACTGATTAAGTTCTTCTTGCATAGCATTAATCCAATTGGAATCAGTTAGAACTTCAGTAACTGATTTAGGTTCAAGTAATGAGACATAGCAACTTAACATACAATCTAGATTTAGTTGTGTTCTAGTCTGAACTATAGAATATAAATCTCCAATTATTTGTTCAGCTGGATGATAACTCATTATCCTTTTACCAAGGATGAAGACTTGTCTGAAATATCCTTCTCAATTGGTTCTGTGTTACCTCTAGAATTTTCTTCTAGATCGTCTTGTAGGGTAGTTGTCTGATCAGTCGATGATTGGAGTGAATTGATACATGTTTTTAGGGCCTATTTTAGTGCAAAAAGTGAGCTAAAGTGTTAGTTTTTGTGCATAAATGTAAAAAGTATCACTCTTTTGCCTAAAAAGTATTATTTGTGAGATTTTGATGTTTTTCGTCCATTTTGTAGGTAATTCGGTGGAATTTTGCCAATCCGAGAGTACCATTAGGCTTAGAATAAAGAGACGGACATCCGGGACGAAAACAGGGGTCGGGGCCGAAGCCCCGTGCGAGAAAAGTGCCCTGAACTCGAGCTCTGGTCGAGGAGCAAGAGCCTCGAGTCGAGGGCTATGCAGAAAAGGATAAAAAACGGAAAATGGCAGCAGTCTCGACTCGAGGCATGACCCTCGAGTCGAGGGAGGTGAAAAAGGCAAGGACCTCGAGTCGAGGCCTGACCCTCGACTCGAGGGGGTAGTTTTCCAGAAATTCGCCTATTTAAGAGGAGAAGCAGAGTATTCAGAGAGGAAGAGTGGATAGTAGCAGTTAGTAGCGGTTTTGGGGCGATTTCTCAAGCCCCAAGCCAATTTCCATCTTAGATTAGAGTAGAAGTTAGAATTAGGATTTGATTTCCATTAGTTGTTGTTAGATTAGCATTAGATTAGCATTTGATCCTTGTAATTCTTTCAATTCAAGCTTGTATTCATTTGGAGATTGTTGTTGAAGACTCAAGCATTCCTATTTTGGTTAATTGAAGATCATTTGGTGATGTTTTTCCTCTTTTGTCTCTCTAATTTCTTAATTGTTGTGATTTGCTTTGTGTTTGTTCAATTCTATCTTCTTCCCATGGATTTCACCATGGGCTAATTCTCTTGTGCTTGGGTTAATTGAAATTGATGATGATTTGATTGATGATGCTATAATTGTTGATGATTGGAGATCAATTAAGTAGATTGCTTACTAATTGTGATTCTCATTTGTGCTTTATGCATAATTATCTCTTTAGATTAGTGTTTGATTACCCTAGCTATAGACGAGAGTTGCGCTAACGTGATCCGGGATTAATCGGGTGATAATTGTGTATGAATGTGTGGATTGGGTGCTTCGGAATCGAGAGATTAGTTGCACTAAGGATACTCACGTTAGTTTTCTACCTAATTGTGATTCGTAATTGTACTTTGTGTAAAATTGTCTCTTTAGATTAATGGTTGATCACCCTAGTAATAGGCGAGAGTTGAGCTAACGTGATTAGGTGTTAATCGAGTTTCAATTTTGCATGAATGTATGAATTGGGGATTTCTACATTGAGAGATGGGAAAGACTAAGGATACTCACATTAGGCATTGTGATTTTAATGAAGTGATTAATTTCATGATGGTTTATGCTTTCTATCTTAGTTGATTTGCAATTTGATTCAATTGTAGCTTGTTGATTGATGATTCATTGATGGATGTTAATCCTAGCACTTCTATCCCACCATTTAGTGTTGTTTTTGTTCTCGCATTTTAAGTGTTCGATCTATTGCTTGCTCCTTGTTGTTTTGTATTTTTGCTTGTGTTTTTGTTGTTTTTGTACCAAACCATTGTTGCAACTCTAGTCACTAATAACTTGTATTCCTAGGACCTCATGTGCATACTTTTTCCCTTGGGTTCGATATTTTTGTTGATTGGTCTTAATAACTCTTACCCTATACACTCCAATCAGTCGACTTTGAAGTACTCATAGGATCTTTGTCTTTGTTTGAGTCTGACTCTTCTTTATCGTCTGATTCAGAGTCTCGTACATAGAACTTTACAGTTGATCTTTTAATAGACATTTTTTGTAGATCATCTGAAACCTTTGTGATGTCATCTTTACTTGTGTCCTTAAACTCAGAAGAAGATTCATCAAATACAACATGCGGTGTTTCTTCCACACACAAGGTTGTCTTATTAAAAACCCTATACGCTTTAGACACAGTGGAGTATCCTAAAAATATCCTGCCTGCGATCTTAGAGTCAAAAGTTTTAGATGAGATTTTCCATTGTTGTAAATGAAACACTTGCATCCAAAAATATGAAAATATGAGATCTTTGGAGATCTTCCTTTCCATATCTCATAAGGGGTTTTACACTTGTTTTCAACAATTAGACATCTATTTTGAATAAAACAAGCAGTATTAATAGCTTTTGTCCAAAACTTGTGTGGAGTGTTGTGCTCAGATAGCATAGTCCTTGCAGCTTCTTTAAGAGTTATGTTTCTCCTTTCAACAACTCCATTCTGTTGAGGTGTCCTCGCAGCTGATGTTTCGTGAGCTATACCATTCTTAATACAATAGTTAGCAACAAGTGTATTAAGGAATTCAGTACCTTTATCACTTCTAATTTTAACAATACTTAGCCCTTTTTCATTTTGAATTCTTTTAAAAAATTCTGAAATCTTTGTCATAGTCTCATTCTTCTTGTACAAGAAAATAACCCAAGTAAATCTGGAGAAATAATCTACTATTACCAAGGTATATTTTCTTCCAGTGAAGCTGAGAGGTGTGACTGGACCAAAAAGATCCATAAGAAGAAGTTCCAGAATCCTGTCTGAAGAAGGACTATTTATTGTTTTAAAAGAAGATTTAGTCAACTTTCCTTTTTGACAAGCATCACGGACATGACTTTTTGAAAACACTCTATCTGGAAGTCCTCTGACTAAATATTTCCTTGCTATTTTGTTAAGAGTTTTGAAGTTTAAGTGACCAAGACGTTTATGCCACAGCCAACTTAAATCATCTGAACTCTTCGCAACTAGACAAGTATCTTTAGGACAACTTTTAAAGTTAGCAACATAAATTTTACCTTGTCTAACTCCAGCTAATAGAATATTTTCATTGAGACCATCTAAAACATAACATGCATTACAGGTGAATTTTACACTAAAACCCTTATCAAAAAATTGTGAAACAGATAACAGATTGTGTTTTAACCCTTCAACATAGTAAACTTCATTGACTTGAATATCACTAATCATTAAGGTTCCAACTCCTTTGGTAAGCCCCAAATTGTTGTCTCCAAACATGACTTGTGGTCCATCAATAGACTGATAGTTAGAGTGTACACGCTTTTCAAAGGTCATGTGTTTTGAGCACCCACTGTCAATGTACCAAATGACCTCAAGCACGTCTGCCCTTTCAACTATACTTGTATCTTCCTGCAATCACAGATTAGAAAAATCTAATCTTTGTAAGTTGGGTCCTTCTTGGTTAAGTTGACATTTAGGAATCCAGATAAACACATCAATGTTCCTTAAAACCAGTGATTGAAGTTTGCAACATATCTATCAACTAATATAAGACTATCAAGATCAATCTTATTCAGCAGTCTATGTCTCGAATTAGGATGTAAAGGTCTTTAATGATTGTCTTATATCTAGGAAATAATGGATATGACTTACTTCTTCCATCAAAACTATTATACTTAGGATGAGACTTTGACTTAGCCTTTGGTTTTACCTTGGGAACATTTCTCTTCATCTGTACTTTCTTTGCAAAAACATCAGATGAGTTGACTTGTTCTTTAGATTTCCAAGGACCAAATCTAGTCCCCTCTTTAGCATTAGTAGCTTGATCAAAAACCCTTGGTTTTACAGGATCATCTTTCTTGTTTCTATCAAATCCTAATCCTGTCTTATTACTAGATTTTTGAGAAGTGCTGAAGATTTTATCTATTGTTGATTGAGTGTTACTAAGAAGTCCCAACTTGAGATTTAACTCTCTGTTAGTCCTCTTAAAGCTCTCATTATCAGAATAGATATTTTATAATTTATGTTTTAAAGAGTTCAATTCTTTTTCTAACTCAGTAGTCTTTTCAGATGAGGAGTTAGTGATAATTTTAAGCTGACATTCCCCCTTGAATGGGCCGTCCGATTTCTCACCATTCCTAGTCTGAGTTTCTTTGGTTAAACTTAGAAATTGATCCTTTAAATTTAAATTTTCAATCTCTATCTGTTTGTAAGCAGATAAAGCAGTCCCAGATCTTTCAAAAGTTTATTGATAAGACTC
This sequence comes from Paraleonurus japonicus, assembly GCA_030762865.1. Lineage (NCBI taxonomy): Eukaryota > Viridiplantae > Streptophyta > Magnoliopsida > Lamiales > Lamiaceae > Paraleonurus > Paraleonurus japonicus. The sequence goes on from CM061059.1 coordinate 16,002,868, forward strand.
TGCCCAGATTCAGATAGATTCTCACAATCATTATCAAAGGATGAATAGTAGGTTACCTCTTTTGCCATGAGGCATATCTCATCATCTGATCTAAATTCAGACGAGGATGAGGACAATGATGTTTCTTGAACTTCCACCTTTTCTGCTAGAAGAGCTCTCTGATCTGCATATCTCCTGTCACGTTTCTTTCTCTTTTCCTCACGTTCTCTTGGGGTTAACTGAGGACAATCATAGCTATAGTGACCAGGATTGTTGCAGGTATAACAATTGTCTCCTCTATTAGATTTTGGACTATTATACCCTCGTCTGATAGGCGATCTGAATCTCTTAGTCTGATCATTTTTCTTCTCACTAACTGATCCCTTATCTTTTCTATCTGACTTGTAATTCCTTCCACCTGATCTGTCCCGTTTATTTCTTTTGTACTTTATTTTGAGTCTTTCATATCTTTTTATCAATAGAGCAATTTCTTCTTTAATTGACAAATTAGATGCCTTGGATACCTTGTCTGGTTCCTCTGGATGAAGAAAAGCAACCGTTTTCCCAGAAGTGGATGATTCTACCTCATCTTCTATCTGAATATCATATTCTAATGCTTTGAGATGTGAACACAATATATGATGAGAAATTAAAGATAGATTTTGAGAGACTTTGAGAATGTTAACTTTTTCTCTCCATCTCTTGCTCAATGCTATAAGGATCTTGTTATTGATCTCTTTTTCTGTGTAGGACTTTCCTAGGTCAGCAGCCTTATTGAGAAGATTTGTCATCCTAATATCCATTTGATCAATTATCTCTCCATCTTTCATTTTGAATGTGTCAAAGGCATGTAATATTGATTGCAGCTTATTTTTCTTAACCTAGTCTGAACCTTCACACATATTTGCCAATGTCTCCCAAATTTCTTTGGCTGTTTTACAACATTTTACCTTTTCTATCCAAGCTTTACTCAGGGTTTCTATAATCTCAGTTCTCACTACTTAATCCAAGTTATGAATCTTTCTCTCGTCATTTGTCAAATCAGCACCCTTCTTTTCACACCTAACCCTAGCTTCAGAAGATCCAGCTCCATCACTCACAACTCCATGACATAACTTAATTGGTCCTTCCTCCAGAATTTCCTCCATACGATCATGAATAGCCTTTAGATGATTTTCCATCCTAAACTTCCAGTAAGCATAATCTTCAATGGAAAATTCTGGCAAACTCCTGGTCTTCTTACTCTTAATCTTAGACATGATACTCAAGAAACTCAATAAAAACTTATTAGCATGGTTAGTTAATCAAACATGAAAAAAATATTTGCAAAAACACAATTCAAGAACTATCAAGACCTCCAATATATCAGAAACAGTTTAACACTGCTCTGATATCACTTGTTGGTCCCAGTCGATCAAGTGATATACAAATAGAAAATCTAGAAAGGGGGAGGATTGAATAGATTTTTGTTGGGTCCCTTTAGAACGAGTTTAAACACAAAATCAAGATACCCTCTAGTGATAATCTAGAGGGGGGGATGAATAGATTATCAAAAACTTTTGCAAGCTTAGATGATCTATCAACTTCAAAATCAGTTTTACAGCGGAAACAGTTTTTGTTTATTCTCAATTCAAATAGGATCTAAAGCTTTGTCAGATATCAAATTTGCGATCAAGAAATAATCAATGAAAACAAGTAAAGAGAGAAAAGTAAACAACACCGGATTTATAGTGGTTCGGATCAAATGATCCTACGTCCACTCTCCTTCTTCAATTTGAAGAAGGGACTCTTCTTACTTCCTTCCTGCTTGCTTACTTTCTTACTTTCTTCCTTTACAGTGTTCTTCTTCAGCCTTACAATTATGATACTATCTCTAACTGGCTTTTTGAAGATGTACAAAGAAAATGGTGTTCTATAAACACCAGAAAATGAATGAACACTAAATGTTCGTGTGTATACAAATGATATTGAGAAGAACTTTGAATTCTCTGATTTTTCAAATGCTAAGTTTTTGGATTGCGAAGTTTCTCACATTTTTGAAAAATTCTCGAATCTCTCGATCCTATTTATAGATCTTCAGAGATGACGGTTATAACTTCCTTGTTCTTGTTTGTTGATGGTTGTAATCGATTAACTAATTCTTGAAATCGCTTCTTGTTTGTTTGTAATCGACTCTTGATTTTAACTAACACTTTAGCTCGCCTGATTCTTCACCTCGTCTCTTTCTTCACCCCCGTCTCGAGTCTTCACTCTGTCTGAGTCTTTCATTGTCTTGAATCTCTATCTGATCTTCTACCTCGTCTGGTTCTGTCATTGTCTGTTTTCTGTTCTTGTCTCTATCTGACTTCCTTTGAATCATCCCTATCTTATTTTTCTATACTTAGTTTATATAGAGTTTTTGTTACATCAGCTGACTATACATTGTCTCCAACTGGTCATCCTAGAGTTTTTATTACATCAGCTGACTATACATTGTCTTCAGCTGGTCATCCTAATTTACACTTTAACTCATCAAAACTAAGTACATTTTATCCCAACAATTTCCCCCTTTTTGATGATGTTAAAACATGGCTCAAGAAAAGAGAAATGTTAGTAATCTCAAAGATACGAAAATACACTTAAGACACTTAGTCAGATCATTGAAGCACATAGTTTTATTAACAGATGATGATAAGATTATGAAGTAGATAATCAGAGTAATACACATGAATCATATACTCAGAGTACTTTGTTCATAAAAGCAAATGATCAGTTATTTAAAGAGCTTTGTTTAATCAGTTTATGAGTAATAAATCAGATGATCAGCAAAAGAGTTTTATTTTATTTAGTTTTATTAATTATGAAAGAGTCTGTCAAATTATGTTATAAGAAATGATTAGTTACACAGATAAGTTTAAAAAAAAAAATTTTTAAAAAAACATCAACAGATTATGAGAGTAGATCAATAGTTTTATTCACAGAATTCCATCACTTCATCTTCATGTAAATTCAGATAAGATCCAGATAAGATAAGGAAAGAAAAGATTTAGTCATACCACCTATTCTCTTCTGGAACCTTGAGCCAGTCAAAGACTCGCTTCTTTAAAGAGATTGTTTCACCTCCCTCTGCAAGATCAGCTGTGGCTTCGGCTTTGATGATAAGCTGCTTGATCTTCTCTAGGTCCAGATGACCATCAGCTGTTAGAGGGGGTTCCATCTGAGAGTAAGCTGGTGCGACTACATCTGAGTTGAATTCCGTGTGAGCAATGTTGACTAGGTATTGATACATTTGAGGGCCCTTTTCTTCCAGCCAATTGTGAAAAGCTTCATTCTCATCGAGTCCCCACTTGATGGCTTTGCAGACATGGAACTGGAAGATCCAGTCCACTTCATATGGCCTCCACTTTGCCTGATCTGCCATTAGTAAAACTTCCTTGGGGACGACTTCACTTCGATGAAATGGCCTTAGAACTTCTTCCCCTTGCTCATCTGTTATTTTCTGAACCCATCTCCTCAGTGAGCGGTCATAGTATTTTCCTGCAGCCTTCTCCTGCTCTCTCCTCTTCTTTGCATCCCTTCGCTTGTATTTCTCCTTCTCCTCTCTCTTCCTTTTCTTGATCTTCTCTTCCTCATCTATCTCAGCTTGTGTTTTCTTTGGAATTTGAGCTGTTCTAGATGATCCGTAAGAGAGGTGATTTGAGCAGATCTTGCATGGGACTTTTCTCGTACTAGGTTCAACTCTTGTCTTCTTCAAGACTTTCCCTGTCTTGTCCTCATCTTCTTTCCTCCTTTCCTCTTCTCGCTTTCAGCTCTTGAGCATGCTTCCTCCAACTTCATGTTTAGAGCAATGATCTTGTCATCTTGCTCGCCTATTCTTTTCTTGAGAACAATATCTTCCCCTTTTTAGCATCAAAGAAAATGGGTATTGCAGATAGTGGCTACTTGGGAAATTTGTCCTACGAGTTCTTCTCTCACATACCCCCGTCTTTTGATTAAGCTGGTCATATCTCTTCTTCTCGTCCGACCTCGGCTAAATGCGAACTCATCATCCATGAATTTCTTAATGATAGTCGCCCCGCCTATCCTTTTCCATAGCCAATTGCATTTTTAGGACTTGATGAAATGATGCCTCCTTGGCTTTCCAGGCTTCTCTTACTTGCTCCTCAACAACGAATCTTTGATTTCGGTATAGGCGAAACGGACGTCTTGTTTGACCCATTCATCCCGAGAGTTCATCTCCTTAGCAATCAAGCTGCCTTAATCTGCAGCCATTTGTTCTCATGTCTCGATCATAGAAAAATATAGATCAATCTTGGTTTTTTTCTTGAATTGCAGCTTCTATATTTTCCTTGATTGAAGAAGTTATCATCTCTCGAACAAGTCAGAGAGCATTCGAGACTAGCTCTTTTGATGTTCAACACCTCCTCCTTCAGCCGTGTTGAAATCGATCTGCTGACATACGAAGGCGAGGGTCCAGCCACATCTTCGAGATGGAGAAAGTTGAGTTAGATCTACCACTGCATACCTCGATAAATCGCTTTCTGTTTGTGCCTCCCACCAGATCCAACTCACTGGCTCATCGGCAGCTCCACCAAAGTGCCCGGCTCATTTTCAAAATCTCCGCCAAAAACTTGCTCGGTTTCCATTCCTTCTCCAGCCAACTCCGGCTCAACTTGCCTTTCTTCCTCTCGCCTTTTTTCTCGAGCTTCCTCGCAGGCTGGCATGTCTCACGAAATATACCCCGTGAAGGATATAATCAAGAACATGCTCTCGCTTAAAATATCCGTAAAGGATTTGAGCTTGGCTCTTTTCAAAGACTTCTTTCTCCCATATCGACAAAGTTATTCCCACCAACCTCAGCTATGAGAATAGCTGTCTCCTCAAATCCTCCCTCCTCTTAACCTCCATAGAAGCCATATATCAACCAGCTCTTCTTCCAATAGCTTGGGTTCATTTTAAAGGTTGTGTTCTTTGTGGAGTATGAACTTCTTCCCGATAATTCTCAAGGACTCTCTCGTTGGTCCCATGACTCCAGATGGGTTTGGAAGTAAGGAGTAGAGATGAGGTTCTGTTTGGGATGAGGAAAGAAAAGAAAATGGGTCGGATGAGGGTTGGGTTTGGTTTGGACTTTCGAGAGTAGACCGGTTTAGAGGCTCGAGGCGCGCCTTGTCTCCCCTTTCATCGCCAAGATGAGAAGATAAGGGTTGGGTATCGTCGGCCTCGGATGAGGAAGACGATGATGTGGTGGATTTGGGGGTTGCTCGGCTTCTTCAGGGCTCGTCTCCGGATGAGACTTCAACCGTCTCCTCCCCGCCCGATTTTCCAGCCTCGCGACACTTCCCCTTGGGAAGCCGCCAACTCCTCCTCTTCTTCCTCTTCAACCTCGGCCTCGAGTTTCCTCCTCCTCGGATGAGGATTCATCGGCTAACATTGTCTCCATTTTTTTCTTTCCTTTGGCCTTAGATGCCTTTGTTTTTAGGTGATGGAGGTGGGGTGTCTCCTTCGAGTCTCGTATTCCCAAAAAGGTTTCTCATCCTTGATGAGTAGACCCTTCTCGCTTTGTGAACTTTTTCACCCCGTCTCGCGATCCAGCTTTGTCTGTCCCAATCTTGTGTTCAAGTATGATGGTAATTCTTGCCATCATACTTGTTATCTTGGTCGGCCGACCATCTTATCAGCTCCTTTGACACCTCTGTCTTTACAAACTTCTTTCTTTCCTCCATCATTCGAGAGTACACCGTCTCGAGCTCAATTAATATCAGGCTCCGCTCTATGATGGCCCTCGACAACATATCCTTGGCTTAGTCAATCCGTCGTGACTCTGCTGCTCTCCCGAGATACACTTCGTCAAAATGAGCATCGAAGTCGATATTTTCTCCTCAACATCCCCTTTTTCAAATTTGCGGTTTTATTTTTCCGAGATCTCCTTGCCATCATTCTAAAACTTTCTAAATACTCCTCTCGCTTTATATACAAATGGATTTCCACCGGTGATGCTTAGACCAAAAATTTCTCCAATATCAAAGAATGGACACATGAATTTTTCTCGCTTTTTCCCAAAGTTCGAATACTGGTTTCTAAACCAAGAATTCGTGGCTTTGGCTCTCGTCAAGAATTCCGCAAAGATCATCAAGGGTTTTGGATTTTGAAGGTTTCAGAGAACAAGACGCCTTAAACCTCTTGATTCTAGTAACTCTGCATTTCTCTTGTTTCGGATCCGTGGAGATTTCCCATTCTACATACATTTCGATTTTGTTCGATCCTCGATAGAAACAAGATCATACTTATACTTGATTCTGGTTTTGAAGAATCTCGCCATTGAAACAGCTTTTGAAGGTTTTGAGAGGGAAAATGATTTTTGAGTGAAAAATGAATAGGTAATTATGTGCGTAAGTTATTATGCACACGATCTCCTATTTATATGGAAAGATTTAATAATAAACTAATCAAAACTAATAATGACTGCAAAAGTGTAGATTTTGGCTTTCGTGCCAAGCATTTAATGCAATTATGCGGATTTATTTTGAAAAGTGCACGAATAATATTAAATATGTCGCGCGTGAATCGTTGACGATTCATATTTCAAAACCGCCTCCAATTTATGCGCGTGAATGTCACTCAAATAGTATTTCAAAGCTTTATTTGATAAAATTTTGGGTCCGATAGTAACTTCTCTCGACAAGAAGTAACTTGATTTGTAAAATCTTTTCAGCTTAATTGGAGAGATAAACTCAAATATTATCTCTTTATATTTTTCAAAAGTGTACCTTTTAAAAACGAATCCTTTATAAAATTTTAAAACACATATCAAGAAAAACTTCGAGTGAATTCAATTTTTGAATAAATGACTAATTATGAAATCAAATTCACATATTAATTATGTGATTTAATAAACATAATTTTTAATAAAATATTAAAGAAACTCCCGTTAAATTGACCGTGTCCGATTTGAACATCGTCTGCTTCTTCTTGTAAATTTCAGATTATCACCGACTTCAAATTTCAAACCAAATACTTGAGAGAACTTATTAGTTTCTTCTAAAGTAATTCGGACAAGGTACTCATACTCATCTGCCTTGTGATCGATCACCGACTATGATGTATTTGTCGGATTACTCCATGTTTAGACAAATAAATATCAAGTTAGTTTAAATCAATAGATGAATCCTTGATTCTTGATCTCTTAGAAGAAATCAATGATATCAGCTCTATGATTATCCATATGATTTTAACACATCTGATATTATTTTCCAAACATTATAACATAAGCGAGAGAGACAAAATAGAATATAACAGATAGGGTTATATATCAGCTGGACTATATATCAGCTGAGGTAGCATCTAATAATCCTAATTCTAAAGAAAGATCTTTGAACCTTGTCTCTGCCGAGGTTTTGTTAATAAGTCTCGCCCTTTGATAATCGAATCGATTTTCTCAAGTCTCGATATTGCCTTTTTCCACATGATCTCGAATGAAATGATGACGAATGTCAACATGTTTGCATCTGGTATGTAAGACTGGGTTCTGGGTAATAGCTATGGCACTATTACTATCACAAAATATTGGTACATCTTTGGTGATAATGTTATAGTCCCTTAGCTGTTGATCGATCCGGATAAGTCATGAACAACAACTCCCACCGCCATATACTCACTTTCAGAGTAGAAGTAGCTACAGAGGTTTGTTTCTTAGACAACCATGAAATCACTTACTTCCCGAGAAATTGGCAAGTTCCGGATGTAGATTTCCTATCTATCTTACACCCACCAAAATCTGAATCGAGTATCCTGACAACTCAAAGTTATCGTCAGCTGGATACCACAGTCCTACATAGATTGTACCTTTCAAATATTTTAGAATCTTCTTTGCAGCTTCAAGATGACTCTTTTTAGGTTTAGCTTGAAAACGTGCACATACACCCACTACAAAAGAAATGTCGTCTACTAGCGCTTAAGTATAAAAGAGAGCCAATTAAACCTCTATATACAAGTCCGATCGGTGTCTTCTCCTTTCTCATCTAGATCCATTGAAAAATTTGTCATCATAGGTATTTTGGCTTCTCGATCGGTACCTATTCCAAATTTCTCAATAAGATCTTTGGTGTATTTTGCTTGACTTATGAAAATTCCTTTCTTTGTCTGCTTAATTTGTAGTCCAAGAAAGTATGTCATCTCTCCCATCATGGACATTTCGAATCTGTTCTTCATAAGATGACTAAATTCTTCACACAAGATTAGATTAGTTGATCCAAAAATAATATCATCAACATATATTGAACTAACAAAAGACCTTTATCGATTCTTTCCTAAATAAAGTTCTATCTATCTTACCTTTTACAAAACCATTTTGAATTAAATACTCGATAATGTATCATACCATGCTCTAGGGGCCTGTTTAAGTCCATATAGAGCTTTCCTCACCTATAGACCTTGTCTCCTTTGACAAAGCCTGGGAGGTTGTTCTACATAGACTTCTTCGGCTATGACTCCGTTTAGAAATGCAGATTTCACATCCATTTGGAACACAAGAAATCTTTTATAAGCAAAGATAAGCTAAGAACAATCTTATGGCTTCAAGACGAGCAACCGGTGCAAAGGTTTCATCATAATCAATTCCCTCGATTGTGAATAACCTTGTGCAACCAATCTAGCCTTATTTCTTACCACAATGTTGTTCTCATCTTTCTTATTTTTGAAAACCAATTTTGTTCCAATAACTTTTTGATGATGAGGTCTTTCAACAAGCTCCCATACATCTTGTCTTTGAAATTGATTTAATTCATCTTGCATTGCATTTATCCAATTGAGTCTCATAGAGCTTCAAGAATAGTTTTAGGTTCGAGTAATGATACATAACAACTAAACAGATAGTCTTGGTTTATCTCGTGTCCTTGTCTGACTCCGAATCTAAACTTCCGATTATCTGCTCACCGATGATAAGTCAATACTTGTTTACCTTTATCTTTTACTGGATATGAAGTCTTATCTAAGATATTTTCATCAATTGATTCTCAGATACCTTCGGGAGTATCTTCTAGTCCATCTCGTATTGTAGTCGTCGATCGATCGGATGATATGGAAGAACTCTCGGCTTCCTTATCTTTATTCCCGTCTCGATGTGTCTTCCTCATCCGATTCTCGACTGTAAGTAGAACTTGACTGATTTTTTGATGTCTAATCTGTTAAGATCTTCAGCTATCTTGGTGACATCATCTGTGCTTTCAGACTTAGAAATTTCGTCAAAAACAACATGTGGTGTTTCTTCCACACATAATGTAATCTTATTAAAAACTCTATATGCTTTGGATACGATGAGTATCCTAAGAATATCCCTTCTGCAATCTTAGCATCAAAAGTTCTTAATTTAGATTTTCCATTATTATGGATGAAACACTTACAACCAAATATATGAAAATATGAAATTTTTGGTATTCTACCCTTCCATATTTCATAAGGAGTTTTGCATTTATCTTTCACAATTAAACACCTATTTTGAACAAAACATGTAGTATTAATGGCTTCGCCTAAAAACTCGTGTGGAGTGTCATACTCGGATAACATAGTCCTTGCAGCCTTCCTTCAAGGTTCTGTTTCTCCTTTCTACCACTCCATTTTGTTTGGGGTGTTCTTGCAGATGATGTTTCATGTGCTATACCATTCTCAAGACAATAGTTAGTAACAAATGAGTTTAGGAACTCAGTACCTTTATCACTTCTAATCTTGACAATGTTTAGTCCTTTTTCATTTTGAATTCTTTTAAGAAATTCTGAATTTTTGTTACAGCCTCATTCTTTTTGTACAAGAAAATAACCCAAGTGAATCTAGAAAAATCATCTACAATCACTAAAGTATACTTTCTTCCACTAAAACTTAGAGGTGTAACTGACCAAAAAGATCCATGTGCAAAAGTTCCAAAATCCTTTCGAAAACAGGACCATTTATTGTTTTGAAAGAAGTTTTGGTCTGCTTTTCCTTTTTGACAAGCGTCACAAATATGATTTTTCGAAAATATTTTATCTGGAAGTCCTTTGACTAAAGATTTTCTTGTTATTTTGTTAAGAGTTTTGAAATTTAAATGACTAAGACGTTTATGCCATAACCAACTTAAATCTTCTGAACTCTTAGCAATAAGACAAGTATCCTTAGAGCAACTCTTGAAATTTGCAATATAGATATTACCTTGTCTCGACTCCAAGAAGTAAAATATTTTCGTTTAAACCATCCAAAATAAAACATGCATCATGAGTGAATTTTACACAATACCCTTTTATCACAAAATTGAGATACGATGTAGGTTATGTTTCAAACCTTCCACAAAATATACTTCATTAACCTCGGATATCTCCAATCATTAGAGTTCCAACTCCTTTGGTTAGACCAAAATTGTTGTCTCCGAACATTACTCGAGGTCCATCTATTGTCTGATAGTTAGAAAGAAGTCTTTTCTCATAAGTCATATGTTTCGAACATCCACTGTCTATATACCAGATGACTTCAAGAACATCTTCTCGTTCAACTATCTCCTTATTCTTCTGCAATCACAAATTAATTCTTAGGTACCCTTTGTGTATTGGGTCCTTTCACGTCAAGTTGATACTTAGGTATCCAGATAAAAACATCCAAGTTTTTCGTAACCAATGATTGAATTTTGCAACCATATCTATCCACTAATATTAGACTATCTAGATCAATTTTATTTAATTGATCTCTAGTGATTGTCTTATATTTTGGAAAGAATGGATACGACTTGCTTCTTCCATCAAAACCATTATACTTTGGAAATGACTTTGATTTAGTCTTTAGATTTCTTTTGGAAACATTTCTTCTCATCTCGTATTTTCTCTTTTGATATATATCGATGGGGTGATTTGCTCCTTTGATTTCTTTGGACTAAGTTCTGTCTTTTCCATAGTCTTAGTGGCTTTGACAAAAACTCTAGGTTTGATAGGATCATTTTTCGTGTTCCTATCAAAACCCAATCCAGTCTTATCACTAGGCTTTTGAGAAGTACTGAAGATGTTATCAATTGTAGACTGAGAATTATTAAGATGTCCTAACTTGAGATTTAAATCTCTGTTAGTCTTTTTAAAATTCTCATTCTCCTTATTGATATTTGAAAATTTAATTTTTAAAGTACTCAATTCTTTTTCCAACTTATTGGTTTTCTCAGACGAGGAACTAGTAGAAGTTTTTGATTGACATTCCCCCTTGAATGTACAATCTAGATTCTTCCTTGTCCCTGTCTGATGTTCCTTTGTTAGACTAAGAATTTGATCCTTTAAACTTAAATTTTCAGTCTCTATCTGTTTATAAACGAGATAAAGCCGTCTTCGATCTCTTTTAGAAGTTTGTTAATAAGACATGGATCGATTCTGACAAGTTATCATTATCATCGTCCGAGGATGAGTAATAGTTTACCTCCTTAGCCATTAGGCAAATGTCATTGTCTCGACCCGAAACTAGTTGAGGATGAGGATGATGATGTCTCATGTGTTTCCTCCTTTTCTCGCTAAAAAGAGCTCGTTGATCTCGCATATCTCCTATCCTGTTTCTTCCTCTTTTCTTCTCTCTCTCTAGGAGTGAGTTGAGGACAATCATAGCTAAAATGACCAGGTTTATTGCGGGTATAATGTAGATATCTCCTCTATCTCGATTTCGACTATTCTCACCTCGTCCGATTGGTGATTTAAACCTTTTCACCGGATCCTTCTTTTTGTCATTGTCAATACTTCTCTTCCTTGTCTCGATTTATAATTCGACGATTAAACCTATCTCTCTTATTCCTTTTATACTTCATCTTGAGTCTCTCATAACGCTCGATTAATAATGCCATTTCCTCCTTTATCGACAAATCGATGCCTTAGAAATCTTATCGAATCTTCTTGATGAAGAAATGCCACGATCTTTCCGTAGTAGATGACTCGCTTCATCTTCCTCATCTTCAATATGTATATCATATTCCAATGCTTTCGAGATGAGAAAATAGAGTATGATGTGATATAGATGACAGTCCTGTGTTGCTTTGAGAATATTTGTTTTTTCCTCCATCTTTTGCTTAATGATCTCGAGTACCTTATTATTAATCTCTTTCTCAAGATATAGGTTTTACCCAAATCAGCAGCTTTGTTCACTGATTGGTCAATCTCACATCCAATTGATCCACGCTTCTCCATCTTTCATCTTGAATGTATCAAATGCATGTAAAACTGATTGCAACTTGTTTTCTTTAACTCCGCTCCGACCCTTCACAAACATTTGCAAGAGTCTTCCACATATCCTTAGCGCTTTTACATCTCTTTACCTTTTCTATCCAGTCTTTGCTCAATGTCTCTATAATTTCGTCCTTGCTACTCGATCCAAATTGTGAATCTTCCTTTCGCGTTTGTCAAATCAAGACTCTTCTTTTCTTGTTGACTTCTTGTAGTAGAAGATTCAGCTCCAAAGACTAACAACTCCATGATAGAATTTTATTGACCTTCCTCAAGAACCTCTTCCATGCGGTCATGAATGGCCTTTAAATGATTCTCCATTCTCGAACTTCCAATAATCATATTCTTCGATAGAAAAATCTGGTAAACTCCTGGATTTCTTACTTTTAACAAGACATTGTAATTCAAGATGCTAAAACACAACTTATCAGAAATATTAGTAACTCAATGATAAGAAATCAGATTTCAATAAGAACTCAGAAATTTCAAGACCACAAATCTTTTATCAGAACAGCTTAACACTGCTCTGATACCACTTGTTGGGTCCCTTTAGAACGAGTTTAAACACAAAATCAAGATACCCTCTAGTGATAATCTAGAAGGGGGGGATGAATAGATTATCAAAAACTTTTGCAAGCTTAGATGATCTATCAACTCCAAACTCGCTTTTACAAATGAAAACAGCTTTTTGTTTATTCTCAATTCAAATAGGATCTAAAGCTTTGTCAGATATCAAATTTGCGATCAAGAAATAATCAATGAAAACAAGTAAAGAATGAAAAGTAAACAACACCGGATTTATAGTGGTTCGGATCAAACGATCCTACATCCACTCTCCTTCTTCAATTTGAAGAAGGGACTCTTCTTACTTCCTTCCTGCTTGCTTACTTTCTTACTTTCTTCCTTTACAGTGTTCTTCTTCAGCCTTACAATTATGATACTATCTCTAATTGGCTTTTTGAAGATGTACAAAGAAAATAGTGTTCTATAAACACCAGAAAATGAATGAACACTTTAAGTGTTCGTGTATACAAATGATATTGAGAAGAACTTTGAATTCTCTCGATTTTTCAAATGCTAAGTTTTTGGATTGCGAAGTTTCTCACTCACTTTTTTAAAAATTCTGAATCTCTCGATCCTATTTATAGATCTTCTCAGAGATGACGGTTATAACTTCCTTGTTCTTGTTTGTTGATGGTTGTAATCGATTAACTAATTCTTGAAATCGCTTCTTGTTTGATTGTAATCGACTCTTGATTTTAACTAACTCTTTAGCTCGCCCGATTCTTCACCCCGTCTGTTTTTCTTCACCCTGTCTCGAGTCTTCACTCTGTCTCGAGTCTTTCATTGTCTTGAATCTCTATCTCGATCTTCTACCTCGCCTCTGTTCTCGTCATCGCCTCATTTTTTCTCTTCTTGTCTCTATCTCGACTTCCTTTGAATCATCTCTATCTTATTATTCTATACTTAGACTATATAGAGTTTTTATTACATCACATCGACTATACACATCACTCTTCACCGGTCATCCTAATTTACACTTTAACTCATCAAAACTAAGTACATTTTATCCCAACAATTTCCCCCTTTTTGATGATGTTAAAACATGGCTCAAGAAAAGAGAAATGTTAGTAATCTCAAAGATACGGAAATACACTTAAGACATTTAGTCAGATCATTGAAGCACATAGTTTTATTAACAGATGATGATAAGATTATGAAGTAGATAATCAGAGTAATACACATGAATCATATACTCAGAGTACTTTGTTCATAAAAACAAATGATCAGTTATTTAAAGAGCTTTGTTTAATCAGCTTATGAGTAATAAATCAGATGATCAGTATAGGAGTGTATTTTATTTAGTTTTATTAATTATGAAAGAGTCTGTCAAATTATGTTATAAGAAATGATTAGTTACACAGATAAGTTTAAAAAAAAAAATTTTTTTAAAAAAACATCAACAGATTATGAGAGTAGATCAATAGTTTTATTCACAGAATTCCATCACTTCAGCTTCATGTAAATTCAGATAAGATCTAGATAAGATAAGGAAAGAAAAGATTTAGTCATACCACCTATTCTCTTCTGGAACCTTGAGCTACCAAAGACTCGCTTCTTTAAAGAGATTGTTTCACCTCCCTCTGCAAGATCAGCTGTGGCTTCGGCTTTGATGATAAGCTGCTTGATCTTCTCTAGGTCCAGATGACCATCAGCTGTTAGAGGGGGTTCCATCTGAGAGTAAGCTGGTGCGACTACATCTGAGTTGAATTCCGTGTGAGCAAGGTTGACTAGGTATTGATACATCTGAGGGTCCTTTTCTTCCAGCCAATTGTGAAAAGCTTCATTCTCATCGAGTCCCCACTTGATGGCTTTGCGGACATGGAATCGGAAGATCCAGTCCACTTCATATGGCCTCCACTTTGCCTCGATCTCGCCATTAGTAGAACTTCCTTGGGGACGACTTCACTTCGATGAAATGGCCTTAGAACTTCTTCCCCTTGCTCATCTCATTATCTTCTTCAACCCATCTCCTCGGTGAGCGGTCATAGTATTTTCCTGCAGCCTTCTCCTGCTCTCTCCTCTTCTTTGCATCCCTTCGCTTATATCTCTCCTTCTCCTCTCTCTTCCTTTTCTTGATCTTCTCTTCCTCATCTATCTCAGCTTGTGTTTTCTTTGGAATTTGAGCTGTTCTAGATGATCCAGAAGGAGAGGTGATTTGAGCAGGATCTTGCACAGGGACTTTTCTCGTACTAGGTTCAACTCTTGTCTTCTTCAAGACTTTCCCTGTCTTGTCCTCATCTTCTTTCCTCCTTTCCTCTTCTGCTTTCAGCAGCTCTTCAGACAGTTCCTCCAACTTCATGTTTAGGGCAATGATCTTGTCATCTTGCTCGTCTATTCTTTTCTTGAGCACACTATCTTCCCCCTTTTTAGCATCAGCAAAATGGGTATTGCAGATAGTGGCTACTTGGGAAATCTGTCCTACGAGTTCTTCTCTCACATACCCTGTCTTTTGATCAAGCTGGTCATATCTCTTCTTCTGTCCGACCTCAGCTCGTCTGAACTCATCGTCCATGAATTTCTTAATGATCGTCGTCTGCCTATCCTTCTCCATAGCCAATTGCATTTTTAGGACTTGATGAAATGATGCCTCCTTGGCTTTCCAGGCTTCTCTTACTTGCTCCTCAACTGAATCTTTGATTTCGGTATAGGCAGAACGGACGTACTGTTTGACCCATTCATCCTGAGAGTTCATCTCCTTAGCAACTGTCGTCTTAACTGCAGCCATTTGTTCCTCATGTCTGATCATAGAAAAATATAGATCAATCTTGATTTTTTCTTGAATTGCAGCTTCTATATTTTCCTTGATTGAAGAAGTTATCATCTCTGGAACACGCTGTAGAGCATTCAGACTAGCTCTTTTGATGTTCAACACCTCCTCCTTCAGCGTGTTGAAATCAGATACAGACACAGAAGCTGAGGGTCCAGCCACATCTTCAGATGGAGAAAGTTGAGTTAGATCTACCAGCTGTACCTCAGACAACTGCTCTGTTTGTGCCTCCCAGTGTATATCAATCCAACTCACTGGCTCATCGGCAGCTCCACCAGGTGCCATCTCCGGCTCATTTTCAGTGCCATCTCCGGCCAAAACTTGCTCAGTTTCCGTTCCTTCTCCAGCCAACTCCGGCTCAACTTGCCTTTCTTCCTCTGCCTTTTTCTGAGCTTCCTCAGTAGCTGGCATGTCTACGAAATATACCCTGTGAAGGATATAATCGAAGAACATGCTCTCAGTTAAAATATCCGTAAAGGATTTGAGCTTGGCTCTTTTCAGCACTTCTTTCTCCCATATTGACAGGTTATTCCCACCAACCTCAGCTATGAGAATAGCTGTCTCCTCAAATCCTCCAGTCCTTAACCTCCATAGGAGCCATACATCAACCAGCTCTTCCAATAGCTTGGGTTCATTTTGAAGGTTGTGTTCTTTGTGTAATAGGAACTTCTTCCCGATAGTTCGAAGGGATTCCTCTGTTGGTCCCATAACTCCAGATGGGTTTGGAAGTAAGGAGTAGAGATGAGGTTCTGTTTGGGATGAGGAAAGAAAAGAAAATGGGTCAGATGAGGGTTGGGTTTGGTTTGGACTTTCGGGAGTAGACCGGTTTAGAGGCTCAGAAGCAGCGGCCTTGTCTGCCCCTTCATCGCCAAGATGAGAAGATAAGGGTTGGGTATCGTCAGCCTCAGATGAGGAAGACGATGATGTGGTGGATTTGGGTTGCTCAGCTTCTTCAGGCTCGTCTCCAGATGAGACTTCAACCGTCTCCTCCTGCCCTGATTTTCCAGCCGCGACACTTCCCCCTTGGGAAGCTGTCAACTCCTCCTCTTCTTCCTCTTCAACCTCAGCCTCAGTTTCCTCCTCCTCAGATGAGGATTCATCGGCTAACATTGTCTCCATTTTTTTCTTTCCTTTGGCCTTAGATGCCTTTGTTTTAGGTGATGGAGGTGGGGTGTCTCCTTCTGAGTCTGTATTCCCAAAAGGTTTCTCATCCTTGATGAGCAGACCCTTCTGCTTTGTGAACTTTTTCACCCCCGTCTGCCAATCCAGTTTGTCTGTCCCAATCTTGTGTTCAAGTATGATGGTAATTCTTGCCATCATACTTGTTATCTTGGTCAGCGACCATCTTATCAGCTCCTTTGACACCTCTGTCTTCACAAACTTCTTTCTTTCCTCCATCATTCGAGAGTACACCGTCTGAGCCCAATTAATATCAGCTCCGTCTATGATGGCCCTCAGACAACATATCCTTGGCTTAGTCAATCCGTCGTGACTCTGCTGCTCTCCCAGGATACACTTCGTCAAAATGAGCATCAGAAGTCGATATTTTCTCCTCAACATCCCCTTTTTCAAATTTGCGGTTTTATTTTTCTGAGATCTCCTTGCCATCATTCTAAAACTTTCTAAATACTCCTCTGCTTTATATACAAATGGATTTCCACCGGTGATGCTTAGACCAAAAATTTCTCCAATATCAGCAATGGACACATGAATTTTTCTGCTTTTTCCCAAAGTTCGAATACTGGTTTCTAAACCAGTGTCTGTGGCTTTGGCTCTGGTCAAGAATTCCGCAGCAAGATCATCAAGGGTTTTGGATTTTGAAGGTTTCAGAGAACAGTATCGCCTTAAACCTCTTGATTCTAGTAACTCCAGAATTTCTCTTGTTTCAGGATCCGTGGAGATTTCCCATTCTACATACATTTCTGATTTTGTTCGATCCCTGATAGAAGCAAGATCATACTTATACTTGATTCTGGTTTTTGAAGAATCTGCCATTGAAACAGTTTTGAAGGTTTTGAGAGGGAAAATGATTTTTGAGTGAAAAATGAATAGGTAATTATGTGCGTAAGTTATTATGCACACGATCTCCTATTTATATGGAAAGATTTAATAATAAACTAATCAAAACTAATAATGACTGCAAAAGTGTAGATTTTGGCTTTCGTGCCAGCATTTAATGCAATTATGCGGATTTATTTTGAAAAGTGCACGAATAATATTAAATATATCGCGCGTGAACTGTTGACGATTCATATTTCAGAAACCGCCTCCAATTTATGCGCGTGAATGTCACTCAAATAAGATTTCAAAGCTTTATTTGATAAAATTTTGGGTCCGATAGTAACTTCTCTGACAAGAAGTAACTTGATTTGTAAAATCTTTTCAGTTAATTGGAGAGATAAACTGAAATATTATCTCTTTATATTTTTCAAAAGTGTACCTTTTAAAAACGAATCCTTTATAAAATTTTAAAACACATATCAAGAAAAACTTCTGAGTGAATTCAATTTTTGAATAAATGACTAATTATGAAATCAAATTCACATATTAATTATGTGATTTAATAAACATAATTTTTAATAAAATATTAAAGAAACTCCCTGTTAAATTGACCGTGTCTGATTTGAACATCGTCTGTTTCTTCTTGTAAATTTCAGATTATCAGCTGACTTCAGAATTTCCTGAAACCAAATACTTGAGAGAACTTATTAGTTTCTTCTAAAGTAATTCAGACAAGGTACTCATACTCATCTGTCTTGTGATCGATCAGCTGACTATGATGTATTTGTCTGGATTACTCCATGTTTAGACAAATAAATATCAAGTTAGTTTAAATCAATAGATGAATCCTTGATTCTTGATCTCTTAGAAGAAATCAATGATATCAGCTCTATGATTATCCATATGATTTTAACACATCTGATATTATTTTCCAAACATTATAACATAAGCGAGAGAGACAAAATAGAATATAACAGATAGGGTTATATATCAGCTGGACTATATATCAGCTGAGGTAGCATCTAATAATCCTAATTCTAAAGAAAGATCTTTGAACCTTGTCTCTGCCAGAGGTTTTGTTAATAAGTCTGCCCTTTGATAATCAGTCAGGATTTTCTCAAGTCTGATATTGCCTTTTTCCACATGATCTCGAATGAAATGATGACGAATGTCAACATGTTTGCATCTGGTATGTAAGACTGGGTTCTGGGTAATAGCTATGGCACTATTACTATCACAAAATATTGGTACATCTTTGGTGATAATGTTATAGTCCCTTAGCCATTGATCGATCCAGATAAGTCAGAAACAACAACTCCCACCGCCATATACTCAAACTGATGAGTAGAAGTAGCTACAGAGGTTTGTTTCTTAGACAACCATGAAATCAGCTTACTTCCCAGAAATTGGCAAGTTCCAGATGTAGATTTCCTATCTATCTTACACCCACCAAAATCTGAATCTGAGTATCCTGACAACTCAAAGTTATCGTCAGCTGGATACCACAGTCCTACATAGATTGTACCTTTCAAATATTTTAGAATCTTCTTTGCAGCTTCAAGATGACTCTTTTTAGGTTTAGCTTGAAAACGTGCACATACACCCACTGCAAAAGAAATGTCAGGTCTACTAGCAGTTAAGTATAAAAGAGAGCCAATTAAACCTCTATATGCGCGTCGATCGGTGTCTTCTCCTTTCTCATCTAGATCCATTGAAAAATTTGTCATCATAGGTATTTTGGCTTCTCGACTGGTACCTATTCCAAATTTCTCAATAAGATCTTTGGTGTATTTTGCTTGACTTATGAAAATTCCTTTCTTTGTCTGCTTAATTTGTAGTCCAAGAAAGTATGTCATCTCTCCCATCATGGACATTTCGAATATGTTCTTCATAAGATGACTAAATTCTTCACACAAGATTAGATTAGTTGATCCAAAAATAATATCATCAACATATATTTGAACTAACAGAAGACCTTTATCAGATTCTTTCCTAAATAAAGTTCTATCTATCTTACCTTTTACAAAACCATTTTGAATTAAATACTCAGATAATGTATCATACCATGCTCTAGGGGCCTGTTTAAGTCCATATAGAGCTTTCCTCAGCCTATAGACCTTGTCTCCTTTGACAAAGCCTGGAGGTTGTTCTACATAGACTTCTTCGGCTATGACTCCGTTTAGAAATGCAGATTTCACATCCATTTGGAACACAGTAAATCTTTTATAAGCAGCATAAGCTAAGAACAATCTTATGGCTTCAAGACGAGCAACTGGTGCAAAGGTTTCATCATAATCAATTCCCTCAGATTGTGAATAACCTTGTGCAACCAATCTAGCCTTATTTCTTACCACAATGTTGTTCTCATCTTTCTTATTTTTGAAAACCAATTTTGTTCCAATAACTTTTTGATGATGAGGTCTTTCAACAAGCTCCCATACATCTTGTCTTTGAAATTGATTTAATTCATCTTGCATTGCATTTATCCAATTGGAGTCTGTTAGAGCTTCAGTAATAGTTTTAGGTTCGAGTAATGATACATAACAACTAAATGATACAGTCTTGGTTTATCTCGTGTCCTTGTCTGGACTCCGAATCTAAACTTCCGATTATCTCTGCTCAGCCGGATGATAAGTCAATACTTGTTTACCTTTATCTTTTACTGGATATGAAGTCTTATCTAAGATATTTTCATCAATTGATTCTCAGATACCTTCGGGAGTATCTTCTAGTCCATCTGGTATTGTAGTCGCCCGATCGGATGATATGGAAGAACTCTCGGCTTCCTTATCTTTATTCCCGTCGATGTGTCTTCCTCATCCGATTCTCGACTGTAAGTAGAACTTGACTGATTTTTTGATGTCTAATCATTAAGATCTTGACTATCTTGGTGACATCATCTCGTGCTTTCGGACTTAGAAATTTCGTCAAAAACAACATGTGGTGTTTCTTCCACACATAATGTAATCTTATTAAAAACTCTATATGCTTTGGATACGAGATGAGTATCCTAAGAATATCCCTTCTGCAATCTTAGCATCAAAAGTTCTTAATTTAGATTTTCCATTATTATGGATGAAACACTTACAACCAAATATATGAAAATATGAAATTTTTGGTATTCTACCCTTCCATATTTCATAAGGAGTTTTGCATTTATCTTTCACAATTAAACACCTATTTTGAACAAAACATGTAGTATTAATGGCTTCGCCCAAAACCTCATGTGGAGTGTCATACTCGGATAATATAGTCCTTGCAGCTTCCTTCAAGGTTCGTTTTCTCCTTTCTACCACTCCATTTTGCTTTGGGGTGTTCTTGCATGATGATGTTTCATGTGCTATACCATTCTCAGTACAATAGTTAGTAACAAATGAGTTTAGGAACTCAGTACCTTTATCACTTCTAATCTTGACAATGTTTAGTCCTTTTTCATTTTGAATTCTTTTAAGAAATTCTGGAATTTTTGTTACAGTCTCATTCTTTTTGTACAAGAAAATAACCCAAGTGAATCTAGAAAAATCATCTACAATCACTAAAGTATACTTTCTTCCACTAAAACTTAGAGGTGTAACTGGACCAAAAAGATCCATGTGCAAAAGTTCCAAAATCCTTTCGAAAAGCAGGACCATTTATTGTTTTGAAAGAAGTTTTGGTCTGTTTTCCTTTTTGACAAGCGTCACAAATATGATTTTTCGAAAATATTTTATCTGGAAGTCCTTTGACTAAAGATTTTCTTGTTATTTTGTTAAGAGTTTTGAAATTTAAATGACTAAGACGTTTATGCCATAGCCAACTTAAATCTTCTGAACTCTTAGCAATAAGACAAGTATCCTTAGAGCAACTCTTGAAATTTGCAATATAGATATTACCTTGTCTCGACTCCGATTAAGTAAAATATTTTCGTTTAAACCATCCAAAATAAAACATGCATCATGAGTGAATTTTACACAATACCCTTTATCACAAAATTGAGATACAGACAGTAGGTTATGTTTCAAACCTTCCACAAAATATACTTCATTAACCTGGATATCTCCAATCATTAGAGTTCCAACTCCTTTGGTTAGACCAAAATTGTTGTCTCCGAACATTACTCGAGGTCCATCTATTGTCTGATAGTTAGAAAGAAGTCTTTTCTCATAAGTCATATGTTTAGAACATCCACTTGTCTATATACCGATGACTTCAAGAACATCTTCTCGTTCAACTATCTCCTTATTCTTCTCAATCACAAATTAATTCTTAGGTACCCTTTGTGTATTGGGTCCTTTCACGTCCAAGTTGATACTTAGGTATCCAGATAAAAACATCCAAGTTTTTCAGAACCAATGATTGAATTTTGCAACCATATCTATCCACTAATATTAGACTATCTAGATCAATTTTATTTAATTGATCTCTAGTGATTGTCTTATATTTTGGAAAGAATGGATACGACTTGCTTCTTCCATCAAAACCATTATACTTTGGAAATGACTTTGATTTAGTCTTTAGATTTCTTTTGGAAACATTTCTTCTCATCTGTATTTTCTCTTTTGATATATCAGATGGGGTGATTTGCTCCTTTGATTTCTTTGGACTAAGTTCTGTCTTTTCCATAGTCTTAGTGGCTTTGACAAAAACTCTAGGTTTGATAGGATCATTTTTCATGTTCCTATCAAAACCCAATCCAGTCTTATCACTAGGCTTTTGAGAAGTACTGAAGATGTTATCAATTGTAGACTGAGAATTATTAAGATGTCCTAACTTGAGATTTAAATCTCTGTTAGTCTTTTTAAAATTCTCATTCTCCTTATTGATATTTGAAAATTTAATTTTTAAAGTACTCAATTCTTTTTCCAACTTATTGGTTTTCTCAGACGAGGAACTAGTAGAAGTTTTTGATTGACATTCCCCCTTGAATGTACAATCTAGATTCTTCCTTGTCCCTGTCTGATGTTCCTTTGTTAGACTAAGAATTTGATCCTTTAAACTTAAATTTTCAGTCTCTATCTGTTTATAAGCAGATAAAGCTGTCTTCAGATCTTTTAGAAGTTTGTTAATAAGACATGGATCAGATTCAGACAAGTTATCATTATCATCGTCTGAGGATGAGTAATAGTTTACCTCCTTAGCCATTAGGCAAATGTCATTGTCTGACCCGAAACTAGTTGAGGATGAGGATGATGATGTCTCATGTGTTTCCTCCTTTTCTGCTAAAAGAGCTCGTTGATCTGCATATCTCCTATCCCGTTTCTTCCTCTTTTCTTCTCTCTCTCTAGGAGTGAGTTGAGGACAATCATAGCTAAAATGACCAGGTTTATTGCAGGTATAACAGATATCTCCTCTATCTGATTTCGGACTATTCTCACCTCGTCTGATTGGTGATTTAAACCTTTTCACTGGATCCTTCTTTTTGTCATTGTCTGAATACTTCTCTTCCTTGTCTGATTTATAATTCTGACGATTAAACCTATCTCTCTTATTCCTTTTATACTTCATCTTGAGTCTCTCATAACGTCTGATTAATAATGCCATTTCCTCCTTTACTGACAAATCTGATGCCTTAGAAATCTTATCAGAATCTTCTTGATGAAGAAATGCCACAGTCTTTCCAGAAGTAGATGACTCTGCTTCATCTTCCTCATCTTCAATATGTATATCATATTCCAATGCTTTCAGATGAGAAAATAGAGTATGATGTGATATAGATGACAGGTCCTGTGTTGCTTTGAGAATATTTGTTTTTTCCCTCCATCTTTTGCTTAATGATCTGAGTACCTTATTATTAATCTCTTTCTCAGTATAGGTTTTACCCAAATCAGCAGCTTTGTTCACCAGATTGGTCAATCTCACATCCAATTGATCCACAGTTTCTCCATCTTTCATCTTGAATGTATCAAATGCATGTAAAACTGATTGCAACTTGTTTTCTTTAACTCGCTCGACCCTTCACAAACATTTGCAAGAGTCTTCCACATATCCTTAGCAGTTTTACATCTCTTTACCTTTTCTATCCAGTCTTTGCTCAATGTCTCTATAATTTCTGTCCTTGCTACCTGATCCAAATTGTGAATCTTCCTTTCATCGTTTGTCAAATCAAGACTTTCTTTTCTTGTTGACTTCTTGTAGTAGAAGATTCAGCTCCAGATACTAACAACTCCATGATAGAATTTTATTGGACCTTCCTCAAGAACCTCTTCCATGCGGTCATGAATGGCCTTTAAATGATTCTCCATTCTGAACTTCCAATAATCATATTCTTCGATAGAAAAATCTGGTAAACTCCTGGATTTCTTACTTTTAACAGAAGACATTGTAATTCAAGATGCTAAAACACAACTTATCAGAAATATTAGTAACTCAATGATAAGAAATCAGATTTTAATAAGAACTCAGAAATTTCAAGACCACAAATCTTTTATCGTAATGACTTAACACTCAACTCTCCGATACCACTTGTTGGGTCCCTTTAGAACGAGTTTAAACACAAAATCAAGATACCCTCTAGTGATAATCTAGAAGGGGGGGATGAATAGATTATCAAAAACTTTTGCAAGCTTAGATGATCTATCAACTTCAAAACTCAGTTTTCAAAAAAATTTTTTGTTTATTCTCAATTCAAATAGGATCTAAAGCTTTGTCGGATATCAAATTTGCGATCAAGAAATAATCAATGAAAATAAGTAAAGAATGAAAAGTAAACAACACCGGATTTATAGTGGTTCGGATCAAACGATCCTACATCCACTCTCCTTCTTCAATTTGAAGAAGGGACTCTTCTTACTTCCTTCCCGCTTGCTTACTTTCTTACTTTCTTCCTTTACAGGTGTTCTTCTTGACCTTACAATTATGATACTATCTCTAATTGGCTTTTTGAAGATGTACAAAGAAAATGGTGTTCTATAAACACCGAGAAAATGAATGAACACTAAATGTTCGTGTATACAAATGATATTGAGAAGAACTTTGAATTCTCTGATTTTTCAAATGCTAAGTTTTTGGATTGCGAAGTTTCTCACATTTTTAAAAATTCTGAATCTCTCGATCCTATTTATAGATCTTCTCGTAGATGACGGTTATAACTTCCTTGTTCTTGTTTGTTGATGGTTGTAATCGATTAACTAATTCTTGAAATCGCTTCTTGTTTGTTTGTAATCGACTCTTGATTTTAACTAACTCTTTAGCTCGCCTCGATTCTTCACCCCTCTGTTTCTTCACCTGTCTCGAGTCTTCACTCTGTCTCGAGTCTTTCATTGTCTTGAATCTCTATCTCGATCTTCTACCTCGCCTGTTTCTCATCATTGTCATTTTCTGTTCTTGTCTCTATCTCGACTTCCTTTGAATCATCCTATCTTATTTTTCTATACTTAGTTTATATAGAGTTTTTGTTACATCACCGACTATACATTGTCTCCAACCGATCCTAGAGTTTTTATTACATCAGCTGACTATACATTGTCTTCAGCTGGTCATCCTAATTTACACTTTAACTCATCAAAACTAAGTACATTTTATCCCAACAATTTTCAACCTACTCAATTTTTCCTTTCAATTCAACTAAGACTATCCAAATTAACTCGGATTATCTAAGTATCAGATTTAAACAGCGGAAGTAATTTTATACTTGATTCGATTGATAATTCTTTGAACAAATATTTTTATAAACGAGATAAAATGTAAACAGGAAAGTAAATTGAAGAAGTGTAGAAAGTAAAGAACACACAATTTATAGTGGTTCAGATTTGTAAAAATCCTACGTCCACTCTCCTTTCACAATCTTGTGAAAGGGCCTTCACTACTTACTTTCTTCCTTACTTGCTTACTTACAGTTTACAAAGGTGATCTTCAGCCTTACAAATAATCCTTCTTGATTTCTGGAATTTATGGCTTGAAGATATGAATGACAATGTTCTATAAACACTGAAAACTATGAACGTTTGTGCGTTTTTTTTATTTGTGAGTATGAACATAGAGAGTGCTGATTGTGATACAAATTGTTGTGAATTACAGAATTGCAAAAGTTATTCTACTCTAAACAAAGGATCTATTTGTAGAGGACTGATACTTGGTGGTTATAACTTCCTTGTTAACTCTTCATTTGTTTGTTATAACCATCTAACTGAATCTTGTAACCGTTTCTTGATTTGTTATAACTGTTCTTGAAGTTGGTTATAACTGCTTGATTCTCTAACACTTTAAGTCGTTTTCTCTTCTCATCTTCAGACGTGTTCCACCTCATCTGATTATCTTCATGTCTTCACATTTCTCTGATCTTGAAGTGTCCAATCGTCTGCTACCTTGTCTTCAATCTTGATTCGTCTTCATCTGTCTTCTTAAGCTTGTCTTCATCTGTTCTAAGTATTTAGTCTATTACAAGTTTTCACTCATTACATCAGCTGACTATACAATAATTCCGCTGGTCATCTTATTTTACACTAATCTTAACTTCATCAAAACTAATGCATTTTTCTCTAACATGAGCTCCAAGATTTGGAAGGAAAACAGCTGGCACGACCATGGAATGTGTGCCGCTTGAAGAAATTCTACGTTTGAGGAAGCACCCTACCTCTCTACAAGTAGGCGGGTATCTCCTTTGTTTTTTGCTTTTGATTTCAGTGTCATGATGTAATATGGTCCTACTGGTACTCTTTTTTCTATGCCTGCAGGTTTCCCTCTGGGGTTTACCGTAGGGAGGTTTTTTAAAGTGGCCGACGTAAGTTAGTTGTGGATTACGTTGATTGATTATAATCAATAGGGCACCTCATTGTTTATCACTTAATGAAAACAGTTTTTTTATTATTCACGATGATTCTTCTTTTATTTACAAGTTTATTGAGCACATGATTAAAAGAGTTTTCGAAAAGTTGCATTACTTCTTTAAAATACGAGTATTCTCCAGATAAATTGATACTGTTGGTCCCGATTAGTTGAGTTGATTATGAAACTTTGAGTTAACCTTTTAGGACAAAATCTAGAAAGGGGGGGGGGGTTGAATAGATTTTGTAGATTTTTCAAATCTTTCAAAACTGATTCAAAGTACCAGATGTACACAGCGGAAATTCAAGATTAGACTCAACTTTAATAAGATCAAAAGCAATCTGATATTCAGATTTTAACTTTGATTCTGAAATTAACCTTTGAATGATAAAATGGAAATTGAACATATAAGTAAATATAGTAAAGAACACCAGATTTTATAGTGGTTCGGATTATAACAATCCTACATCCACTCTCCTTCTCCAACTTGAAGAAGGGTCTCAACTATCTGCTTACTTACTTTCTTTACAGTCTTACAACTTACAACTTACAACTTGATCTTCAACTCTTCAAAATGCTAACCAAAATTATGAAATCTAACTCTAAGAAAAAGAAGTGTATTTGAAGATGTGCAATGAAGTGTTCTACAAACACTTAGAAAAATCTATGAAGAAATCTTGGAAAACTATTTTGAGCTTTTTGAAATCTTGTGATTTAAGAGAATAAATTTCTGGAAAAATAACTTGTGAATTCTGTGTATATTGAATATCCTGTATGCAGTGTCTATTTTAAAGAAGTGCCTAGACCTATTTATAAGTCTGAAAAGACAGTTAGTTTGTTAGTCAGTTCTAACAAACTGAAAACTGCTTCAACAAACTTAATCTTGAAAACTGCTCTAGACCTTGGCTGTCTTTACTCTACTCATCTGCAGCTGACTTGGTGAAGACTCGTCTTTCTTATTCTACTCAGCTTGTCTTGACCTCATCTGAGCTCTTCAAGTTTGTCTCCTGCAGATGACTAGACTCAAGCTCGTCTCCAGACGACTTGTACTCTTCCAGACCTCAGCTGACTGGATTGGTTCTCAACCCCGTCTGATCAGCTTAGCTTATGGTCTCAATCTTAGCTGTTCTACAGATCGTCTGATCATCTGAGCTGCTTCTTTTAACTCATAAAAACTTCTTGATCCAACAATTTCCCCATTTTTGATTAAGTTAAAACCTACAAGGAAGAAACACACTCACAACTGAAGTTAGTACTAGAGTTAGTTAAGATAATCAGATAGGTATATCAGAGCACTTATTCTCATTACAATAGATTCATTCATATTAAAACACTTAAGAAAAAGATTACGTCCTTTAGACTCTTTTAGAAATACTAAAAAATTTAAGTCTTAAGACTTAGAAAAATTTTTAGAATTTTTTTTTTAAGTCTGAGAGATAAAATTCTCAGATGATTTATACTTAGAAAAATTTTAAGTTTTTCTTAAAGCAGAAAAAAACTTTAAGAAAATAAGACAAGTAATTCACATAAGTCCAAATATATTCATTCACAAATTTACAAATTTACAGATAGATGAACTGATAGAAAATAAAAGATAAGGAAAAGAAAATCCCGTTCTATCAGATTCCCCATCTGCTGGCTTCTGGAATGTTCAGCCAGTTGAAAATCCTCGCTCTTAGCTGTTTAAGCTCATCCTCGTCTGTGAGCTGGATTCCCTTTCTGCTTTGGCTATAACGGTTCTGACCCATTCCAGATCTGGAGAGCCGTCTTCTTTCAGCTTAGGGGTAACTTGCTAATAGGCTGGTGTGACTAAATCGCAGTTGAACACATTATGTGCCTCATCAAGCAGCTTCCCATATAGCTCGGCATCCTCCTTTTCCATCCATTCATGCCAGCTCATATCCTCATCAGCTGCTCCAGATGGAGATGCCTTCAAGATGTACCAGTAGTACATCCATCTGGCATCCAGGGTTTTCTTCTTGTATTCGCTTGTGTATTTCCCTGAAACCATCTTGGGAAGAGCTGACTTGCGGTGGACAGGGCGGAAGTCCGCTTCATCTGCTGCTTTGGATACCCACTTCCGAGTATCCCTGTCCTACTTCATCTCTGCTTTCCCCAGCTTCTTCAGCCTCTTCTTCTCCTGCTTCTCATACTTCTCCTTCTCAGCGTGGATTCTTCTAATCTGCTCAGCTGAGAGGTTTGAGTAGTCAGGCTCCTTTCTTTTGCGCTCGGCTCTGGGGCTGATTAGCTGCTCTGCTGATGAGGACTTTTCCACTGCCTTGCCTTTACCCTTGCCCTTGGCCTCGGGTTTTTCTGACTCTTTCATCTTGGCCAGCAGTGCCTCAGACTTCTCTTCCTCCTCCTTCCTCCTCTTCTCCTCATCCTCTCGGATGGCCTCCTCTATCTGGGTCACCCTCAGTTGCAAGGCAGCCAGCTCGTCTGATTTCATTTTGATGTCTGCCTTGGCTGCCTCCAACTCAACTGAGTCTGCCTTCGAATCTACCTTGTCTGTGAGTGACAAGACTCCAGCTGTGAGGGTGTCCATTCTTCCTTCAGCTCCTTCCCCCTTTTTGACTTCATCTTGGAGGGTCTGGAGCTGTCTTTCCAAAGCTGAACAATGAACCCTGAAGTCAGTCTGATCAGATGTAAGTGCGTTGACCAGGACTTCGTTGTCAGCTACCACCTTCTGCTTAAGTGCCTTGACCTCCTCCTCCAGGTCACTCAGCCGAGAACCAACAGCAGTGCTGAGATTGGCTGATAGGTTGTGTGAAATGTTGACCTCAGCAATCTACATGTTGGCGATCATAGTATCGGTGACTGCTCGAATCACCTTCCTCGTCTTCCTTTCCATCAGCCTCTGAACTTTGGATATTATCTTCTTGTGCAGATCCTCAAAGGCTGATGAGATGGCGAAGATTGGACTAGCCTCTTCCTCTGAATCAGATGAGGAAGAGGTGGTGGGAGAAGTTGGACTGGGGGAGCTCATGTGGACATCCCCAAAAATATTGGAGGTATCCACCGGCTGGGGTTCAGAGGGGTGGGATGAAGTAGGGGCGTTTGATGGGGGAGGGGGGATTTCTGGTGGGGGTGAAGATGGAGGGGGTGGAATTTCTGAGGTAGTGGGTGGTGGAGATGGGGTGGGCTGGGGTAAGGTGGGTTGGATTGGGCTAAGGGTGAGAGTTTGGGAAGATGTGGGTAAGGCTGGAAGGGAGATGGTAGATATGGGGGTAGGTGAGTATACTGGTCCTGTAAGGAAGGACAACATCTCAGATGGGGATGGTGGAGGGGATGAAGTTTGGGTTTGGGGGAGGGTAGATGAGGTTGTGGCTTGGACTGATTTGGGAGTAGGCTGTTTTAGAGGCTCTGAGGTGCCAGCCTGGGTCACCTCTTCATCGCCAGAGTGGGCTGGAGAGGGGGAGGGGGAGAATTGTACCTGACTGTGAGTGGGGGAGGGGGTCCTCTCAGAGCTTATGTCTTGAACCTCCTCTGATTGGACCACCTGGGCTGCTATCTCCAGCGTCGTTGCCTCTTCAGGCAGAAGACTCGGCTGTTCAGCAGATGTTCCCCCTAGCTCCGAGGTTTTCACCAACCTCCTCCTCCTCTTGGCCTTCTCCTTCAGCTTCATCGGCTGTGAGGCCTCAGCTGAGCTCACCGTCGGCAGCTCTTCCTCTCTTTCCTCTTCTTCCTCCTCCTCGGCTTCCTCTGCTGCTGGTGCCTAGGCTCCGACCTCAGCTCCTCCTTCATCTGAGTCAGCTGGAGCCCCAAGCGGCTCATCCTTAGTCAGGATCCCTTTCTGTTTTGTGTAGGGCCTGACTCCATTAGCCAGTTTATTTCAGCTGACAGCAGGTCCTCCAGAATCACCGTCACCTTATTGAATAGACTGGTGATCGACCTCGCCTGCCACTTTCCGCCTACCACCTCCAGCCTTTTCCTTTCCGTTTCAAACTTCTCCAGTAGCATCCCAGCCCAGTTGGCTTGAACTCCATCTATTATTGCCCTCATAACACACAGCCTGGGTCTGGTCAGCCCATCATGGGAACTCTGTTCCCCAAGTATAACTTTTGTTACTATCGTCATTAGAAGACGATATCTCCGTCGGAGCATCTTCTTCTTCAGCTCCGATCACCGGTCCCTCATTGAATTTCGGGCAATCATCTCAAATGATTCCACCTAGTCATCGGACTTGTATGTGAGGGGGTTAACTCCCTCACTGCTTGTGCCAAAAATGTGGGCCACCTCTGCCGAAGTAACAGTAAGAACCTCGCCGTATACTCTGGTCTTGAATACTCTATTCTCGAATGTCCCGTTAACGTAGAACTCGATCCCTCTCATGTCCAAAGTTTTATTAGAGGGGGATTTCTTGGAACACAAAGTCCTCAATCCTGCCCTCTCCAATAAATCCAATATCTCCCTCGATTCACCGTAAGAAGTTGTCTCAAAATCAACATACATCTCCGATTTTATCTTCTTGTTGTACGTATCATTGTGAACATCCACCATGGTTGATGTAACTCCAATTGATTTTTTAGAAGTACTCATGAAAATAAAACTGAGAGTTTTTGAAAATTTGCAGAGTGTATGTATGAATTTCTGAGAGTGAAAAAGATTGACTGAGGAAGAAGACGTATTTATAGAAGGGAAGATTGGAAAGAGAAACCGCCTTTTTAGAAAATTTGAATTGATCTAAGCCATTTATTTAAAAAGTTTTTACTGCGCATGAATCAACGGTTAAAAATTAGGATAAACGATTGGGATTCAGCGCGTGGATGTTACTCGCCTTTGGAATGCATAAATAGTTACTTTATAGACTATTGATTTGACAGATGTAGGTTACTTTATGCAGGGAAGTAAGTATACCTGATGTCAGCCTAGGGTTACCTTACTTCGAATAAGGGTTTGCAAAACAGATGAGTTTTAAAAACAGATGGGTTTGTAAAGTCATCTGATAAAGTAACCTGTCTGATTTTAAAAACAGCTTAGTTTTAACTTTTTAGCAATCTTAAAAACAATTAAATAAACAGGCTCAGACTTAATTTTCTAAAGTTAGGTTTTCCAATCAATTAAACAAAAAGAATTTTGTGAAAAATGTGGAGTTTATTTTAGAAACAAAGGTGTCTGAATAAAAGATTGAGGAAAAATGAGGTGAAACAGTTTGATCTTGTGACCTATTCCTGCAGAGACAAAGACTTAAGGAAAACCATTAGTAGCTTGAGGTAGATCAGATAGGGTGTAGATAGTCATCTGTTCCTTCAGGAGATCAGCTGACTATTGTGCCCTCATCTGATTTACCAAATGTCAGATAAGTAATTATCATGTCAGATAAGGTCAATATGACTAATCCTTGATTCTTGATTCCTAAGAAGGAAATCAATGATATCAGCTACCTGATTGTCCTTTGACTCATATCTAGTCTGATAATTCTTTCTAGACATTGATTTAAAGAAATAACTAGAAATAAGGAATACATTAACCAGATGCAAGCAATTTAAAAATCAGATAAAGATGCATCAAGTAATCCTAATTCTAAGCACAATTCTTTAAACCTAGACTCAGCTAATGGTTTTGTAAAAATGTCTGCTCTTTGTGATTCAGTGGCTATCTTCTCAATTCTAATGTCATTCTTCTCAACACGGTCTCTAATGAAATGATGCCTAATGTCTATATGCTTACATCTAGAATGCAGAATAGGATTGTAAGTCATAGCTATTGCACTATTACTATCACAGTAAATAGGAACAGCTGATGTCTGAATATTATAATCTCTAAGCTGTTGACTAATCCAGAGGAGTTGAGAGCAACAACTTCCAGCTGCCATATATTCAGCTTCAGTTGTGGAGGTGGCAACAGATGTCTGCTTCTTAGATAACCAAGAAATTAACTTGTTGCCTAAGAATTGACAAGTTCCTGAAGTGGATTTTCTATCAATCTTACATCCTCCAAAGTCTGAATCTGAATAACCTGTCAGCTCAATGTTGTCATCAGCTGGGTACCATAACCATACTTGCAAGGTTCCTTTGAGATATTTAAGAATTTTCTTAGCCGTCTCCAGATGAGTTTTCTTGGGATTAGATTGAAATCTTGCACATACCCCAACTGCAAAGGCTATATCTGGCCTACTCGCAATGAGATAGAGAAGAGATCCAATCAGTCCACGATACTCCGTTGAATATGTGGGTATCCCTTGCTCATCTGAATCCATAGAGAAGTTAGTTGCCATAGGTATTTTAACTTCTCTACTAGTAGTCATCCCAAATTTCTCAATCATATCCTTAGCATATTTATACTGATGTATAAAAATACCCTTACTCATCTGTTTAATCTGTAAGCCTAGAAAGTATGTTAATTCACCCATCATTGACATTTCAAACCTGTTTTTCATGAGGATACTAAAATCTTCACATAGTTTCAGATTAGGTGAACCAAAGATTATGTCATCTACATAAATTTGAACTAATAAGATTTTACCATCTACTTCCTTCCTAAACAAAGTCCTATCAATCCTACCTTTTGAAAAACCATTTGATGTTAAGTAATCAGATAAGGTATCATACCAAGCTCTGGGAGCTTGTTTCAGTCCATATAGAGCTTTGTTGAGTTTGTAGACCTTGTTATTGATCTTAAACCCAGGAGGCTGCTCCACATAGACTTCCTCAAGCAACACACCATTAAGGAAGGCAGACTTAACATCCATTTGAAAGACTTTGAAAGATTTATATGCAGCAAATGCCAAGAACAATCTTATTGCTTCTAATCAGGTAAACTGGAGCATAGGTTTCATCATAGTCTATTCCCTCAGACTGTGAGTAACCTTGAGCAACCAATCTTGCCTTATTTCGAACAATAATGTTGTTCTCATCTGTTTTGTTTTTAAACACCCATTTGGTGCCTATAATCTTTCTGTGTAAGGGTCTTTCCACTAATTCCCAAACATTTTGTCTTTCAAACTGATGCAGTTCCTCCTGCATGGCAGTTATCCAGTTTGGATCAGATAGAGCTTCCTCAATAGACTTGGGTTCAAGAAGCGACACATAACAGCTGAACAGACTTTCAGAGTCCAGCATCATTCGTGTCTGCACACTACTAGATGGGTCTCCTATAATCTGATCAGATGGATGGTAGCTTCTCATCCTTTTGCCTATATGAGGAGAAGGATCCTCATCTTGAGTCTCAGTAGGCAACTCCTCTGACTCTACCTCAGCTGACGTTCCCCCTTCATCAGCTGACCTCCGCTGATCAGCTGACGTTAAGGGTGTCTATTCTGATGGAGTCTGATCAGAAGTTGTCTTCTGATTATCAGATGGAGATTCTTCTTCATCTGATTCTGAATCAAGACTAGGTAGATAGACAGTTCTATGTTTAGTCTTGGTCAGTTCAATTTTATCTAGACTTTCAGAGATTTGATTCACTTTATCTGAGAAGGAATACAACTCATCAAAAACAACATGAGGGGTTTCCTCCACACAAAGGGTTGTCTTGTTAAAAACTCTAAATGCCTTGGAAGTGTTGGAATATCCCAAGAATATTCCATCAGCTGCCTTAGCACCAAAAGTTCTTAACTTAGATTTCCCGTTGTTATGGATTAAACACTTACAACCAAAAGCTCTGAAATATGAGATTCTTGGAATCTTACCCTTCCAAATCTCATATGGAGTCTTACCCTTGTCTTTAACAACCAAGCACCTGTTCTGGGTATAACAAGCTGTGTTGATGGCTTCAGCCCAAAACGTGTGAGGGGTTTCATACTCAGCTAACATGCTCCTGGCTGCTTCCTTCAAGGTTGTATTCCTTCTTTCAACCACTCCATTTTGTTGAGGAGTTCTTGCTGAAGATGTCTCATGAATAATTCCACACTCATTGAAAAAGTTAGATAAACAGGAATTCAAAAATTATGTGCCCTTATCACTTCTTATTTTAATAATATTAACACCCTTTTCATTCTGAATCTGTCTGAACAGATCAGGGATCTTGTTTATAGCCTCATTTTTCTTGAAAAGAAATATAACACAAGTGTATCTAGAAAAGTCATCTACTACAACAAGAGTATATTTCCTTCCACTGAAACTGAGAGGAGAAACAGGTCCAAACAGATCCAGATGAAGTAGTTGTAAAACTCTTTTAGATGAAGAGATGTTAATACTCTTAAATGAGTGTCTAGGCTGTTCTAACAAGCATCACATTTAAGATCAGTGGATAAAAGTTTTTCAGGTAATCCCTTGACAAGGTTCTTTTTAGCCAGCTTACTAAGGGTCTTGAAATTCAGATGACTAAGCCTCTTGTGCCATAGACAGCTGATATCCTCTCCACCCTTAGCTATTAGACAAGTATCTTTGGGGCAACTATTAAAGTTGGCCACATAGACATTACCATGTCTGAAGCCAGTTAAAAGTACTTTATCTGAGGAATTATCTAAGATATCACATTTATCCTTAGAAAATTTGACAAGAAAACCTTTATCACAAAGCTGGGAAACAGATAGCAGATTATGTTTCAAGCCTTCAACAAAATATACCTCAGATACCTGAATATCCTTGATAATCAGAGTACATACTCCTTTAGTCTGACCACAATTATTGTCTCCAAATAATACTCTTGGACCATCAATGCTTTGGAAATTTGATAACAGCCTCTTGTTATGAGTCATGTGTTGTGAACAACCACTATCAATGTACCATATAGAAGCTAAAATCTCTTCCTTGAGTGATGATCCCTGTGAATCCTGAAAAACAGATTAGTTATAAGGTACCCTAGTGATCTTGGGTCCTTGAAGGTCAAATATCACTTTAGGTAACCAGATAAAAATCTCATTTCCAAATAATAAATCAGGCTTGGTCTTTCTACCAAATCTGTCTACAATTGTATCATTTTTAAATGACAACTTGTTGTATTCAAATTTAGTAATTTTCCTGAACTTAGGAAATGTGGGATAACATCTGCTTCTCCCATCAAAAGGATTATAATAAGAATTTCTTCTTATTTTGGTTCTTGGATTACTCTTAGTCTGGTAAGGAGTCCTCAGCTGAATTTTTGTTTTCAAGCTGGGAGATGCAGTCCTTACTTGACTAATTGGTTTCAAAGGACCAATTTTAACCTCTTTTGATTGATCAGATGCTTTTACAAATTTTCTAGGTTTTTGTACATCTGATTTACTATTTCTATCATAACCAAGACCTATTTTGTCATGGGATTTTTGAGATGTATTAAAGATATGATCTATTGCTCATTGTGAATTATTAAGTTGACTAATTTTGAAGACTAGCTTCTCATTGTCTTTCTTAATTAATTCATTTTCAGTACAGATTGATTCAAATTTGTCTTTTAAAGTTTTCAATTCACTTTCTAATCTTTCAGGTAAGCTGGCTGATGTACTAGCCTCAGCCTGGGGAAAACATTCCCCCTTGAATGTTTCCTCAGTTTCTGAATAGTTCATCACCTGTTTTCCTTTAATTAGAATCTGAATTTGATCCTTTAAAGCCAAATTTTCTGTCTCTAGCTGTTTATAAGCAGCCAGAGATGTCTTTAAATCTCTCAATAATTCATGAATAACAGTTTGATCATAATCAGATGCAGTCTGACAGGAATCATTATCAGAAGATGAATAATAGACTACCTCTTTAGCCATGAGACAGATTTCATCATCTGATCCGAAATCAGATGAAGATGATGATGATGATTTCTTTGACTCCTTTTCTTCAGCCAGTAAAGCTCTTTGGTCTGCAAATCTCCTGTCTCTCTTTTTCCTTTTCTCTTCCCTTTCTTTAGGAGTCAGTTGAGGACAATCATAGCTGAAGTGTCCTGGCTTGTTGCATGTGTAGCAAGTGCCACTCCTGTCTGATCTAGAGCTGGAAGGATTTCTTTTGACAGGTGATCTGAATCTTCTTGTCTGGCTCCTGCTTTTGTCATCATCTGTAGACTCATCTTCCTTTCTTCTTGATTTGGATCTTGATATATCCTTACCTGCAAATCTCAATTTATTTCGTTTATATTTCATTCTTAATCTGTCATACCTTTTGGTGAACAGAGCCATCTGCTCCTTCAGAGATAGGTCAGCTCCTACAGATTCTGTTGACATCTTGTCTTCTTTGCTGACAAAGGCAACAGTCTTGGATGAGGTGCTCGACTCCATCTCATCCTCCTCATCTTCTATTTGAATGTCATACTCTAGAGCTTTAAGATGAGAGAACAAGGTATGGTGAGTAATAGATGATAAATTTTGAGTTGCTTTAAGGATATTGGATTTTTCTCTCCATCTCTTGGTTAATGATCTCAGTATCTTGTTATTAATCTCCTTCTCTGTATAGTTCTTTCCAAGGTCAGCTGCTTTGTTGAGGAGATTCGTCAACCTTACATCTAACTGATCAATAGATTCATTTTCCTTCATTTTGAATGTATCAAAGGCGTGTAAGGCCGACTGCAGCTTATTCTCTTTTACTTGATCTGATCCCTCACAAACATTTGCCAGAGTTTGTCACATTTCTTTAGCTGTTTTGCATCTCTTAACCTTCTCAATCCAGTCTTTACTTAAAGTCTCAATGATTTCAGTTCGGGCTACTTGATCTAGATTGTGGATCTTTCTTTCATCATTTGTCAATTCAGAACTCTTTTTCTCTTGTCTGGTTCTGGATTAGCTGATTCAGCGCCAGTGCTAGTGCCTCCATGATAAAATTTTAAGGTCCTTCTTCAAGAACCTCCTCCATCCTATCATGGATGGCCTTAAGATGATTCTCTATCCTGAATTTCCAATAATCATAATCTTCAATAGAAAATTCAGGTAGATTCCTGGATTTCTTGCTCTATCCTGAAGACATGATGAGATAAAGAAACAAAATACTTCCACAAAAACTTATTAGTAGCACAGTTAGTAACAATGAAGAAGATGAAGAAAATCAAGAAAATTTCAGAATCTTAGTTAAGACCTAAAATCAATATCAGAACAGCTTAACACTGCTCTGATACCACTTGTTGGTCCCGATTAGTTGAGTTGATTATGAAACTTTGAGTTAACCTTCTAGGACAAAATCTAGAAGGGGGGGTTGAATAGATTTTGTAGATTTTTCAAATCTTTCAAAACTGATTCAAGATACCAGATGTACACAGTGGAAATTCAAGATTAGACTCAACTTTAATAAGATCAAAAGCAATCTGATATTCAGATTTTAACTTTGATTCTGAAATTAACCTTTGAATAATAAAATGGAAATTGAACAGATAAGTAAATAAAGCAGTAAAGAACACCAGATTTTATAGTGGTTCGGATTATAACAATCCTTCATCCACTCTCCTTCTCCAACTTGAAGAAGGGTCTCCACTATCTGCTTACTTACTTTCTTTACAGTCTTAAAACTTACAACTTGATCTTCAACTCTTCAAAATGCTAACCAAACTTATGAAATCTAACTCTAAGAAAAAGAAGTGTATTTGAAGATGTGCAATGAAGTGTTCTACAAACACTTAGAAAAATCTATGAAGAAATCTTGGAAAACTATTTTGAGCTTTTTGAAAACTTGTGATTTAAGAGAATAAATTTATGGAAAAATAACTTGTGAATTCTGTGTATATTGAATATCCTGTATGCAGTGCCTATTTTAAAGAAGTGCCTAGACCTATTTATAAGTCTGAAAAGACAGTTAGTTTGTTAGTCAGTTCTAACAAACTGAAAACTGCTTCAACAAACTTAATCTTGAAAACTGCTCTAGACCTTGGCTGTCTTTACTCTACTCATCTGCAGCTGACTTGGTGAAGACTCGCCTTTCTTATTCTACTCAGCTTGTCTTGACCTCGTCTGAGCTCTTCAAGTTTGTCTCCTGTAGATAACTAGACTCAAGCTCGTCTCCAGATGACTTGTACTCTTCCAGACCTCAGCTGACTAGATTGGTTCTCAACCCCGTCTGATCAGCTTAGCTTATGGTCTCAATCTTAGCTGTTCTACAGATCGTCTGATCATCTGAGCTGCTTCTTTTAACTCATCAAAACTTCTTGATCCAACAGATACTAAGAAATCAAATTAAGTCTAAAAATTCTGGTGAGATAAAATGAAGTTAAGATATAACTTCAAAGAGAAAAACTAAGTTTAACATGATAAGTTTAACTGGATGCCCAGATGGGGCCTAGGGGAAAATGAAGTTAGGAGATAACTTAATAAAAACTAAGCTGGACTCGATAAACCTGACTGGATACCCAGAAAGGGTCTGAGATAAAATGAAGTTAAGAGATATCAAAGAGAAAAACTAAGTTAAACATGATAAGTTTAACTGGATGCCCAGAGAGGGTTTTGAAAAATGAAGTTAAGAGAAAACTTCAAAGAGAAAAACTAAGTTAAACATGATAAGTTTAACTAAATGCCCAGAGAGGGTTTTTGAAAAATGAAGTTAAGAGATAACTTCAAAGAGAAAAACTAAGTTAAACTTGATAAGTTTAACTGGATGCCCAGAGAGGGTCTTTGAAAAATGAAGTTAAGAGATAACTTCAAAGAGATAAACTAAGTTAAACATGATAAGTTTAACTAAATGCCCAGAGAGGGTTTTATGAAAAATGAGGTTAAGAGATAACTTCAAAAAAGCTAGACTCGACAAGCCTAGCTCGATACCCAGAGAGGATTTTGAGATAAAACAAAGTTAAGAGGTAACTTCATAAAGAATTAAGTTAAACGCGATTAGTTTAACTAAATATCCAGAGAGGGTTTTTAGAAGAGAAGTTAAGAGATAACTTCAAAAAATATACTAAGTTAAACACGATTAGTTTAACTAAATACCCAGATAGGGCTTTGAGAAAAGTGAAGTTAAAAAGTAAACTTCAGAGAAAACCAAATAATATAAGCCCGACTGAGTACCCAGAAGGGGTTTTGTGAGAAAGTTATAGACCGGAGATCCTAATTTTACTCAAGAAGAACTCTAGTAAACCAAGGATGAATCTTATCTGTAGAGAATAAGAATAACAGAAAACCTTGGGAAACTAAGAAGCGTGTACCATAACTACTGTTGAGAAAGCATAAAGAGATCCTAAAGCATGCAGCTAATTCCCAAGCGAGGGAAGGAGAAACTTAAAGTATACACAATAGTATGCAAGCATAAACAAAGCATGAGATACGAGCAGCCAAAAAAAATATCCACCAACAAAAGATCCCCATCAGAAGTGGGGTAAAAATTCAGTGCACAACACTTGCACAAAAAACGGAAAAAAAAAATTGTCTGGTGCAAGAAAATAAAGAGATTGTTTTGGAAATAGAAAGTACAATCAAAATCACAGTTGGAGAATTGGGAGCATCTGTCGCTTCGACCCCGACAACATCTTCCCTTAACGCTCGAGCAAGGCAGGCCTCCTCCTGGGAAGTGAGGCGATCAACGATGGCAGGATACAAGGGATCTTTCATAGGATCCAACAGGGTCAGGGTCAAATCGGACTTCAGTAAGGAGGAGATGGTATGTTTAAAGACAGGAAGTAACCAAGCCTCCTCAATGGGCCGTGTAGGATCCCCGCGAAAATCTGAGGGAGGAGGGAGATTAGCCAGAGGACTCTCTTTATCATAAGTACTAGCAAAAGACGGGTCGGACTGTTGCTTGACTGCAGCATCGAAGCCATATTCATAGAAGTGGCGAATTTGAGGGCCCATGTCGCCTTCTGGAAGCTGGAGTGTTGGAGAAAAGTTTCTTGTAAAGAGAGGCGGAGGGAATGCAGGAAGGATTGTCCTATCTCGGCCATGAAAAGGTTGTCAAGACATAGTCTAGCTCCTTTGAGAAGGGCCTCTTGATGAATCTTGGATTCTTGAAGGGAGTAGTGAACTGACAAGTCATTCACTTCCTTCTTGGCTAAAACGCAGACCGACCTTTCTGAGAAGAGCTCCTTCCTTAGAGAATCCATCTCAGATTCCAACCTCTTGATGCGAGCCTAGGACATAATTTTTCTTCTTTTTCGAAGGTAGAGATGCTTCCAATTCGTGGGTTTCGGGAGCAGGAAGTAGGTGGGAAGAGTTCCATAAACCTGAAAGCAGTACGCCCAGCTGATAGGGCAGCCAAGTGAGTTCATTATTTAGAAAACATACATGCCAAGCATATGCTAAGAAGGGAGGAGGTACTTGGGCAAAATGATTAGTTGCCTGGTGTTTCTGTTGATCCGAGGGGAGCTGTAGCAGTTGATAACATTCCTGGGTAGAAACAAACTCGCTGAAGAATTTTGAGGTAAAAAAACTTGAAGGATGGGAATCCACATCAATAGGCTGGGGGGCGACACCCTTGCTCCGACGAGTCGGGTACTTGCGGTGGGTAGCTTCTTTAGGAGGGGCTGATTCCTGGCTAACTTGAGCTTGCCTTTCTCGACTCGGGTCTTCTTTGAAGGAGGCGGGGCAGTGTCTTTCTCAGCATCATTCAGAGAAGTGAAAGATAGAGGGATATCATCTGTCGGCCCCACAGATTGAGTATATAACAACGAGCTTAGACGACCTTCTAGTGAAAATCTAGAAGGGGGGGGGGGGTTGAATAGATTTTCAAATCCTTTTTCAAAGACAAGATGATCTATTCAAAGTTTTAAAGCTTGTGCAGTAGATAACAAGTTTTAAACTCAATCTTCAAGGATCAAAAGCAATCTGATTAAGATTCTGAAATTGAACTTGTTTGAAAATTGATTGAGAACAAGATAAGTAAACAAAATAGTAAAGAACACCAAGAATTATAGTGGTTCGGATCAAACAGATCCTACATCCACTCTCCTTCTTCAACTTGAAGAAGGGCCTCGACTACTTACTATCTTTCTTACTTACAAACTTACAAATACAACTTTTGAAGATCTATATCTTTAATCCTATCTTCAATCTTCCTATCTTCCTGGAATTTCTTAGAATACAGTGCAGAAGTGTTGAAGATATACAAATAAGTGTTCTACATACACTTTGAACTTTTGAATATTGCTTTGAAAATTTTTTTGTGTATTTTTTAGAGCTTGTGAATAATGTGAATGAGAGTACTGAAAAGTTGTTTTTTAAAATTGTGCCTAAACATATTTATAAGCCTGAGAAACGGTTAGTTTGTTGTACCAAACTAAAAACCGATTAACAAACTTATTCTTGAAAACTGCCTTGACCACAACTTAGTCAATATTTTTCAAGATAATCAG
This sequence comes from Paraleonurus japonicus, assembly GCA_030762865.1. Lineage (NCBI taxonomy): Eukaryota > Viridiplantae > Streptophyta > Magnoliopsida > Lamiales > Lamiaceae > Paraleonurus > Paraleonurus japonicus. The sequence goes on from CM061059.1 coordinate 16,044,211, forward strand.
ATAAGCACATTTCAACACATTAGCATTTAGTTCAGATTAACTCATATAAGAGCATTTAATTCACACTTAGAAAAAAAATTTAGAAAAGTTTTAAGAAGAAAATAAAATTTTAAGAAAAGTTTTAAGCCTTAAGACTTTATCAGATGATTAGTACTTAGAAAATTTTAAGTCTTAGGACTTAGAAAATTTTTTAGAAAATTTTAATCTGAGATGGAAGTTTTCTCAGATGATTAACACTTAGAAAAATTTTTAAGTTTTCTTAGAAAGCAGTAATGAAAGCTTAAAAAAATATAACACAGAGTAAATAAGATAAGACGAAGTATATTCACATTAATTTTACAAATTTACAAGGATGGATAAGAAAAAGAGATAATGAAAAGAAAAATCCTTCTATTAAACTCCCCATTGATAGGCTTCTGGAACAGTCAGCTAGGAGAAGACTCGTCTTCAGAGTGCCTTCAATTCTTCTTCATCTTTCAAACCCGACTCAACCTTGGCTTTGGCAACGATGCCTTTGATCCAGTTGAGGTCGACTGTTCCGTCAGCGTTGGTCTTAGGTCTACCTGTCTCATAGGCTGGAGCACAAAGATCAGCATTGAAGATCTTATCAGCTTCATCAGTCAGACGGTGGTAGAGGTTGGCATCTTCCTTCTCTATCCACTCGTGCCACTTTAGATCTTCATCTTCAGCTAATGAATCAGAACCTTTCAAGATGTACCAGAAGTACATCCATCTGGCATCCAGGTTCTTGTCCTTGTACCCCTTTGTATATTGGCCTGCGACCATCTTTGGTGGGTTGAGTGTTCGATGATAGGGTCAAAAATGCTCTTCGTCTGCCGACTTCATAACCCACTTCCTCACATCTCTGCTCCACTCCATCTGCAGACCTTTATTCTTCTTCTTCTTCAACCTTTTCCTCTCCCTTTCCCTAAACCAGGCCTTTTCATTCCTTATTCTTTTTTTCTGCTCTTCGGACAGGTTTGAGTAATCGGGCTCCCTTTTTCTCTTCTCAGCCTGAGTTGGTTTATCAATTAAAGCCTTGGCTGGAGATTCTTCAGAAACCTTTCCTTTCCCTTTACCTCTGACCTTAGCTGGCTTTTTCGACTCCTTCATACTAGCCATCAGCTGGGCAAACTTCTCTTCTTCCTCTTTCTTCCTTCTCAGCTCATCCTCCCTTAGGGCATCTTCAAGTTGACTCACCTTCAGCTGAAGTGCAGCCAGCTCATCGGATTTGAGCCTGACATCCTCCTTGGCTGCTTCCAGCTCAGCTGCATTGGCCTTCATGCCTACTTCTTTTTTCGTTTCTTCAATAGCAGCTGTGAGGGCTCGTCCTCTTTCTTGCTCAGCCTTTTCGCCCTTTTTGACTTCATCAGCCAGGCCTGTCAGCTTCTTTTCAAGATCATTGCATTTAACTCTGAAGTCTGACTTATCCATGGCCAATGCGTCTACCACTATAACATTATAATCTGTCACCTGATTCTTTAGACCAAGTACCTTCTCCTCCAGTGCCTTCACCTTCTCAGCCAAGACAGAGTTAGTCAGAGTAGTAATTTTATCGATGAGATTTACCTTGACTTCCCTCATGCCTGCTATCATCGTTTCTGTCATAGCTTCAACCATCTTCTTTGTCTTTTTCTTCATTTTCTTGGAGAAGGCCCTCTTTATCTTCTTCTCCATTTGTGATACAATTGAAGAGATGGCTGTTGCAGGGCTTATGTCGCAGTCATCGTCCTCAGATGAGGATTCAGACGAGGAGGAGGGGGTTTGATGTTCTTTTGGTGGAGGTAGGGGGAAGGAGATCGCATTTGGATATCCTCCAGAAATGAGTATGTAGAGGTTTCGATTTCTGGAGGAGGAGTAGTTTGTGTCTGAGGAGGGATAGAGGATTGGGTTTCAGGAAGGGGGATGGAAGATGATGAAGGTTGTTCAGATTGAATTGTGGTTGGTATGGTTGGTTCAGTTGGAGTGGGTGTGGATTCTGCTGGGGTGGAGGTGGGTTCAGCTTGGGTTGAGGTTTGGACTATTTGGGTTGGACTGGGTGTCTGGAGCAACTGTAGCTGTTTTAAAGGCTCCGAGGTGCCAGCCAGGCACACCTCTTCATTGCCAGAGGGGGTTGGGAAAGAGAAAGGGAAGAATTCGTACATTATTCCTGAATAGGAGATAGAGCAGCTTCCTTGGTCAGCGAGGGAGGAACTTCTGTTTGGCCGACCTTGGCTGCAATCTGGAGCACAAGTACTTCTTCCGGTAGCAGAGTGGAGGACTCAGTCTGCTGTCCTGAGCTTGTAGAAGACATGCCTGTGATTTGGTTCGAGGTCTCTTCTGAAGAATAAATTGGACATCTTCATCAGATTCCTCATCTGAGGCTTGGCTGGAGGGAGCAGCTGATGACTCCTCTGCTGCTTTCTTCTCAGAGGACTTTACCAGCCTCCTTCTTGATCTCCTTTGAGGAGAGCTTGCAGCTGCCACTGCCTCCTCAGCTGTTATTACTACAACTGCTGGAGTCTCCTCTGCAGGTGCCTCCTCTGCTGCAGGCACAGCCTCAGGCTCGGCAGCCTGTCTCCTTGCATCCTCTGATGCTGCTGCTGCCCTCTGCTCTCTGGCAGCATCTGACTCATCATCCGAGTCTGACACTCCCCCAAGTCTTTCATCCTTGGTCAGGATGCCATTCTGTCTGGAGTACTTTTTGGCTCCCAGTCTCCAGTCTGCTGTTCTGTTTAATCCTTCTATCAGCACAGTAATTTTATTAAATAGACTTACTGTGGAGTTTGCAACCCATCCTTCAGCAGCTGACTTGAAAGTCAGCCTCTTCTTCTCCTCATTTAGTCTGTAAATAAGCAACTGTACCCAATTTACTTGAAGTCCATCCAGGATTGCCCGCATACAGCACAATCTGGGCTTAGATAGCCCATCATGCGAACTTTGATCTCCTAAAACCGATTTAGTTACAACTGTTATCAACAACCTAAATCTCCTTCTCAGCAGATTCTTTTTCAAGTCTCTTCGAGTTCCTCTGTAAGTAACTATGTCCATCAAGTCGAACGATTCTTCCCATTCATCTTCTTTGTACGTCAATGGATTTACTCCTTCCATTGACGTATCAAAGATCCGAGCGATGTTTTCTCTGGAATATGAAAGGATCGTGCCATCCACTCTCGTGTCGAATCCTTCCGATGTATCCTTCATATTAGCCATAAATTCTGCTCCCAGAAGATCTATGGTTTTGTTCTAAGGAGACTTCATCGATAAGAATCCTCGTAATTGCGATGCTTCCAACAGTTGTAGAATTTTCGCCGATTCTCTGTCTCTGGTGGTTTCAAAATCCAGATACATCTCTGCTTTAAGTTTATTCTTAAAGACTTCTTCGTTCATTTTGAACCTAGAGGTATTGGTGGAAATATAAGTTGGTTTGTGGATCTTTGTGGTTTTGGAAGAGGAAGCCATTGGAAATAATTTGCGATCAAAATTTGGAGAGGATTTTGCAGTAAATTTTGGTAAGTAAATGTGAAAATGAATTTGAAAACAAAGGGGTAAGTTTTTTAAATCAAGAGGAGAGAGAGGGAAAATTTGGGAAGATGATACGTGGCAAAATCAGATTCATTTTAGACCGTAGATTGACTAAAGCGCGTGAGAAGCATCAACGGCTATGTAGAAAAAATGCTTCGCATTCAACGCGTGGCATTAACTTGCCTTGAAATGTGTAAAAAATAACCGTTTATCCTATGGATTAGACTGCTAATAGGTTACTTTATGCAGAGGTAGTAAGTATACCTGACGTAAGCCGAAATCTACCTTTCTTTGCATAAAGGTTTCCTATTTCAGACTGGTTTTTATCAGACTTGGTCAAAAACGACCTTGTCTTATCCTTTCTGATTATTTGAAAACAAAAAAAATTTCAAGACAGAGTTTAATTAAAATGCCTTTATTTTAAATAAGTGAATTTTCAAAGATACAACTCATCTGAAAAGTTTTGAAGTAGATGAGTTGTGTGAATAATTTTGAAGAAAGTAAGGAAGAGGTGGACAAATGAGGAGGTTTATTAGTTTAGAAAATTCAAGCTGATCTAACAATGTTGATCTATTACCTGTTCCTGCAAATACACAAACTTCAAGAAACCATTAGTAGCCAAAGTAAGTCAGATAGGATGCAACTAGTCATCTGTTTGAAGAAATCAGCTGACTATTGTATCTTTGTCTAATTTACTTGATGTCAGATAAGCAATTATCAAGTCAGATAAGGTCAATATGACTAATCCTTGATTCTTGATTCCTAAGAAGGAGATCAATGCTATCAGCCCTGTGATTGCCCTTTGACACATATCAAATCTGATAATTCTTTCTAGACAAGATATAAAGAAAGAGAAAAGAAAGAAATACAAGATACAAACAATAGTAATTAAAAATCAGCTAAGGATGCATCAAGTAATCCTAATTCTAAACACAATTCCTTAAATCTAGATTCAGCTAAGGGTTTTGTAAGAAGATCTGCTCTCTGAGACTCAGTTGCTATCTTTTCTATTCTAATGTCATTCTTGTCAACATGGTCTCTAATGAAGTGATGTCTAATATCTATATGCTTACACTTAGAATGCAAGACAGGGTTGTATGTCATGGCTGTTGCACTATTACTATCACAGTAAATAGGAACAGATGATGTTAGAATGTTATAATCTCTAAGTTGCTGACTAATCCAGAGAAGTTGAGAGCAACAACTACCAGCTGCCATGTATTCAGCTTCAGTTGTGGAGGTTGCCACAGATGTCTGTTTCTTAGATAACCAAGAAATTAATTTGTTGTCTAAAAATTGACAAGTTCCAGAGGTGAATTTCCTATCAATTTTACAGCCTCCAAAATCTGAGTCTGTATAGCCTGATAACTCAAAGTTGTAATCAGATGGGTACCACAACCCAACCTGCAAAGTCCCTTTAAGATATTTAAGGATTTTCTTAGCCGTCTCCAGATGAGTTTTCTTGGGATTTAATTGGAATCTTGCACATACCCCAACTGCAAAGGCTATGTCTGGCCTACTTGCAGTGAGATAGAGAAGGGATCCAATCAGTCCACGATACTCCGTTGCATCCGTGGGTATCCCCTGCTCATCTGAATCCATAGAGAAGTTAGTTGCCATAGGTATAGTAGTCATCCCATATTTATCTATAAGGTCCTTAGCATACTTAGTTTGATGTATGAATATGCCCTTACTCGTCTGTTTAATTTGCAAGCCTAGAAAGTATGTCAATTCTCCCATCATAGACATCTCAAACCTATTTTTCATGAGAACACTAAACTCTTCACACAAGGTCAGATTAGGTGAACCAAATATGATATCATCTACATAAATTTGAACTAATAAGATGTTACAATCTATTTCCTTTCTAAATAAAGTTCTGTCTATCTTACCTTTTGAGTAACCACTTGATATCAAGAATTTAGACAGGGTATCATACCAAGCCCTGGGTGCTTGCTTCAGTCCATACAAAGCCTTATGGAGTTTATAGACCTCTTCAAGTAACACACAATTCAGAAAGGCAGACTTGACATCCATTTGAAAGACTTTGAAAGATTTATAAACAACAAATGCTAAAAACAACCTTATTGCTTCTAATCTGGCAACTGGAGCATAGGTTTCATCATAGTCTATCCCCTCAGACTGTGAGTAACCTTGAGCTACCAACCTTGCCTTATAACAAACAATAATGTTGTTTTCATCAGTTTTATTCTTAAATACCCATTTGATGCCTATAATCTTTCTATGTAAAGGTCTGTCCACCAGTCCCCAAACATTTTGCCTTTCAAACTGATCCAGTTCTTCCTGCATGGTTGTTATCCAGTTTGGATCAGATAGAGCCTACTCAATAGACTTAAGCTCAAGAAGTGACACATAGCAGCTGAACATACTTTGGGAATCTAACATTGTTTGTGTTTGAACACTACTAGATGGATCCCCAATGATCTGATCAGCTGGATGATAACTTCTCATCCTCTTGCCTGATTGAGTTGAAGTACCCTCATCTGTAGACTCAGTAGGTAACTCAATTGATTCATCCTGAGCAGACGTTCCCCCTTCATTTACTGACCATGGCTGATCAGATGATGTCAAAGGTGTCTCCTCAGATGGAACCTGAAGAGGAGTTGCCTTCTGGTTCTCAGATGGGGATTCTTCATCATCTGAATCAGAATCAAAACTAGGCAGATAGATTATCCTATGTTTAGTTTTAGTTAGTTCAATTTTATCTAGATCATCTGTAATTTGATTCACTTTATCTGAGAAAGTATGCAATTTATCAAATACCACATGAGGAGTTTCCTCCACACAAAGAGTTGTCTTATTGAAGACTCTGAATGCTTTGGAAGTGTTGGAATATCCCAAGAATATCACATTAGCTGCCTTAGCATCAAAAGTCCTCAGCTTAGACTTTCCATTGTTATGGATGAAATATTTATAACCAAAAGCACGAAAGTATTAGATATTTGGAACCTTACCTTTCCAAATCTCATAAGGTGTCTTACCCTTGCTCTTGACTGGTAAGCATCTGTTCTGAGTGTAGCAAGCAGTGTTGATAGCCTCAGCCCAGAACCTATGAGGTGTTCCATACTAAGCTAGCATGCTTCTGGCTGCTTCTTTGAGAGTCCTATTTCTTCTCTCCACAACTCTATTCTACTGTGGTGTTCTAGCAGAAGAAGTCTCATGAACTATACCATTCTCATTCAGATAGTTAGATAAACAAGAATTCAAGAATTATGTTCCCTTATCACTCTTAATTTTAATAATATTAACACCCTTCTCATTTTGAATTTGTCTGAACAGATCAGAAATCTTGTTCACTATCTCATTCTTTTTTAAAAGCAATATTACACAAGTGTATCTAGAAAAATCATCAACAACTACAAGGGTATACTTTCTTCCACTAAAGCTGAGTGGTGTAACAGGTCTAAACAAATCAAGATGAAGGAGTTGTAAAACTCTTTCAGATGAGGATGTGTTAATACTTTTAAAAGAGTGTCTGGGTTGTTTACCTTTTTTACAAGCATCACATTTCAGATCAGTTGAATAGAATTTCTCAGGTAGTCCTTTGACAAGATTATTTTTAATAGCTTACTAAGGGTTTTGAAGTTCAGATGACTAAGCCTTTTATGTCATAGCCAGCTGAGATCATCTCCATCTTTAGCTACAAGACATTTGTCTTTGGGGCAACTTTTAAAGTTAGCCACATAGACATTATCATGTCTGAAGCCAGTTAAGAGTACCTTATCTGAGGAACTATCTAAGATATCGCACTTATATTTAGAAAATTTAATAAGAAATCCTTTATCACAGAGTTGAGAAACAGACAACAAGTTATGCTTTAAACCTTCTACAAAATAAACCTCAGATACCTGGACATCCCTTATAATTAATGTATTAACTCTCTTAGTCTGTCCACAGTTATTATCTCCAAACAAGACTCTGGGACCATCAATATTCTGAAAGTTTGATAATAACTTCTTATCACAAGTCATGTGCTGTGAACAACCACTGTCTATGTACCAGATAGATGCTAGAATCCTTTCTTTAAGTGATAGTCCCTGGGATTCCTGCAAGACAGATTAGGTATGAGGTACCCTAGTGATCTTGGGTCCTTTAAGGTCAATAATCACTTTGGGTATCCAGACAAACATCTCATTTTTTAATAATAAATCAGATTGGATTTGTCTATCAAATCTGTCTACAAATACATCACATTTGAATGAGAGTTTATTGTAGTCAGATTTAGTAACTTTCTTAAACTTTGGAAAAGTAGGATAGCATCTGCTTCTCCCATCAAAAGAGCTATAATAAGAATTTCTTCTAATCTTGGTTCTTGGAATCCTCTTGGTCAGATCTGGATTCCTTGTCTGAATTTTATTTTTCAGATTAGGAGATGCAGTCCTCATCTGACTCTGTGGTTTCCAAGGCCCAATTTTAACTTCTTTTGATGTTTCAGCAGCCTTCACAAATTTCCTTGGCTTAGAACTTCTGATTTATTATTTCTATCATAGCCAAGTCCCGTTTTATCATGGGATTTTTGAGAAGTGCTAAAGATGTGGTCTATGACTGATTATGAGTTATTAAGCTGGCTAATTTTGAAGACAAGCTTCGCATTGGCCTTCTTAATTGACTCATTCTCATTACATATCATTTCAAATTTATCTTTCAAAGATTTTAATTCATTCCCTAATCTTTCAGGCAGATTAGCTGATGTACTAGCCTCAGCCTGGGGTAAACATTCCCCCTTGAATGTTTCCTCAGACTCATAATAGTTTACAACTTGTTTACCTTTAACTAGAGTCTGAATCTGATCTTTCAAAGTTAAATTTTCTGTCTCTAATTGTTTATAAGCACTCAGAGACATCTTTAAATCTTTCAAAAGTCCTTTGATAACTGTTTGTTCATTGTCTGAGACAGATTTGTAAGAATCATTATCAGATGAGGAATAATAATCTACCTATTTGGCCATCAGACAGACTTTATCGTCTGATCCAAAATCAGATGAAGATGATGATAATGATGATTTTCTTGACTCTTTTTCCTTAGCAAAAAGAGCTCTCTGATCTGCAAAACACATATCTCTCTTCTTCCTTTTCTCCTCTCTTTCTTTGGGAGTTAGCTGGGGACAGTCATAGCTGAAGTGACCTGGCTTGTTGCAGGTGTAACAAGTATTCCCTTGTATGATTTAGGACTGATAGGATTCTTTCTTGCAGGAGATTTGTATCTTCTTGTCTGATTCTTTCTCTTGTCATCATCTGTTGATTCATCATCTTTTCTCTTGGATTTTGATCTGAATCTGTCATTCTCTGAAAATCTCAATCTACTACGCTTATATTTCATCCTTAATCGATCATACCTTTTTGTTAGCAAAGGCATCTGCTCCTTCAAGGATAGATCAGCTCCTTTAGGCTCAGCTACTGTCTTGTCTTCTTTGTTGACAAAGGCAACATTTTTAGATGAGGTGCTTGACTCCATCTCATCTTCCTCATCTTTAATCTGAATATCATATTCTAAAACTTTAAGATGAGAAAATAAGGTATAATGAGAGATTGAGGATAGATTCTGAGTTGCTTTAAGGATATTGACATTTTCTCTCCATCTTTTACTCAAAGATCTGAGTATCTTGTTATTGATTTCCATTTCTGTATAATTCTTTCCCAAATCTGCAGCTTTGTTGAGAAGATTTGTCAATCTGACATCTAGCTGGTCTACAGTTTCATATTCTTTCATCTTGAATGTATCAAATGCATGTAACACTGATTGTAGTTTATTCTCCTTGACTTGATCAGATCCCTCACACACATTAGCAAATGTTTCCCATATTTCCTTTGCTGTTTTGCATCTTTTAACTTTCTCAATCCAATCTTTACTCAGTGTCTCAATAATTTTTGTCCTTGCCACTTGGTCTAGATTATGAATCTTCCTCTCATCATTAGTCAGCTCAGCACTTTTCATCTCTCATCATTATTCAGCTCAGCACTTTTCATCTCTTGCCTAACCCTCGTCTCTGCAGCTCCAGATCCATAACTTGTACCTCCATGATAGAATTTTATTGGACCTTCTTCAAGAACTTCCTCCATACGATCATGGATTGCCTTCAAATGATTTTCCATTCTGAATTTCCAATAATCGTATTCTTCAATAGAGAACTCAGGTAGGCTCCTGGTTTTCTTGCTCTTAGCAAATGACATAGTGAATCAAGAATCTCAACAAGAACTTGTTAGCAAGGTTAGTGGATCAAAAATAAGCAGAAAGGACAAAAACAATTCCAGAAACTTTTCAAGACCACAAATATCAGAAACAGCTTAACACTGCTCTGATACCACTTGTTGGCCCCACATATTGAGTATATAACAACGAGCTTAGACGACCTTCTAGTGAAAATCTAGAGGGGGGGGGGGTTGAATAGATTTTCAAATCCTTTTTCAAAGACAAGATGATCTATTCAAAGTATCAAAGCTTGTGCAGCAGATAACAAGTTTTAAACTCAATCTTCAAGGATCAAAAGCAATCTGATTAAGATTCTGAAATTGAACTTGTTTGAAAATTGATTGAGAATAAGATAAGTAAACAAAATAGTATAGAACACTAAGAATTATAGTGGTTCAGATCAAATAGATCCTACATCCACTCTCCTTCTTCAACTTGAAGAAGGGCCTGGACTACTTACTATCTTTCTTACGTACAAACTTACAAATACAACTTTTGAAGATCACTATCTTCAATCCTATCTTCAATCTTTCTATCTTCCTGGAATTTCTTAGAATACAGTTCAGAAGTGCTGAAGATATACAAATAAGTGTTCTACAAACACTTTGAACTTTTGAATATTGCTTTGAAAAACTTTTTGTGTATTTTTTAAAGCTTGTGAATAATGTGAATGAGAGTACTGAAAAGTTATTTTTTGAAATTGTGCCTAAACATATTTATAAGCCTGAGAAACGGTTAGTTTGTTGTAACAAACTAAAAACCGCTTAACAAACTTATTCTTGAAAACTGCCTTGACCACAGCTGATATTGGTCCTAGTCGTCTGCAGCTGACTTGGTGAAGACTCGCCTTTCTTATTCTACTCAGCTTGTCTTGACCTCGTCTCGAGCTCTTCATTATTGTTTCCAATAGATGACTATTTCAGGCTCGTCTTCAGATGACTTTTGCTTCTTCAACCATAGCTAACTTTTCTGGCTTCACCTAGTCTGATCAGCTTAGTAGCAGACTTCTTTACCTCAGCTGTATTATTCAATCAGTTGGTCATCTTACTTTAAATGAATTGACTCTCGTCTGATTGTTTTTAACTCATCAAAACTTCTTCTAATCTAATAACATCTATTGGACTATCAGCAGTGGCTGGAGAAACAGATTGGGTGGACTCAGTGGGGTTCGCCATCAGCTTTGTTAGCTAGGACATCTCTGCACACAAAATCACAAGCATGCATATGATTGATTAATGAATCGTATTACAACCAAGTCAAAATTATGTAGAGAAGATGAATCATTACCATCGCCTGGTTCCAGAGGAATTTTTGTGGGACTAAATTTGAAAAAGAACAAGTGTCAGGGGTTGGAGAAAAGGTCAGGAAGATAGAAGTAGCCAAAAGCTTGGACATGAGAGTTCAACTTTCTTACCACTTGTCGATTCACATAAGCCTGGATGCGGGTCGGAGGAGCAGGAGGTAAGGGATTCTTATAAACCCAGTTCTGGTGCTTGAGTGGCCACGAAGTTGGGGGATTCATGAAGAAATAGTAGTTTGGCCATTCTTTGTTAATGTTAGGGACACTTCCCAGAAAGGTACAGTGACCCTTGACACGACTACATACATTGAAAAAAGGTCCAAAAGATTTACAACTGAATTGGGAGAAAAATAAGACAGCGGTGGGTTTTCCCTCGTTCCCTTTTATTAGGTCATAAAACGAAATCATCATTCGAATCGCATTAGGGGTAAATTGATTGAGGGGAACCTTATAAAGATTAGAGACTTGGCATAAAAATTTAGGTATTGGAAACCTTAAGCCAACGTCAAACTGGGCGTGCCAAAATGTAAGGCAAGGAGGAGGTGGTAAATTTTGACGATCAGTGGAGTTAGAAAGAGAGAGACTATAAGAAGAAGGGATATATCCTTCCTTGTGGTAAATTAGCAGATCTTCTTGATGAAGTCTAGAGGGGCCATAAAAATTGTCTCAAAAAAGGGTTTTATCCTAAGAGGAAGATGATGTACTGGCAGGAGCGGATTGAGGCAGAGAGTTACTGTTGGTCCCGGGATTGAGTCAGATCTACTAGAAATAATCTAAGGGGGGTTGAATAGATTATTTAAATTTCTCACAAAATTCAAATTATCTACTCAAACTGATCTTCCAAATTATTTGCGAGTACCCAGCGGAAACGAACGAATTATACTCAATCCTTTAAGAATAGATCTAAAAGCTTCTTGATCGATTTTGAAATCACAAAGTAATCAATAGAAATTAAGAACGGAAAGTAAAGAACACAAGATTTATAGTAGTTCGGATTGGAAAATCTTGCGTCCACTCTCTTTCTCCAACTCGAAAAAAGGTCTCTTCTTAGTTCCTTGCTTACTTACATCCTTCTTGATTACAGATTACAGTGGTGAAGATTTAACTCTTCAAATCTTCAATCTTCCTTCTAACCTAATCTTCTAATCTAAGATTACAGTGCAGAAAACTATTGTGTAGAAGGAATTACAATGAAATGTTCTCTAAACACTTAGAGAAATATCAAACATCAAATGTGACTTGCTATGATTGCTCGTGAATTGTGTGAATCTCAGAATGTGCAAAAAATCTCTATAAGGAATGTGCTTAGGCCTATTTATAAACCTATCAGTTAGTTTGTTGTAACAAACTCTAACCGCTTAACAACCTATTCTTGAAAACTAACTTGACCTCAGCTGACCTTCTTGAGTTAGTCGTCTGATTGACTTAGTTGAAATCCGTCTTTCTTATTTTACTCAACTGATTTCTACTTCGCCTCGAGCTCTTCATTATTCTCTCTATCAGATGACTTCTCCAAGGTTATCTTCAGATGACCTTCGAACGTAAATCCTCAGCTGACTAGCCTTGCTCACCTAGTCTGAAATTCTAACTAGTGAAACAACTACTTCAGCTGTACTATACAATTTCAGCTGATCATCCTACTTTACAAGAGCTCAACTAATCTATACATTTTAACTCATCAAAACTAATCTCTAATCTAACAATTTCCCCCTTTTTGATGATGTTAAAACTATAAGAAAGTAATGAACTCAACAGCTGGTGTTAGTCAAGGTTATTTAAGAAGAAAAATTCCAATTACGCACATAAGCATTCTTATCAACAGATGAGTTCATACAAGAGCAACTACTCATACTTAAGATAAATTTATACTTTAAATCTTTTTTTTCCTAAAAGTATTCTAAGGCATTAAAATTTATCAGATCATGAGTTACTTAGAAAATTTATTTAAACACCTATAAAAAATTTAATGAAAGTAAAATGAACTTTATTAAAACTGGATAAACAACAGTAAATCAAATAAGTTCAGATAAGACAATTCATTCATTCAGATAACTTACAAGGCATTTCAGATTAGACGAAAACATGTATAAGATGAAAAGAAAAGAGAAAAGACCGACTTATCTAATGCTACAAAGACATTTCAGATTAGACAAAAACATGTATAAGATGAAAAGAAAAGAGAAAAGACCAACTTATCAAATCCTCCCATTTATCTGTTTCGGGTAGCTGCATCCAATCAAAGGCACGTTTTCTTAGCTCTTTTATCTCCACTAGATCAGATAGCTTCATTATGGTTTGACCCATAGTGATAGTATATCTAATCCAGTCTCTATCAATTGATCCATCTTTCGTGACTTTGATCGGAATGGCAGTGTAAGTGATTGGAGTAGTTTTTTCGGGTAATCGTTATTAAGACCAATCAACAAACTCATGGGAAAAAGTATGCACATGAGGCCCTAGAAATACGAGTTCTTAGTGACTATTGATGCAACAAGGGATGGCACTAACACTACCAAACACTTGCAAAATACAAACTAAAATCAAGCAAACAAATGATCGAACATTTAGAATGCGAGAACAAAAACAACAATAAATGGTGGGATAGAGGTGCTAGGATTAACATCCATCAATGAATCATCAATCAACAAGCTACAATCGAATCAAATTACAAATCAACTAAGATAGAAAGCATAAAACCATCATGAAATTAATCACTCCATTAAAATCACAATGTCAAATGTGAGTATCCTTAGTGTTTCTCATCTCTCAATGTAGAAATCCCCAATTCATACAATCATGCAAAATTGAAACTCGATCAACACCTAATCACGTTAGCTCAACTCTCGCCTATTGCTAGGGCGATCAACCATTAATCAAAAGAGACAATTTCACATGAAGCACAATTAAGAATCACAATTAGGAAACAAACTAACGTGAGTATCCTTAGTGTAACTAATCTCTCGATTTCGAAGCACCCAATCCATACATTCATACACAATTATAACCCGGTTAATCCCGGATCATGTTAGCACAGCTCTCGCCTATAGCTAGGGTGATCAAACACTAATCTAAAGAGATAATTTGTAGGAACCACCGATCGCCGACTCTATGAAATTATCAGATTCGAGATCGCAATCACATAAACGCAGCGGATAGAATTGTACCTTTATTCACCGTAATAGGCGAAGACGAACCAGTTCTAAGGTCAGAACTGCGATCGAAGGATGAGCCTCGAACCTCACGGTCTTCTGCCGTATTCCTATCCCTTTCCCTTGGACGTCGAGTGGTCGACGATCCTCCAAGGAATCAGAATCCGCCTCTCTCTGATCTCACGTTTTTTCACACGTTTGGAGGCTCTGATGTTATGGTTTATTTATAAGCTACAACAGGGACCCTAAGGAGGAATTAGGGTTGGGCCTCCTGATGGGCCTAAATATCCTGTGTTCAGTCCGAACACTTTACTTAAGCCCATCAATTATAACTCAGTCCACTAAAGAGTTATAATTGAATTACCGTCCTAATCCCATATTATAATATGGGCTCCTTTATTATGTGTACATTTATTTCCCCGTGTTTAAGATATCGAATGTCCATAAATTAATTAAATTACTGACAACTTAATTAATTTATATCTAATTCCAAGAGTAGTACCACTCATCTTTATTATTATGTCGGATTAAATCCACCTGCAGGGTTTACATAATAATCTTTATGAGCTCCTCAAGGGGACATCATCATCCTAAATAATTAGGACACGAATTTCTTCTATAATCAACAACACACCATATAAACAATGTTATCTCCCAATTCACCGAGCCTATTGATTTAATAAATCTCACCCATTGGCAAATCAAAGAAACATACACTGAGTACACGTGCCCGTTATTATATAGGGATTAAGAAGACGTACATCCATAACAACAGAGGTCTTGTTCTTTTATATAGTCAGTACAAATTGAACAACCTCATATGGTCCTGCTCAATATATACAAAATGTACTAGTGTAACTTTATGGTCAAGATAAACTAATACCAAATTACACTACAACCGTTCCAATGGTTTGTCCAAATCCATCTTGGTTGTGAGCTATTATTTATAATCTATAAGGAACTGATAGCATGATCTTCTGTGTGACACCACACACCATGTTATCTACAGTATAGATTAATCTGGACAAAATAATGATATATATAACAATCATAAATAATAAGTATTTTGATCATAATGAATCTCATATTAAAAGGATGTTCATACTCAAAAAGATGTTCATACAAAAGCTAGGCTTATAGTATACATCCTAACATAATTATGCATGAAGCACAATTGAGAATCACAATTAGTAAGCAATCTACTCAATTGATCTCTAATCATCAACAATCATA
Source organism: Paraleonurus japonicus (assembly GCA_030762865.1). Lineage (NCBI taxonomy): Eukaryota > Viridiplantae > Streptophyta > Magnoliopsida > Lamiales > Lamiaceae > Paraleonurus > Paraleonurus japonicus. The sequence goes on from CM061059.1 coordinate 16,059,607, forward strand.
GCATAATCAATCAAATCATCATCAATTTCAACTAACCCAAGCACAAGAGAGTTAGCCCATGGTACCACAAATAATACCCATGGGAAGAAGATAGAATTGAACAAACAATAAGCAAATCACAACAATTAAGAAATTAATAAGAGAAGAGAGGAAAAACATCACCAATTGATCTTCAATCAACAAAAATAGGAATGCTTGAGTCTTCAACACCAATCTTCAAATGAAATACAAGCTTGAATTGATGGAACAACAATGATCTAAGGCTAATCTATGGCTAATCTACCAACAATCAATTGAAATCTAAATCTAATTTTATCTCTAATCTACCTACAAGGAAAAAATTGGCTTGGGCCCTGAGAAATCGCCCCAAAACCGCTACTAACTGCTATTATGAATGTTGTCTAAGTTATACTCTGCTCAGCTCTTTAACCACCGAAATTCTGAAAAATTTCCCCCTCGAATCGAGGGTCAGGCCTCGACTCGAGGCTCATGCTAATTTCCACTCCCTCAACTTGAGTGTTAGACCTCGAGTCGAGGCTCCTGCCTTTTTCCAATTTTTGCCCTTCTCTGCACAGCCCTCAACTCGAGGCTCTTGCTCCTCGACCAGAGCTCGAGTCCAGGGCACTTTTCTCGCGCAGGGCTTCGGCCCCAACCCCCGTTTTCATCTGATATGTCCGTCTCTTCATTCTAAGCCTAGTGGTACTCTCGGATTGACAAAATTCCACCGAATTACCTGCAAAATGGACGAAAAACATCAAAATCTCACAAATAATACTTTTTAAGCAAAAGAGTGATACTTTTCACATTTAGGCACAAAAACTAACACTTTAGCTCACTTTTTGCACTAAAATACCCCCTAAAAACATGCATCAATTCACTCCAATCATACCCCCAAACTTGAAGTGTTGCTCGTCCTCGAGCAACGTAGAAACTAAGAACAAAGGAGTGAATTGATTGCAATTATGTCACATGGCACTATAGACGATAATTAAGACAATCAAACTCATCAATGAACATAAGTATCAATGCAACTATCCACTAACAATCAAGATGAATCATGCTCAAACAAATGCTCAATCAAACACTTAACACATTGCTCCTTCCATGGAGTGTTTCACTCTACCCTCAAGTGTATCAAGGTATATTGCACTCAATCATCAAATTCACAAATAAGTACACCATATGCTTGCTAAGAGACTTAATCTCAATCAAAATCAATTGTGATCAATCAAGAATCAAAGAGGTCTTTCTTCTCGGTTGTAATGTAGGCTCTTTGGAAAGGTGGGATGTTTTTGGATAATAGTGACTAATTAGTAGAGACTTGAATGAAAGCTAATCAATACAATCCACATCTCTTCTCTTTTCATCAAGTAACACTTTTTCTTTTGAACATTAATGATCAATCCACCATTCACTTGAGCTTTCTCTTTTTAAGCTCACAAATTGAATTTTTCCTTCACTTTATGTTCACATCATTTTTCACAATTCAATTTTTTTTCACAACCTTTTTCTTCTTCTTTCAAGCATCATCACTTAGCAAATTATTCCCACCACACTTAGAAATCAAATCACCATCATTAGCCAATAATTCAAGCTCTACTAAGCATAGGACACGAAGGCTCATAAAAATAGGCAAAAATGGTTTCCATCTCACTTGGCTTGCCAAAGAGTAAGGAATATAAGGCTCAACATGGCTCACTAAGGAAATAAAATGTGTTTGGTGGGAAAAATTTGGCAAAGTGACTAAACATAGCAAACATGGCCTCTTATCATTTTCAAGACATCACACAAAGATCAATATCAACAAGTCTAGTGGCAAGTTCTAGCATACAAATCCATGAATGATGCACTCACAAAGAAATTGTATCAACCGTATAAGATGTACGATTATTAAGGCACAAAAGCTCACGGACTTGAATTGAGCAATGAATCAAGCATCATCAATTACATTCATCCTCACATAATTAATCAAGAATGCTAGCATCAAGCTACAAATCAACTCATGATCAAATCAAAATCCAAATCTTGCAAATCAAACACAAGTGCTCATGTACATAAATCCAAGCATACTCACTACATCAAGAATGATACTCAAAGATATGACAATAAATCCACAATGAAGCTCAAAATCAAGGCTAGCTCTAAATCATAGGAATAAGGAATCCAAAGATCAACATGATATAAACATCAATAGATAATAAAGCTCAACTAGATCAAGAGAATAAAAATCATCATCAAAATCATCAAGTAATCCAAATCATAACATCATCATCAAGTTCACCTAAAGAAGTGCAAAAATCATCAAGAGTACAATCACCAAGAAAACCAGAATCTAAAAACTAAGGATAGGGAATGAGGAATAGGGGATAGCCCTAATAGTCTGACGGTGGCGGCGGAGGAGGGTAGTGTCCCGGCCCAAAATTTCACGAGCTCATCTGCTGTAGGAGGGCGTACATGTCATTTTGAGTCTTCAGAGACTCTTCCTGCATCCTCCTAGTCTCTTCGTTGAATCTACGGGACTCCTCAATCATCCTGTAGCACTCGTCCTGGCGGGTCAGGCTCTCGATATGCATCCTCTGGCTATCCGCCCACATCTCCTTAGTCAACACCCACGGCCTCTGTGATGAGCTCCCAGCCTCATACCTACGACTCCTCATCTCATCCTATTAGTACATGTTGATTTCTAGCTGATAGTCCTCGTCCATCTGTACCGGCAGCTCCTCCTGCTCTGGCTCTTCATACTCATCCTCCTCATCGTCTCCGGCCTCTGCCTCAGCTCCCTCTGCAGCATCCTCACCCTCATCATCATCAGATCCCGACTGCTGGCCCTCATCATCATCGTCATCATCCTTATCTCAAAGAACATCCACGTGCTCTCTAGTGTAGGCGTCGATCGCCTCCGTATGACGCTGTGACCACATGCGGAGATTAATGGTCACGAAGGCAGTAGAACCAAATACCGTCGTCAACCTCTTATTTGGAAGAGGGAATCGGCCACCGTGGTGCTGCTGGAGACACCAAGTCCTACCAATGCGGTCGAGTGTCCTCATGCGCTGCATGGTATCAAGTGTAAGATCGGGGCCCTCTACTGCTCTGAGGTTGTGAGTGGGAATGCCGAAGTGCTTGGCTATCAAAGTAATCATGCCTCCAAAATTGATCTTCTTGAACTTTGTACTCGTGGCTCTCTCAAATAGATAATAGAGGTATGCGGCAGCGTTGAACTTCATGATTGGAGTGTATAGGGTAAGAGTTATTAAGACCAATCAACAAAAATATTGAACCCAAGGGAAAAAGTATGCACATGAGGCCCTAGAAATACAAGTTAGTAGTGACTAGAGTTGCAACAATGGTTTGGTACAAAAACCACAAAACACAAGCAAGAATACAATTAAACAACAAGCAAGCAATAGATCGAACACTTAGAATGCGATAACAAAAACAACACTAAATGGTGGAATAGAGGTGCTAGGATTAACATCCATCAATGAATCATCAATCAACAATCTACAATTGAATCAAATGGCAAATCAACTAAGATAGAAAGCATAAACCATCATGAAATTAATCACTCCATTAAAATCACAATGCCTAATGTGAGTATCCTTAGTCTTTCCCATCTCTCAATGTAGAAATCCCCAATTCATACAATCATGCAAAATTGAAACTCGATTAACACCTAATCACGTTAGCTCAACTCTCGCCTATTGCTAGGGTGATTAACCATTAATCTAAAGAGACAATTTTACACAAAGCACAATTAAGAATCACAATTAGGAAACAATCTACTCAATTGATCTCCAATCATCAACAATTATAGCATCATCAATCAATTCATCATCAATTTCAATTAACCCAAGCACAAGAGAGATTTAGCCCATGGTACCACAAACAATACCAATAGGAAGAAGATAGAATGGATCAAACACAAAGCAAATCATAACCATTAAGAAATTAAAGAGACAAGAGAGGAAAAATATCACCAATTGATCTTCAATTAACAAAAAAAGGAATGCTTGAGTCTTCAACAACAATCTTCAAATGAATTACAAGCTTGAATTGAATGAATTACAAGGATCAAATGCTAATCTAATACTAATCTAGCAACAATCAATTGAAATCTAAGTCTAATTCTAACTTCTACTCTACCTAGAATGGAAAATTGGCTTAGGGCCTGAGAAATCGCCCCAAAACCGCTACTAACTGCTATTATCTAAGTGTCTCTGAAATGCCCTGCTTCTCCTCTTTAAATAACGAATTTTTGGAAAACCACCCCCTCGAGTCGAGGGTCATGCCTCGACTCGAGGTACCTGCAAAATTCTCCTCCCTCGACTCGAGGGTCATGTCTCGAGTCGAGGCTGCTGCCTTTGTCTCATCCCTCGACTCGAGGGCCATGCCTCGAGTCGAGACTCCTGCTTTTCCTTTGATTTTGGTCCTTTCTGCATATCCCTCGACTCGAGGCTCTTGTCCCTCGACCAGAGCTCGAGTCCAGGGCACTTTTCTCGCACGGGGCTTCGGCCCCGACCCTCGTTTTCATCCCGAATGTCCGTCTCTTCATTCTAAGACCAATGGTACTCTCGGTTTGGCAGAAATCCACCGAATTACCTGCAAAATGGACGAAAAACATCAAAATCTCACAAATAATACTTTTCAAGCAAAAGAGTGATACTTTTCACATTTAGGCACAAAAACTAATACTTTAGCTCACTTTTTGCACTAAAATAGGCCCTAAAAACATGTATCAATTCACTCCAATCACACCCCCAAACTTGAATTGTTGCTCGTCCTCGAGCAACGTAGAAACTAAGAACAAAGGAGTGAATTGATTGCAATTATGTCACATAGCACCATAGACGACAAATAAGACAATCGAACTCATCACTGAACATAAGTATCAATGCAACTATCCACTAGCCATCAAGATGAATCATGCTCAAATAAATGCTCAATCAAATACTCAACACATTGCTCCTTCCATGGAGTGTTTCACTCTTCACTCAAGTGTATAAAGGTATGATGCACTCAATCATCAAATTCACAACTTGCACACCATATGCTTACCACAAGACTTAATCTCAATCAAAATCAATTATGATCAATCAAGAATCAAAGAGGTCTTTCTTTAGGTTGTATTGTAGGCTCTTTGGAAAGGTGGGATGTTTATGGATAAGAGTGACTAAGTAGTAGAGACTTAAATGTAGGCTAATCAATACACAACACATCTCTTCACTTTTCATCAAGCACACTCTTCCTTTTGAACTTCAATGATCAATCCACCATTCACTTGAGCTTTCTCTTTTTTTTTAAGCTCACAAATTGAATTTTTCTTTTCATGCATTTTTTTTCTTCACAATTCAAATTTTTTTCACAACCTTTCTTTCTTGTTTTATCACTTAGCACATCATCTTCCCCACACTTAGCAATCAAATCACCATTATTAGCCAACATTCAAGCTCAACTAAATATAGGACAAGAAAGGCTCATCAAAATAGGCTAAATGGTTTCAATTTCACTTGGCTTGCCAAAGAATATGGATAATAGGCTCAACATGGCTCACTAAGTAACTCATCATATCAAACATGGCCTCTTATCACTTTCAAAACATCACACAAAGATCAATATCCACAAGTCTAGTGGCAAGTTCTAGCATACAAATCATGAATGATGCACTCTCAAGAATCAATATCAACCGTATAAGATGTACGATTATTAAGGCATAAAAACTCACGGGCTTAAATTGAGCAATGAATCAAGTATCATCAATCACATTCATCTTTACACAATAAATCAAGAACTAGCTTCAAGCTACAAATCTACTAATGATCATAACAAAATCCAACTAGTCTTGCAATTCAAGCATAAGTGCTCATGTACATAAATCCAAGCATACTCACTATCACATGAATGATACTAAAAAAAATATGTCAATGAATCCACAATTAAGCTCAAAATCAATAAATCTCAAAAGCCTAGGAATAAAGAATCCAAAGAAATCATCAAGGAATAATCATCAATAGACCATCAAACACAATAAGATCAAGATAATAACAACCATCAATAAAATCATCGAAAATCCAAAACCAATCATCACAATCATCAAGTCAAGAGTACAAGCACCATCAAAAGTACAAAGGAAAACAAGAATATCAGAATCTAAAGATCAACAAGAGGGAATAAGGAATAGGGGATAGCCCTAGTAGTCGGACGGCGGCGGTGGAGGAGGATAATGTCCCTGCCCGAAGTTCCACGAGCTCATCTGCTGGAGGAGTGCATACATGTCATGCTGAGTCTTCAGAGACTCTTCCTGCATCCTCCGAGTCTCTTCATTAAATCTGCGGGACTCCTCAAGCATCTGGTACATCTCATCCTGCCGGGTCAGACTCTCTATATGCATCCTTTGACTGTCTGCCCACATCTTCTCAGTCAAAACCCACGGTCTCTGAGATGAACTCCCCGCCTCATACTCTCCCATCTCCTCAACCAGAACAAATACCCTCCTCGTCTGACTCCTCAACTGAGGATGAAGACACTGATCTAAGCCCAACCACAGCTATCTCCTCTTTTCTATCCCTTGTCGAGAAAAAGGTCAATGCTACTTTTCGAAGGAAAATGGAAAGGAAGACAAGAAGGATGGTCAAAGCTGTCACAGACACGATGCTAGCCAGCATGAGAGAAGTTGAGGTAACTTTGACTGATAAAATTATAGATGTCACTAACTCTGTGCTGGCTGGTAAAGTGAAATCGATGGAGGAGGAGCTGAGAGCATTGAAGGAGGAAGTAAAAGGGTATAATCAGCTGGTTGTAAATGAGTTGGCTGTAGACCACTCAGACTTCAGAGCCAAGTGCAATTTATTGGATGACAAACTTTCAGCCTTGGCAGATGAAGTTAAAAAGGGGGAAAAAGCTGAAGCAGAGAAAAGACAAGCCCTCACAGCTGTGGTCGAGGAGACCAGAAAAGATGTGGGCATGAAGGCCAACACAGCTGATCTGGAGGCAGCCAGGGAGGAAGCTCGGATCAAATCTGATGAGCTGGCTGCTCTCCAGCTGAGGGTGAGTCAACTGGAAGAAGCTTTGAAGGAGGATGAGGAGAAAAGGAGGAAAGATGAGGAAGAAAGAACAGAGAAGCTCTTGGCTCAGCTAAAAGAATCCGAATCTGAAGGAGCCAAGGGGAAAGGAAAGGAAGTAGCAGTCGCTGAGTCCAGATCAGCCGAACTCATTACCAGGGCTGCTGCTAAAGGAAAAGGAAAGAGGGAAGCTGATTATTCCAGTCTCTCAGAAGAGCAGATCAAGAGAATTAAGAGAGAGATGGAATATTTTGGCAAGAAAGAAAAGAAGAGGCAGAGAAAGAAGAAAGACTCCAACGTCTTCTGGAGCACTGCTGAGCGGAAATGGTTAATCAAAGATCAAGGCAGTGGGAAATTCAGGCCATTTCACAATACGTCTGCCCCTCCTAAGCTGGCCTGCGGAAAATATGCTGCTGAATACAAAGATAAGAATCTGGAGGGTATGTGGATATACTTCTGGTATATTCTAAAGGGCCCCGGAGCATCTCAACAAGATCCAGATTTAGCTTGGCATGAGTGGATGGAGAAGGTAGATGCGGAGTTCTATCATCGTCTGCTGGAAGAAGCCGATGTAGAGTTCAACGTCAATCTGATCTCTCCAGCTTTTGAATATGCCATCCCTGCCAGGAAATCAGATGGATCCCTGGACCTAGACTGGGTCAAGGGTATTTTGAAGAAGGCAGAGGCTGAATCTGGACTTACTCAAGAGGAGGATCTAAAGCAGCTTAGGAGGCGGGTATTCAATTGGCTGATGATTCCAGATGAAGACCAGTGGGAAGACTGATAGAAACAGGATTTTTCTTTTCCTTATTTCTACTTTTCTATTATCTTCTCATCTGTAATCTTTGTAAATTCAATGTGAATATACTTTGTTTGATTCATTTTATTTGTCTTAATTTTTTTAAAGTTTTTTTTCTTCTTTAAGAAAAACTTAAAATTTTCTTAAGTATAAGACATATGAGAATTTTATCTCTCAGACTTAAAAAAGGTTTTCAAATTTTTAATCTAAGTCTTAAGACTCATTTGGTTTTCTAAGTTTTAAAGGGAGTCTAAAAGATCTAAAGTTTTTATATGTGAATAAATCTGTTGTAATGTGAAGAATGTGCTGTAATATACCTATCTATTGATCTTGATAAACTCTGAACTAACTTCAGCTGTGAGTGTGTCTATTCTTGTAGGTTTTAACTTCATCAAAAAGGGGGAAATTGTTAGATCAAGATTGTTTTGATGAGTTAAAAGACTGTTCCAGATGAGCAGACTATGATAAAGTACTGAAGACTAAGTTTTAGTACGAAGCTGATCAGACTAGGTCAAGATTAGTTCAAGTCGGCTGGAGACGAGGAATGACAAGTTATCTGGAGACAACCTCAATCTTAATCATCTGCAGGAGATAAATATAAAGAGCTCAGACGAGGTCAAGATAAGCTGAGTAGAATAAGAAAGGTTAATCTTCACCAAGTCAGCTGCAGACGAGTAGAAAGAATCAGCCAAGGTCTTAAGCAGTTTTCAAGATTAAGTTTGTTAAGCAGTTTCAAGTTTGTTAGAACTAACTAACAAACTAACTGTCTTCTCAGACTTATATATAGGTCTAGGTTTTTCATTCTTATATACAACACTTATGCATATTCAATTTACACGATTCACTTCACAGATTTCATTCACAATCTTTTCACAAGTATTTCTAGTGAGTTTCTAAAAAGTTTTAAGTGTTTTTTAGAACACTTTTCCTGTAATCTTCAAAATCCAATACACACTGTAATAGTTAGATTTCTAGAAGAAGAGTCTAGGAGATTGAAGGTTTGAAGAATTGTACAAGTTGTAAGTTGTAAGCTGGAAGTGAGAAAGTAAGCAGTAAGCAGAGTCCCTTCTTCAAATTGAAGAAGGAGAGTGGATGTAGGATTCTTAAAATCCGAACCACTATAAATCCTGGTGTTATTTCTTGCTTTCTTTAGTTTCTGTTTGATTTACAAATTGTATTACATCAAGATTTAAATTCAGAATCTTAACTAAAATCAGAATATCAACCTTGCTTTTGATCTTATAAAAATTTGAGAATTCTTTCATAATCCGCTGTGCTTAATCTGATATTTTGAATTGGTTTTGAAAGATTTGAAAAATCTACAAAATCTATTCAAACCCCCCCTTTCTAGATTTTGTTCTAGAAAGCTTACTCAAGGTTTTCATCAACTCATCTTTCCGGGACCAACATGTTAATCTCTGGCTAGTAATCCTCGTCCATCTGTACTGGCGGCTCCTCTTGCTCCGGCTCCTCATCATCCTCGTCCTCAGACTCATCATCTCCGATCTCTACCTCTGCTCCCTCTGCAGCTCCATCACCATGATCATCATCTGAACCCGACTGCTGACCCCCATCGTCATCATCACCCTCTCTAAGCACATCCCCATGCTCTCTAGTGTAGGCATCTATCGCCTCAGTATGACGCTGTGACCACATGCGCAAGTTGATAGTCACAAATGCCTGAGATCCGAAAACTGTCATCAACCTCTTATTAGGTAAAGGGAATCGGCCACCATGATGCTGCTGTAGGCACCACGTCCTACCGATGCGGTCTAGCGTCCTCATGCGCCGCATGGTATCAAGAGTAAGGTTAGGGCCCTCCACTGCTCTGAGGTTATGCGTCGGGATCCCAAGATGCTCAGCGATCAATGTAATCATGCCACCGAAATTAATCTTCTTGAACTTCGTGCTAGTGGCTCTCTCAAATAAGTAGCAAAGATAGGCAGCCGTATTGAATCGAACTCCATGTAAGAAGCACCAGATAACATACAGCTCCTCGGAAACCACGGCTCCTCCCTCTGATCTCGCGAATATAGTACTCGCGAGGATCTTCTCTAAGTATCGGACGACCGGGTTCCGGATATGTGTGCTCTTAGACTTCCCTGGAACAAAATCGGGCTGATTAGGAGCCCTAGAATCTGAAATCCTCCTCCAAAATTGCTTAGCATTATACTCCTTCCTGATGTTCAACAGTGATCGGTCGGGGTCTGTAGGTGCTCCAATAATCTCGTTGACCTCGTCCAGAGTCAACGAGTACTCGTGCCCCATGAGCTCAAATGTAATACTCCTCGGGAATTTGGCCCTCCTAGCCTTATCAACTCTCACCGTGCACAGGAACTCGAGAGTGAGTCCGATATATGTCCTAGGCCTCTTCGTCAAGAAGCCCCCCATCCCGACTTGCTCAAATAAGTGAGGAATATCCTCCTCGATCCCCATCGATATCATGCACTCGTGGTCAACTAATCTCGTCTTGACCACCCGGTTATAGAGCTCGGAATATAAATCAATATGAGTCCGCCATTGATGCTCATCCCACTGAATTCCGAGCTCAGCGGGCATCCTGTGTGCACATCTGATGGCAGCTTCTTTCTCGCGAATCTCCGCCTCAGAGAGGTTATGTCTGTCGGCCCCTTTAGACATTGTTCCTGCAAAACATTCCCAAGAGCAAAAATCAATACCAAGAATACAATATAAGCTCAGAAAAATATAACGCATACCCTGAACAATTCAACAAGCAATCAATAACCAATAAACAAAATCCCTAGTGACTAGCAACAAAGCCTCAACAATGGTCAATGAGTCAACTAAACACATATATCTAATAGAATAGCTCAAAATAATCCTCAAACATGTATACTTACTAGAATGGTCTCAACAATTAATTCACAAGTAGGCTCAACAAATAATCATGCAATTAAGCTCGATAAAATCCCAAAAATTATAGGCCAATTAGCAAGTAATTAAACAAATATGCATCATCAATTCATACACTTCTATCCTAAGAATAACTCAACTCGACCAATTGATCTAAACAATTATACTAGGAATTCCTACAAATGCCATAATTCACAATTCCAATCCAAATTCACAAATAAACGAGCACAATATCAAATTCAATCCTAAGCATGCTCCTAGTCTCATCAAACAATCCAAATATACTCATACAAGGCTCCAAATCATCCACAATAATCATGCATCTCAAGTGTCTATCAAAATGCCCAAAAGCAATGTTCCAAATTCAAGTATTTAAGCACAAATCATAACATCCATGCAATAATCACAATATAACAACGAAATTGAAGCCAAGATGAGTAGAGATTACGTACCTTGTTGGAAGAATTGGCCAAAAACGGATTTGGACGACACCCAATTATTCTCAACCAAAAATCCCCAAATTTGATTCCAAAACCCTCAAGAATCAATCTTTATGCAATGTAAATGATAAAATGATGAAAGGAAGATGATTCAATGGTGGAAACGACGCAAAACTGACAGAAATGGGGTGGAGACGAAACTGGAAAACGGCCTGCAAGTCTAACCCTCGAGTCGGGGTTTGCTGCAACTGATCTGCGTATTTAAAAAAACCTGCGCCTCGAGTCGAGGGTCAGACCTCGACTCGAGGGATCCAAAAAATTCGACTGCCTCGACTCGAGGTCTCACGCACGACTCGAGGGACTTGACAAAATGACCCCCTCGACTCGAGGTACCACCCTCGACTCGAGGAATGTGTAAAATTAGGAATTTTTGACTAAGTGTAAAACCCTCGACCCGGGGGCCATGCACTCTCGACCCTGGGTCGAGTCCAGGGGATTTTTGACGATTCCTTGGCCCGACCCGACCCCCGAAACTCTTAAAAATGACCTTTATACCCCTAACGAACCCAAATATGCAAGAAATTACCGTGTTGGTCCCTCGATTTAAGCCTGGTCGCTCATTCGATCGAGGAGACCGGGTTCTCTTCCTTTTTGCTCATTTTCACCAACTTTTAAGCTCTCCTTTCCTTCTTGATTCCTCGATTCCTTTGCAAATTTGATCCTTTCCAATCCTCGTAGTGAGTATACCTACACACGGGCAAAACAATTCATCAAAATAATCATCACTAAGAGATGCATTTCTACCCTAAATGACACACACCCCCAAACTTGAATGAAGTCATGCATTCAAGTTTGGCTCAAAATACATGCAACTCATAATGATATCAACAATTAAACTCAACAATATATGAATCTCAAAGCATAGAGCATCATGTACTAAGCATAAGCAATTAAGTAGCAACAAGCCAATTCTTCCTAAAAAAAACAAAAACACTAATCTACCAAACACAACAAAAGAGAATAAAACGGATGTGTTGCCTCCCATCAAGCGCTATTTTTATTGTCCTATGCCGGACTTATTCTTCACGTCCAACATCCTTCATCGGAATGGCCAAGGGTAGCGATCCTCCTTCCCATTGTATGTAGATCGTTGAGCTTCATAATCTAGGAGGTTCACCGAATAGATAGGACAACCACCGATAGATATGCAAAGTGTCCATGGTTGTTCCCCTTTTTCTCTTGCCATCCTTCTCGATTCTTCTTTCCTTTCAAGGATGCCCAAGCGTTTCTTTAATTCTTCCCTATAGTCAAAATTCACAAGAGGCAAAATTAAATCATAAGAAGCATCATTTTCAATCAAATCACAATTTGAAAAGTTAGAGGGTATAGAAATGCTCATTTCGATCTTCAAAGCTTCATTCGATGCTCTTTGATTTTCTTCTTCATTAAAGCTCATGTCCATCAATGGACACTCCTCTTCCTTACTTTTGACAAAGAAATTTTCTACTTTTACCTCTTTGCTTGGACCTTCTACTACATCATTCCTTTCACTTTCTTCCTCCCCTTCTTTTTCTTGCCTCTCCATGATAGTCATATTTTTTACTTGGCGTAGGAAATCCTTGAGTTGACACTTGATAAACATGAAATGCACTCCGGTGATCTCCATGTTCCCCTCTATCCATGAATTGACCTTTTCTTTGGTCTCATACATTTCTTCATACAAGGGAAGCATTTCATCACACCTAGCATCATCTTCCTCAAATTTTTCCAACACAAATCCAAGCATCTCTTGCAATATAGCTCTCATATTATAGAGTCCCCATTCTTCAATTTGAGGAGAAGCTTGTGGCATTGGATAATCATTCTCATAGCTCCTCCTTTCATCATAGTAAGCTTCCTCTTCCGATGCCCCTTGAAATTCGAATCCACAATATTGATTGCATGCTTGATCATAAGGCTCATAGTATGGGAACATCTCTTGAGGTGGGGGAGAAATTTCTTCACTTATCCAATCTTCATAATTGGATGGAACTTGTTGCCATTGAGAATTATCTTCATAGTTCCTCCAATAATTGTAGCTCAATTCTTCAAAATGTGGAGAATACAACACCCTACTATATTGATAATATTCTTGATTCCACAAGTATGAGTTGTATCCTTCCATCTAGACAAGATTTTAAAGTATCAAATTCAATCAAAAATAACAAAACAAAAACAAAGGCAACAAGTAGTCACTTCAAACAATTCCTAGGTCTCACTTAAGGCGCAAAAACTAATTCCCCGGCAACGGCGCCATTTGATTGGAGTGTATAGGGTAAGAGTTATTAAGACCAATCAACAAAAATATCGAACCCAAGGGAAAAAGTATGCACATGAGGCCCTAGAAATACAAGTTAGTAGTGACTAGAGTTGCAACAATGGTTTGGTACAAAAACCACAAAACACAAGCAAGAATACAATTAAACAACAAGCAAGCAATAGATCGAACACTTAGAATGCGATAACAAAAACAACACTAAATGGTGGAATAGAGGTGCTAGGATTAACATCCATCAATGAATCATCAATCAACAAGCTACAATTGAATCAAATTGCAAATCAACTAAGATAGAAAGCATAAACCATCATGAAATTAATCACTCCATTAAAATCACAATGCCTAATGTGAGTATCCTTAGTCTTTCCCATCTCTCAATGTAGAAATCCCCAATTCATACAATCATGCAAAATTGAAACTCGATTAACACCTAATCACGTTAGCTCAACTCTCGCCTATTGTTAGGGTGATTAACCATTAATCTAAAGAGACAATTTTACACAAAGCACAATTAAGAATCACAATTAGGAAACAATCTACTCAATTGATCTCCAATCATCAACAATTATAGCATCATCAATCAATCATCATCAATTTCAATTAACCCAAGCACAAGAGAGATTTAGCCCATGGTACCACAAACAATACCAATAGGAAGAAGATAGAATGGATCAAACACAAAGCAAATCACAACCATTAAGAAATTAAAGAGACAAGAGAGGAAAAACATCACCAATTGATCTTCAATTAACAAAAAAAGGAATGCTTGAGTCTTCAACAGCAATCTTCAAATGAATTACAAGCTTGAATTGAATGAATTACAAGGATCAAATGCTAATCTAATACTAATCTAGCAACAATCAATTGAAATCTAAGTCTAATTCTAACTTCTACTCTACCTAGAATGGAAAATTGGCTTGGGGCCTGAGAAATCGCCCCAAAACCGCTACTAACTGCTATTATCTAAGTGTCTTTGAAATGCCCTGCTTCTCCTCTTTAAATAACGAATTTCTGGAAAACCACCCCTCGAGTCGAGGGTCATGCCTCGACTCGAGGTCCCTGCAAAATTCTCCTCCCTCGACTCGAGGGTCATGTCTCGAGTCGAGGCTGCTGCCTTTGTCTCATCCCTCGACTCGAGGGCCATGCCTCGAGTCGAGACTCCTGCTTTTCCTTCGATTTTGGTCCTTTCTGCATATCCCTCGACTCGAGGCTCTTGTCCCTCGACCAGAGCTCGAGTCCAGGGCACTTTTCTCGCACGGGGCTTCGGCCCTGACCCTCGTTTTCGTCCTGGATGTCCGTCTCTTCATTCTAAGCCCAATGGTACTCTCGGTTTGGCAGAAATCCACCGAATTACCTGCAAAATGGACGAAAAATGTCAAAATCTCACAAATAATACTTTTCAAGCAAAAGAGTGATACTTTTCACATTTAGGCACAAAAACTAATACTTTAGCTCACTTTTTGCACTAAAATAGGCCCTAAAAACATGTATCAATTCACTCCAATCACTTCACTCTATGGAGGAAACACCAAATGACATATAGCTCCTCCGAAACCACGGCTCCTCTCTCCGATCTCGCGAATATAGTGCTCGCGAGAATCTTCTCCAAGTAACGAACTACCGGGTTCCGAATGTGGGTGCTCTTAGACTTCCCCGGAATAAACTCAGGCTGAACTGGCGCCCCTGAATCAGAAATCCGCCTCCAAAACTTCTTGGCGTTGTACTCCTTCCTAATGTTGAGGAGTGATCTGTCAGGGTCTATAGGTGTACCAAGGATCTCGTTGACCTCATCCACGGTCAACTCATACTCATTCCCCATCAACTCGAATGTAATGCTCCTCGTGAACTTGGCCCTCCTGACCTTATGGACCTTGACAGTGCACAAAAACTCTAAAGTGACCCCGAGATAAGTCCCAGGCCTCTTTGCTAAGAAGCCCCCCATGTCGATCTGCTCAAAAAGTCGAGGAATGTCCTCCTCGATACCCATCGATACCATGCAATCGTGATCCACCAATCTAGTCATGACTACCTTCTTGTATAGCTCAGCGTAGAGAATAAGATGCTTCCTCCATTTGTAGTCGTCCCACTGAATTCCGAGTTCGGTGGGCATACGATGAGCAAATCTGATGGTCGCCTCTCTTTCATGGATATCCGCATCCGAAAAATTGTGGCCGTCAACTCCTCTAAACATGGTTCCTGCAAAAATAATCCCAAGAGCAAAATTAATCTCCAAGAATACAAACGAGCTCCAATAATCATAGACTTAACCATGAACGAGTCAACAAGCCATAATATCTTCAATCACAACAATAACCCCTAGTGACTAAGCATGTAATCCTCAACAAATGGTCAAAGAGTCATCTAAGCAAATATGGTCAATAGAAGTGTTCAATTAATCCTCAAACATATGTATACTTACTAGACTGGCCCCACAATTAATCAACACACAATAAGCTCATCAAAAAAAATCATGCAGTTAAGCTTCAACAAAATTCCTAAAAATCATATGCCAACTAGCAAGTAATTAAGCAATTATCTAACACAATGATACACTCCTAATATCACCATAATTCAACTTGACCAATTATACCAAAAATTGCACTAGGAATTTCCAAACATGTGGCACAATCAAATTTCCAAGCCAAAATCCACAAATAAACGAGCAACATATCATATACAATCCTAAGGTGTTTGCCAAAATGCCCAAAAGAAATATTCAAATTCAAAGAACTCTTGCAAAATTATTAACACCCATGCAATAATCATCCACCAATATGAAATTGAAAGCCAAATGAGAAGAAATTACATACCTTGTGTGTGAATCGGCCGAAAATACGTGCAATTGAAACACCCAAGCAATCTCAACAAAAATCCCCAAATTTGATTCCAAAAACCCTCAAAATCCAAACTTGATTTAATGTATGATGAAATTATGATAAAAGTATGATGGATGATCGGTGAGATGAGTGGAATTCGTCGGAAATAGGGCTGAGGACGAAAGGGAATCGAAACAATTGAAAACCCTCGAGTCGTGCTTTCTGAGGACTGAACCTACGTTTTTATAAAAAATCACCAGCCTCGAGTCGAGGGTCAGGCCTCGACTCGAGGAATGCCCAATTTTCAAAAGCCTCGACTCGAGGTTCCTCCCTCGAGTCGAGGGATGTGTCTTTTTCCGAATTTTTTCTAAGTGCTGGAGCCTCGACCCGGGGGTTGTGCAACCTCGACCTTGGGTCGAGACTAGGGCAATTTTACAAAAATTCGGGACCGACCCGACCCCTGAAACTCCTAAAAAATGACCTCTACGCCCCTAACGAACCCAAATATGCAAGAAATTACCATTTTGGTCCCTCGATTTAAGCACGGTCGCTCATTCGATCGAGGAGACCGGGTTCTCTTCCTTTTTGCTCATTTTCATCAACTTTTAAGCTCTCATTTCCTTCTCGATTCCTTGATTCCCTTTGCAATTTCGATCCTTTTTCAATCTAAATAGTGAGTATACCTACAAACGTGCAAAACAACTTCATCAATTAATCATCACTAAGAGATGCATTTCTACCATAAATGACACACACCCCCAAACTTGAATGAAGATATGAATTCAAGTTTGGCTTAAAATATATGCAACTCATAATGATATCAACAATAAGCTCAACCTCCCTAATGTATCACCAAAGCAACTAACATAATTTCCAAAGCATGAGCAATTAAGTAGCAAGCCAAATCTCCCAAAAACGAACAAAAACACTAATCTACCAAAAAGCACACAAAAGCAAATAAAAAGGATGGGTTGCCTCCCATCAAGCGCTATTTTTATTGTCCTTTGCCGGACTTATTCTTCACGTCTATGTCCTTCATCGAAATGGCCACGGGTAGCGATCCTCCTTCCCATTATATCTCAATCTTTGTGCTTCAAGGTCTAGGAGGTTCACCGAATAGATAAGACAACCACTTATAGATATGCAAAGTGTCCATGGTTGTCCCCCTTTCTCTCTTGCCATCCTTCTCGATTCTTCCTTCCTTTCAAGGATGCCCAAGCGTTTCTTCAACTCTTCCCTATAGTCAAAATTCACAAGAGGCAAAATTAAATCATTAGAAGCATCATTATCAATAAAATCACAAATTGAAGAGTTAGAGGGTATAGAAATACTCATTTCAATCTTCAAAGTTTCATTTGGTGCTTCTAGATTTCCCTTCTCATTATAGCTCATGTCCATCAATGGACACTCTTCTTCCTCACTTTTGACAAGGAAATTTTCTACTTCATCCTCATTGCTTGGACCATTTTCTACATCATCTCTTTCACTTCCTTCCTCCCCTTCTTCTTCATGATTCTCCATGATGGTCATGTTCTTTACTTGGCGTAGGAAATTTTTGAGTTGACATTTTATAAACATGAATTGAACTTCGGTGATCTCCATGTTCCCCTCTATCCATGAATTAACCTTTTCTTTGGTCTCATACATTTCTTCATACAAGGGAAGCATTTGATCACATCTAGCATCATCTTCCTCAATTTTTTCCAACAAAAATCCAAGCATCTCTAACAATATGGCTCTCATATCATGGAGTCCCCATTCTTCAAATTGAGGAGAAGCTTGTGGCATTGGATAATCGAACTCATGGCTTCTCCTTTCACCATAGTAATCCCCTTCCGATGCTCCTTGGAATTCGTATCCACAATATGGATTGAATTGATCATAATGCTCATAGTATGGGAACATCTCTTGAGGTTGGGGAGGAATTTCTTCACACATCCAATCTTCATAATTGGAAGGAAATTGTTGCAATTGAGAATTATCTTCATAGTTCCTCCAATTATTGTATCCAAATTCTTCAAAGTGTGGATACACCCTACTATCTTGATAATACTCTTGATTCCACATGTATGAGTTGTATCCTTCCATCTAGACAAGATATCAAAGTATCTAATTCAAACAAAAATAGCAAAACAAACAAAAACAAAAATGCAACAAGTAGCCACTTCAAACAATTCCTAGGTCTCACTTAAGGCGCAAAAACTAATTCCACGGCAACGGCGCCATTTGATTGGAGTAGTTTTTTCGAGTAAGTGTTATTAAGACCAATCAACAAATATCGAACCCATGGAAAAAAGTATGCACATGAGGCCCTAGAAATACGAGTTCTTAGTGACTATTGATGCAACAAGGGATGACACTAACACTGCCAAACACTTGCAAAATACAAACTAAAATCAAGCAAACAAATGATCAAACATTTAGAATGCGAGAACAAAAACAACAATAAATGGTGGGATAGAGGTGCTAGGATTAACATCCATCAATGAATCATCAATCAACAAGCCACAATCGAATCAAATTGCAAATCAACTAATATAGAAAGCATAAAACCATCATGAAATTAATCACTCCATTAAAATCACAATGCCTAATGTGAGTATCTTTAGTCTTTCCCATCTCTCAATGTAGAAATCCCCAATTCATACAATCATGCAAAACTGAAACTCGATCAACACCTAATCACGTTAGC
Source organism: Paraleonurus japonicus (assembly GCA_030762865.1). Taxonomy (NCBI): domain Eukaryota; kingdom Viridiplantae; phylum Streptophyta; class Magnoliopsida; order Lamiales; family Lamiaceae; genus Paraleonurus; species Paraleonurus japonicus. The sequence goes on from CM061059.1 coordinate 16,078,606, forward strand.
TCAACTCTCGCCTATTGCTAGGGTGATCAACCATTAATCAAAAAAGACAATTTTACATGAAGCACAATTAAGAATCACAATTAGGAAACAAACGTGAGTATCCTTAGTGCAACTAATCTCTCGATTCCGAAGCACCCAATCCATACATTCATACACAATTATAACCCGATTAATCCCGGATCACGTTAGCGCAGCTCTCACCTATAACTAGGGTGATCAAACACTAATCTAAAGAGATAATTATGCATGAAGCACAATTGAGAATCACAATTAGTAAGCAATCTACTCAATTGATCTCCAATCATCAACAATCATATCATAATCAATCAAATCATCATCAATTTATATTAACCCAAGCACAAGAGAGTTAGCCCATGGTACCACAAACAATACCCATAGGAAGAAGATAGAATTGAACAAACAATAAGCAAATCACAACAATTAAGAAATTAATAAGAGAAGAGAGGAAAAACATCACCAATTGATCTTCAATCAACAAAAATAGGAATGCTTGAGTCTTCAACACCAATCTTCAAATGAAATACAAGCTTGAATTGATGGAACAACAATGATCTAAGGCTAATCTATGGCTAATCTACCAACAATCAATTGAAATCTAAATCTAATTCTATCTCTAATCTACCTACAAGGAAGAATTTGGCTTGGGGCCTGAGAAATCGCCCCAAAACCGCTACTAACTGATGTTATGAATGTTGTCTAAGTTGTACTCTGCTCAGATCTTTAAATACCAAAATTCTGAAAAATCTCCCCCTCGAGTCGAGGGTCAGGCCTCGACTCGAGGCTCATGCTAATTTCCACTCCCTCGACTCGAGGGTCAGACCTCGAGTCGAGGCTCCTGCCTTTTTCCAATTTTTGCCCTTCTCTGCACAGCGCTCGACTCGAGGCTCTTGCTCCTCGACCAGAGCTCGAGTCCAGGGCACTTTTCTCGCACGGGGCTTTGGCCCCGACCCCCGTTTTCGTTCGATATGTTCGTCTCTTCATTCTAAGCCTAGTGGTACTCTCGGATTGACAAAATTCCACCGAATTACCTGCAAAATGGACGAAAAATATCAAAATCTCACAAATAATACTTTTTAAGCAAAAGAGTGAACTTTTCACATTTAGGCACAAAAACTAACACTTTAGCTCACTTTTTGCACTAAAATACCCCCTAAAAACATTCATCAATTTACTCCAATCAGTAAGCTGGGGCGACTAGATCGACGTTGAACCATTCGTCTGCTTCTTCGATCAGCTTCTGGTACAAGGTCGGATTCTCCTTTTCCATCCAGTCATGCCATGCTACGTTTTCATCTACTGATGTAGCTCCTACTTCTTTGCAAACATACTAGAAGAAGGTCCACTTGGCATCATACTACTTGTGCTCATTTGCCCAGTCTGGATTGACGTCTTTGGGGGAGCATCTTCTCTATGTGGTGGTCTGATAAACTCCTTATCAGCTTCCCCGAATGGTACAGCAGTAGACGCAGGCAAAACCCATCTCTTGGATGCTCGATCAAACACCCTATTTGCTTCCTTCGCCGCCTTAATCTTCCTTCTTGCCTCCCTTCGGCCATAAAAGATTTTCTCAGCTTTTATCATCTTGTCTCTGGCTTCCTCTATCGTTATCTGCTCAGCTGATTTCTCCAAAGGACATTTTCCAGCTGCCTTTGATAAAGTGAGTTGAGAAGATTGACTAGAAGGAGATAAGGCCAACTCAGCTACTTTGGATGCTGCTGCCGCTTTAGATCTTTCAGCTTCTTCTTATCTTTCCCTTATCTTGGCCACGTATTTTTCAGATTTGATCTTAGCTTCCCTTTTTCTGGCCTGCTCATCTGCCTTAATTGCATCCTCTATCTGCTCAATCCGAATTTTCAAGGCAGTAAGCTCATCTGTCTAGCTACTGGTTGTGCTTTTTACTTGGTCTAACTTTGATCTAATTTTGACCATATCTTCCCCCTTTTTAACATCATCAAGAAGTGTCTTGAGTTGCTCCTTGACAACATTAAATTAGGTGGAAGAGGTGGTTTGATCTCTCAAGATCTCGTCAGCCAGTATCTGATTATCTGCTGCAACTTTTATCCGAAGCCCCTCCAACTCTTCTTTAACCTCATCTACCTTTTCAACGTTAAGAAAATTTGATAAATTATTTACAACGTTTACCTCAGATGCTTTCAACATGTCCTCCATCGTGATGCATACAGAATTCACAATGTCAGCTGTTTTGGATTGAAGCGTTTGAGCAACCTTCTCCTCCATCTTCGATTCCCACTGGCTCAAAAATGTAGAGAAGACCAAGCCAGGACTGCTAGGAGTAACAACAACTGGTGATGGGGAAAAGCCAAGAAGGTGTTTGATTTGGTCAAGGAGTTGTTCCTCAGATAGGATGGTGGCAACAAATGATAAGCTTGCTGACTCCAAGACCTCATTTTCCCAGCAAACCATGTTCTGCCAGCCAACTTCTTCAATAAAAAGACTGAGATCCTCCAGATCTGCAGCCCTTAAATAATGCACCATCCACAACTCAATGGATTTGTTCATCACTTCATGGTTTGACTGAAGTTCAAGAACCATTTTGACCAACCTTCTCCTCCCATCTGCCCTTAATGATGACTCAAACTGCCCGATTGAGCCATCAGGCATAGGGGTATGAACCAGACTTATTTGGGGAGAGGGTATTTGATATTCTGTGGTGAGATAATCTAGGAAATCATCTGGTTGGGATGTGGGTTGAGGTGGGGGTTCAGATGGTGTAGATTCTTGTGTGGATTGGATAGGTTCAGTGGATGTTTGAATAATTTTGGGCTCTAAGGGATTTTGGACTATTTCAGAAGGTGGCTGAATTAGAGGCTCCGAGGTATCAGCCGTGGCTACCTCTTCATCGCCAGAGTGAGCAGATTTTTCAGAAGGGGATGATAAAGAAAAAGATGAGGATGTACCTTCTTTTTCAAAAATGCTCCTCTCAATAGAGGTTCCCCCTGCCTCTGAGCAGGCATCCTCCAAAGCCTCAGCTTCCTTTCTTGCTGCAGTTGCTATCTCCAGAGCTGAAGATTCCTCTGGTAAAAGGGTGAGGCTGCAGACGACCCCTCAGCTGCTTCTTTTGACGCGGCTTTGACCAGATGATGTCTTCTCTTCGGTGCCTTAGCCTTGGCTTTCAGCTTCCTTGGTGGTGCCACCTCGGCTGAACTGGATGTAGGAACAAACGTCTGAGCCTCAGCTGATTCTAACATCTTCCTAAATTCCTTCGCATCATCTGATTCATTGTCTGAATCAGGAGGTCCGCTGATATGCTCATCCCTTGTTAGCAACCCTTTTTGTTTTGTATAGCTTCTCACTCCATCAGTCCAGTTTACAGAATTTAGCAAAGACTCGAGCAATACAGTAACCTTATTGAATAAACTGGTTACTGTACTAGCAGTCCATTCTCCGTTTACAAACATCAATCTTCCCCTTTCTTCCTGAATCCTTGTCATCAACACTTCTGCCCAATCGACTTTAACCCCATCGATAATCACCCTCAAACAACACAACCTGGGTTTTGAAAGCCCATTATGTGAATTCTATTCACTAAGGATCGATTTGGTGAGAATCGTCATTAGCAATCGATATTTCCTCCGCAACAGGTTCTTCTTTAATTCCTTCCTCCTATCCTTACAAGAAGGACGCACCATAAGTTCAAATGATTCGACCCAATCTTCCTCCTTGTACGTGAATAGATCCACTCCATCTTCATTTGTTTCAAATACTCTGGCTAAAACTGACTTTGAAACAGACAATTTCTCCCCATTCACATAGTGGAGAAAATATCATATGTGAAATCCTTGTTGACATAGAACTCTATCACCCTCATGTCCAAAGTCTTATTGTTGCTGGATTTCTTGGAGCAAAACGTTTTAAGATTAGATTCCTCAAGAAGACGAAGAATCTCCAAAGATTCTCTATCTTGAGTTGTCTCAAAATCTACATACATCTCAGATTTGATTTTCTTGGAATAAGCTTTCTGGTTGAATCTGATCATGGTTGCAGTAACTCTAGTGGCTATTTACGAAGAGATAGGAATTTTTTTTTTTTGAGAGAAAATTTACAGAGAGTGAAAATAAGGTTTTAGCGAAAGTGATTTGGTAAAATGAAGAAGGTGAAACCTTAATGGGAGGAAAAATCGGAGGAATAGGCCACATGTAAAGGTACTTTACATCTGGGCCACATAGTTTAAATGTCGCACTGTTTCGATCAACGGCTAATAAAGATTAGACATTCAGTATTCAACACGTGACATTAACTCAGTTTTGAAATGTGTAAAAGTAACCGCCCACACTATGATTAGAGGGTGCACTTTATGCAGGCGAAGTAAGTATGTCTGACGTAGGCATATATACCACTTGCTTAGCATAAAGGTTTTCTTTATCAGACTAGGTTTTGTAAGACTTAGTCTAAAATGACCTTGTCTTAGTAATTTGAAAATCTCTACTTGTCTGATTACTTTTAAAAACAAAATCTTTTTTAACTATGAGTTAATTGAGCCATTAATAAATAAACTGAATTTCATATCTTCATACAACTGGTACATAGAGACATTTAATTCCGCTGAATTTTTTCAAAGAACAACTTATCTGAATTTCTTTTGAAATTGATAAGTTGTAGAGTACTTTTAAAAAACATTTTAGAAAAACAAGGTTTTGGTTTTGTTCAGATAGGTAGGTATTCAGATGGGAAGGTTCAAGACACTATGCACATTGATCTAACAATACAATCTGTGACAAATCCTACAGACAACAACACTTGAAAAACCATTAGTAACTTTTAGAGTAAGTTAGACAAGATGCACATACTCATCTGATTTTGTAAAAATCAGATGACTAACGTGTCCTTGTTTGATTTACTTGACGTCAGATAAGAAAATATCAAGTTAGATAAGGCCAATTGACTAATTCTTGATTCTTAATTCCTTACAAAGGAGATCAATGATATCAGCTCTGTGATTGTCCATATGACACTTCTCAAGTCTGATATTTCTTTCTGAACATGATAAAGAAAGCGAGAAAGAGAGATAACCTTAATACAAACAAAAGTAAATCACAGATCAACTAAAGATGCATCAAGTAATTCTAACTCTACTGACAATTCTTTAAACCTAGACTCAGCTAATGGTTTAGTCAAGATATCTGCTCTCTGAAGTTCAGTTGAAATCTTTTCTAGACTAATATTATTCTTTTCAACATCATCCCTAATGAAATGATGTCTAACATCAACATGTTTACACCTAGTATGCAACACAGGATTATAAGTCATAGCAATTGCACTATTACTATCACAGAAAATGGGAACAGATGATGTGAGAATATTGTAATCTCTAAGTTGCTGACTAATCCAGAGGAGCTAAGAGCAACAACTTCTAGCTGCCATGTATTCAGCCGCAGTAGTAGATGTGGCAACAGAAGTCTGTTTCTTAGATAACCAAGAAATCAACTTATTACCCAAAAATTGACAAGTTCTAGATGTGGAACTCCTATCAATTTTACATCCACCAAAGTCTGAGTCTGCATAACCTAAAAGCTCAAAGTTGTCATCAGACGGGTACCACAACCCAACATTTAAAGTCCCTTTAAGATATTTTAGAATTTTCTTAGCTGTCTCCAAATGAGACTTCTTAGGATTAGATTGGAACTTTGCACATACTCCAATTGCAAAAGATATGTCTGGTCTACTTGCAGTGAGATATAGTAAAGAACCAATCAAGCCACGATACTCAATTGCATTTGTGGGAATCCCATTCTCATTTGAATCCATAGAAAAGTTAGTTGCCAAATGTATCTTAACTTCTCTACTAGTATTCATTCCAAAATTATTTATCAGGTCCTTTGCATATTTAGCCTGATGAATGAATATCCCTCTGCTCGTCTGATTTACCTGCAGACCTAGAAAGTATGTCAATTCTCCCATCATAGACATTTCAAATCTGTTCTTCATGAGATCACTAAATTCTTCACACAAGATCAGATTAGGTGAACCAAAGATAATGTCATCCACATAGATTTGAACTAATAGGATATTTTCATCTACTTCTTTTCTAAATACAGTTCTATCTATCTTCCCTTTAGTGAAACCATTGAAAACCAAGAATTCCAAATAATGTATCATACCAAGCACGTAGTGCTTGTTTAAGTCCATATAGAGCTTTGTTGAGTTTATAAACCTTATTATTAGTTCTAAACCCAGGTGGTTGCTCTACATATACTTCCTCAAGCAATATGTCATTCAAGAAAGCAGACTTAACATCCATTTGAAACACTTTGAAACCCTTATAGGCAGCAAAAGCTAAAAATAACCTTGCTTCTAATCTGGCGACTGGAGCATAGGTCTCATCATAGTCTATTCCTTCAGACTGTGAGTAACCTTGTGCTACTAGCCTAGCCTTACTTTGAACAATAACGTTGTTTTCATCTGTTTTATTTTTAAATACTCATTTGGTGCCTATAATTTTCCTGTGATTTGTGAATGGGTCTGTCCACTAGCTCCCAAACACTTTGTCTTTCAAATTGATGTAGTTCTTCCTGCATGGCAATTACCCAACTTGGGTCATGTAGAGCCTCATCAATAGACTTAGGTTCGAGAAGCGATACATAACAGTTGAACATGCTCTGGGGATCCAACATGGTCCTTGTCTGGACACCACTGGAAGGATCTCCAATGAGATGAAGTTCTCTCATCATCTTGTTCAGAATGTAACTCATCTTGTCCAGCCTGAGTAGACATTCCCCCTTCACCTACTGACCTTGTCTGATCAGATGATCTTAGAGGTGTCTCCTTAGAAGGAACAGGTAGAGGAGTTTCATTCAGAACATCAAATGAGAGTTCTTCCTCATCTGAGTCTGAATCAAAGTTAGGAAGATAAGTTTTACTTTGTTTAGAAATGTTAAGTTCAAGTCTACTTAGATCATTTGAAATTTGATCAACCTTATCTGAAGATGTATGAATTTCATCAAACACAACGTGAGGGGTTTCTTCCACACAAAGAGTAGTCTTATTAAAGACTCTAAATGCCTTAGATGTGCTGGAATATCCTAAAAATATTCCATCAGCCACCTTGGCATCAAATGTCTTTAGTTTGAACATCCCATTGTTATGAATGTAACACTTACAACCAAAAGCATGAAAATAAGAGATTCTAGGAATTTTACCTTTCCACAGCTCATGAGGAGTCTTACCCTTGTCATTCATTGGTAGACACTTATTATGGGTATAACAAGCTGTATTGATTGCCTCAGCCCAGAACCTCTATGGTGTTCTATACTCAGCTTATATGCTTCTAGCAGCTTCTTTCAATGTTCTATTTCTTCTCTCAAACACACCATGTGGAGTTCGAGCAGATAATGTCTCATGTACAATACCATTCTAAGTAAAGTAGTTAGATAGGAAAGAATTTATAAACTCAGTACCCTTGTCACTCCTTATCTTGATTATACTAACATCTTTCTCATTTTGGATTTGTTTGAACAATTCTGGAATCTTGCTCATCGTCTCATTTTTCTTGAAAAGAAACAACACCCAAGTGTATATGGAATAATCATCCACCACAACTAAGGTGCATTTCCTCCCACTAAAACTGAGAGGTGAGACAAGTCCAAACAAATCCAAATGAAGGAGTTGTAAAACTCTTTCAGATGAGATTGTGTTAATACTCTTAAAAGAGTTCCTATGTTGTTTACCTTTTTGACATGCATCACATTTAAGACCATTAGAAAGTAACTTTTCAGGCAATCCTTTGACAAGGTTTTTCCTGACAATCTTGTTAAGGGTCTTGAAGTTCAGATGACTAAGCCTTTTTGTGCCATAGCCAGCTGAGATCATGTCCACCCTTAGCAACCAGACAGGTATCTTTAGAGTAACTATTAAAATCGGCCACATAAACATTACCATGTCTAGAGCTGTCAGAACGGGTCAGCGGATCGAGCCGGTCCAAGCCCATCTCAACCATCATTTTGCGGGCTTTGGCGGGCCGGTCCACGACGGGTTGCGGGCTTTAGCGGGCCGGTCCACAGCGGGTTGTGGGCTAAACGGTCCAGCCCAAATGGGTTGCGAATTTTGGCGGTCCAAAGCGGATTTTTTATTTTTTTTTCTTTTTCACATTATATAATAAATTTGAATTATATATAAATAATTCCTATAAAAACAAACAAATAGTAAAATTAAAATTTAGAAGCAAAATTCACAAATTAATCCAAATAAATTAAACGTACATATTAAGGTTCATCGACATAAACATAAAATTTTAGAAAAATATCTAAAGTTCATCAAAATAAACATAAAATCTCAAAATAAGTTTAAAGTTCAAATACAAAAAAAACTCCATAAATTAAATATCATACAAAATAATTCAGTCCCATATATTCATTGTTATTTCCAATAGAATAAAAAAACTCGTAGCGTAAGTCATTCATTTACCAAAAGAAAAATTAAAATCACTACATAAACCATAAATATAACACTCAGGAGTCAGGAGTTCATATTCTCAATCAAGAAAAAGATAATGACAACAATAAGCACATATTAGTCCTCTTGACTTACAGGAGAAGAGGCAGAAAGAGTAATGAGCTTCCAAAACATATTGCCTACGCATAAACACAAAATTACACAATGCTTGTACGTATCCGTGGGAGCAACAGAGATAGGAACAACCAGGCAAGTAGAAGCGGATGAATAGATCTGTAAACCCAGGATTCGGAAGAAGCACAGAAAGAGGATAGCCCGAGATTTCAAACGGCTGAATAAATCTGTAAACCCTAGGGTTCGTCCAAGTGATTCGTGAATGGAATATTATGTTTTATTAAAAGAGAGAGAGAGAGAGAGAGAGAGAGAGAGAGAGAGCAGCCCGCCAAGACCCGCCCAGCCGCGGCCCGCCCAAGCCCGCCACCCATTTGAGCCCGTCCGTTTGAGCCCGCTCACTTGGCGGGCTTGAAAAAGCCCGCCCAACCTTTATTTATGTGGTAGTGGCGGTTTAGCCCAACAAGTTTAGCCCATTTTGACTGCTCTAACCATGTCTGAAGTCGGTTAGTAAAACCTTATCTGAAAGACTGTCTAAAATGTCACACTTATCTTTAGAAAATCTAACACAGAACCCTCTATCACATAATTGAGATACCGATAATAAATTGTGCTTCAAACCTTCAACAAAATATACCTCTGAAACCTGAACATCTCAAATAATTAAGTTTCCAACATCTCTGGTTTGACCACAATTATTGTCACCAAAGAGCACCCTAGGACCATCAATACTCTGAAAATTTGAAAGCAGCCTCTTCTCACAAGTCATGTGTTGAGAACAGTCACTATCAATATACCAGATTGTTGCAAGAAATTCTTCTTTAGATGATGTTCCCTGATGTTCCTATAAAACAAGATTAAGTAAGATGTACCCTGGTGATCTTGGGTCCTTTCAGGTCAATAATCACTTTGGGTATCCAGATAAACACATCATTGTTAAGCAGTAAATCAGAATCAAGTTGTCTTCCATAAATTTCAGTTTTATATGCAAGTTTGTTATATTCAGATTTGGTCAACTTCTTGAACTTTTGAAATAAAGAAAAGCATCGGTTTCTTCCATCAAAAGAACTATATCTAGATATCTTCTTAAATTAGGATTTAGGAATCTTTTTCTTCAGATTAGGCTTCCTCATCTGAGTCTTTTTTATCAGATCAGACGAGGTAGTCATAATCTGACTTTGAGGTTTCCAAGGTCCAAACTTAATTTCTTTTGAGGATTCTCCAGTTTTGACAAATTTCCGTGGTTTCAAAGATTCTGATTTATTACTTTTGTCATAGCTAAGACCTGTTTTATCATGAGACTTTTGTGAAGTTTTAAAAATATGGTCTATAACAGATTGTGAGTTATTAAGCTGACTCAATTTGAAGACTAGCTTCTCATTGGTGTTTATAATAGACTCATTCTCATTACAAACCTCTGTGAACTTGTCTTTCAAAGATTTCAGTTCTTTCTCTAATCTTTCAGGAAGACTAGAAGATGTACTTGCCTCAGTCTCAGGTATACATTCCCCCTTGAATGTATCCTCAGTTTCTAGACAGTTCATAATCTGCTTTCCTTTAATTAGAGTTTGAACTTGTTCTTTCAAAATCAATTTTTCAGACTCTAATTGCTTGAAAGCATTAAGAGATGTTTTCAAATCCTTTAGAAGACTTTTGATCACAGGTCATTATCTGAAACTGACTTATAAGATTCATTCTCAGAAGATGAGTAGTAGTTTACCTCCTTTACCATTAGACATATTTCATCGTCTGATCTGAAATCAGATGATGAGGATGATGAAGATGACTTTCTTGACTCTTTCTCGTCAGCAAGAAGAGATCTCTAGTCTGCGAAGTGTCTATCCCACTTTTTCCTCTTCTTCTTCCTTTCCTTGGGAGTCAGCTGAGGACAATCATAGCTATAGTGCCCTGGCTTGTTACATGTGTAACAAGTGTCACCACGTTCAGATCTGGGGCTACCATAACTCTTCTTCAAAGAAGACTTGTATCTCCTCGTCTGACCTTTTCTTTTGTCATCATCCGTTGTCTCCACATCATCTTTCCTTCGAGATCTCGATCTCGACCTTTCCCACCCTGCAAATCTAGACATGTTACATTAGTATTTCATCTTAAGACGATCATACCTTTTTGTCAGCAAAACCATCTGTTCTTTCAAAGAGAGATCGGCTTCCTTTGACTCCATAGCAGGTTTTTCTTCCCTGTTGACAAATGCTACAGTTTTCGTAGAGGTACTGGACTCTGCTTCGTCCTCCTCGTCCTCAACCTGGATATCAAACTCATACCCTTTCAAGTGAAAAAATAGAGTATAATGATTCATATATGATAAGTCCTTGGTAGCTTTAATCAGATTACCCTTTTCTCTCCAACGTTTTATTAAAGATCTAAGGATTTTATTATTAATCTCTTTTTCAGTATAAGTTTTGCCTAGATCAGTAGCTCTATTAATCAAGTTGGTCATTCTCATGTCCAATTGATCAATAGATTCACCATCTTTCATTTTAAATGTATCAAATAAATGGAGAACAACTTGCAGCTTGTTCTCTTTCAGCTGGTTTGTGCCTTCGCACATATCATCAAGTGTGATATTCGTATCTCTCATTAGATATTTACCAATAAAATTTACTCATTTTTATTAACTTATATGAGTGACACGTCATTTATTTTTAATTCTTTTCATTTTACTTCTTAAGTTTTAAATATATGATATTTTATTGAAATAGTAGTCATAAAGTTCTACCTAAATTGTTAAATCTAAAGTGATATAAATAAATTGTCAACTACTCATAAGTCAATATACTTCATACAATTATTTATTCGTGTGCTACTTGTAATCTCGCGCGCACTATTTTATCTTGTTTTAAATATTGTATTAAATATATATTTTTACCTACTTAGTGGTGAGATAATAATTAACTTTATTATAAGATTTTATTTAATTCTTTTGTACTACTCAATTGTTACTACCTTTAGTGTTAACGTGAAAATTAATTATAATTGTGATACTTGAGCTTCTCACTACTCATTAACTAATATATTGCATGCATTGAGTGCATTTTTAATTAATAAAATGCTACTTGTGATTTTGAATTATTTTATCTTGCATTATTTTATTGTGCTTTTAAATATTGAATTAATTACATATACTTTTATATGTTTAGTGGTGAGAAAATTAATTTATAAGTGATTGAGATTTTAGTAGTATTTGAATACCAATGTAATTTATTTGATTACTTGTGAAATAAATTAGATGTTATTATTTTTATAAATTAGATTTTAATATTTAGGTTTTAATTAAATAAAATAAATTAATATGGGTATATATATATATATATAGGCAAAAACTTGTATGAGACCGTCTCATACATGAGACCGAATCACTTTTTAATAAATTATTATCACTTTTTAAAAAAGTGATACAAATTAGTATAAAAGTGATAACAAATTAAAAAGTGATAACAATTTATGAAAAGTGATAACAAATAATTAAAAAGTGATAATAATTTATTAAAAAGTGACTCCGTCTCATGTCCGTCTCATGCATGAGACGGTCTCACACAAGAGTGCCCCATATATATATATATATGCGCGCGCGTGACTTTTAAGTATGTAATATGTATAACTATGGTTAGATAAGGAATAGGAAAAATAAATAAATAAATAAATAAATAAATAAATAATAAAATAGAAATCACAAAACTTACCTGGGAAGTATTCCTTAGGCGGTGGAGAGATATGCTTGTATGCATAAGCATACCATTTTGTTAAGAATCTGGAAACAACAGCAATATATTCACGAGAGAGAGGGGGAGAGAAAGGGAGAGGGGGGAGAGAGAGATATCCTAGAGTATTTTGGAAAGTATTCGACTTCCGTCAATCAATAAATTTTATATCCTTTTGAAGCTCGTGATGAGTAGAACAAAACTCTACCCTCAAATAATTAATAATTGTTCTTATTTGATAGTGAAAGACGATAAAAAGGGTTTAGGATTTGATTTATCAACGTTTTGCGGGCTTGAGGTAAGTAGAAATTCATTTGCACCTACAATGTATAAATATAGTATTTTGTGAATTATTTATGCTTAATTGGTAATATGTGAATATTACGTTAATCGTGATGCTTGATTGATATCCAATAGTTATTGTGAAAGAGCATGTGAGCTCAATATTTGATGTGGATTAAATATACGAGTTTCATTATTGTGCAATGAACTTGTGAGTTCAATGATACCAATTATTAGAAAATGCGCCTGTGAGTTTAATGATTGGGGAATGAATCTGTGAGTTCAGTGATACTGGTGAAACGATTCTCTGAGTTCATTTATTGTGGAATTAAATCAGTGAGTTCATGATTTTTGTGAAATGAACATACGGGTTCAGTTATGATGAAATGAACATGTGAGTTCAATGAGTTGTGAAGTTTGTTAAATAATTTGTGTTGCATTGCATCAAGCATATCACGCATTAACATGAAATTATATTTGAAGCATTTGACCACTGGTTATACAACGAGAGCGGAAGGGGCGACCTAGGAGTTAAGGCGACCAGGAAGAACCTGGCGTATGCTACCTAGAGTAGGCCACCGTCTCGTATGATGAGGTGTGAGGACGGAAGGGGCGACCTAGGAGTTAAGGCGACCAGGGAGAACCTGGCGTATGCTACCTAGAATAGGCCACCGTCGTGTATGATGATGTGTGACTACGGAAGGGGCGACCTAGGAGTTCAGGCGACCATAGGGAATCTGGCGTATGCTACCTAGAGTGGGCCACCGTCAGCGGAAGGGGCGACCAGGGAGAACTTGGCGTATGCTACCTAGAGTAGGCCACCGTCGTGTATGATGATGTGTGACAACGGAAGGGGCGACCTAGGAGTTCAGGCGACTAGAGAAAAACTGGCGTATGCTACCTAGTGTGGGCCACCGTCAGCGAAAAGGGCAACCTAGGAGTTAAGGTGACCAGGGAAAACCTGGCGTATGCTACCTAGAGTGGGCCACCGTCTCATATGATATGTTTATATTGAGCTCATGTCAGTGCATAGTAGTTAGTCAGGGGCCCTAACGAGTGTTTCATAAATAAATTGATGATTTTAAAGAGAGTGCTTTGTGCATTGGGAGGTTTTTGAACTAAACATCACATCATGCATAATTTCTACTTACTGAGATTTATAAATCACATAGTTTATGCATTGTAGGTAATCTAATGATTTGTGACGTTGTGGTTCTACTGGACAAGCTGTGCAGCTCCTGCGGGGTTTTGAGTGGCTGTGTACATAAATGACGACCTGTTGGGTCAAATCGTGGGCATGTATTTTGAGTTATATTTTATAAAGTTTTGTATATGATATTATGAGTTTTTTTGTCATGTTTGGAAGCGTTCATTGTCTTTCTGTTAAAGCTTTTAAAAAAAAAAGCCGCACGTGCGCACGAGTCATTTCTTGTAAAATTAGTGTTTATGGTTGGGTTGTTAAAAGGTGGTCGTGTCAGCAAGGGTGTCCCACATCTGCTTCGTAGTTTTACACTTCTTAATCTTCTCATACCATTCACGGCTCAGAGTCACAATAATCTCGTTTCTTGCTACCTGATCCAGATTGTATACTTTTCTTTCATCATTAGACAACTCAAATACTTTCTTTTCCACTCGAGCACAGGATTCTGAGCTGCTTGCTCCATCACTCACTCCTCCATGATAAAACTTGATAGGACCTTCATCTTCCATTCGAGGATGAATAGACTTCAGATGATTTTCCATTCGAAATTTTTAATAATCATAGTCTTCAACCTCGAAATCTGGAGGACTCTTAACCTTTCTATCAGCACTGGGAGACATGGTTAGTAGTAGACAACAATATATCAATCAAAACTTTATCAAGAACAGATTTAGATCGAGAATTTGAATGAACAATCAGTTTTGACCAAAAGATATATCAAGAACAACTTTAACACTGCTCTTATACCACTTTGTTAGATCAGGTTTTAGTTTTGATGAGTTAAAATGTATAGGTTAGACAAGCTCATGTAAAATTAGGATGACCAGCTGAGATTGTATGGACCAGCTGAAGTAGTAAGCTTTGTACTAGGCTGATCAGACTAGGCAAGGTAAATGAAGTCAGCTGAGATCAGGATGCTACAAGGTCATCTAAAAACAGTCTTGAAGAATTCATCTATTGGACAGGATAATGAAGAGCTCAAGACAAGGTCAAGACCAGCTGAGTAGAATAAGAAAGGCTGGTTTTCACCAAGTCAGCAACAGACAATTAACTCAAGATCAACTGAGGTCAGGGCAGTTATAAAGAAAAGTTTGTTAAGCAGTTTTAAGTTTGTTACAACAAACTAACCGTCTTACAGGCTTATAAATAGGATTAAGCACAGTTCTTAGAAGAACTCTTAGCACTCATTATTCTGAAATTCACCTTTTCGAAAATCACTCACATATCTTCATAAGTTTTCATAATTTTCTAAGTGTTTAGAGAACACTTACTGTACATTTTCAAATCACTATCCGCATTGTATTTTCTAGTTTAGCTAGTTAGATTGATAGTTAGAAGGTGAATTGAAGACGAAGATTGTCAAAATCTATAATTGTAATCATCAGTAAGTCAAAGAGTAAGTAAGTAAGTAGAGCCCCTTCTTCAAGTTGAAGAAGGAGAGTGGATGTAGGATCTTTTAATCTGAACCACTATACATCGTGTGTCATTTACTTTCTGTTTTTATTTTTGTTGATTATCTGTAATTTGAATAAACTTGTTTTAGATTGCTTTTAGATCCAGCTTCATAGATTGAGTTTAAAATTATTTCCGCTGTTTAACTTTGATTTTGGGAATTTGCAATAATCATTTGAATTGATAATCTGAATTTTTGTAAAAAGATTTAGATAATCTATTCAACCCCCCTTCTAGATTATCTCTGGAGGGTTTGCTTGATTTCCTTTAAACTACTCAATCTCTGGACCAACAAGTGGTATCCGAATAGTTTTAAAGTTGTTCTGAATATTTCTTTTGGTCAAAACGATCTTTGTTTTTCAAATCTTGAAACAGATTTATTACTGAATATTTCATGCTGATTTTTCTTGTTATCTACTAATCATGTCTTTGAGTGATAGAAAAGTCAAGAATATTCCAGATTTTGAGATTGAAGATTATGATTATTGGAAGTTTCGAATGAAAAATCATCTCAAATCTATTCATCCTCAAATGGAAGATGTTCTATCTGAAGATTCAATTAAATTTTTCCATGGAGGTATAAGTGATGGAGCAAGCAGCTCAGAGTCTCAAACTTAGACAGAGAAAAAGGGGTCTGAATTAATAAATGATGAAAGGAAAGTATACAATCTTGATCAGGTGGCTAGGAATGAGATCATTGTGACTCTCAGCAGAGAATGGTATGAAAAGATCAAAAAGTGTAAGTCTATAAAAGAGATGTGGGATACTTTAGCCAATATGTGAGAAAGCACAGACCATGTAAAGGAGAACAAGATGTTCTCCATTTATTTGATGTTTTTAAAATGAAAGAAGATGAGTCTACTGATCAGCTAGACATGAGAATGACTAATCTGATTAATAGAGCCACTGATTTGGGTAAAGTTTACACTGAAAAGGAGATTAATAATAAAATTCTTATCTCTAACTAAGCGTTGGAGGGAAAAAGAAAATTTAATAAAGGCCACTAAGGATCTTTCCACCATGAGTCATTATACTATATTTTCTCACTTGAAAGGTTATGAGTTTGATATTCAGGTAGAGGATGAAGAAAATGATATGGAATCCAGTACATCATCTAAGACAATAGCCTTTGTCAATAAGGAAGACAAACCTGTAGCTGAAATAAAAGGAGCTGATCTTTCTTTAAAAGAACAGATGGCTTTATTTACTAAGAGGTATGATCGACTGAGAATGAAATATAAATGTAACAAATTGAAATTTACAGGAAAAGACAGATCAAGATCAAGATCCAGAAGAAAAGACGATGTAGAATCTACATATGATAATAGAAGGAAAAATCAGACAAGAAGGTACAAGTCACCTGCAAAGAAGAATCCTAGCAGTCCTAGATCAGATCGGGGAGATACTTGTTACACTTGTAACAAGCCAGGACATTATAACTATGATTGTCACCAGCTGATTCCTAAAGAAAGAGAGGAGAAAAGAAAGAAAAGAGATAGACGCTTTGCTGATCAAAGAGCC
Source organism: Paraleonurus japonicus (assembly GCA_030762865.1). Classification (NCBI taxonomy): domain Eukaryota; kingdom Viridiplantae; phylum Streptophyta; class Magnoliopsida; order Lamiales; family Lamiaceae; genus Paraleonurus; species Paraleonurus japonicus. The sequence continues at coordinate 16,095,322 of CM061059.1, forward strand.
CTTCTTGCTGAAGAAAGAGAGTCAAGAAAATCATCTTCATCATCATCATCGTTTGATTTTGGATCAGATGATGAAATCTATCTGATGGTAAAAGAGGTAAATTACTCCTCTTCGTCTGATAATGAGTCTTGTAAGTCAGTTTCAGATAATGATCAAACTGTTATCAAGGGACTTTTGAAAGATCTAAAAATGTCTCTAAGTGCTTATAAACAATTAGAGACTGGAAATTTAACTTTAAAAGATCAAATTCAGACTTTAATCAAAGGAAAGCAAGTTGTGAACTACTCTGAGTCTGTGGAAACATTCAAGGGGGAATGTTTACCCTAGACTGAGGCTAGTACATCAGCTAGTCTTTCTGAAAGAATAGAAGAAGAATTAAAATCTTTAAAAGATAAATTTGAAATGTTATACAATGAGAATGAGTCAATTAAGAAGACTAACGAGAAGCTTGTCTTCAAAATGAGTCAACTTAATAACTCACAATTAGTTATAGACCACATTTTTAGAACTTCACAAAAGTCTCATGATAAGACAGGTCTTGGTTATAATAGAAATAATAAGTCAGAAACTTTGAAACCAAGGAAGTTTATAAAAGCTGCTGAAACATCAAAAGGAATTAAGATTGGACCTTAGAAACCACAAAGTCGGATGAGGATCACTTCTCCTAATCTGAATAGTAAAAATTAGATGAGAAATCCTAATCTGATAAAAAGGGTTCCAAAAACCAAGATTAAAAAGAATCTTTCTTATAGTTCTTTTGATGGTAGAAGCAGATGCTATCCTTTGTTCCAAAAGATCAAGAAGGTCATCAAGTTTGATTTCAACAAACTTGGATACAAATCTGATATATTTGTTGACAGATTTGGCAGACAAATTGAATCTGACCTATTATTGAACAATGAAATGTTTGTCTGGATACCCAAAGTGATTATTGACCTTAAAGGACCCAAGATCACTAGGATACCTCTTACCTAATATGTTTTACAGGAATCTCAAGGGCTATCTTTAAAGGAGGAAATTCTAGCATCCATTTGGTACATTGAAGTGGCTGCTCTCAGCACATGACTTGTGAAAGGAAGCTACTCTCAAATTTCCAGAATATAGATGGCCCAAGAGTTTTGTTTGGTGACAACAACTACGGACAAACCAAGGGAGTTGGCACCTTAATTATAGGTGATGTCCAGGTGTCTGAAGTCTATTATGTAGAAGGTTTGAAACACAATTTGTTATCTGTTTCTCTAGCTCTGTGACAGAGGTTTTAATGTTATATTTTCAAAAGATAAGTGTGATATTTTAGACAGTTCCTCAGACAAGGTACTCTTTAACTGGTTTCAGACATGGTAATGTCTATGTGACTAACTTTAATAGTTGTCCCAAAGATACATGTCTAGTTGCTAAAGGTGGAGATGACTTCAGTTGGCTATGGCATAAAAGGCTTAGGGCCCGCTTGGTTGGGGGTATTAGAATTAGGTAATGAGAATGACCAGTGATTCATTCCCATTGATGAATTTTGGAAAGAAAGTTGAGCACGAAAAAATTTGAGCGAGAAAAAAATTGAGCGGAAGAAAAATGAATGATTATGAAATGTTTGATTATAAGAGAGAGATTATATAATTAAAATAAATTAGCGATTATTTTATTTTTAAATCAATTCCAAATTGTAAATATTACCAAGCATCATAAATGGGAATGATTAATGAGTCATTCTCATTACCTACTTTTAATACCCCTAACCAAGCGGGCCCTTAGTCATCTGAATTTCAAAAACCTTAACAAAATAGCTAAGAGGAATCTTGTTAAGGGACTACCTGAAAGACTTTGCTCAACTGATCTTAAATGTGATGCATTCCAAAAAGGTAAACAGCCCAAGAACTCCTTCAAAAGTATTAACAAAACTTCATCTGAAAGAGTTTTACAACTCCTTCATTTGGATTTCTTTGGACTAGTTTCACCCCTCAGCTTTAGTGGAAGGAAATACACCCTAGTAGTTATTGATGACTATCCAAGATATACTTAGATTATATTTCTTTTCAAGAAAAATGAGACGGTGAACAAGATCCCAGATCTGTTCAAACAAATACAAAATGAAAAAGGTGTTAATATTATTAAAATAAGGAGTGACAAGGGTACTGAGTTCTTAAATTCTTGTCTATCTAACTATCTTACTAAGAATGGAATAGTACATGAGACATCATTAGCCAGAACACCACAACAAAATGGGATCGTTCGTGGAAAGAAGGAATAGGACACTTAAAGAAGCAGCTCGAAGCATGTTAGCTCAATATGGAACACCCCAAAGGTTCTGGGCTGAGGCAATTAATACAGCCTGTTACACCCAGAACAGACGCTTGTCTGTAAAAGATAAGGGTAAGACTCCTTATGAACTTTGGAAGGGTAAGGTTCGAAGAACCTCTTATTTTCGTGCTTTTTGATGTAAGTGTTTCATTCACAACAATGGAAGACATTTGATGCTAAGGTAGCTGATGGAATATTTTTAGGATACTCCAGCACCTCCAAGGCTTTCAGAGTCTTCAATAAGATAACTCTTTGTGTGGAAGAAACTCCACATGTGGTGTTTGATGAACTTCATACTTTTTCAGATAAGGTAAACCAAATTACTAATAATCTAGATAGAATTGAACTTAACAAAACTAAACAGAGGAAAACTTATCTACCTAGTTTTGATTCATATTCAGATAATGAAGAATCTTCATCTGAGAATCAGAAGGGAACTCCTCTATCTGTTCTATCTGAGGAGACTCCTCTGACATCATCTGATCAGTCAAGGTCAGTAGATGAAGGGGGAACGTCTACTCAGGAAGAACAAGATGAGTTACCTACTAAGACAGCAGATGAGGATACTTCAACTCAAATAGGCAAAAGGATGAGGAGTTATCATCCAGCTAATCAGATTATTTGGGATCCCTCAAGTTGTGTTCCGACACAAACGATGTTGGATTCTCAGAGTATGTTCAACTGTTATGTTTCACTCCTTGAGCCTAAGTCTATTGAGGAGGCTTTATCTGACCCAAGCTGGGTAACAGCCATGCAAGAAGAACTGCATCAATTTGAAAGGCAAAATGTTTGGGAGCTAGTGGATAGACCCATTCATGGAAAGTTTATAGGTACCAAATGGGTGTTTAAAAATAAAACAGACGAAAATAACATTATTGTTCGTAATAAGGCCAGACTAGTAGCACAGGGTTATTCACAGTCTGAAGGAATAGACTATGATGAAACCTATGCTCCAGTCGCCAGATTAGAAGCAATAAGGTTGTTTTTAGCCTTTGCTGCCTATAAATGTTTCAAAGTCTTTCAAATGGATGTCAGGTCTGCCTTCCTGAATGGAGTGTTACTTTAAGAAGTCTATGTAGAACAACCTCCAGGGTTTAGGACAAATAACAAAGTCTATAAACTCAATAAGGCACTATATGGACTGAAGCAAGCACCCCGAGCTTGGTACGATACTCTATCTGAACTTCTGATATCAAGTGAATTTTCTAAAGGTAAGATAGATAGAACACTGTCTAGGAAAGAAGTGAATGGTGATATCTTATTAGTTCAAATCTATGTAGATGATATTATTTTTTGTTCACCTAATCTGACACTACGTGAAGAATTTAGTGTTCTCATGAAAAATATATTCGAAATGTCTATGATGGGAGAACTAACATATTTTCTAGGTTTGCAGATTAAACAGACAAGTAGAGGGATCTTTATACATCAGACTAAGTATGCAAAGGACCTCGTAGATAAGTTTGGGATGATTACTAGTAGAGAGGTTAAAATACCTATGGCAACTAACTTCTCTATGGATTTAAATGAGAATGGGATACCCACTGATACAACGGAGTATCGTGGATTGATCGGATCCTTGTTATATCTCACTGCAAGTAGGCCTGATATAGCCTTTGCAGTTGGAGTATGTGCAAGGTTTCAATTAAATCCCAAGAAAACTCATCTGGAAACAGCTAAGAAAATCCTAAAGTATCTTAAATGTACTCTGCAGGTTGGGTTGTGGTACCCATCTGATGACAACTTTGAGCTATCTGGTTATTCAGATTCAGATTTTGGAGGTTGTAAAATTGATAGGAAGTCCACGTCTGGAACTTGTCAATTTTTAGGCAACAAGTTAATTTCTTGGCTATCTAAGAAACAAACTTCAGTTGCTACCTCCAAAACTGAAGCTGAATACATGACAGCTGGTAGTTATTGCTCTCAGCTTCTCTGGATTAGTCAACAGCTTAGGGACTATAATATTCTCACATCATATGTGCCTATTTTCTGTGATAGTAGTAGTGCAATAGCCATGACATATAATCTTGTTTTGCATTTCAGGTGTAAGCATGTAGATATTAGGCATCATTTTATTAGGGATCATGTTGAGAAAAATGATATTAGACTAGAAAAGATAGCAAACGAATTACATAGAGCTGATATACTTACTAAACCTTTAGCTGAGTCTAGATTTAAAAAATTATGTTTAGAATTAGGTTTACTTGATGCATCCTTAACTGATTTATGACTTCTATTGTATGTATTTTGTATATCCTTTCGATTTCTCTTTCTTTAAAACATGTCTAGAAAGAATTATCAGACTTGGTATATGTCAAAGGGCAATCATAGAGCTGATATCATTGATCTCCTTAAAGGAATCAAGAATCAAGGATTAGTCATATTGATCTTATCTAACTTGATAATTTCTTATATGACATTAAGTAAATCAGACAAGGACATCATAATCAACTGATTTTGTTAAGAATCAGATGAGCATATGTAACTTGTCTGACTTACTCTAGCTACTAATGGTTTCCCAAGTTTGTGTATCTGCAGGAACATGTTATAAACAACATTGTTAGATCAGTATAAACCTTCTCATTTGAAAGACTTCCTCGTCTGAACAAAACCAATCCCTATTTTCTTTTCAAATATTGTTTTCATTCAAAAATTGTTTTCAAAAATTACTCTTACAGCTCATCAATTTCAAAAATTTTCAGATGAGTTGTCGTTTTGAAAAATCTTAGCTGAGTTAAATGTCTTCATATGCCAGTTATATGGAGATATGAGACTTAGTAATTTTTAAGTAATGGCACAAGTTAACTCAGACTTAAAATGTTTTGTTTTCAAAATAATCAGACTAGGATGTATTTTTAAAATCCCAGACAAGGTAATTTTCAGACCAAGTCACACTAAACCTTGTCTGATTTAGAAAACCTTTATGCAAAGAAAGGTATATTTTGGCTTACGTCAGATATACTTACTTCTCTGCATAAAGTAGACCCTAAAACCGTCTAATCAATAGGCTAGGCGGTTACTTTTATGCATTTCAAAACTGAGTTAATGCCACGCACTTTACCCCAAACATCTAATTCCAATTAGTCGTTGATCTGAAACAGTGCGATATTTAAATTAACGGTTCAGATTAAAAACCACTTTACACGTGGATCATTCACCTGGTTTTCCCTCCTATATACATTCATCTTCTTTATTTCACCCCTTTTCACTTTCAAAAAACCCATTTTACACTCTGTAAATTTTCACATACCAAAATCTTCGAAAATCCCTGTTAATGACCAGAGAACCCATAAAAATTACTGCAACCATGGTAAACTTCAACAAAGAAGCCTACAACAAGAAGATTAAGTCTGAAATGTATGTGGACTTCAAAATGACAAGAGATGTAAAGTCATTGGAAGTTCTTCGATTACTGAAAAAATTGAGATTGAGGGTATTTTGTTCGAAGAAGTCAGAAAAGAATAAACCCCTGGATATGTGTGGGATAGAATTCTATATCAATGGGACGTATGAGGGTGGAGTATTCAAATCGAAAGTGGATGATGTAAGTGTCTTTATTTCTCGAACAGACATTGCTAAAATCTTCGAGATGAATGAAGACGGAGTGAATCCGTACACTTACAAGGATGATGAATGGGTCGAATCATTTGAGATGATGGCCCATTCTTCATGCAAGGATCACCAGAACGAGCTGAAGAAGAACATGCTCCGGAGAAAGTATCGTCTTCTGAAGACGATACTCACAAAATCGATCCTAGGAGAGCAGAACTCTCACGATGGGCTTTCTAGGCCAAGGTTAAATTGCTTAAGGGCAATTTGGGATGGTGTTCGTGTGAATTGGGCTGAGGTATTGTTGGGAAGATTGAAGGATGAAAAGAAGACGCTGGAATGTGTAAACGGGGAGTGGACAGCAAAGACAATCACAAGCCTCTTCAATAAGATAACTGTGCGATTAGAAGACCTTCTATCAGTCGACCTCAACTGGACAGATGGGGTGAGGAGCTACACGAAGTAGAAGAGGCTCCTCACCAAGAATGAGCTGATAAGAGGCCCAGCAGACTCAGACGATGAGGTAGCTGAAGTGAGAGAAGCTGATCCCTTACCAGCCGAGCCAACCATGAGCTCAGCCGAGGCTTCACAGTCGATGAAGCTGAAGGAGAAGGCCAAGAAAAGAAGAAGGCTAGTGAAGGCCTCGGAAAAGAAGGCAGTCGAGGAGTCTTCTGCTGCTCCTCCAAGTCTGCTACCAGAAGAAGCTCAAACTCTGAAAGTGGCTGCAGCAGCAGTAGCTGAAGCTGAGGTGCTGGAGGAGCCCAGCTCAGAGAGAACTCCCTCAGCTGAGAAGGTAATCTCCATAGGTACTTCTTCCAATCTTTCATCAACTTCTGAATCCACCCCCTCCCCCTTACCTGTCCAAATTGGCGATGAAGAGGTAGTCTTGGCTGCTACCTCAGAGCCTCTAACTCAGCTAACCTCCCAAGTTGTCCAAATAACCCCTTCCGAAACCCCCACTATCTCTATCCCCCCAACAACCTCATCTGAACCAACCCCACTGCTCATCATTCCCATTTTCAAACCTACTCCTTTAACCACCATCACCCCCATTATAACCCTACCAACCACATCTTCACCACCTCCAACCACAGCTAAACCCGCAGCCTCATCATATCAACTTCCCCCATCTCCACCAGCTGATGCACCCGAAACTCAACCCATCCCCACAGTCCAAATCCCAGATACTTCCCACTCTTTATTCGAGGACATACAAATGAACTCCCCTTCTCCACGAACTCCCTCATCCTCTTCCTCATCTGAATCCTCTTCAAAGGATGAAGACAGTGACAACCCTTCATCAGCCTTCTCTATGACCTTTACAAACCTACAAAAGAAAATAAATTCAAAGGTGGAGAGGTTGGTGGCTAAGCGGACAAAGAAGATCATCTGGGCTGTCACGAACACAATGATAGCCAACATGAGGATAGCTGAGGTAAACATCACCAAAAATGTTTCATTTAAATCTAACACTGTGTTGGCTGATTGTGTGAGCAAGCTGGAGGAAGAATTGAAAAATCTGAAGGCAAAGGTGGCTGAAGACAATGCGATAGTGGTTGATGTTATCTCAATGGATAAAAAAGACTCCAGAATGCATTGCTCTTCTCTTAAAACTCAGTTGCGAGATCTCAAAGATGAAGTTAAAAAGGGGGAAGCAGCTGGGCAAGAAAGGATTGAGGCCCTCTCAGCTGGTGTCGAGGCCAATAGAAATCAGATAATCTTGAAGGTAGACATAGCTGAACTGGAAGCAGCAAAGGCAGAAGTAAAGATAAAATCAAATGAGCTTGCCGATCTCCAGCTGAGGGTGACTCAAATTGAAGAAGCTATTTGAGAAGATGAGGAGAGGAGAAAGAAGGAGGAGGAAGAGAAGTCATCTAAGCTAATGGCCAGGATTGAAGAATCTGAGAAATCTTCTGAGGCCAGAGGCAAGGACAAAGGGAAGATTGTGGAAGAGCCAACTCCAGCTGAGATCATCACTGCAAAATCCACTAAGCCTGAAAAGAGGAAAAGGGAACCTGACTATTCAAATCTATCTGAGGAGCAGATAAGGAGGATCAGGCAAGAGAAGGAGTGGTATGGAGAGAGGGAAAGGAAGAGACTGAAGGAAAAAAACAAGGGTCTGGAGATGAAGTGGAGCAAGGACATAAGGAAGTGGGTGATGAAGTCTGCTGATGAAGAAGACTTCCGTCCTTATCATCGATCGTCTGTCCCTCCCAAAATGGTCTCAAGTCAATACACGAAGGAGTACAGGGAAAAGAATTTGTATGCCCGATGGGTGTACTACTGGTACATTCTGAAGGCATCTGAATCTGCAGCTGAGGATGAGGACCTGAGGTGGAATGAGTGGATGGAGAAGGAACACGTTGACCTCTACCACAGATTGATCGATGAGGCGGACAAGATCTTCAACGCTGATCTATCAGCCCCTGCCTATGAACTGGTGATTGGAGTGAATTGATGCATGTTTTTAGGGCCTGTTTTAGTGCAAAAAGTGAGCTAAAGTGTTAGTTTTTGTGCCTAAATGTGAAAAGTATCACTCTTTTGCTGGAAAAGTATTATTTGTGAGATTTTGATGTTTTTCACCCGTTTTGCAGGTAATTCGGTGGATTTTTGCCAAACCGAGAGTACCATTAGGCTTAGAATGAAGAGACGGACATCCGGGACGAAAACAGGGGTCGGGGCCGAAGCCCCGTGTGAGAAAAGTGCCCTGGACTCGAGCTCTGGTCGAGGGACAAGAGCCTCGAGTCGAGGGATGTGTAGAAAGGACCAAATTCAGAAAATGGCATGAGCCTCGACTCGAGACATGACCCTCGAGTCGAGGGCGAGGATTTTTGCAGGGGCCTCGAGTCGAGGCCTGACCCTCGACTCGAGGGGAAGGTTTTTCCAAAATTTTGTATTTAAGCAAGGAGGGAGTTCATAGTAGCAGTTAGTAGCGGTTTTGGGGCGATTTCTCAAGCCCCAAGCCAATTTCTTCATTAGATTAGAGTAGAAGTTAGAATTAGATGTAGATTTCAATTCATTGTTGGTAGATTAGCCATAGATTAGCATTAAATCTTGTAATTCATTCAATTCAAGCTTGTATTACATTATGAGATTGTTGTTGAAGACTCAAGCATTCCTATTTTTGTTGATTGAAGATCATTTGGTGATGTTTTTCCTCTTTTGTCTCTTTAATTTCTTAATTGTTGTGATTTGCTCTGTGTTTGATCCATTCTATCTTCTTCCCATTGGTATTGTTTGTGGTACCATGGGCTAAATCTCTCTTGTGCTTGGGTTAATTGAAATTGATTATGAATTGATTGATGATGTTATAATTGTTGATGATTGGAGATCAATTGAGTAGATTGCTTCCTAATTGTGATTCTTCATTGTGCTATGTGTAAAATTGTCTCTTTAGATTAATGGTTGATCACCCTAGCAATAGGCGAGAGTTGAGCTAACGTGATTAGGTGTTAATCGAATTTCAATTTTTCATGATTGTATGAATTGGGATTTCTACATTGAGAAATGGGAAAGACTAAGGATACTCACATTAGGCATTGTGATTTTAATGGAGTGATTAATTTCATGATGGTTTATGCTTTCTATCTTAGTTGATTTGCAATTTGATTCAATTGTAGCTTGTTGATTGATGATTCATTGATGGATGTTAATCCTAGCACCTCTATCCCACCATTTAGTGTTGTTTTTGTTATCGCATTCTAAGTGTTCGATCTATTGCTTGCTCCTTGTTGTTTTGTATTTTTGCTTGTGTTTTTGTTGTTTTTGTACCAAACCATTGTTGCAACTTTAGTCACTAATAACTTGTATTTCTAGGGCCTCATGTGCATACTTTTTCCCTTGGGTTCGATATTTTGTTGATTGGTCTTAATAACTCTTACCCTATACACTCCAATCAAATGGCGCCGTTGTCGGGGAATTAGTTTTTGCGCCTTAAGTGAGACCTAGGAATTGTTTGAAGTGACTACTTGTTGCCTTTGTGTTTGTTTTGTTATTTTTGTTTGAATTTGATACTTTGAAATCTTGTCTAGATGGAAGGATACAACTCATACTTGTGGAATCAAGAATATTATCAAGATAGTAGGGTGTATTCTCCACATTTTGAAGAATTGAGCTACAATGATTGGAGGAACTATGAAGATAATTCTCAATGGCAACAAGTTCCATCCAATTATGAAGATTGGATAAGTGAAGAAATTTCTCCCCCACCTCAAGAGATGTTCCCATACTATGAGCCTTATGATCAAGCATGCAATCAATATTGTGGATTCGAATTTCAAGGGGCATCGGAAGAGGAAGCTTACTATGATGAAAGGAGGAGTTATGAGAACGATTATCCAATGCCACAAGCTTCTCCTCAAATTGAAGAATGGGGACTCCATGATATGAGAGCCATATTGCAAGAGATGCTTGGATTTGTGTTGGAAAAATTTGAGGAAGATGATGCTAGATGTGATCAAATGCTTCCCTTGTATGAAGAAATGTATGAGACCAAAGAAAAGGTTAATTCATGGATAGAGGGGAATATGGAGATCACCGGAGTGCATTTCATGATTATCAAGAGTCAACTCAAAGATTTCCTACGTCAAGTAAAGAACATGACTATCATGGAGAATCAAGAAAAAGAAGGGGAGGAAGAAAGTGAAAGAAGAGAGGTAGAAAAGGGTCCAAGCGAAGAGGTAAAAGTAGAAGACTTCCTTGTCAAAAAGGAGGAAGAGGAGTGTCCATTGATGGACATGGGCTTTAATGAAGAAGAAAATCAAAGAGCATCGAATGAAGCTTTGAAGATCGAAATGAGCATTTCTATACCCTCTAACTCTTCAAATAGTGATTTTATTGAAAATGATGCTTCTTATGAATTAATTTTGCCTCTTGTGAATTTTGACTATAGGGAAGAATTGAAAAAACGCTTGGGCATCCTTGAAAGGAAAGAAGAATCGAGAAGAATGGCAAGAGAAAAAGGGGAACAACCATGGACACTTTGCATATCTATCGGTGGTTGTCCTATCTATTCGGTGAACCTCCTAGATTATGAAGCTCAAAGATCTAGATATAATGGGAAGGAGGATCGATACCCTTGGCCATTCCGATGAAAGATGTTGGACGTGAAGAATAAGTCCGGCATAGGACACTAAAAATAGCTTGATGGGAGGCAACCTATCCGTTTTATTTTCTTTCTTGTGTTTTTGGTAGACTAGTGTTTTTGTTTTTTTTAGGAGATTTGGCTTGTGCTACTTAATTGCTTATTCTTAGTAAATGATGCTCTATGCTTTGAGATTCATATATTGTTGAGCTTAATTGTTGATATCATTATGAGTTGCATATATTTGGAGCCAAACTTGAATGCATGACTTCATTCAAGTTTGGGGGTGTGTGTCATTTAGGGTAGAAATGCATCTCTTAGTGATGATTATTTTGATGAATTGTTTTAGCCGTGTGTAGGTATACTCACTACGAAGATTGAAAAAAAAAGATCGGAATTGCAAAAAGGAATCGAGGAATCGAGAAAGAAAGGAGAGCTTAAAAGTTAGTGAAAATGAGCAAAAAGGAAGAGAACCCGGTCTCCTCGATCGAATGAGCGACCGGGCTTAAATCGAGGGACCAACACGGTAATCTCTTGCATATTTGGGTTTGTTAGGGGTATAAAGGTTATTTTTAGGAGTTTCGGGGGTCGAGTCGGGCCCGGGAATCATCAAAAATTCCCTGGACTCGACCCAGGGTCGAGAGTGCATGGCCCCCGGGTCGAGGGATTTATACTTGGGCAAAATTTCATAATTTTACACATTCCTCGAGTCGAGGGTACCACCTCGAGTCGAGGATCTGGTGTTTGCAATTCCCTCGAGTCGTGCGTAAGACCTCGAGTCGAGGCAGTCGAAATTTTTGGATCCCTCGAGTCGAGGCCTGACCCTCGACTCGAGGCGCGTGTTTTTTTTAAATACGCAGCAGTTAGAACAGAACCCCGACTCGAGGGTTTAGCAGCACCGTTTCCAGCCCCGTTCCCAGCCATTTTCGGCGATTTCACGTCGATTTCACCATAAAATCATCATCATTTCATCATTTTATCATATACATTGCATAAAATTTGATTCTTGAGGGTTTTGGAATCAAATTTGGGGATTTTTGGTTGAAAATAAGTGGGTGTTTTCCAAGTCCGTTTTTGGACCAATTCTTCAAACAAGGTACGTAATTTCTACTCTTATTGGTTTTAATTTCGTTGTTATATTGCGATATTTGCATGGGTGTTATGATTTGTGATAAAATTCTTGAATTTGGAACATTGTTTTTGGGCATTTTGATAAACACTTGAGATGCATGATTATTGTGGATGATTTGGAGCCTTGTATGAGTATATTTGGATTGTTTGATGAGACTAGGAGCATGTTAGGATTGAATTTGATATTGTGCTCGTTTATTTGTGAATTTGGATTAGAATTGTGAATTATGGCATTTGTAGGAATTTCTAGTATAATTGTTTGGATCAATTGGTCGAGTTGAGTTATTCTTAGGATAGAAGTGTATGAATTGTTGATGCATATTTGTTTAAATACTTGCTAATGGGCCTATGATTTTTTGGGATTTTATTGAGCTTAATTGCATGATTTTTTGTTGAGCCTACTTGTGAATTAATTGTTCAGGCCATTCTAGTAAGTATACATGTTTGAGGATTATTTTGAGCACTTCTATTGGATATATTTGTTTAGTTGACTCATTGACCATTGTTGAGGTTTAGTTGCTAGTTACTAGGGATTTTGTTCATGTGAGATGATTCTTGACTGTTGACTCGTTCAGGGTATGCTTGATATTTTTCTGAGCTCGTATTGCATTTTTGAAATTTGATTTTTTTTTTGCTCTTGGGAATGTTTTGTAGGAACAATGTCTAAAGGGGCCGACAGACATAACCTATCTGAGGCGGAGATTCGCGAGAAAGAAACTGCTATCCGACGTGCACACAGGATGCCCGCTGAGCTCGGAATTCAGTGGGATGATCACCAGTGGAGGACACATATTGAGTTATATTACGAGCTCTATAACCGGGTAGTCAAGACGAGATTAGTTGACCACGAGTGCATGATATAAATGGGGATCGAGGAGGATATTCCTCGCTTATTTGAGCAAGTTGGGATGGGGGGCTTCTTGACTAAGAGGCCTAGGACATATATCGGACTCACTCTCGAGTTCCTGTGCACGGTGAGAGTTGATAAGGCCAGGAGGGTCAAATTCCCGAGGAGTATTACATTTGAGCTCATGGGGCATGAGTACTCGTTGACTCTGGACGAGGTCAACGAGATTATTGGAGCACCTACAGACCCCAACCGATCACTGTTGAACATCAGGAAGGAGTATAATGCTAAGCAATTTTGGAGGAGGATTTCAGATTCTGGGGCTCCTAATCAGCCCGATTTTGTTCCGGGGAAGTCTAAGAGCACACATATCCGGAACCCGGTCATCCGATATCTTGAGAAGATTCTCGCGGGTACCATATTCGCGAGATCAGAGGGAGGAGCCGTGGTTTCCGAGGAGTTGTACGTCATTTGGTGCTTTCTCCATGGAGTCAGATTTAATGCGGCTGCCTATCTCTGTTACTTATTTGAGAGAGCCACTAGCACGAAGTTTAAGAAGATTAACTTCGGTGGCATGATTACATTGATTGCTGAGCATATTGGGATTCCGATGCATAACCTCAGAGCAGTGGAGGGCCCTGACCTTACTCTTGATACCATGCGGCGCATGAGGACGCTAGACCGCATCGATAGGACATGGTGTCTACAGCAGCATCATGGTGGCCGATTCCCTCTTCCTAATAAGAGGTTGACGACAGTTTTCGGATCTCAGGTCTTTGTGACTATCAACTTGCGCATGTGGTCACAACATCATACTGAGGCGATAGACGCCTACACTAGAGAGCATGGGGATGTGCTTAGAGAGGTTGATGATGACGATGGGGGTCAGCAGTCGGGTTCTGATGATGATCAGGGTGATGGAGCTGCAGAGGGAGCAGAGGTAGAGATTGGAGATGATGAGTCTGAGGACGAGGATGATGAGGAGCAGGAGCAAGAGGAGCCGCCAGTACAGATGGACGAGGATTACCAGCCAGAGATTAACATGTACTGGCAGGACGAGATAAGGAGTAGAGAGTACGAGGCGGGGAGTTCATCTCAGAGGCCGTGGGTTTTGACTGAGGAGATGTGGGCAGACAGTCAGAGGATGCATATTGAGAGTCTGACCCGGCAGGATGAGATGTACCGGATGCTTGAGGAGTCCCGTAGATTTAATGAAGAGACTCGGAGGATGCAGGAAGAGTCTTTGAAGACTCAGCATGACATGTATGCACTCCTTCAACAGATGAGCTCGTGGAACTTCGGGCAGGGACACTACCCTCCTCCACCACCGCCGTCCGATTACTAGGGCTATCCCCTATTCCTTATTCCCTCTTGTTGATCTTTAGATTCTGATATTCTTGTTTTCCTTTGTACTTTTGATGATGATTGTACTCTTGACTTGATGATTGTGATGATTGGTTTTGGATTTTTGATGATTTTATTGATGATTGTTATTATCTTGATCTTATTGAGTTTGATGGTCTATGGATGATTATTCTTTGATGATTTCTATGGATTCCTTATTCCTAGGCTTTTGAGATTTATTGATTTTGAGCTTAATAGTGGATTCATTGACATATTTTTGAGTATCATTCATGTGGTAGTGAGTATGTTTGGGATTATGTACATGAGCATTTGAGTTTGAATTGCAAGACTAGTTGGATTTTGATATGATCATGAGTTGATTTGTAGCTTGAAGTTAGTTTCTTGATTTATTGTGTAAGGATGGATGTGATTGATGATACTTGATTCATTGCTCAAGTTAAGCCCGTGAGTTTTTGTGCCTTAATAATCGTACATCTTATACGGTTGAAATTGATCCTTTGTGAGTGCATCATTCATGATTTGTATGCTAGAACTTGCCACTAGACTTGTTGATATTGATCTTTGTGTGATGTTTTGAAAGTGATAAGAGGCCATGTTTAGAATGATGAGTTATTTTGCCAAATACTTTCCTACCAAATACATTTGATTTCCTTAGTGAGCCATGTTGAGCCTATTATCCATATTCTTTGGCAAGCCAAGTGAAATTGAAACCATTTAGCCTATTTTGATGAGCCTTTCTTGTCCTATGTTTAGTTGAGCTTGAATGTTGGCTAATGATGGTGATTTGATTGTGAAGTGTGGGAAGATGATGAGCTAAGTGATGATTGAAGCATAAAAGAAAAGAAAGGTTGTGAAAAAGATTGAATTGTGAAGAAAAATGTGAACATGAAGTGAAAGAAAAATTCAATTTGTGAGCTTAAAAAGAGAAAGCTCAAGTGAATGGTGGATTGATCATTGAAGTTCAAAAGGAAGAGTGTGCTAGATGAAAGTAAAGAGATGTGCATTGTATTGATTAGCTTTCATTCAAGTCTCTACTACTTAGTCACTTTTATCCAAAAACATCCCACCTTTCCAAAGAGCCTACATTACAACCTAGAAGAAAGACCTCTTTGATTCTTGATTGATCATAATTGATTTTGATTGAGATTAAGTCTTGTGGCAAACATATGGTGTACTTGTTCATGCAATTGATGATTGAGAGCTTTATACCTTTATACACTTGAGTGAAGAGTGAAACACTCCATGGAAGGAGCAATGTGTTAAGTGTTTGATTGAGCATTTGTTTGAGCATGATTCATCTTGATGGCTAGTGGATAGTTGCATTGATACAAGTGATCATTGATGAGTTCGATTATCTTATTTTTCGTCTATGGTGCCATGTGACATAATTGCAATCAATTCACTCCTTTGTTCTTAGTTTCTACGTTGCTCGAGGACGAGCAACAATTCAAGTTTGGGGGTATGATTGGAGTGAATTGATGCATGTTTTTAGGGCCTTTTTTAGTGCAAAAAGTGAGCTAAAGTGTTAGTTTTTGTGCCTAAATGTGAAAAGTATCACTCTTTTGTTGGAAAAGTATTATTTGTGAGATTTTGATGTTTTTCACCCGTTTTGCAGGTAATTCGGTGGATTTTTGCCAAACCGAGAGTACCATTAGGCTTAGAATAAAGAGACGGACATCCGGGACGAAAACAGGGGTCGGGGCCGAAGCCCCGTGTGAGAAAAGTGCCCTGGACTCGAGCTCTGGTCGAGGGACAAGAGCCTCGAGTCGAGGGATGTGTAGAAAGGACCAAATTCAGAAAATGACATGAGCCTCGACTCGAGACATGACCCTCGAGTCGAGGGCGAGGATTTTTGCAGGGGCCTCGAGTCGAGGCCTGACCCTCGACTCGAGGGGAAGGTTTTTCCAAAATTTTGTATTTAAGCAGGGCAGTTCAGAGAGAGCAGGGAGGGAGTTCATAGTAGCAGTTAGTAGCGGTTTTGGGGCGATTTCTCAAGCCCCAAGCCAATTTCTTCATTAGATTAGAGTAGAAGTTAGAATTAGATGTAGATTTCAATTCATTGTTGGTAGATTAGCCATAGATTAGCATTTAATCTTGTAATGCATTCAATTCAAGCTTGTATTACATTAGGAGATTGTTGTTGAAGACTCAAGCATTCCTATTTTTGTTGATTGAAGATCATTTGGTGATGTTTTTCCTCTTTTGTCTCTTTAATTTCTTAATTGTTGTGATTTGCTCTGTGTTTGATCCATTCTATCTTCTTCCCATTGGTATTGTTTGTGGTACCATGGGTTAAATCTCTCTTGTGCTTGGGTTAATTGAATTTGATGATGAATTGATTGATGATGCTATAATTGTTGATGATTGGAGATTTATGCTTTTCGGAGCTTGGCTCCAATATCGGAGCCTCATAAAAACGAATCAAAATCCACTGCTTCTCTTTTTCTATATTTTTAATTTTAATTTCTTTTTAAAGTTGAAAACAGAGGGCGATCTTTTTCACGGTTATTATAACTCAGAGCAGGGAGAGATCTTTGGCGAGAAGAAGAAGAAATGTCAAAATCGCCATGGGGAAAAGTCGGCGCCTGGGCCGCGGAGGCGGAGCGCGCCGAAGCGGAGGAGCGCGAAGCCGCCGAGAGGGCCGCCGCGGCGAAGCTGGAACCCAGTTTTCCCAGTCTGAAGGAAGCCGCAACCACCACCACCAAGCAAAAGAAAAAGACGAAAATGGTCCTGTCCCTGCAGGAGTTTACGATGTCCGGCTCGGCTGCCAGCCGCGGCTTGACCCATGAAGAAATGCTCCTCCTTCCCACCGGCCCCAAGGAGCGTTCCGCCAACGAAATTCACTCCGGTAGAATAGGCGGCGGATTTTCCATTTATGGTTCTAATCAGGGTCGGCCTAGGGAGTACGAAGGTCGGAGATCTTATGGTTTTCAGGAGGACGAGCGCCATCGCGCCCCGCCACAAGCGAGGGTTTCGGAACTGGATCAACCGTCGCGAGCTGATGGGGTAGATAATTGGGCTTCGATGAAGAAACAAATGGTGCCTGAATATTTTTCGCCTCAATCACGACCAGGGGGAAAGTACAGCTCTCTAGGCGGAGGTGGAGGACCTGGAGCTGCGTCACGGGCCGATGAGGTGGACAATTGGGCTACTGATAAAAAGCCAATTTCACAGCCACAGCATCAAAGTAGATCTTCAAGCTTTGGTTCGGGCTTTTCGAGGCCCGACCCTGATCGTTGGGCACGGAATGAACATAGATCAGTTTTGACTTCCCCTAAACTTGACGCTGAAGTGGTGGTGAAAGGTAATAAGCCTAATCCATTTGGTACTGCGAGGCCGAGGGAGGAAGTGTTGGCAGAGAAAGGATTGGATTGGAAGAAGTTGGATTTGGAAATTGAAGGAAAGCAACAGCATTCTTCCGGTATTGGTGGAAGTAGGCCAGCCAGTTCGCAGTCGAGTAGGCCGGAAAGCCCACTTTCGAACATGTCTGGGGTAACAGCGGGAGTTGGTGAAGGTGCAGTGAAGCATAAACCAAAGGTGAACCCATTTGGTGACGCAAAGCCTAGGGAAGTTTTGCTTGAGGAAAAGGGTTTGGATTGGAAGAAGATTGATCTTGAGTTAGAGCATCGCCGAGTTGAGAGGTAACCCTTGATTATACTTTGCTCAATGATGTAAATATGTTTTGTTGATGTTATCATGAAGTTTGGCATGTTGTGATTGCTACCTTGTTATGCTTCCAGTGCCTATTTTTATGTTGGAAAGTTTATTCAATGCTTAGATTACATGATAACATACTATTCACGTTTCAGAAATAAAAAGTACCACTACAACTAGTGTTGTGGTTTTACATGTTTCATATCTTGCGTGTGAGATGATGGGTAACCCCCTCTTGGGTTTGAAATTTCTCTTTAAAAAGGACATTTCAGGAAAGTTTGTAGATGAGTGGCAACTTTTATGTGCTTGTTAGCAGTTTTTTGAGCTTGTATAGTGCTGTTGTGATTGTCATATTCCGTGTACTCAGCTGTAAGGTTAGTTTAATCCACTTTGATCATCTACGATAATGATAAATTTGGAGTAAGACTACACCATTTTTTCCTTCGAAAGGTTCGTTTTCTACATTCCGTATAATCATTTTATTTGGGGGGTGGGGTAGGTGGGATGGGGGAGAGGGCCTGGGATGGAGAAAAGGAGATCAGTTAACACAACGAGTTGGTTATATAAACTACTGAGAATGAGAATATGAAACCCATGGTGATTACTTCTCATGGATAAGGTATGCAAACCCATTCTTGTGTTATGTCTTGAAGTGACTGTTATGAATTCTGTAAAATTAGTTCAGATATCTATAGTTGGAGGTTTGGGCTCTGACTAAGGGCTGAAGATAGTTTCGTTATATTTGCTCCAAACTATAATGCAACCTAATTGAGTATCTTTTAATTTAATGAGTTGCTATATTAGGTTAGCATTTAATCTCTTATAATTATATACTTTTACTTCTTGCGTAGGGACTGTTTCTTAATCCAAATAGGTTTTAGCTACATGATATGAGGTGTTTCAGGGATAGGAAGATAAAAAAAAAATTCAGATTACATTTCATTAATTTAATTAGTGACTTTTTGCGATTTAACCTGTCCATATGATATGACATTCGTCAGCCAAATACATGTACAGAATGCGATGAATTTAACAGAAGGCCAGGCATTCAAGTTGAGTACTAATTTTAAAAATTATCTTGCTGAATTTTAATATTATTTTATTAAGACTTAAAAACTAACTCTAGTTGTTGAGGGAAGTATTCTTTGACATAAATAGGGAAAATGTATATTAAGGACCTTCAACTGTTGCTCGAGGATCTAACTAATGTCAAGGAATATACCTTTTCGCCCACACCACAACCTTGTTACCCATAAAGGAAAAATCTGAATCTCTCGACGCCTCAGGGAACTTAAAGATCTTTCAATATCATTCAATGAAGCCCTATCATTATGTCTAACAATGACGATCGCTCTGTTCCAGTCCCTCCGACCTCCATTAACCAGAGCATCAGCGTTACTTTTACACTTAGTACCTGTACCACCTCCCATCCCATTGTCACTGTGGTGCACCAAAGAGGAACGGCCCCCTGCATGGTTCTGTTTTGTTATCACCAGCATCTCCAAACGATTGCACAGTTGTTTCCAAACCCTGACAATCCACTCCCGTAGGAATTTTGATGTTCTGTTTACCATAACCATCAGCAATCTTGACCATCTCGATAAAGAATCCATTATTGTTCTTCATATCTGACACATCAAAGAGTAGCTGCTTCCTCTGAATCACTTGACAAAAATTTGTAACACCTTCATTTTGAGCACTTCTTCCGGGGACTGCTTTAACCACCAAATCCCTTCTAAGTCCATGTCCAAAAATCACGTTTCTTTCTATCTCCAGATCGATGCTTCATTCTCCAGAATGCGTAGGTTATAAAGTTTCTGTTCAATCTTAAAAGAATACTCTAATGACGATATCTAGGATCTCTCAAGTTAAAGTTCTTCCATCTCTCTGAATTCCTCTTCTCAAATCTCTCTCTTCCCCCCAACTAATCCTGACTCTCTAGGGTGATGTTCTTTTTGGGTTTTAAAAATCAGGTTTTGGATTTAGAAATCTAAAACGGATTATAGTTTGAGATTTTGGAAACCTGTTTTTAAAAACCACCACTATAACACCTATAAATCTACTATTAAACATTCCTATACAATTAATTCTCTCCCCTTATAATTTAATATATTTGAATCATAATTTCATATCATCTAATCATTTCAATTTCACTCAATAATAATATAACTTTATTCACTCTTACACATTGATTTGACATAAAGTTAAATCCTGCCCCACTAAAAAACCCAAAGAAAACACACACATTACTTTTTATAAGGATTTCAAAATCCCCTAGATTTAAAAACTCGAATTTTAAAAGTCACTTAAAACTCAAAAAGAACATCACCTAGATTTCTCTCTCTCTTAACATTTTAGACCTAACAGATGACTTCATCAATTACACGGCAAAACCCCAATACCTAGTTAAATCCGAAACAGTGACGAAGTTTTTGATTTCGGTTGGGCCCATTCGGATGACGGATGAATTTCCCCCAATTCAAGTCAATTTTTTGATTTTCACATCCACCCCTAATATACATCTACACACATATTACTATCACGGTATCATCTCAACACTTTCCTCTCACCCACTCATTCTCTTGCTTTTCTCTCATCTTTCCTCTCTCATATTTTTCTTTCACCTAATCATTACCCCACTAACTAACAATAATAATAAAATAAGACATCATCATCACTCAAAATATTATTTGACATAAAGCTCCATCCACCTCTACTAAATCCAAACCAAACCAAAGATAGATTTGTTATTCACCGGATTTGCCCCATCCAGTTCCATCCGAAGTCAAACACTCCCTGAAGTCTTTGAATAACCTATGTCTAGACAGCGAATAAGCAACCCTTTACGTGATTGTATCCCAAATATCATGTAATTATTCAGTGGAGTTCTAAAAATTACTTCTGTTCCTGTCAATCCAAATGGACCATAGAATGATAGAACCACCAAAATCTTCCATAGCTTTTTGCCTCTCTTATTGATAGCGCTGCCTGGGCTGTCTACTAATATATCTGAAAGCTGTGACTGGTATTGCCCATTGCTGGCAGCCTGGCGCAACTCGTTGAATACTTTGTTCCAGAGGCCATGGGCGAAAGAGAACTGTAAAAATAAGTGATTAACATCTGCTTTGTTGTACCTGCATAAAACACACCAATTTTGCAGACAGAGAAACATTCAGGAACCGGTTTTGTAAGTAAAAACTGGTGGGAACTTACCCCAAACCGTAAGCCATAATAAACTTGAACCCTTTTTAGGTAAAGTAACCTTCCAATTTTTTTAATACCAATAGAATGAGGGAAGATTTGAAGGGAAAAGGGTTACAAAGAATGATTTGCAAGAAAGGGGTCCTGAGGAATCTAATAACCAAAATCTCGAATCGCTCTCTGACTCTCGGATTCTAACCCCCTCTAACAATTCCAGCAATTGGCACATATCATTCAGCTCATTGTCAAGGTTGCGGAAAAAGTGAAAGTCCTAAGCTAAAGAAGAAGATTCAGACTCTCTATGTGAATTGAAGATAAACGATATAATGATGAAAAGCTTAGGACGAGAATCACCTAACCATATTTCTTCCCAGAACCCAAATTTGTTGGAGGAGAACCGTCGCTCTCTTGGCAGTTCCAACTGTTGGAGGAAATGATGAGACATCTTGTATGCGCAAGAGGTATATGGATTCTAAGGGGTTGGGTTTTGCTACTCTACAAAATTTTACAGGTGCTGACGCACCTCATTTGGATTATGAGCCATTTTTGCCATCCTTGCCCATGAGTGGGAATTCTACTGATGACCTTCCATTCCACATGGAACTGGTATTCTTGCTGACGATATTAGGAATCTCTATCATTGAAATTTCGTCTAACACTACAGATGCCATTCCTAACCCCTTCTCTCTCTCTATTCCTCTTCCTTTGCTTTCTCTTTTTCTCTCACTCCCTCTCTCATTTTGCTTATACATGCAACAACATATTAATCGAACAAACAGCAGCTCAGCAAATACATAGCAATTACTACTATCCTGTTTCTGATGATGTGTATCAAAGGAGAAGAGAAACTCTGAATAGTCACCCTCATAATGCTTTGCGTCAGTGAATTCAAAGTGCTAGGATGTTCCCTTGATTCGTTCAGTACTTTAAGTGCTGAAGTGAGTGCTTTTGATTGCACTAATTTGCATTCCTGTAAAAGGAATATACGTACCGCCAACCTGTCTCTCGTAATTCAAGCGGGAACAACAGTTAGTAGATCACTAATATTATTTCCTAGATACCATATCTGCTCAGAGGGTATTCTGGGTCTCTGTTTTGGGCCCTACCTGGTGTTTGCCACTGGTGAGTGATGACCTTACCTACTTAAAGCACTGTCGACCGATGCAAAATATTAGATGTAATGTTGGTGAGACTGGATATTTCTAAACTAAGGAATCCGAGTAGTTTGAGGTAGAGAATTGAACATATGCAGTGTACATTAGTGGAACAATTGCAGCTGTGCGCTGGGTTGGTTCTGTTTGACTGATACTCTTCTTAGGGATATATGCGTGAAAATTTTGATGTAGCCTTGATGCCAGTCTAATTGAAGATGGTTCTATTGACATGGTCCTATATGCAGGTCTGGCTTATTTGTAGATTTATGCTTTTTAATAGGTAAGGTGCTGTAGACATATTGATGGAGAATATGAGAAAGGTGGTACAATAGAAAAAATGGATATGAAATTTAATTAATTTATATTTACGAAGTATTATTTGTTTATCTTATCTGCAAGATTAGGGGTTTTATAAGTATTAGAAATTTTATTTAGGGATTATTGTTAGGTTTATTTTCTTATAGATATGAGTTCATTCTATTTAAATTAGAGATTTCATGAATTTATACAAGCAATTGGTTTTTCCCTTTTGTCACTTAATCCAGTAATCTTGTTGAACCAACAGGTTTCATTGAGATTTTATTGTTTCTTGTCTGCTGCGCTAAATGACTGAATCACATGTCTATGAGGATTCTGTCAGGGTCTTACTGAGCCTGAGGCTTCCAAATTCCAGGAATACTAGAAGAATCACTGGAAGTAAAGCAAGAGGGGAGGGGTAGAAGAGAGTTTAACCTAGCTAATACAAATTAGGACCCAATATTATATTGGACACTAGAGAATAAAGCATCATGCATCTGAGTTGAGAGCTAACGTGTACTTCATTTACTCAGAAGCCAAGCTGTAGACTTTGGGATCCAAGAGTAATAAGGATTGATCCTACATATATTGGAGCATACTACCACGGTGGATGCTAACATAACAGGTTAATTAAAATATTTTGATCTACAAACGAATCCATATAGAATACTAATTGAAAACTGAACATGGAAGGTCAAAGGCTATCTCAATTAGACCAAGTATTATGATTGGAACTATTTACGACCAGTGCATGCTGCTTTTTGTGTTTGATATATTGATTTATACTCTGTCAATAATAATTATTGTAATTTTCACTCACATGTTTTATTTATATTTCCGTGGTCATCTACTCTTTGGTGGAGCTTCGGTTCATGAAACTATGAAAATAGTGGTTGTTTTCTCTATTCATCTGCTATTTCTGTGAATATGTATTCTTCATCCTCGGTTTTCAGCAAGCACTATGGTTATTGCCCTTTTCGTAGGTTTTGATACATTACCTGTTGCCTGTTGGATAGCAATATGCTATTCCAACAGTTAAAAAGTCATGATGAATCTTGTATTATTTGCCCGTCTTTTGGCAGGGGTTAAAATTAATGCATGTCTTTCAAGGTTATATAGCAAATTCAACAAACTGATAGCTGAAGTCATGATTGATTTCAGGCCAGAGACGGAGGAAGAGAAAAACTTGAAGGAAGAGATCAAACTCTTGAAACAGGAAAAATCTTGTGATGAACAAACTGGCATGAATGATGTTATTCTTCAAAAGGAGCAAGAATTGGAATTGTTGGTGCGTCAGTTGGATGACAAAATTCGTTACAGCCAGAAAAATTTTGAGAGGCCAGGTTCTGGAGCTGGTAGAGGTTCTTCTGGAGAAAGACCTAATTCTCGTTCTGGCACATATGAGGATTCTAGACCTCCATCACGGAGTGGAGCATATGACGATCCCAGGCCACCTTCTCGATCTGAAGACCCTAGGTTTGAGAGACGGCTGGGACCCTATGAAGAGCCTAGAGGTGGTAGCTTTTCTCAGGAGTCTGAGAGGCCTCGTTCACGTGGCTCTGTGAATTCTTGGACAAGACCAAGTTATGATAGAAGAGATACTCAAGGTGGTGGGGGAAGAGGATTTTTCGCAAGCAGAGACTCTGACAGGTACTGAATCTCTTTCTCTCATTCAGATTTGAAATTCCATCTACCTATTGGACCAATATAAGCTGTGTATGACCTTAACCTCATGAGTATTTCAACACGTATTTATGGTTCCTTAACTTTGATAAAACACTGGATAATTTGTTGGGATAATTACAAAAAACTACACGAGGAGGTTTAATTTAATGACGAAAGGCCCATGTCCATGGAAGTCGTTTTCTTGCAAATTGTGCCAATTGAAAGGGGCAAGTGCTTCTATGGAAAAGGAAGAATGCATCTTTAACCTTTCATACTTTTTGCCCCCTGTACTTTGGATACACACATTTTTAGCTGCCTGAACTTTTACTTCTCTCTATTCTCCTGCACTTTTGAAAAACTTAATTTTAGCCTACTTTTATTATACCCCTCTTGATAAAAAAAGATGTACAAGGCAAGGTGGGGGTGGGGGATAGAGGAATTAGAAAATTTGAAGTAGAGGGTGTAGAAGAGAATGCAGGAGGCAAAGTATCTGTAATACAAGTGGCAAAAGTAAGAAAAGATAGAAAACGTTAAGGGGCTATTTGTAATACTCTGGTATTTACCTGAAGGATTAGCTTGATCTCTAAGCACACACCTTGTTTCTGTTGTGTTGTCTTTCAGCTTCATACAACAAATACCTTGAATTGTATATAACATGTTTGGGTGAGGTTTATTTGTGTAGTGATGTCCAGTAGAAACACTTGTACTTGATTTGTTATTAGCCATATGTATAATAATTTATTGAAATTGAGATATGTGTGATTTGGCAGGTCGGGTTCAAGGTGGTAAATTTGATTGACTGAGAATAAGACATTGGCACATTCATAATTTTGGTGTGGGGAATGGAGCTTAATGATGGCTGGCATTAAAAAAAAAAAAAAAAAACTGATTGTTGCATATCTTGTTTCAATTTGTCTTTCAGTAGGACTAGGGACTTGTCTATCTTTTTTGTATTGTTCTCTAGCTACTCTCAACTTTTGTTGTTATCAGCCTGCTGCTATGTATTAATTGTTTGCTGTAATGTAAACACACAATTCTCTATTGCCTATCTCACTTCGTATTATACTCTTGTTTCATATCTCAAAAACATCCTCACCATGAGGGATATGGATCGTCTCCATTTGTTTGTTTAAATTTTGAAGAGAGGTAGACACAATTCTTAGGTTTTACTCTTTTGTATTTTTGCTTATTATTTTATTGTGTCAATTTTTTTTTTTCGAAATTTATAAAAAAAAATATTAATATAATGTAGAGGATCCATTTCCGATGGATAAAAGAGTGGGTGAGCTGCAAATTATTGGTGTTTCAAATTTAAGCGCAATCTGGTTGCTGTTGGTTAATGTTCTCATTTAATCTTTATCTTGATGAATTAAAGCTGCTCTCAATTCTGCTCATGCTCTTATTTATGCTCTCTCATTTAATATTCCTACAACGCGTTTTCAGCATGAATTTGCCCATTAGAAACGTGTCATAGGAAGGAAAGAATCGCATCTTTTTTGCAAGGTAATCCGTCTATAAGACGATAATTGATTTTTTTTTTCTTTTTTCTTTGATTTGAGGATATCACATTATACATTCAAATGGCTGTTAAATTTCTTATATCTTCTTACTTAATATATAGAGGTTTTTTATGATCCGAGTTCACATGAATTTGTTATTTTAATGTCTGTTGTACATATAAAGTGTATACTGTTTAAAAAATACTTGAGTTTTAAATAATGACATTTTTATGTACAATAATGGTACTTTATACGCGCAATACCTGATTAAATGGACGTTTAAGACAAAATTTATGAAAATTTTCACAAAAGTAGTATCCGTGAAAATTGCCCAACCCTTCCATTTTAATATCCCTATATATTATGGAGAGTAATTAATTAAATGTATATCATTACTCATTCTCTAATATATTTTATGCTTGGTGTGCATTCCTTATTATTTATGTGCTACTTGTGATATTGTGTTTATCTTGAATTATTTTATTTTACTATCAGTATTTGGTTGCTCTTAATTTTATTTTACTATAAGTATTTGGTTGCTCTTATATATTTAGTGTGAGGGTTGTGAGGGAGCAAGACACAAATCTAACCAGGACCACTGGTTCTGAAATCGTCCCTAAATTGAAATTGAACCCGTGTACAATAAGGTTTGGTTTCGGTTCCATTAATTTGAAAATTGTAACTGCAAGTTCCACGATTTGAACTGATATATATATATATATATATATCACGATTTGAACTGATATATATATATATACTAGTACAAAACCAGCGTACACGCGGGGTTAAAGAGAAATTTATATTTTTAAAAAAAATAATATTTAAAAAATTATTTAATTATTTAAAATGTAGTAATGTTTTAAAAATAATGTAATTATATAATTATTAAATTTGGATTAGTTTTGTATGATCAACATAAATTGTCTTTAAATAGAAAATAACATGCATCTAGCATCATTAAAATGTAACATTTTAAATAAATTTAATATATAATATATACTTCTGTCATTACAATTTATATTGCTCAAAATTAAAAAAATTGAGGTTATAATTTTATATTTGTATACCTAACCCATCAAAAAAGAACAATTTTGTCCTCTCAAATTAAACTCTTATAAAAATCTTTTATTTTTAAAAGAATTAATTTAAAATTTTAAAAATTCAAAATTATGAAAAAATCAGAAATTGAAGAAGAAGATTTTGTATTAAGACATGTTAGGAGTAGGAAATTGTAGAGAAAATATTGGAATGATTAATACAATAAATTTAAATAGAAATTACATATAAACTAAAACTATAAGGATATATATAAATATATATTTATTAAATAGTCACAATAAATATAAATAAATATTTGTGACATACATAAAATAAATATATCTTAAGTTTCGTATGCTCTTTGAATACTCTTAATAAACATCAAATACTCCAAATTCTCTGAACTTGCAACACCTGTGAAATTCAATCTCCATAGTTATAAAATGTCTAAATTATATTATTTTTTAAAAAATTAAAATAAAAATACATATATACAGTAAGAGTATTTTGCTGCATTTTAACTAAAAGTTGAGCCCCAAATATCTCAAAAGTAGTTGGGTTACATCTTCAAAATTTCAAACTTTCAAAACCCACTTTGACTTGTCACTTATCACTCTCATGATTATCTCAACAAATCTTCTCTTCCTTATCCTATTCTTTTTTAACGTAGATTTTGTATGTTCACTTAATGAAATTGTATATCTGTATATGATGAATCTAAATCAAATATATATATATATATATATATATATATATATATATATATATATATATTAAATATCTACATTCTTTTTATTATATATTTTATATAATTTGTATATATCATCAAATAAATTAAATATACACTTTCTAAATATATGAATACAAATTGAACAACTTAATTTAAAATTTTAAAATTTTGAACGTAGATTTTGTATGTTCACTTAATGAATTTGTATATCTGTATATGATGAATTCAAATTTTTTGACGAATCTTATTATAAAAATTGAAATAATGAATAATTTTATTAAATTAAATTAAATTTATTATAGCAAAATATATACAGTTTACCATAATTATATTAATTTGACTCGATTAATTGATTTTAAATTTTTATTTTTGTTAATTTATAGTAAATCAAATTAATTAGTAATTATACTAAATTTAATTTAGTATAAAAAATTAGATATGATATTCAGTGTTAATTAAAAATTATATTATTTATTTTTTAGGTTGACTCGATTTATATATTCGATAATGATAATAAATTAAAACTAATTATTGAATTGAATATCTAATTTTAAGATGAAAGATTAGATCTATGTAATCTTTCTTAATGAATTGAATATTTGAACACAAATTTTAAGATAATTTAAAATTTCAAATGTAGATTTCGTATAAAGAGTTTAATGAATAAATAAATCAAAATTTCCCGATGAGCTTGTACGAAATTTTGAATGAAATACTATATAGAATTTATAAATTTACAATCAATGAAAAAATAAATACAATCAATACATTAATTCCTATAACAAAACTAATAAAATATATTAATCTTATAACAAATTGAAACAATTTTTGAATCGGATAAAATAAATAAATGTGATGACTTTGAAGGAGATGTTGATCTCTATCAATAGCATAATCTGCAAAAATATGAAAAATCATTATGTAATTGAACAGAAAATCTAATACATATGATAATTAATTAAAAAAAATCTGATTCTGTAAAAAGGTACAAAAATAAGGAAACTAATATATACAATATATCTTTTAATCATGATCTTCTTAACAAATCTCCGTTAACACCTGCAAAATTTAAATCTGCCAAAAATTTAAACATATAAACATGAAATCAAACATGAACCAAGAATTAAATAAGTAAAATTATGAAAAATTAAGACGAATAGAAGAAATTATAAACCGATGAGTGATTAATGAATCTCCATTAATACTGAAAAAAAAAAACCTAAACATATAAACATGAAAAAAAAAATCTAAATAATTTTGTGTATTGATGATCTTAATTATATATCCTAATTAAAACTTTAATTAATGATGAAAAAGAAAAAGAGTGAGATTACAACTTCTTAGTCGACTTAGTCTTCATCTTCTGTTATTATTCCTCCTCTGATATCCTATGATCACAATTGCGAAACTTGTTGAAACAACAATCAAGAAAATTTAAGTTAACTGAAGAACACAAAAAAATAATCAAATAATAAATTCAAGAAAATAAATTAATACACATCTAGTATTAAAATCCTGCACAAATTAAAAAAAAAAAAAGAATATGACTATGAATTAATATACATCTGCAAAAAAAAAAAAAAAGAAATCATGAAAGAGGTTAGAAAGATAAATGAGAAAATCGGTTAGAGAAGGAGAGAAAAAAAGAATTAGGGTTTGTGATGAGAAACAAATGAGGGGTATCAAATATTTATAGATTAATATGTAAATAGATGGATGAACAAGATTAAAATTTATAAAATCAATGGTTAAGATCAATACTTAAAACTTAAATGAATAAGAGAAGAGAGATTTTGAAATAGAAGAATATGACTTTGCCACATAAGCTTTATATATATATATATATATATATATATATATATATATATATAATAATTAAATACGTGTGGTCTTTGATTAAATATCATAATGCAGTTGGAAGATTGAAAGTTAAGGTTTGCTGCATTCGCAAGAACATTAATATTGGAACCGGCTAAAAAAAAAATCTGCAAAATCAAAAGGTGGAGATGGATTTTAAACTAGCCGTTTTGTTATCCAACGACTGCTATAATGGAGTTGTCGAAATTAATTAATTATTTTTTATCTCTATAAATACTCTCCAGTTGTAGTTTAAAATTCACACCAACTTGATCAATATTGATCAATTCTTCGATCTCTCACTCATTATTTTTTCTACACTACAAAAAAAACTGTTATTTATCGAAAAATTAATTTTCGTCTTTATTTTTTTCGGCACAACGCAAATAATTTGTAATTTCGCCACCCATGGGAGTCGAAGTATAATGATGCCTTTCCACCCGAACAACGTTGTAATCTGTTCATAATTTACCAAAATATAATAATAAGGTTCTTATGTTTTATATTTCATTTTTTTTACTAACAATCCTATGAGATTTTTTATATTCAATTATTTACTATAATTATTTGTGTATAATAATAATAAGAATTTATATGTTTTGAAATAATTTTTTATCAATTAAAAATACATAATCACATAATTATCTTTTTTTCTATAAAATATATATTTTCACTATGCTTTTCACTTTTAATAATATGCAATTATATTTTAAATTTTTATATTGTCTCCACATTTATTAAATACTCAAGTTCAATGTCTAGATTAAAAGTTAAAAATAAAAAGTTGATTTTAAAGTATATCTAATACATGAAGTGTCAAATAAAATTTTTTTACTTCATTATTATATTTTTAAAAAAAATTGATTAGAAACTAAAAAATATTATACTTTGAGTTTCTTATAATTAAAAAAGTTTGAAATAAAGACAAATGGATTAGGTTTTGAATTGACAAATGAATAAAACTATATGTTGGTCCCGAGATTGAGTCTTTTAGAGATAATCTAGAGGGGGTTGAATATATTATCCTTCTAGATTATTTGTTTTTAAAGACCTATTTAGTTCCAATGACTTTTTGATGATGAGGTCTTTCAACTAGCTCCCACACATCTTGTCTTTGAAACTGATTTAGTTCTTCTTGCATGGCGTTAATCCAGTTGGAATTAGTTAGAGCCTCAGTAATAGACTTAGGTTCAAGTAATGACACATAACAACTGAACATACAATCTTGATTTAGTTGTGTCCTTGTCTGGACTCCAGAGTCTAAATTTCCAATTATTTGTTCAGCTGGATGATAAGACATTACTTTCTTACCCTTGTCTTTTACTATGGATGAAGATTTGTCTGAAGTATCTATTTCAAATGATTCTGTATTACCTTCAGATGCATTCTTTTGATCATTCGTGGTATTGGTTGTCTGATCAGCTGGTGTAGAAGAACTAGGTTCTTTTTCTTTGTTTGAATCTGGTTCTTCTTCTTCATCTGAATCTGATTCCTGTTCATATCTTCATCTGAATCTGATTCCTATTCATAGAACTTTACAACTGATCTTTTAATGGTCATCTTGTTCAGATCTTCTGATATCTTTGTGATGCCATCTGTATTATTAGACTCAAAAGTAGATTAATCAAATAGAACATGTGGTGTTTCTTCCACACATAAGGTTGTCTTATTAAAAACTCTGAATGCTTTAGATACAGATGAGTATCCTAAAAATATCCCATCTGCAATCTTAGCATCAAAAATTTTTAAATGAGATTTTTTATTGTTGTGAATGAAACATTTGCAACCAAATATATGAAAATATGAAATTTTGGGAGATCTTCCCTTTCAAATTTCATAGGGGGTTTTACATTTATCTTTAACGATCAAACTTCTATTTTGAACAAAACAAGCAGTATTAACAGCTTCTGCCCAAAACCTGTGAGGAGTGTTATACTCAGACAACATTGTCCTAGCAGCTTATTTCAGGGTTCTGTTTCTCCTTTCAACAACTCCATTTTGCTGTGGTGTCCGTGCAGCTGATGTCTCATGAGCTATACCATTCTCAGTACAATAGTTAGTAACAAACTTATTAAGGAATTCAATACCTTTATCACTTCTAATTTTAACAATACTTAGTCCTTTTTCATTTTGAATTCTTTTAAGAAATTCTGGAATCTTTATCATGGTCTCATTCTTCTTGTATAGGAAAATAACCCAGGTAAATCTTGAGAAATCATCTACAATTACCAAGGTATATTTTCTTCCACTGAAGCTTAGAGGTGTAACTGGACCAAAAAGATCCATATGAAGAACGTGTGCATATTTTCATTTACGCACATACGAAACCTGTTCATATTTCTCTCAAATTTTCTTTTCCCTCTCAAAAACCTTTACACTCTCTTCAATGGCGGATACTAAGAAATCCAAAATCAAGTTTGAGTATGATCTAAGTTCAATCAGAGATAAGAAAAAATCCGAAATGTATGTGGAATAGGATGTATCCACCGATCCTGAAACCAGGGAAATTCTTCAACTACTGGAATCTAGAGGATTAAAACAATACTGCACGATGAAGCCATTGAGAAAAAAAACCCTCGATGATCTTGCTGCTGAGTTTTTGACAAGAGCAAAAACAAGAGAGAATGGGCTTGAATCAAGAGTTCGAACAAATGGTAAAAAGGAGAAGGTGGTGGTCACTGTTGATGACTTGGGTGAAATTTTTGGTTTAAGCACCGCCGGAGAGAATCCATTCACTTATAAGGCAAATGATTGCTTGGAGAGTTTTCGAATGATGGCGAGGAGGTCGCATCAGAATACGACTGCGAATCTGAAAAGGCCGATGCTGAAACGAAAATACAGGTTGTTAATGCTAATTTTAACCAAATATATTCTGGGTGAACAACAAAACCATGATGGCTTGACGAAGCCAAGGCTGTGCTGTCTGAGGGCCATTATTGATGGAGCCAAAATCAATTGGGCCAGGGTGTTGTTTTTGAGGCTGATAGAGGAGAGGAAGAGGTTTATTAAAACCCCAATTTCAAAGACGCTGATGAGATGGTCTTTAAATAACATTACAAGTATGATGGCCAGAATAACCATCATCCTTGAGAGCAAGCTGGGAGCAGACAACCTCAATTGGGAGGATGGTGTCAAGAAGTTCACCAGACAAAGGGCTTACTCATCAAGGATGAGAAAATCTTTGGTCCTTCAGACTCGCAAGGAGACGAGGACGTCCCAGCTCCACCACCAGCACCAAGAAGGAGGTCAGTGAAAGCCAAAGCAAAGAAGGTGGAGACGGTGTTGGAGGACGAGTCCTCATCTGAAGAGTCTGAGGAGGATGCGGAGGAGGAGGTGAAGAAGACAGCTTCCCAAGGGGGAAGTGTCTCAGCAGAGGCAGCTGATGTAGAAAAGATGGTCATTTCATCTGGAGATGAACCAGAGGAGGCTACACAAGCTTCATCTTCATCCTCATCTGAGGATGCAGAACCCCAACCCTCCACATCTCAACCTGGCCATGAAGAGGCAGACAAGACCGCTGCCTCAGAGCCTCTAAAACGGTCTACTCCCAAAAGACCAACCCAACCCTAACACACAGATGACCCATTTTTTTTCCTATCCTCATCTCAAACAGAACCCAACCTATACCTACACCTTCCAAATCCCTCAGGAGAGATGGGATCAACCGAGCTATCACTCAGATTACTTGGAAAGAAATTCCTTATTAGAAAAGAATCAGCCCTGATAGATGAACCTGATCTATTAGGTGAACTCATTGATGTCTGGTTGCTGCGAAGGTTGAGAACAGGATCATTTGAAGAGACATCTATTCTTATAGCAGAGGTAGGAGGAAATAATCTATCCATCTGGGAAAAAGAAGTCCTCAAGAAAGCTGGTCTTAAATCCTTCTTGGAAATCCTGTCTGAGGATAAATTCTACGATTACATCTTGCAACGGGTGTACCTCGGAGATGAGCAACCAGAGGAGGTAAAGGAGAATGAGGCTGAGGAAGAAAAGGTGGCTGAGGTGGAGGAAAAAGGAAAGGCTGAGGAGGCAGAGAAAGAAAAGGTTGAAGAGGAGATTGAAAGAGGGATGGAAATGGAGGAAGCAGAGGACATTGGTGGAGCTGCCAATGAGCCAGCTGAGATGGATATAGCTGGGGAGGCACAAGCAGAGCAGGTGGTAGGGCAGGAGCAAGCTGTGGTTGAATCAGAAATGCCAACTCAAAAGATGCATTGGGCAGATTCACCACCAGCAGCAGTTGAGGCCATAATTCCAATTGAGGAGATAGATCTTACACTATCTTCTCCAGAAGAAATTGCTCAACCCTTAACCTCTGCGTCTGCATCCGAAGTTGAAGCCTTGAAGGAAGAGGTCTCAAATTTGAAGATGGCTTGCTTGAGTGCTCTTCGTCTGGTTCTGGGCGTTATCTCATCATCTATCAAGGAGAACATAGAGGTTGCAGTACATGAAAAGACGAAGATAGACCTCTATTTCTCCAGAATCAGTCATGAAGAGCACATGGCGAAGGTTAAGCAATAAATTGCTGAAGAAGAGAAAGCTCAAGAGGCCTGGGTCAAACAATACGTACTCAATGCATATGCTGAGATCAGAGATACTGTTGAAGACCAGGTCAAGGAGTCCTGGAGAGAGAAGGAGGCTTCATTTCAGTAAGTCTTGAGGATGACACTGGCTTTGGAAAAAGATAGGCAAACAAACATCCTCAAGCAGTATTTAGAAGGTGAATTCAGACATGCTGAGACAGCTCAGAAGAAGAGGTATGATCAGCTGGATCAGAAAACAGGATTAGTCAGACATGAACTGATGGGCCAAATCGAACAAGTATCCACTATCTACAATACCCGCTTTGCTGTTGTTAAAAAGCGGGAAGATAGTGAGCTCAAGAAAAGAGTTGATGTTCAAGATGACAAAATCCTGGCCTTGAACCTAAAAATAGAAGAACTGTCTGAAGAATTGTTGAAAGCTGAAGAAGCAAGGAAGAAAGCTGCAAATGAGAAATCTCAGAGAGTCTTAAGAAGGATCAGACGAAAGACGCAGGCATCTGAATCCACTGAATCTGAACCTGAAGCTGAAAAAGAACTACCTGCTCAAGACCCTGTCCCCATCCTATCAATCAGATTTCCCTCATCTTCAACTATGCCAGCTGGGAAAGCTAAAGTCGCAAGTAAACCAAAAACCCAGGCTGAGATAGATGAAGAAGAGAAGATAAAGAAAAGAAAGAGGGAATAAAAGGAGAAGTACAAGAGAAGGGATGCAAAGAAAAGAAGGGAACAGGAAAAAACAGCAGGGAAGTTTTATGATAGAAAGCAAAGAAAGTGGGTTCAGAAGGGCCAAGATGAGCAAGGGGCTGAAGTATTCCGACCATATCATAGAAGCGATGTAGTACCCAAGGAGATCTTGCTGATGGAGGATCAGGAGAAGTGGAGATCCTATGAAGCAGAGTGGATCTTTGCCTTCCACGTCTGCAAGAAGATAAAATGGGGCCTAGAGGAGAACATTGCTTTCCATGTATGGTTGGAAGAGAAGAACCCAAAATTTTACCAGTATCTGATCAACCTTGCTCATGAGGAGTTCAACGCAGATGTAGTCGCACCAGCTTACTCGCCGATGTCTCCTCAAAAAACAAAGGATGATCGTCTGGACCATGAAAAGGTCAAGCAACTCCTAATCAAAGCTGAAGCTGAAGCTGACCTTGCAGAAGGAAGAGAGACGGTGTCCCTTAAATAGGGTTTTCGACTGGGTAAGTGTGCCGGAAGAAGAAAGATGGGATGACTAAATCTCATCTTTTTATGATCCTTATCTGATTATCTGAGAAAGTGCTAAATCGTGTTGTATCTGAAACTATTGTGAATATACTTTTGACCTACTCTCATGAAACTATTGTTTAAACTAACTTGCTCTGATTTAATCTTCTAATCAATCAATTCTTGATATAACTAACTGAAATAAACTTGATTAAAAATTCATAACACTAATCCGTCTATAACTCACTAATCTTGACTATCTGTCTTTATCCTGATTATCTGACTATGATCATCTAACTGTGAAATATATTGCTCTGATTATCTGACTAAGTGACTTAAGTGCATACTTTGTGGAATACTTATCTTCTAAGATTAGTAACACATTTCTTTTCTTGAACTATGTTTTAACATCATCAAAAAGGGAGAAATTGTTAGGAAGAAAGTTGTATTTAGTTTTGATGAGTTAAAATGTAAAATAGGATGACCAACTGAGAATCTTGTATAGTCAGCTGATGTAGTAGTAAAGACGTGTAAATAGACTAAGTACAAAAGTTAGATAAGGATACACAAGTAGTCAGATGAAGACAAGGAGTCAGATAGGATGAAGAGTCAGACGAAGACAGGAAGCCAGACAAAGACAGACATAAGAAGACAGACGAGGTCAAAGACAACGAACGACAGTCACCAAGACTAAAGACTAAGACACAAACAAGGTGGACCGTGTCTGAAGACAAGATGATGAACTGTTAAAAAACCAAGGGATTTCAAGAAGCATTTACAACTAACCAAGAAGAGGTTACACGATTCAATTAGTTGGTTATAACTAACTAGAGAAGAATCAGCAAGGAAGTTACAACTGCCAACAACAAGATCTCTATAAATAGATCTAGAAAGTAGAGTAGATTACCTTTTGCTATCTCACGAAATCACAAGTATTCTCAAATCACACTTAGCATTCACAAGTATTGTAAACACATTCACGAACGTTCTTCACGTTCACAGTTTTAGTGTTTGTAGAACACTTCTCACGAATATCTTCAAGCCATTAGAGTCCAGAAATTAGAGAAAAAATTTTGTAAGGTTGAAGATCTACACTATAAGTAAGGAAGAAAGAAAGGAAGAAAGTAAGTAAGTCAAGGCCCTTCTTCAAGTTGAAGGAGGAGAGTGGACGTAGGATGTTTCGATCCGAACCACTATAAATTCGGTGTTATTTCTTTCAAGTTCTTTTACTCTTGCTGTTATCTACATTTCGATCACATACAAGTTTCAGAACACTTAAGATCCTGTTTGGTTGAGTATAAAAATTGTTTCCGCTGTAAAACTTTAATTTAGAAATTAATAGATAATCTAAACTCAAAAAAAAAAGTTTCGATAATCTATTCATCCCCCCCTTCTAGACTATCGCTAGAGGGTCATTTAATCTCTTAATTCAACTCAATCAGAGGGACCAACAACAACTTCCAGCTGCCATGTATTCAGCCTCAGTAGTGGATGTGGCAACAGAAGTCTGTTTCTTGGATAACCAAGAAATCAGCTTATTACCAAAAAATTGACAAGTTTCAGATGTGGACTTTCTATCAATTTTGCATCCACCAAAGTCTGAGTCTGAATATCCTGATAGCTCGAAGTTATCATCAGATGGGTACCACAACCCAACATTTATAGTCCCATTTAGATATTTCAAGATTTTCTTGGCCGTCTCCAGATGAGACTTCTTAGATTCGATTGAAACCTTGCACATACCCCTACTTGCAGTGAGATATAACAAAGATCCAATCAGACCACAATACTCCATTGCATCTGTGGGTATCCCGTTCTCATCTGAATCCATAGATAAGTTAGTTGCCGTAGGTATTTTAACTTCTCTGCTAGTATTCATCCCAAACTTATCTATCAGGTCCTTTGCATATTTAGCCTGATGAATGAATATACCTCTGCTCGTCTGTTTTACCTGCAGACCTAGACAGTATGTTAATTCTCCCATCATAGACATTTTAAATCTGTTCTTCATGAGATCACTAAACTGTTCACACAACATCAGATTGGGTGAACCAAAGATAATGTCATCCACATAGGTTTGAACAAGTAAGATGTCTCCATCTACTTCTTTTCTAAATAAAGTTCTATGTATCTTTCTGTTGGTCCCGAGATTGAGTGATTAAAAACAGCTTAGTACGCCTTCCAGAGATAATCTAGAAGGGGGGTTTAATAGATTATCTAATTTTTCAAAATTTCAGATTATCTATTCAAGATATCAAAGCTGAACAGCGGAAACAGATTTAGACTCAATCTTTTTAGGATCAAAAAGTGATCTGAAATTAATCTGAAATGAATTTGCTTGAGTAATTGATTACAAATAAGAAAGTAAATGTAGAAAATAAGAGACACATGGATTTATAGTGGTTCGGATATAACTGATCCTACATCCACTCTCCTTCTTCAACTTGAAGAAGGGCCTCGACTCACTTACTTGCTTACTTACTTACTGTGTTTACAATTACAACGATGTGAAGATCTTCTTCTTCAACTCTATCTTCAATTTATCAAAATATCTAGAAACTTGAAAGTTACAGTGCAAGAAGTTTGAAGATATACAATGAAGTATTCTATAAATACTTAGAAACTTATGAAAACCTTTTAGAGAATCTGTGAGTGCCTTTGAAATTATGAAAACTAGAATCGTGAATGCAAAGAGTTCTTTTCAGAACTGTGCTTACTTCTATTTATAAGCCTGTGAGACAGTTAGTTTGTTGTAACAAACTAAAAATTGTTCAACAAACTTATCTTGAAAATCGTCTTGACTTCAGCTGACCTTTTGCTAGTCGTCTACTGTTGACATGGTGAAGACTTGTCATTCTTATTCTACTCAGTTGGTCTTGACCTCGTCTTGAGCTCTTCATTATTTGCTCCAACAGATGACCTTTTCAAGATCGTCTTCAGATGGCCTTCTCTTCCTAAACTTCAGCAGACTACGCTAGCTCTTCCTAGTCTGATCAGCCTAGCACTAATGTTCATTACATCAGTTGTTTTATACATACTCAGCTGGTCATCTTATCTACATGAGCTGACTCTAGTCTATACTTCTTTAACTCATTAAAACTACTTCTGATCTAACAATTTCCCTCTTTTTGATGATGTTAAAACAACAAGAAAGAAATAAGCTCACAGTCAAGATTATTCAAGATAATCGAATAAGCATATTTAAGCACATAAGCATTTTATTTTAGATACGTCCACACAAGAGCACTTAGTTCACACTTAGAAAAATTTTAAAGTTTAAGAAAAGTTTAAGTCTTAAAGACTATATCAGATTATTAGTACTTAGAAAAATTTAAGTCTTAGGACTTAGAAAATTTTTAGGACAATTTTAATCTGAGATCTGAAATTTCCTCAGATGATTAACACTTAGAATTTTTTTTTAAGTTTTCTTAGAAAGCAGTAAAGAAACTTAAAACACAAGACAAGATAGTTCAAATAGGTTTCAGATTTTCCATTCAAATGAAGAACGATTACAATTTACAGATGGATCAGATAAGATGTAAAGGAAAAGAAAATGAAGCTTATCTAGTCTGTCCACCTATCCTTCTCTGGGAGCTGCATCCAGTCGAAGATTCGGTTCCTCAGCTCTGCAATGTCCTTTGGATTAGTCAACTTTATCTGATTCTAACCGTAATTGATATTTGATCTGATCCAGTCTCTGTCGATCGAGCCGTCGTCAGTGACCTTGACTGGAATGGTTGAGAAGGCCGGAGCTACTAGGTCTACATTGTACCATTCATCTCCCTATGTGATAAGCTTCTGTTAAAGCTCTGGGTTCTCTTTTTCCATCCAGTCATGCCAGGATATGGTTTCATCT
Source organism: Paraleonurus japonicus (assembly GCA_030762865.1). Classification (NCBI taxonomy): domain Eukaryota; kingdom Viridiplantae; phylum Streptophyta; class Magnoliopsida; order Lamiales; family Lamiaceae; genus Paraleonurus; species Paraleonurus japonicus. The sequence continues at coordinate 16,134,287 of CM061059.1, forward strand.
TCAGACGAGGCACCACCTCCTTTGCAGATGTACCAGAAAAACGTCCACTTCACTTCATACTTCATGTATTCTCCAGCCCAGGAAGGATGTGCAATCATCTTAGGTGGAGCTTCTGATTTATGCTGAGGCCATATCCAGGCCTTATCGGCTTCTCCAAGAGGGCCCCCAGCTGCTGCTGCAATAACCCATCTTTCAGAAGCTCGATAAAAAATCCTACTTGCCTCCTTGGCTGACTTGATTTTCCTTCTCGCCTCTCTGCATCCATAGAAGACCGTTTCCGCCTTTATCCTTCCGTCCCTTTGATTGGAGTGAATTAATGCATATTTTTAGGGTGTATTTTAGTGCAAAAAGTGATCAAAAGTATTAGATTTTGTGCTTAAATGTATAGAGTATCACTACTTTGCCTAAAAAGTACTACTTGATGTATTTTTGATGTTTTTCGTCCCGTTTACAGGTAAATCGGTGGAATTTGGCCAAACTGAGAGTACCGGCACTCATAGGATGAAGAGACGATCGAGACGGTAAAAAACGGGGGTTTAAGGCGGAGTTCGGGTCGAGAAAATTCCCTGGACTCGACCTCTGGTCGAGGGCCAGGGGCCTCGATCCGAGGTTGCCGACCAAAGAAAGAGAATTCGAAATTTGGAAGAAGCCTCGACTCGAGGGCCGAGCCTCGAGTCGAGGAGTAGGAAAAGGCAGCAACCTCGAGGGATCAGATTTTTCAAAATTCGTCTATTTAAAGCAGAAAACAGAGCATAATCGAGAGAACCTTCCATAGAGCAGTTACCAGCGGTTTTTGGGGGCGATTTCGTAGGCCCTAAGCCAATTTCTCCTTGTAGGTAGTGTAGATTGTTAGATTTAGATAGATTTTCAATTGTTGTTGCTTAGATTAGCATTAGATCATCTAGTTTTCTCAATTCAAGTTTGTAATTCCTTTGGAGAAGAAGTGTTTTGAAGACTCAAGCATTCCTATTTTTGTTGATTTAATCTAATTGGTGATGTTCTTCCTCTTATCTCTTTTCAATTTCATAGTTGTTGTGATTTGCTTTTTAATTGTGCACTTAGATTTTCTACCCATGATTTTTTCTCTTTGCACCATGGGCTAATACTCTTGTGCTTGGGTTAATTGAAATTGAGGATGATTTGATTGCCTATGCTATGATTGTTGATCAATTGAGTTAGATTGCTTCCTAATTGTGATTCTCATTGTGCTTCATCCACTTTTATCTCTTTGGATTAATGTTTGATCACCTTAGCAATAGGCGAGAGTTGAGCTAACATGATCCGTGATTAATCGGGTTATAATTGTGTATGATTGTATAGATTGGGTGCTTCTTAATTGAGATATTAGTTGCACTAAGGATACTCACATTAGGCATCGTGTTATTAATGGAGTGATTAATTGCATGATGGTTTTATGCTTTCTATGTTGGTTGATTTGCAATTTGATTCAATCATAGCTTGTTGATCATTGATTCCTTGATGGATATTATCCCTAGCACCCCAATCCCCCATTGAAACCAAGTTACTTGTTTTTGCAGATTAGGTGTTTGATTAATTGCTTGCATTGTGTTTGATTTTAATTCTTGCAATTGTCTTGTAGATTTTAGTGCCAAAACCCATCTTGCAACAATAGTCACCAATAACTTGTATTCCTAGGGACTCACGTGCATACTTTTTCCCTTGGGTTCGATATACTTGATTGGTCTTAATACCGCTTGCCGGAATCCTACAATCAAAATGGCGCTGTTGCCGGAAAATTAGTTTTTGCGCCTATAATGAGACTTAGAAATTGTTTGAAGTGGCGACTTGTTTTTTTTTGTTTGTTTTTATGTAAATTTGATACTTGCTATCTTGTCTAGATGGATGGATACGACTCATACGCGTGGAATCAAGATTTTTATCAAGAGAGTATGACTTATCCTCCACACTGTGAAGAATTTAGCTACGATAATTGGAGGAGCTTTGAGGATAATTCTTTAATGCAAGAAGTTCCATCCGTGTTGGGTATCACACAATCTTAGTTGAGTATCTTAATCAAAAAATTAAACTAGCCTTCTAGAAAAAATCTAGAGGGGGGGAGGGGGTTGAATAGATTTTTAGATTTTTTACAAATCTTTCAAACTTATTCAAGACACCAGAATCACACAGCGGGAATCAATTTTAAACTCAACTTTATTAAGATCAAAAGCAAGCTGATATTTTAGTTCTAACTTCAATTCTGAAATTAATCTTTGATTGATAAACTGAAAATTGAAATTGACAGAAAAGTAAAGTAAAGCTATAAAGAACACCAGGGTTTATAGTGGTTCGGATTATGAAAACTCTTTGTGAAAAACATGTGAATTGATTGTGAAGATAGAAATCTGAATAGTGAGTAATGCGCAATTCGTGATGTGTGCAAAAAGTTATTTGAAAAATGAAAATCTAGACCTATTTATAAGTCTGAAAAGACAGTTAGTTTGTTAGTCAGTTCTAACAAACTGAAAACTGCTCAACAAACTTAATCTTTAAAACTGCTTTAATCCTCAGCTGATTTTGTCCTCATCTGCAGCTGACTTGGTGAAGACTCGCCTTTCTTATTCTACTCAACTTGTCTTGACCTCGTCTGAGCTCTTCATAATTGTCTCCTGCAGATGACTAGTTTTGAGCTTGTCTTCAGATGACTTGCAACCTTTCTAGTCTTCAGCTGACTTGCTCAGTCCTCGACCTAGTCTGATCAACTTAGTACCAGACTTTGATCTCAGCTGTTCTTTATAGTCGTCTGATCATCTGGATTGCTTTTTAACTCATCAAAACCTTTCTTGATCTAAAAATTTCCCCCTTTTTGATGAAGTTAAAACCTACAAGGAAGAGACACACTCACAACTGAAGTTAGAGCACTTAATTCACATCATACATTGAATCAGATTTATTCAAGTTAGAGCACTTAATTCACACTTAGACAAATTTAAGAAAATATTCTTAAGTCTTAAGAATTTAGACTTAGTGAAAAGTTTTAAATCTTAAAGAACTTAGAAAAGTTTTAAGACTTAGAAAATTTTTTTGGAAAATTTTAAATCTGAGATGAAAAATTTTCTCAGATGATTAACACTTAGAAAATTTTTAATTTTTCTTAAAACAGTAAAGAAAGCTTTAAGAGATAAAACAAGTAAATCACATAAGTCAAAGTATGTTTATTCACATATATACAATTTACATATAAGGAGAACTGATAGAAATAAAAGATAAGGAAAAGAAAGTCATGGTCTATCAGATTCCCCATCGGCTTGCTTCGGGGATGTTCAGCCAATTAAAAACCCTAGCTCTTAGCTGTTTGAGTTCCTCTTCGTCTGTGAGCTGGGATTCTTTCTCGGCTTTAGCAATTATAGTCCTGACCCAAGCCAGGTTAGGAGTCCCATCTTCATTCATCTTGGGTTTGGCATGCTCGAAGGCTGGTGCGATCAGATCGCAGTTGAAGACTCTGTTGGCCTCGTCAAGCAGCTTCCCATACATATCAACATCCTTCTTTTCTATCCATGCATGCCATTGCAGGTCTTCATCAGCTGCGCCAGTAGGAGAATTCTTCAGAATGTACCAGTGGTATATCCACTTGGCATCTAGAGCTTTTCTTCTGTACTCCTCTGTATGCTTCCCAGCCACCATCTTGGGAGGAGCTGAGGTTCGGTGGTAAGGTCAGAAGTTAGCTTCGTCTACGGTCTTTGAAACCCATTTCCTTGACTCCCGATCCCACTTGAGCTCAGCTCCCTTGCCCAGCTTCTTCAGCCTCTTCTTTTCCTGCTTCTCATACATCTCCTTTTCAGCATGTATTCTTCTAATCTGCTCAGCTGAAAGGTTTAAGTAGTCAGTTTCTTTCCTCTTGCGCTCTGCTGGTCTGGGGCTGGTTAGCTGCTCAGCTGATGATACCTTCTCGACTGCTGCTGCCTTTCCTTTACCCTTGCCCTTGGCCCCGGGTTTCTCAGCTTCTTTCATCCTGGCCATCAGCTTTTCAGTCTTCTCTTCCTCCTCCTTTCTCTTCTTTTCTTCATCCTCACGGATGGCCTCCTCAATCTGGGTCACCCTCAGTTGCAAAGCATCAAGCTCATCTGATTTGATTTTGATCTCGGCCTTGGCTGCTTCCAACTCAGCTGAGTCTGCCTTCGAATCGAGCTTGTCTGTAATTGACATAACTCCAGCTGTGAGGGTGTCCATTCTTCCTTCAACTCCTTCCCCCTTTTTAACTTCATTCTTTAGGGTCTGGAGCTGATCTTCCAATGTAGCACAACAAACCCAGAAGTCTGAGTTGTCTACTGTGAGGGCATCAACCAGGACTTGTTGTCTGCTGCCACCTTCTGCTTGAGCAATCTCACCTCCTCCTCCAGATTGCCCAGCTGAGTACCGATAGCAGTGCCGAGGTTGGCTGATAGGTTGCGAGATATGTTCATCTCGGCAATCTGCATATTGGCGAGCATAGTATCGGTGACTGCTCGAATCACCTTCCTGGTTTTCCTCTCCATCATCTTCTAGACTTTGTCAATAATCTGTTTATGAAGGTCCGTGAAAGCAGAAGAGATGGCAGATTTGGACTGATTTCCTCCTCCGATGATTCAGACGAGGAGGAGGGGGAGGGTGAAGTTGGGGAGTTCATATGAATGTCACCAAAGATGTTGGAGACATCCGGGGCTGGAAGGTCAGTGGGTTGGGAAGAGGTGGGTGTGTCTGATGGTGGTGGAGGGGGGATTTCAGGTGGGGACGAAGAGTGAGGGAGTGGGATATCAGATGAGATGGGTGGTGGAGAAGAGGTTGGCTGTGGAATGGTGGGTTGGGGAGATGAAGTGATTTCAGTTTGGGTTTGAGGTAGAGTTGGGGATGATGGGAGTAAGGCTGGAGGGGAGATGGTAGTTATGGGGGTGGGGGAGTAGACGGGTCCAGTAAGAAATGAAAGCATATCAGATGGAGATGCGGGAGGGGAAGTGGTTTGTGTTTGAGGAAGGGAGGATGAGGTTGTGGTTTAGACTAAGGTGGGATTAGGCTGTTTAAGAGGCTTAGAGGTGCTAGCCTAGGTCACCTCTTCATCGCCAAGATGGGTAGGAGAGGGGGAGGGGGAGAGACTGGCTGAAGTTCCGAAGAACTGTACCTTTCTGGGAGAAGGGGAAGGGGTCCTTTCAGAGCTGATCTCCTGTACATCCTCCGTCTGGACCACCTTTGCTGCTATCTCCAGTGTGAGTGCCTCTTCAGCCAGCAGGCTAGGCTGATCAGCAGCAGAGGTTCCTCCCATCTCTGAGGTTTTCACCAACCTCCTCCTCTTCTTGGCCTTCTCCTTCAGCTTCATTGGCTGTGAAGCCTCAGCTGAGGTCACAGTTGGCTCCTCTACTCGTTCCTCTTCTTCTTCCTCCTCAGCTGAGGGGTCCTGAGCCCTGACCTCAGCTGCTTCTCCGTCAGAGTCAGCTGGTCCTCCGATCAGCTCATCCTTTGTCAACAGCCCTTTCTGCTTAGTATAGGCTCTAACTCCATCAGCCCAGTTGATCTCGGCTGTCAGCATGTCCTCCAGGATAACCGTCACCTTATTAAACAGACTGGTGATCGATTTTGCCTGCCACTTCCCATTCACTACCTCTAACCTCTTTCTCTCGGTCTCAAACCGGCTTAGTAACATTCCAGCCCAGTTGGCTTGTACCCCATCAATTATAGCCCTCAAGCAGCACATCCTAGGTCGCGTCAGACCATCATGGGAGTTCTGCTCCCTTAGAATCACCTTCGTCAATATCATCATTAACAGACGATATCTCTGTCGGAGCATTTTCTTCTTTAATTCAGACCTTCTACCCTTCATTGATGTACGGGCAATCATCTCAAATGATTCTACCCAGTCGTCTGATTTGTAGGTGAGGGGGTTTACTCCTTCATTGCTTGTATCAAAAATCCGGGCCACCTCCGCCGTGGTCATCGCCAGCTCCTCACCGTAAACAAGGGTTCTGAAAATGTCGTTCTCGTATGTCCCGTTGACATAAAACTCGACTCCTCTCATATCCAGAGTCTTGTTTGTGTTGGATTTCTTGGAGCAAAAAGTCCTCAATCCAGACCTCTCTAGTAAACTGAGAATCTGTCGTGATTCTTCATCAGTGGTGGTGTCAAAGTCGACGTACATCTCCGACTTGATCTTCTTGTTATAAGTCTCAGTATTGATTTCCACCATTGTTGAAGTTATTCCTAGACGTTTTTGGGTATGGCTCATAGAAAAAAAATTTGGCTAAGGGTTTTTGAAAACAAATTTTTGCAGAGTATAAGTATGGTTTTCTGAAAGTGAAAAAGTTTGATCGAAGAAGAAGATGTATTTATAGGAGGGAAAATTGGAAAGAGAAACTGCTTTTGAAACTTGGATTTTAATCTAAGACGTTTATTTGAAATGATTTACTGTGCTGAATCAACGGTTAAAAATTTGGATAAACGATTGGGATTCAGCGCGTGTAGTTCACTAATCTTTGAATTGCGTAAAAGGTTACTTTGTAGACTGTTGATTTGACCGAAGTAGGGTTACTTTATGCAGAGAAGTAAGTATTCCTGACGTCAGCCTAGGGTTACCTTACTTTGTATAAGGGTTTTAAAAAACAGATGGGTTTATGAATTCATCCGATAAAGTACCTCGTCTGATTTTTAAAACAGCCCAGTTTATCTTTTGGCAAACTTTAAAGACTAGTTAAGAAAACATTTTATTTCAAATAAGCAGGCTCATATTAGATTTTCTAAAGTTAGTTTTTCCAACCAATGAAAACAAACCGATAAGAGTTTTATAAGAATACACAGTGTATGGAGAGTATACAGAAACAAAAGTGTCCAGATGAGAAGGTTTATAACAGATGAGGTGAAACAATCTGATTTATCAATCTGATTGTGATCTATTCCTGCAAAGACATAAACTTGAAGAAACCATTAGTAGCTAGGGTAAGTCAGATAAGATACAATGGTCATCTGATTCTATAGAAGTCAGCTGACTATTGTGTCCTTGTCTGATTTACCAAATGTCAGATAAGTAATCATCAAGTCAGATAAGGTCAATATGACTAATCCTTGATTCTTGATTCCTTAGTAGGAGATCAATGATATCAGCTACCTGATTGTCCTTTGACTCATATCTAGTCTGATAATTCTTTCTAGACATGGTAAACTAAATTGAGAAAGACAAAGAATGAAAAACATTGAAAAGATTATAGATTAACTAAAGAAGCATCTAATAATCCTATTTCTACATATAGTTCTTTAAACCTTGTCTCTGCCAGTGGTTTTGTCAAGATGTCAGCTCTTTGGAAACCAGTCAGAATCTTCTCTAGTCGGATGTCACCTTTCTCAACATGGTCTCGGATGAAGTGGTGTCTAATATCAACATGCTTGCATCTAGTATGTAGGACTGGGTTTTGGGTAATAGCTATGACACTATTACTATCACAAAAGATTGGTACATCTTTGGTGATAATATTATAGTCCCTTAACCGTTGACTTATCCAGATCAGCTGTGAACAACAACTTCCAGCTGCCATATACTCAGCTTCAGTTGTGGAAGTAGCTACAGAGGTTTGTTTCTTAGACAACCATGAAATCAGCTTACTACCAAGAAATTGGCAAGTACCAGATGTAGATTTTCTATCTATCTCACACACACCAAAGTCTGAGTCTGAGTATCCAGACAACTCAAAGTTGTCATTAGCTGGATACCACAATCCAACATTTACTGTACCTTTTATATACTTAAGAATTTTCTTAGCTGCTTCAAAATGGCTTTTCTTAGGATTAGCTTGAAATCGAGCGCAGACTCCAACTGCAAATGAAATATCAGGTCTACTAGCAGTTAAATATAATAATGAACCAGTTAGACCTCGATACTCAGTTTGATCAGTGTCTTCTCCCTTCTCATCTGGATCCATTGAAAAGTTTGTCATCATAGGTATCTTAGCTTCTCGACTGGTACCTATTACAAATTTTTCAATGAGATCTTTTGTATATTTGGCTTGATTGATGAATATTCCCTTCTTTGTCTGTTTGACTTGGAGTCCAAGAAAATAAGTCATCTCTCCCATCATGGACATTTCAAATCTGCTTTTTATAAGATGACTAAATTCTTCACACAAAGATATGTTAGTTGATCCAAAAATAATATCATCAACATAAATTTGAACTAATAAAAGATCACAACCATATTCTTTTCTAAATAGAGTTCTATCAATTCTACCTTTAACAAAACCATTTTGAATTAAATAATCAGACAAGGTGTCATACCATGCTCTAGGTGCTTGTTTAAGTCCATATAGAGCTTTCCTTAGTTTATAAAACTTGTCTCCTTTGACAAAACCAGGAGGTTGCTCTACATAAACTTCCTCAGCTAGGATTCCATTAAGAAATGCTGACTTAACATCCATTTGAAAAACTATGAATCTTTTAAAAGCAGCATAGGCTAAAAATAATCTTATGGCTTCCAGACGAGCTATTGGTGCAAAGGTTTCATCATAATCAATCCCCTCTGATTGTGAATAACCTTGAGCAACTAGTCTGGCTTTATTTCTAACCACAATATTGTTTTCATCCCTTTTGTTTTTAAAGATCCATTTAGTTCCAATGACTTTTTGATGATGAGGCCTTTCAACAAGCTCCCACACATCTTGTCTTTGAAACTGATTTAGTTCTTCTTGCATGGCATTAATTCAGTTGGAATCAGTTAGAGCTTCTGTAATAGATTTAGGTTCAAGTAATGACACATAGCAACTGAACATACAATCTTGATTTAGTTGGGTCCTCGTCTGGACTCCAGAGTCTAAATCTCCAATTATCTGTTCAGCTGGGTGATATGACATTACTTTCTTACCTTTATCTTTTACAATGGATGAAGTTTTATCTGAATTATTTATTTCAGATGATTCTATGTTACCTTCTGATGACTCAATCTGATCATCTGAGTTGTTGGTCGTCTGATCAGCTGGTGAGGAAGAGCTTCCAGGTTCTTTCTCTGTGTTTGAATCTGGTTCTTCCTCTTCATCTAAGTCTGATTCTTGATTGTAGAATTTTATGGTTGATCTCTTGATAGTCATCTGATCCAGATCATCTGATATCTTTATGATGTCCCTGTCTTACTATACTCAAAAAAAGATTCATCAAATACAACATGGGGTGTTTCTTCTACACATAAGGTTGTCTTATTAAAAAATCTATATGCTTTTGATACAGATGAGTATCCCAAGAATATCCCATCTGCTATCTTGACATCAAAAGTTTTTAATTAAGATTTTCCATTGTTGTGTATGAAATATTTACAACCAAATATATGAAAGTATGAAATTTTGGGGGATCTTCCTTTCCAAATTTCATAGGGAGTTTTGCATTTATCTTTAACAATCAAACTTCTATTTTGAACAAAACAAGCTGTATTAACAGCTTCTGCCCAAAACCTGTGTGGAGTGTTGTATTCAGATAACATTGTTATTGCTGCCTCTTTCAAGGTTCTGTTTCTCCTTTCAACTACTCCATTTTGTTGTGGAGTCCTTGCTACAGATGTTTCATGAGCTATGCCATTCTCAATGCAGTAGTTAGTAACAAACTTATTAAGGAATTCAGTACCTTTATCACTTCTATTTTTAACAATAGTTAGTCCTTTTTCATTTTGAACCTTTTTAAGAAATTCTGGAATCTTAATCATAGTCTCATTCTTTTTGTATAAGAAAATAATCCAGGTAAATCTTGAAAAGTCATCAACAATTAGCAAAGTATATTTTCTTCCACTGAAGCTGAGAGGTGTGATTGGACCAAAAAGATCCATATGAAGAAGTTTCAAAATTCTTTTTGAAGAAGGACTACTTATTGTTTTAAAAGAAGCTTTAGTCTGTTTTCCTTTATGACAAGAATCACACACATGGTTCTTTGAAAATACTTTATCAGGGAGTCCTTTAACTAAAGATTTCCTTGCCATTTTGTTAAGAGTTTTGAAGTTTAAGTGACCAAGACGTTTGTGCCACAACCAACTTAAATCATCTGAACTCTTAGCAACAAGACAAGTATCTTTAGGGCACTTTTGAAATTTGCAACATAAATGTTACCTTGTCTGACTCCAGCTAATAGAATATTTTCATTAATACCATCTAACACAAATCATGCATTATGAGTAAATTTGACACTTAACCCTTTATCACAAAATTGTGAAACAGATAGTAAATTGTGCTTCAATCCTTCCACATAGTAGACTTCATTTACTTGAATATCACCTATTATCAGTGTCCCTACACCTTTGGTAAGTCCATAATTGTTATCTCCAAACATTACTCTTGGTCCATCTATGGTCTAATAGTTAGAAAGAAGACGTCTTTCATAGGTTATATGCTTGGAGCAGCCACTGTCAATGTACCAGATGACCTCAAGAATGTCTCCTCTTTTAACTTTCTTCTTATCTTCCTGCAATCACAAATTTAATGCTTAGTATCCTTTGTACTTTGGGTCCTTTCATGTTAAGTTAACTTTTAGGTATCCAGACAAAGATATCAATGTTCCTTAAAACCATAGATTGAAGTTTACATCCATATCTATCTACTAAGATAAGACTTTCAAGATCAATCTTATTTAAGTGATCTTTTGAAATTGTCTTGTATCTTGGTAAAAATGGATATGTTTTACTTCTTCCATCAAAGCCATTATACCTGGGATAGGACTTTGACTTAGTCTTAGGTTTAACCTTAGGAGTTACTTTCCTCGTCTGTGTTTTCTTTTCAGAAGTATTAGATGAGGTAACTAATTCCTTAGGTTTCCAGGGACTAAATCTAATTTCTATCTTTGGTTTAGTTGCTTTAACAAAAACTCTAGGTTTTATTGGATCATTTTTCTTACTCCTATCAAAACCTAATCCAGTCTTGTCATTAGACTTTTGTGAGGTATTGAAGATCTTACCTATTGTGATCTAAGAGTTATTTAAAAGTCCTAACTTGAGATTTAATTCTCTGTTAGTTCTTTTGTAAATCTCATTTTCAGAATAGATATCTGAAAATTTTATTTTTAAAGAATTCAATTCCTGTTCCAACTTGTCTGTCTTATCAGACAAGGTACTAGTGATGGTCTCAGTCTGACATTCCCCCTTGAATGTACAGTCTGGTTTCTCACTACCCTTTGTTTGATTGACTTTAGTCAGATCAGTAATTTGATTCTTTAAATTAAAATTTTCAGTCTCTATCTGTTTATAAGCAGATAGAGCAGTCTCCAAATCTTTCAAAAGTTTTTCAATAAGACTAGGATCAGTTTCAGATAAGGTATCACAATCATTATCTGAGGATGAATAGTAATGTACCTCTTTTGCCATTAAACATATATCGTCATCTGATCCAAAATCAGATGAGGATGAGGATGATGATGTCTCATGAACTTCTTCTTTCTCAGCCAGAAGAGCTCTCTGATCAGCATACCTTCTATCCCGCTTTTTCCTCTTTTCTTCTCTCTCTCTGGGAGTGAGTTGAGGACAATCATAACTATAGTGGCCAGGTTTGTTGCATGTATAACAAATATCTCCCCTGTCTGTCTTAGGACTACTATCTCCTCGTCTGATTGGTGACTTGTGCTTCCTCGTCTGATTCTTTTTCCTATCGTTGTCTGAACTCTTTTCTTCTTTATCTGATCTGTAATTCCTTCGTCCAGATCTATCTTTCTTATTTCTTTTGTACTTCATTCTCAGCCTTTCATATCTTTTTAACAAAAGAGTCATTTCTTTCTTAATAGACAAATCAGATGCCTTGGAGATCTTCTCGGATTCATCTTGATGAACAAATGCTACAGTTTTTCCAAAAGCTGAAGATTCTGCTTCATCTTCTTCGTCTTCGATTTGGATGTCATACTCTAATGCCTTGAGATGAGAAAATAAAGTGTGATGTGTAATTGAAGATAGATTCTGAGTAGCTTTCAGAATATTAGCTTTCTCTCTCCATCTCTTGCTTAACGACCTCAACACCTTGTTGTTGATTTCTTTCTCTGTATAGGTTTTACCCAAATCAGCTGCCTTGTTTAGAAGATTAGTCAGTCTAACATCTAGTTGATCAATGGATTCTCCTTCTTTCATCTTGAAAGTGTCAAAAACATGTAATACTGATTGCAATTTGTTTCCCACATTTCCTTGGCAGTCTTGCATCTTTTCACCTTTTCGATTCAGTCTTTACTCAATGTTTCAATGATCTCTGTTCTAGCAACCTGATCCAGATTATGAATCTTTTTTTCATCACTTGTGAGTTCGGAGCTCTTTTTCTCTTGCCTAACTCTTGTTTCAGCTGCTGCAGTGCCGTCACTTGTACCTCCATGATAAAATTTGATAGGTCCTTCTTCAAGAACCTCCTCCATTCTATCATGAATTGCTTTGAGATGGTTCTCCATTCTAAATTTCCAGTAGTCATATTCTTCGATTGAGAAATCAGGTAGACTCCTTGATTTCTTGCTCTTAACAGATGACATGTTGAAGTAGAAAATCAAAAACTTACAAGATCTTGTTAGTAGCACAGTTAGTGAAACAAAGAAGATGAAGATGATCAAGAATTAATTTCAGAATCTTGATTAAGACCTAAAATCAATATCAGAACAGCTTAACACTGCTCTGATACCACTTGTTGGTCCCACTTAGTTGAGTATCTTAGAGAAAACTTGAACTAGCCTTCTAGGAAAAATCTAGAAGGGGGGGTTGAATAGATTTTTAGATTTTTTACAAATCTTTCAAACTTATTCAAGACATTAGAATCACACAACGGAAATCAATTTTAAACTCAACTATATTAAGATCAAAAGCAAACTGATATTTTAGTTCAAACTTCAATTCTGAAATTAATCTTTGATTGATAAACTGAAAATTGAAATTGGCCGAAAAGTAAAGTAAAGCTATAAAGAACACCAGGGTTTATAGTGGTTTGGATTATGAATAATCCTACATCCACTCTCCTTCTTCAACTTGAAGAAGGGACTTAACTTACTACTTACTTACTTTCAGTCTGACTTGCAACTTACAACTTACAAGTATCTTCAGATCTTCAAAACTCCTAAATTCTTCTCTGGAATCTAACTATTACAGTGAGTAATGAACTTTGAAGATTACAAGTAAAGTGTTCTATAAACACTTAGAATTTTTTTAAAAACTCTTTGTGAAAAACTTGTGAATTGATTGTGAAGATAGAAATCTGAATAGTGAGTAATGCGCAATTCGTGATGTGTGCAAAAAGTTATTTGAAAAATGAAAATCTAGACCTATTTATAAGTCTAAAAAGACAGTTAGTTTGTTAGTCAGTTCTAACAAACTTGAAACTGCTCAACAAACATAATCTTGAAAATTGCTTTAATCCTCAGCTGATTTTGTCCTACTCATCTGCAGCTGACTTGGTGAAGACTCGCCTTTCTTATTCTACTCAACTTGTCTTGATCTCGTCTGAGCTCTTCATAATTGTCTCATGCAGATGACTAGTTTTGAGCTTGTCTTCAGATGACTTGCAACCTTTCCAGTCTTCAGCTGACTTGCTCAGTCCTCGACCTAGTCTGATCAGCTTAGTACCAGACTTTGATGTCAGCTGTTCTTTATAGTCGTCTGATCATCTGGATTGCTTTTTAACTCATCAAAACCTTTCTTGATCTAACAATCCAATTATCTAGAGTGGAGATGTCATGAAGTTCCTCCCCCACCGCAAAAGATGTTCCCGTACTATGAGCACTATGATCAAACGTTTGATCCACGGTGTGGATTTGAGTTTCAAGGAGCATCGGAAGGAGATTATTACGATAATGGGAGAAGCTATGAGTATGACTACCAAATGCCATAAGCTTCCTCTCAATTTGAAGAATGAGGACTCTATGATGTGAGAGCTATATTAAAGGAGATGCTTGGAGTGTTGTTGGAAAAATTCGAGGAAGATGAATCGAGATGTGAAGAAATGCTTCCCTTGTATGAAAACATTTTTGAGACCAAAGCATTGGTTGATTCAATGATAAAGGGGAATATGGAGATCACCGAAGCTCAATTCATGGTTTTTAAAAAGTCAACTCAAATATTTTCTACTCCAAGTGAAGAACATAACCATCATGGAGAATCATCAAGAAGAAAGGGAGGAAGAAAGTGAAAGTGAAGATGATAAAGATGAGGGTCCAAGCATGAAGGATGAAGTAGAATATTTCCTTGTCAAAAGTGAGGAAGAGGAATGTCCATTGATGGACATGAGCAATAATGAGAAAGAAAATCTAGAAGCATCGAATGAAGCATTGAAGATTGAAATGAGCATTTCTATACCTTCTAACTCTTCCATTTGTACTTTAATTGATATTGATGCTTCTAATGATTTAATTGTACCTCTTGTGAACTTTAACTATAGGAAAGAATTAATGAAGCGCTTGGGCATCCTTGAAAGAAATGAAAAACGGAGAAGGATAATGGCGGGAGAGCAAGGGGGACAACAATGGACATTATGCATATCTATGTGTGGTTGCCCTATCAATCATGAAAACCTCCTCGATTTCGAAGCACAAAGATTGAAGTATTGTGGAAAGGAGGATCGCTATCCTTGATCATTCCGATAAAGGAAGTTGGAAATAAATGAATAAGTCCGGCATAGGACAATAAAAATAGCGCTAGATGGGAGGCAACCCATCCTTTTTATTGCTTTTGTGTGCTTTTTGTTTGCTTTGTGTTTTTGTTTCGTTTTTAGGAGAATTGGCTAGGAACTTAATTGCTCATGCTTAGGAGGCTATGATATCATGCTATGGGATTTTGTTGGCTAATTGAGCTTATTGTTGATACCATGTGGAGTTGCATATGTTTTTGTATCACTCTCATGCCAAACTTTGAATTCATGCTATCATTCAAGTTTGGGGGTGTTGATCATTTATTGTCTACGTGCATCTCTTAGTGGTGATGATTTGATGATTCTTATGCCCGATTGTAGGTACACTCACTATATTTGATTGGAAAGAGATCGAAAATTGCAAGGAAATTCACGATCGAAAAGGAGGAGTGCTTAAAAGTTGGTGAAAAATGAGCAAAAAGGAAGAGACCCCTACTCGATCGAATGAACAACCGGGCTTAAATCGAGGGACCAAAACGGTTAGTTTTTGCATATTTGAGTTCGTTGGGGCCGAATAGGTCATTTTTAGGAGTTTTGGGGGTCGGGCCGAGTCTGGAAATCCGTTAAAATTCCCTGGACTCGACCCCGGGTCGAGGTGACCCAGCCCTTGGGTCGAGGGGTCCATACTTAGCTAATTTTCGAAAAATTGCATATCCCTCGAGTCGATGTCCGAGCCTCGAGTCGAGGTGTATTTTTGAATTGCAAGCACACTCGAGGCCTGAGCCTTGAGTCGAGGGGCTTAAATTCTTGGATGCCTCGAGTCGAGGCAGGTGCCGATTTTAAATTCGCGATTCAGTTCTGATTCCCAAATGCACGAGTCGAGGCTGCTACCCATTTTTCAATCCCCTTTGCACTGTGCATATATTTCCGACCATCTTACCAACTTTTCGCCAATCATTCATCATTTAAACATTATCTCATCCATCCATTGCATCAAAATCATTTCTTGAGAGGGTTTTTGTGATTCAATTTGGGGATTTTTGAAGAAGTGTGTGTGTGTTCTTGCATTCTCATTCCTAGGCCGAATTTCGTGAACAAGGTACGTAATTCCTACTCCTTTGGCTCTTAATTTCGTTCTTATGGTGGATTATTGCATGGGTAGTTTGAATTTTGCCAATTTTGTATTTGTGTGAAGATTTCATTTGGGCATTTTTGCAAACACCTTGTGTACATTGTATTTGTGGACGAAAATTTGAGCTTTTGGATGGATAATTTGGATTGCTTTGTGAATTAAAAGGCATGTTAGGATTGTTTGAGATAATTTGGTGAATGCCTTGGTGAATTTTGGCATTGGAATGATTTTTCCTAATTAGTTGTATGAGAATTCCTAGTGAATGTATTGGATACTTGGTCATGCTTGCCTACTGGAGGATAGAAGTGCATGTTTGTGAGCATTTTTGGACTAATTACTTGCTAGACAGCCATGTTATTGTTGGACATTTTATTGAGCTTAATTGCATGATTTTTGTGAGCCTATTGGTTGATGTTGATTATTGAGGCCATTTAGTAAGTTTGCATATTTGTTGGATTTATTGAGCATTCCTATTACCTTGTGCTTAGTTGACATTTGACCAATTAATTGGAGATTATTGCTTATTCACGTAGGGATTATTTTTTATGGGAGATTGAGTTCTGATGATTGACTCGTTCATGTGCTTAATTGATATTATATGTTTTGCTTGTATTTCTATTATTGGTTGCTAATTGTTGTCTGGGAAATTTTACAGGAAAGATGTTTCGAGGTGTAGACGGCCATAATTTTTCCGATGAGGAGTTCAGGAAAAGAGTGAGTACTATCAGATTTGCACAGAAAATGCCAGCTCAGTTAGGGATTCTGTGGGACGATTACAAGTGGAGGAAGCATATCATTTTGTACTCCGAGATCTATAACAAGGTGGTGAAGACCCGCCTTGTAGACCATAACTGTATGGTCTCTATGGGTATTGAGGAGGACATCCCCCGATTATTCGAGCAGATTGGCATGTCCGGCTTCTTGACTAAGAGGCCGCAGACCTACTTGGGGCTCACTCTCGAGTTCCTCTGCACTGTGAAGTTTGATAAGGCCAGGAAGGCGAAGTTTCCCCGGGCTATCACATTTGAGTTGCTTGGCAATGAGTACATGTTGACCGTGAACGAGATCAATGAGATCATTGGTGCACCGACAGATCCAGATGGTTCCTTGCTTAACATTCGACGTGAGTATAATGCCAAGAAATTCTGGAGGAGGATATCTGATTCGAGGGCACCTGAGCAGCCGCAGTTTGTTCCGGGGAAGTCAAAGAGTACGAGGATCCAGAACCCGGTAATTAGGTATCTTGAGAAGATCCTCTCTAGCACGATATTTGCTCGATCAGAGGGAGGAGCGGTAGTATCTGAGGAGCTTTATGTGTTATGGTGCTTCCTCTATGGAGTTCAGTTCAACATTGTTGTATACTTGTGCTACTTATTCGAAAGGGTGACGAGCACCCATTTCAAAAAGATTCACTTTGGAGGTCTGATTACATTAATCGCCGAGCACCTCGGCATTCTTATGCATAACCTGCGATCACAGAGGCCAGAGATCAACTACTACTGGCAGGACGAGATGCGTAGTAGGGAGTTTGAGGCCGGCAGTTCATCACAGAGGCAGTGGACCCTCACCGAGGAGATGTGGCCGACAATCAGAGGATGCAGCTGGAATGTCTGACACGGCAGGACGAGTGTTTCTGAGTGATGGAGGAGTCCCATCTCTTCAACGAGGAGATGAGGAGGATGCAGGAAGAATATTTGAAGAATCAGCAAGACATGTATGCACTCCTCCAGCAGATGAGCTCGTGGAACTTCGGGCCAGACCACTACCCTCCTCCACCGCCGCCGTCCGATTATTAGGGCAACTCCCCTATTCCCTATCCCTATCCTCTAGTTCATTTAGCTCTATTTTATTCCTCTTGAGTGATTTGTAGTGATGATTTGTAGTTGTTTGGATTGTACTTGATGCTTTGGATTTGATGATGATTTCTATTGATGATTTGTATGGATGAGTACGATGTGTTTTGGATTTATTAAGCTTTATTGTTTATGATGATGATTATGCTATATTGATATCTTGGATTCCTCGCACTTGCATATTTTTGGGGCTAGATTTATCTTGAGCTTAATTGTGGACTTATTGCATATCTTTTAGTATCATTGTTGACATAGTGAGTGTGCTTGAGATTATGTACATGTGCACTTGTGCTTGATTGAAAGATACATTGAATTTTGATGTGATCATGAGTTGATATGTGTCTTGAAGCTAGCATGATTGATAATTGTGTGAAGATGAATGTGATTGAAAATGCTTGATTCATTGCTCAATTTAAGCCTGTGAGCTTTTGTGCCTTAAGAATCGTACATTTTATATGGTTGAACTATTTCTTTGTGAGTGCATCGTTCGTTGATTTGTATGCTAGAACTTGCCCTTGGACTTGTTGAAATTGATATTTGTGTGATTTCATGAAAGTGATAAGAGGCCATGTTTGGATTGATAAGTCACTTTGCCAACTTTTTTCCCTACCAAAAACATTTGATTTCCTTAGTGAGCCATTTTGAGCCCAATATCCTTATTCTTTGGCAAGCCAAGTGAAATTGAAGCCATTTTGCCTATTTTTATGAACCTTATTGTCCTATGTTTAGTAGAGCTTGATTGTTTGCTAGAAGATGGTGCATTGATTGTAAAGTGTGGTGGAAAAGTTGATGTGCTAAGTTGATGATTGAGAAGGAAAGAAAGAAAGGTTGATGTGAAAAAAAAATTGAATTGTGAAAAAATGTGTCATGAAAAGAAGAAAAATTCAATTTGTGAGCTTATGTGAAAGAAAGCTTGTAATAACCCAAAACCAAAACCTAGAGTTTTATATTTGATTTTCTAAGTTCGATTTATTTTATTGATTGATTTAAATTCTATGTGGTTTTCTTAATTTTTCTCCAACTGACGAACGGTTTTTCAACCCGAAAATCTATCGATACTTTTCGAACTCACATCCGTAATCCGGATTTGTTTAATAATGATCAATGAGTCCTTTAAAGGTGAGAAACACTCAAGAAAACCCTAATGAAAAATGTTTGTTTTCCAATCGCGCGTTTTAATAAATTTTCGGAGCCGAAACTCGAACCGAAAAATACCGAAAATTCAACGTCGAGATCACAATACTGTATTAAATAGTGGGCTGCCAATTGACAGCCCAATTGCCCAAAAATAACCGACCATATGGGAAGTTAGAAGGGAATAGTGCCATTGTACCTTTCTTTGCCCAAAATCACACTCAAATAAACTACCTTGTACTATCTCTCCCAAATTCCCTCCCCATCACCCAATCAGCCGTCCCTTTCCCCCTTCCTCCCTTCTATAAATAGGTTGCTACCCTCTTTCATTTCCCACACCAAGAGGAAAGCTTTGGGGCTCTCAAGAAAGGGAAGAAACTCTCCAAGGGTAAGCCTCCTAGCCATTTCTTTTAGTCTTATGCCTTCTTAGCTTAGAAGACTTAGGAAAAATAGTTTAGGAAGCCCTAAGAGCTTGTTTTGATATGCTTTAATTTTATATGGAGTGCTTGAGTTGGAATTATGGTGTTTGGAGTCAAAATGGTGAAGTTATACTTGAAGTATGAAACTGCCGAAGTATATGCCCTAGCTGCTGACCCGTTTTGTAAAATTCATTTGGACCCTTTCCACCCGTTTAAAAATCATGGAAAAAATTCCTAGATGTATTATTTGATGTCTAGAACAACATGTTTAAATTTCATAATTTTCTGGTCAATGTGTAAGGAGAATAAAATCGTGGAAATATGTGTGACGTAAATGTGCATAATGTGGGAGCAGTGACTCGTTTCTGTTATTTCTCCCCTTTCTGATAGTTATAAAATTCTAGGAAAAATCTGGGATGTTCCCCTTGGTGTGTTGTAAATCATAGTCAAAAATCATAATTTTTCGTTTAGTACTTTATTAGATAAAATTCGTTTCTGAGTACCTGGTCGATGTTCGACGCATAGGGCTATTCTGTGTTGCACGAATTTATTTTCCAGTTTTGCTTAAGTAATAAATTATGGAAAAATTCATGGATGTCCTACAACCTGTTTATAACAATATTCTAAAATTTGGTGATTTTTAAACGAGTATCTAGTAAGTTATGAATTTTCTCGTAAGACATGTTCAGTAATCGAGCCAAACGATGGATTGAATGTTCACGATTTTTCTGGACAGAATCCGTAAGTCAAATGGCTTGGGTCCCTGAATGAAAGTTGTTCATATTTGAGTAATGCATCACATGTTTTAATTTCATAATTTCCGGATACTTCTACAAAGAGTTATGGATTTTATAAGTTTATGGTCACTGTTTTGCCGAGACAGAAATTTAGAGTCCTTATTTTAAAATCTGCTATAGTTCCGTAACTCGAATGAACTTGAACCCTTAATCAACTTTGCTCTACACTGAAAGATGTACAACATACTTAAATTTCATAATTTTCCAACGGGTCTAAGTATCTTGTTCTATTTATGCATGTTTACGTGTCACTTTCTTCAATGGTAGAGTATTAGGAGCAATAGTCTACTTAACTTTTAGAAAACTAAGCATGCCTTATGTGATGTACGATTTATGTGATACTCCATGAATGTGGTATTTGGTTTCTTATAATAGAATAAAACCAACTAACCCAAATCCCGAACCTTGAACCGACAAAGACACTAGAAATACCGTTAAACCAAAAGGTTTGAATCCATAAGATCGGTTAACGAAACAAGTACCTCTAAATACCAAAGTCTAGACTTAGAGAGACACAATAAGATCGAGAACCTAAGTTTCTAATGGACAAAAGGGTTGTCGAACTAAACATACGGATTGTGCTAGGTAGAGTACGGTCGGAACCGAGACTGAGATTTCGTACGAGAGGCCTAATCAATCACAAGAAGTTAAACTTTCTCTTAAAAGTTTCCAGGTGGGTGACACTATCTCGTATAGCTAGTTAATGTTATATGGATGTTGTCGGTTTTCCCGAATCAAACATAAACAGATTTTCTTAAAAGATGCAAACACCAAAAGCATGTGAATTCATAACTTATAAATGTGTGATCATCCAATGATGAGCTTTATTTTACTTTTATATATGATGTGGTGAAAGTTTACGGGGTCCGGATGTGATAGGAAACTATCATGTGCCCTCCCATATTGATGAAAGTTTACTCGGATGTGATAGGAAACTATCATGTGCCCTCCCATTGATGAAAGTTTACGGGGTCCGGATGTGATAGGAAACTATCATGTGCCCTCCCATTGATGAAAGTTTACGGGTCCGGATGTGATAGGAAACTATCATGTGCCCTCCCATATGATGAAAGTTTACGGTCCGGATGTGATAGGAAACTATCATGTGCCCTCCCATATGATTACGGGTCTCGGACGTGTAAGCGTGCCATCCCGCAATATGCAATACAACATAAATGACTTTATGTAACACCATGTTGTAACACTTATTAGGTAACACTTATTAGGTAACACTTATTAAGTAACACTTTATGCACAATAGGTAACAAATTTTGGGGTGTTACATAATCTAAGTTATGTTGTAGTGATGATTACGGGTCTCGGACGTGTAAACGTGCCATTCCACAATGTGATTACGGAGATCGGATGTGATAGGAAACTATCATGTGCCATCTCATATGTGCTATTCTTATGTACTAACTGTTTTAAAGAAAGATGAATTTCCTAATCGAACGGAAGTTAAAGGATGAAAATTTTATAACGGAAGATTACCTAATACAAATGAACACAACGCCATAACAAGGAAGTAAATAACGAAAGATGAGAATAAAGGATAAAACATTCAACTATTTTGGGATTTCCTGTCAATCTGTATAACAGCGTACAGGTCATCCACTGAGATTTTATCTCACGCCCTATAACTAATATTTTCAGGTCACGAGATTGAGGCCCGGGAGCTGCAATAGACGACCCGCTTCCACTCTCCTTTTATCTAAATGGGTCGCTTTATATCTTTATGAAAATTTGTATTTTTGTTAAAGACTCGTCACTACGATTTTCCCGAGAGTTGAACCTTAGACTCACCGGGTGACTTTTGTCAAACGATTAATCTCTTCATTTAGTTATGAATATGGTTCAAACGTCTTAAATAAGTGTTTGTGAAATCTTCCGCTGCAACTCAAATGAATAGCTTTGCCTTCTAAAAAGAAAATTTTTTGGCTCGATTTTATGGTTCACTAAGTGATGACTCGGGTTTAGGACGTCAGGACCTCAAAGGTCGACTTTCTGAATTCCCGGGCGTTACAAAGCTCAAAAGAATGGTGGTGTTTGAACTTTGAAAAGCAAAAGAAAGAGTGTTGCTTGATGAAGATTGAAGATATGTGTATTGAAGTGCTTAGTTAATATTCAACTCTCTACTATTTGAGTCACTCTTACATAAATTCATTCACATATTCCAAAGAGCCTACATTACAACCTTGATAAAAGACCTCTTTGATTCTTGATTGAACACAAATGATAGTGATTGAGATTGAGTCCTTTGGAAAGCTTATGGTGTGCATGTTTGTGAATTTGATGATTTAGTGCATTTAACCTTGATACACTTGAGTGATGAGTGAAACACTCCATGAAAGGAGCAATTTTTTGAGTATTTGATGTTGCATTTGTTTGAGCATGTTTCATATTGATTGCTAGTTGAGAGTTTGCATTGATACTTATGTTCATTGATAAGTTCGATGGTCTTATATTTCTTCTATGGTGCCATGTGACATAATTGCAATCAATTCACTCCTTTGTGCTTATTTTCTACGTTGCTCGAGGACGAGCAACACTTCAAGTTTGGGGGTATTATGATTGGAGTGAATTGATGCATGTTTTTAGTGTGTATTTTAGTGCAAAAAGTGATCAAAAGTGTTAGATTTTGTGCTTAAATGTGAAGAGTATCACTACTTACCTAAAAAGTACTACTTGATGTATTTTTGATGTTTTTCATCCCGTTTATAGGTAAATCGGTAGAATTTGGCAAAACCGAGAGTACCGACATTCATAGGATGAAGAGACGATCGAGACGGGCGAAAACAGGGGTTTGAGGTGGAGTCCGGGTCGAGAAAATTCCCTGGACTTGACCTCTGGTCGAGGGCCAGGGGCCTCGACCCGAGGTTGCCGACCAAAGAAAGAGAATTCGAAATTTAGAAGAAGCCTCGACTCGAGTCGAGGAGTAGGAAAAGGCAGTAACCTCAAGTCGAGGCTTAGCCCTCGACTCGAGGGATCAGATTTTTCAAAATTCGTCTATTTAAAGTAGGAAACAGAGCATAATCGAGAGAACTTTCCATAGAGCAGTTACCAGCGGTTTTTGGGGCGATATCTTAGGCCCTAAGCCAATTTCTTCTTGTAGGTAGTGTAGATTGGTAGATTTAGATAGATTTTCAATTGTTGTTGCTTAGATTAACATTAGATCTTATAGTTTTCTCAATTCAAGTTTGTAATTCTTTTGGAGAAGAAGTGTATTAAGGACTCAAGCATTCCTATTTTTGTTGATTTAATCCAATTGGTGATGTTCTTCCTCTTATCTCTTTTTAATTTCGTAATTGTTATGATTTGCTTTTTAATTGTGTACTTAGATTTTCTACCCATGGTTTTTGCTCTTTGCACCATGGGCTAATACTCTTGTGCTTGGGTTAATTGAAATTGAGGATGATTTGATTGCCATTGCTATGATTGTTGATGATTGTTGATCAATTGAGTTAGACTGCTTCCTAATTGTGATTCTCATTGTGCTTCATCCACTTTATCTCTCTGGATTAATATTTGATCACCTAGCAATAGGCGAGAGTTGAGCTAACGTGATCCGGGATTAATTGGGTTATAATTGTGCATGATTATATGGATTGGGTGCTTCTTAATTGAGAGATTAGTTGCACTAAGGATACCCACATTAGGCATTGTGTTATTGATGGACTGATTAAGTTTGGGGGTATTATGATTGGAGTGAATTGATGCATGTTTTTTAGGTGTATTTTAGTGCAAAAAGTGATCAAAAGCGTTAGATTTTGTGCATAAATGTATAGAGTATCACTTCTTTGCCTAAAAAGTATTACTTGTGAGATAATTGATATTTTTCGTCCGTTTTACAGGTAAATCGGTGGAATTTGGCCAAACCGAGAGTACCGGCATTCTTAAGATGAAGAGACGATCGAGACGGACAAAAATGGGGGTCAGAGGCGGAGCCCGGGTCGAGAAAATTCCCTGGACTCGACCTCTGGTCGAGGTCCAGGGGCCTCGACCCAAGGGTGAAGGCTATTGGAGGAAAATTCAAAATTTGGAAGCAGCCTTGACTCGAGGGCTGAGCCTCGAGTCGAGGGATGGGAAAAATGGGAAGCCTCGAGTCGAGGGCTGAGCCTCGACTCGAGGGAGGAGATTTTCAGAATTCGTTTATTTAAAGGCAGGAACAGAGCATAACTTCCATAACTTTCCATAGAGTAGTTAATAGCGGTTTTGAGGCGATTTCTTAGGCCCCAAGCCAAATTCTCCTTGTAGGTAGAGTAGATGGTAGATTTAGATAGCATTAGATCATAATTGTTTACTCAATTCAAGCTTGTAATTTGCATTAGAGAAGAAGTGTATTGAAGACTCAAACATTCCTATTTTTATTGATTCAATTCAATTGGTGATGTTCTTCCTCTCTTGTCTTTTCAATTCATTCGTTGTTGTGATTAGATTGTTATTTGCTCATCTAGAT
Source organism: Paraleonurus japonicus (assembly GCA_030762865.1). Taxonomy (NCBI): domain Eukaryota; kingdom Viridiplantae; phylum Streptophyta; class Magnoliopsida; order Lamiales; family Lamiaceae; genus Paraleonurus; species Paraleonurus japonicus. The sequence goes on from CM061059.1 coordinate 16,158,597, forward strand.
TTTCTTCCCATGGATTTTGCTCTTGGCACCATGAACTAACTCTCTTGTGCTTGTATTAATTGAAATTGAGGATGATTTGATTGCCTATGCTATGATTGTTGATGATTGGAGATCAATTGAATTAGATTGCTTCCTAATTGTGATTCTCAATTGTGCTTCATGCATTTTTATCTCTTTAGATTAATGTTTGATCACCCTAGCAATAAACGAGAGTTGAGCTAACGTGATCCGGGATTAATCGGGTTATAATTATGTATGAATGTGTGGATTGGGTGCTTCGGAATCGAGAGGTTAGTTGCACTAAGGATACTCACATTAGGCATTGTGTTATTAATGGAATGATTAATGCATGATGGTTTTATGCTTTATATCTTGGTTGATTTGTAATTTGATTCAATCATAGCTTGTTGATCATTGATTCCTTGATGGATATTATCCCTAGCACCCCAATCCCCCATTGAAACCAAGTTACTTGTTTTTGCATATTAGGTGTTTGATTAATTGCTTGCATTGTGTTTGATTTTAATTCTTGCAATTGTCTTGTAGATTTTAGTGCCAAAACCCATCTTGCAACAATAGTCACCAATAACTTGTATTCCTAGGGCCTCACGTGCATACTGTTTCCCTTGGGTTCGATATACTTGATTGGACTTAATACCTTTTGTCGGTATCCTACAATCACCCTTTCTTCCTCAATGCGGATCTGCTCGGCTGATTTCTCTAAGGGTCTCTTGCCAGCAACTTTTGACATTAAGCTTTGCCGGACAGGAGATGAGACTAGCTCGAGACCCTTGCCTTTTTCTTTCTCTTTTTCAGCTTCAGCTTTGGCCTTCGCTTCCTCCTTTCTTTCCCTTATTTTGGCCATAAGCTTCTCCGACTTCAGATCCGCTTCCCTTTTTCTCGCCAGCTCATCTGCCCTGATTGCCTCCTTGATCTGCTCTACACGCATCCTCAGGGCAGTGAGCTCATCCGACTGATTACTGCCTGAGAGCTTGATGAGATTCAGATTAGCTTGGACCCTAACCAAATTTTCCCCCTTTTTAACATCATCAAGTAGCACTTGAAGTTGCTCCTTGACGACGGTAAAGTAGGTGGAAGCTGAGGTTTGGTTCCTCAAGATCTCATCAGCCAGTATTTGATTATCTGCCCGTACTTGAACCTTCAGTTCATCAACCTCCTTCTTCACCTTAGCTACCTCCTCCTTGACAGATATTTTAACAGATTCAGAAATTTTAGCCAAGGAATTTACCTCAGATGCCTTGAGCATGTCCTCCATCGTGACACTCACTGAGTCCACGATATCGGCTATTTTGGATTGGAGCATCTGGGTAAATCTCTTCTCCATCCTCGTCTCCATCTGGCTAAGAATAGCTGTGAATGCAAACCCTGGGCTGCTGGGTTGGACATCAGCTGGAGTCACTAGCAGTCCGAGTCGGCTTCTGATATGGTCAAGGAGCTGCTCCTCTGAAAGGATAGATGAGATGGTCACAATGCTGGCAGACTCCAAGACTGTTTTCTCCCAGTTCAAGAGATTGTCCCAGCCAACTTCCTCCGACAACAAATTCAGCTCTTCTAGATCGCTGGCCCTCAGGTGTTGAACTAGCCAAATTTCTACAGATTCCTTCATCACTTCAGTATTATACTGAAGTTCAGGAATGAGCTCTGCCAGCCTTCTCTTCCCATCTGCTCTCAGGGAAAGGTCGAAACTGCCCATCAAGCCATCTGGCAATGGGGTATGGATTGGACTAATTTGGGGAGATGGAGAGGGGTACTTTGAGGAGATGAAGTCTAGGAAGTCATAGGTTTGTGGAGAAGGTTGAGGGATGATTTCTGGGATGGGTTGATCTGGGATGGTTTGGGTAGACGAGGTTGGTTGGGTGGGAGTAATTTCTGGAGGTGGGGTTTGAATTTGGATAACAGTGGGAGTAGGCTGTTCAAGAGGCTCCGAGGTACCAGCCATGCGTACCTCTTCATCGCCTAAGTGGGTTTGGGAATTAGCAAATGAAGACAAGCTAGAGGATGTACCTATTGAGATGGGCTTCTTAGCAGATGCAGTCCTCTCAGAGCTGGGATCCTCCAGCGCTTCTGCTTCAGCCACCGCAGCTATTGCTACCTCCAAGGAGATCACCTGCTCTGACAAAAGACCTGAGGGAGCAGCAGATGACTCCCCCACTACTTTCTTGTCTGAGGCTTTTATAAACCTCCTCTTGGGTCTCCTCTGGAGGGTGCCTCTGCCCCAGTCTCCTCAGCTGCTGGTTCCGCAGAAGCCACTGCTTCTGGGACTACTTCTTGAACAGCGGCTGGCCCCTCCGCCTCTTCTGCTGCTGCCTAAACTCTCTGGTCCCTAGCTTCATCAGACTCATCATCTGAGACAGGCAAGCCACCAATTTTTTCATTCTTCGTAAGCAGCCCCTTCTGCTTCGAATACTTTTTCCATCCTTCCTTAGAATCCACGACTTTATTCATCCCTTCAACAAGAACTGTGATCTTGTTGAATAAACTCACCGTTGTCAGGGTTGTCTAATCACCGGAAACAGGGTTGTAGGTCAACCTCTGTTTTTCTTCCTTTATCCTTCTCACCAAGACATCCACCCAATCCACCCTAACACCATCTATAATAGCCCTCATACAGCAAAGTCTTGGTTTTGATAAGCCATCGTGTGAGCTTTGATCACCCAGAATTGATTTGGTGACGATGGTCATCAATAACCGATACTTTTTGCGAAGAAGGTTCTTTTTCAAGTCCCTTCGAACTCCTCCTCGCTACCATTTCGAAGGACTGTTCCCATTCATCCTCCTTATACACCATCAGATTCACACCTTCTGCAGAAGTATCAAAAATCCTAGCCACTGCTTCCTTTGTATATAACAATTGAGTCCCATCGACCTCAGTGTCAAAGCCATCATCAGAGAATTTACAGTTGGCGAGGAATTCTGCTCTGATTAAATCCATGGTTTTGTTCTCATTGGATTTTAGGGAATAGAAACCCCGAAGTTTTGATGCTTCCAATAGCGTGAGAATCTCCCTTGACTCTCGATCTCGAGTGGTATCGAAATTGACATACATCTCAGCCTTTAATTTATTTTTGAAGGTTTCAGTATTCATTTTGAAATTTGATTTCTGAGTGGATACGAAAGTGGGGGGTTTGGGGGATTTTGAAGAAGTAGAAGCCATTTGAAAATCGAAAAGGGTAAGAAATTTCGGATAGAGCGATTTGCAGTACTTTTTAGGGGAGGAATTTATAAAAGTGAATTTGAAATGAAGAAGGGTAATTTTTTAAATGAAGGAGAGAGAGAGGGAAACCCGGAGAAGATGGATACGTGGCAAGATTAGGATTAATTTTAACCGTTGAATGACTGTAGCGCATGGAATCTATCAACGACTATATAAAATAGTCGCTTCACCTCCGACGCGTGGCATTAACTCGTCTTGAAACTGTAAAAAGTAACCGCCCAGCCTACGGATTAGACGGCTAATAGGGTTATTTTATGCAGAGATAGTAAGTATTCCTGACGTAAGCCGAAATATACATTTCTTTGCATAAAGGTTTCCTATTTCAGACTGGGTTTTAATAGACTTGATAAAAAATGACCTTGTCTTAAGTTTTGAAAATTTCTCCAAGTCTGATTATTTGAAAACAAAGAATTTTTAAGACAGAGTTAATTTGTGCCATTATTTTAAATAAACCAAGTTTTACATCCAAATATAACAGGCATATAAAAATATTAGACTCGGTTGGGTTTTCAAAAGAGCAACTCATCTGATAAATTTTGAAATGGATGAGCTGTGAGAGTAGTTTTGAAAACAAGTTTTGAGAAGAAAAACAAGAAAGGGTTTTGAAAAGATAAGGAGGTTTATCAGATTAGAAGGTTTATGCTGATCTAACAATGTTAATCCATAACCTGTTCCTGCAGACACACAAATTTAAGAAACCATTAGTAGCCAAAGTAAGTCAGACAAGTTACATAAGCTCATCTGTTTTTTTTAAAGAAATCAGCTGATTATGTTCTTGTCTGATTTACTTATTTGCAGATAAGTAATTATCAAATCAGATAAGGTCAACATGACTAATCCTTGATTCCTAAAAGGAGATCAATGATATCAGCTCTGTGATTGTCCTTTAACACATATCAAGTCTGACAATTCTTTCTAGACAAGATTTAAAGAAAGGAAAGAAAGAAAGAAAATACAAGATACATACAATAGAAATTATAAATCGGCTAAGGATGCATAAAGTAATCCTAATTCTAAGCACAATTCCTTAAATCTAGACTCAGCTAAGGGTTTTGTAAGTATATCTGCTCTCTGAGACTCTGTTGCTATCTTTTCTATTCTAAAGTCATTCTTTTCAACATGATCTCTAATGAAATGATGCCTTATGTCTATATGCTTACACCTAGAATGCAAAACAGGATTGTTTGTCATGGCTATTTCACTATTACTGTTACAGAAAATAGGCACAGACGATGTGAGAATGTTATAATCCCTAAACTGCCGACTAATCCAGAGAAGCTGAGAGCAACAACTACCAGCTGCCATGTATTCAACTTCAGTTGTGGAGGTTGCAACAAAAGTTTGTTTCTTAGATAATGATTGGGTTCATTCTTGCATGATATTTGATGATCATTTTATATTGTATCTGGTGTATTTCATTGAATATCTTAAGTCAATGGGTTTAATTTTGTGGAACTAATACTTTAATGCAAGTGTTGACTCATTTCTAGGAAAAAGGTGAAAAACGGGTAAAGAATCAAGCTAGACAACAACTTGGTGAGCAAGATCCATTCTAGGACGAGATGTAGCTGAGAAGTGAGAAGAAAGTGATCAAAAGTTCGATGCACAAGTTTTGATGAGGCGAAAAGTATTGGAGAAGGGTCAAAAGTTGAGAACAAGAGGAATTGAAGTCACTTGGCCGAGTGGGAGGTCACTTGGCCGAGTGAAATGAAGATGCTCAAGTCACATTTCGCCAGAAAGGATGCCACTCGACCACAGCCTATATGACTCGGCCGAGTGAAGACATGTATGGCCGAGTGGCCAGTTACAGAAAGTTTCCCACTCGACCAGAAGAAAATCCACTCGGCCGAGTGAGAACATTGATGGCCGAGTTGCATTGTGCCAGAAGAAAAGCCACTCGACCAGGGCACAAGCCACTCGGCCGAGTGAAGGCAGGAATGGCCGAGTTGAATTGTTCCAGAAGAAAATCCACTCGGCCAGGAGCATGGTGACTCGGCCGAGTGGAACACCCCATGCCCGAGTCAGTAACTTCCAGTTCAAAAGTCACTCGACCAACATCCAAGCCACTCGGCCGAGTGGAACCCTCGGTGGCCGAGTGGGACCACTGCTGCGCATTTTTGAGTAGAATTTCATCATTTTCAAGGGCCTTAATTACAAAAGGGAATTTGTAGCTTTGCCCCCACTATAAATACCTCTCAATTCAGCTGATGAAAGGAGCTTTTCCACACTTAGAACATTTCATAGGGATTTAGTTTAGAAATTCTCTCTGCACTCATTTACACACATTTACACATAGTGATAGGTGTTCTTAGCTTTTGGAAGGATTTGAATTACCCAAGAGTTATAGCTGATAAAATTGATCATTCAAGTTGTATTAGACTCCATCAAGGTGACTTCTACCATTTATTTTCAGTTTTGTTATTTAATTCCAGCTTAATCATGATTCCTATTTACTTATTGTTCATGGGTTTCTTTCAATTAGCCATGATTGGCTAAATTTCATATGTGCTTGGGTGTAATGATCCCTTGATGAGTTGATTTTGGTGAATTGATGATTGGGTGTTCATTTGTTGAGGTGATTAATTGTCTTAATGATGCTTTGCATGATTTAATTGCTAAGGTGAGCTTTGATCTTGTGTTTATTGATTTAATTGATGCAAGGATACTTGGTTGATTGAATTGATGCATAGGTGTTAGGTTTGCTAAAGTGATTGAAGTGGATATTTGGTTAATACAAGGATACTTGGTTAATTAATTAGAACCTCATTAAGGCACATTGATTACTTGTTGTTGCATGTGATTAGTGAGGGGGTGAGAGTGCCGTCTCTTACATTCCTACGTGCTTTATCGAACATTTAGAACCTAGGCTTATCAAGTACGGTTTTATTTGAACTATTTGTTGGTTATCCCTATGATCCCTCTTTGAATGAACACTTGATTGTTGATGATCTGAATTTGACGAGTCTTTGGTGATTGCACCCGAGCACTACTTTCTCATCCTTGTATTTCCTTTGTTGATTGCTTGGTTTAATTTCTAGTTGAATTTGTGTTGTTCTTTTGTTTCTTTTCTTTTGCAATCTTGACTAGCCACTATAACTTTATGGAAACGTATGTTTTCGAGGCTCCATTGTACTCCTAGTCCCTTGGATTCGATAACTTTGGTCGCAAATTTCTTATCACTAAAATACGACGATCAGATAACCAAGAAATTAACTTGTTGCCTAAAAATTGACAAGTTACAGAAGTGGACTTCCTATCAATTTTACAGCCTCCAAAGTCTGACTCTGAATAACCTGAAAGCTCGAAGTTGTCATCAGACGGGTACCACAACCCAACCTGCAAAGTTCCTTTAAGATATTTAAGGATTTTCTTAGCCGTCTCCAGATGAGTTTTCTTGGGAATTGATTGGAATCTTGCACATACCCCAATTGCAAAGGCTATGTCTGGCGTACTTGCTGTGAGATATAACAGGGATCCAATCAATCCACGATACTCCGTTGCATCCGTGGGTATCCCCTTCTCATCTGAATCCATAGAGAAGTTAGTTGCCATAGGTATTTTAACTTTCCTACTAGTAGTCATCCCATATTCATCTATGAGATCCTTTGCATACTTAGTATGATGTATAAAGATACCTCTACTTGTCTGTTTAATTTGCAAGCCAAGAAAGTATGTTAATTCTTCCATCATAGACATCTCAAACCTGTTTTTCATGAGAACACTAAACTCTTCACATAAAGTCAGATTAGATGAACCAAATATGATATCATCTACATAAATTTGAACTAATAAGATGTTATCATCTATTTCTTTTCTAAACAAAGTTCTATCTATCTTACCTTTTGAGAAACAACTTGATATCAAGAATTCAGACAGGGTATCGTACCAAGCTCGGGGTGCTTGCTTTAGTCCATACAGTGCCTTATGAAGTTTATAGACCTTATTATTGATCTTAAACCCTGAAGGCTGTTCTACATAGACTTCTTCAAGTAACACTTCATTTAGAAAGACAGACTTGACATCCATCTGAAAGACTTTGAAACATTTATAGGCAGCAAATGCTAAAAACAACCTTATTACTTCTAATCTGGCAACTGGAGCATAGGTTTCATCATAGTCTATCCCCTCAGACTGTGAATATCCCTGTGCTACCAGTCTAGCCTTATTACGAACAATAACATTGTTTTCATCAGTTTTATTTTTAAACACCCATTTGGTGCCTATAATCTTTCTATGTAAGGGTCTGTCCACCAGTTCCCAAACATTTTGTCTTTCAAACTGATACAGTTCTTCCTGCATGGCTGTTACCCAGCTTGGGTCAGATAGAGCCTCCTCAATATACTTATGCTCGAGGAGTGAAACATAGCAGCTAAACATACTTTGAGAATCTAACATCGTTTGTGTCTGATGGATCCCCAATGATCTGTTCAGCTGGATGATAACTCCTCATCCTTTTGCCTATATGAGTTGAAGCATCCTCATCTGTAGACTCAGTAGGTAACTCAACTTGTTCTTCCTGAGCAGACGTTCCTCCTTCATCTACTGACCCTGGCTGATCGATGATGTCAGAGGAGTCTCCTCAGATGGAACCTGAAGAGGAGTTGCCTTCTGATTCTCAGATGGGGATTCTTCATCATCTGAATCTGAATCAAAACTAGGCAGATAAGTTGGTCACTGTTTTGTTTTATTTAGTTCAATTTTATTAAGATCATTGGTAATTTAATTTACCTTATCTGAAAAAGTATGCAGTTCATCAAATACCACATGTGGAGTTTCTTCCACACAAAGAGTTGTCTTATTGAAGACTCTGAAAGCTTTGGAAGTGTTGGAATACCCCAAGAATATTCCATCAGCTGCCATAGCATCAAATATCCTCAGCTTAGACTTCCCATTGTTATGGATGAAACATTTACACCAAAAAGCACGAAAATATGAGATTCTTGGAACCTTACCTTTCCAAAGCTCATAAGGTGTCTTACCCTTGTTCTTGACTAGTAAGCATCTGTTATGAGTGTAGCACGCTGTGTTGATAGCCTCAGCCCAGAACCTATGAGGTGTTCCATACTCAGCTAGCATGCTTTTGGCTGCTTCTTTGAGAGTTTTATTTCTTCTTTCCACTGCTCCATTTTATTGTGGTGTTCTAGTTGAAGAAGTCTCATGAACTATGCCATTCTCATTTAGATAATTAGATAAACAAGAATTCAAGAATTTAGTTCCCTTGTCACTCCTAATTTTAATAATATTAACACCCTTTTCATTTTGAATTTGTCTGAATAGATTTGGGATCTTATTCACTGTCTCATTCTTTTTGAAAAAAAATATTACCCAAGTATATCTTGAAAAATCATCAACCACTACTAGGGTATACTTCCTTCCACTAAAGCTGAGTGGTGAAACAGGTCCAAACAAATCCAGATGAAGGAATTGTAAAACTCTTTCAGATGAGGATGTGTTAATACTTTTAAAAGAGTTCCTAGGCTGTTTACCTTTTTGACATGCATCACATTTCAGATCAGTTGAACAAAGCTTCTCAGGCAGTCCCTTGACAAGATTCCTTTTAGTTATTTTGCTAAGGGTTTTGAAATTCAGATGACTAAGCATTTTATGCCATAGCCAACTGAGATCATCTCCACCTTTAGCTACACGACATGTATCTTTGGGGCAACTATTGAAATTAGCCACATAGACATTACCATGTCTGAAGCCTGTTAAGAGTACCTTGTCTGGGGAACTATCTAAGATATCACACTTATCTTTAAAAAATCTAACATGAAAACCTTTATCACAGAGTTGGGAAACAGATAACAAATTATGCTTCAAACCTTCTACATAGTAAACCTCAGATATCTGGACATCCCCTATAATTAAGATGCCAACTCCCTTAGTCTGTCCGCAGTTATTGTCACCAAACAAGACTCTAGGACCATCAATATTCTGAAAATTTGATAATATAGCTTCTTCTCACAAGTCATGCGCTGAGAGCAACCACTATCAATGTACCACATGGAAGCTAAAATTTCTTCTTTTAATGATAGTCCCTGGGATTCCTGTAGAACAGATTAGGTATGAGGTACCCTAGTGATCTTGGGTCCTTTAAGGTCAACAATCACTTTGGGTATCCAAACACACATCTCATTATTCAATAACAAATCAGTTTGAAGTTGTCTACCAAATCTGTGCACAAATATATCACATTTAAATGAGAATTTATTGAAGTCAGATTTGGTGACTTTCTTGTACTTTGGAAATAAGAGATAACATCTGCTTCTCCCATCAAAAGAACTATAATAAGAATTTCTCTTAGTCTTGGTTCTTGGAATCCTCTTCATCAGATTAGGATCCCTCATCTGATTTTTATTTTTCAGATCAGGAGATACAGTCCTTATCTGACTCTGTGGTTTCCAAGGTCCAATTTTGATTTCTTTTGATGTTTCAGCAGCCTTCACAAATTTCCTTAGTTTCAAGGTTTCTGATTTATTATTCCTATCATAACCAAGACCTGTTTTATCATGGGATTTTTGTGAAGTTCTAAAAATATGGTATATGGCTGATTGTGAGTTATTAAGTTGACTCATTTTGAAGACAATCTTCTCATTTGTCTTCTTAATTGACTCATTCTCATTGCAAACCACTTCAAATTTAGCTTTTAAAGATTTCAATTCCTCTTCTAATCTTTCGGACAGACTAGCTGAAGTACTAGCCTCAGCTTGGGGTAAACATTCCCCCTTGAATGTTTCTTCAGACTCAGAGTAGGTTACAACTTGTTTGCCTTTGATTAGAGTTTGAACTTGATCTTTCAAAGTTAAATTTTCAGTCTCCAACTATTTATAAGCACTTAGAGACATTTTAAAATCTTTCAAAAGACCCTTGATTACAGTTTTGTCATTGTCTGAGACAGATTTGTAAGATTCATTATTAGTTGAGGAATAGTAATCTCCCTCTTTTGCCATCAGACACACTTCATCGTCTTATCCAAAATCAGATGAAGACGATGATGATGATGATGATTTTCTTGATTCTTTTTCCTCAGCAAGAAGAGCCCTCTGATCTGCAAAGCGCCTATCTCTCTTCTTCCTTTTCACCTCTCTTTCTTTAGGAGTCAGCTGGGGACAGTCATAGCTAAAGTGCCTGGTGTTACAGGTGTAACAAGTGTCTTCCTTGTCTGATTTAGGACTGATAGGATTCTTCTTTACATGTGATTTTTATACCTTCTTGTCTGATTTCTTCTTTTATCATCATTTGTTGATTCACCATCATCCTTTCTCTTGGATCTTGATCTGGATCTGTCCTTCTTTGTAAATTTTAACTTGTTACGTTTATATTTCATCCTTAAACGATCATACCTCTTGGTTAACAACACCATATGTTCTTTCAAGGATAGATCAGCTCGTTTGGGCTTAGCTATAGGTTTATCTTCTTTGTTGACAAAGGCAACAGTCTTAGATGAGGTGCTTGACTCCATCTCATCTTCCTCATCTTCTACATGTATGTCAAACTCATAACCTTTCAAGTGAGACAACAAAGTGTAATGTGTCATAGTAGAGAGATCCTTAGTGGCTTTAATCAGATTTCCTTTTTCTCTCCAATGCTTGGTTAGAGATCTAAGGATTTTATTATTGATTTCTTTTTCGGTGTAAACCTTTCCAAGATCAGTGGCTCTATTGATCAAATTTGTCATTCTCATATCAAGCTGATCAATAGATTCACCCTCTTTCATCTTAAAAATATCAAATAGATGGATAACAGCTTGAAGCTTGTTCTCCTTCACCTGATATGTGCCTTCGCACATATTAGCTAGGGTGTCCTACATTTCTTTGGCTGTTTTACATTTCTTGATCTTCTCGTACCACTCCCTACTGAGTGTGACTATAATTTAATTTTTGGCCACCTGATCCAGATTATACACTTTCCTCTCATCATTGGTTAATTCTGACACTTTCTTCACCGTCCGAGTCTGTGATTCTGAGCTGCTCGCTCCATCACTTACACCACCATGGTAGAATTTGATTGGCCCATCAGATAAGACGTCTTCCATTCGAGGATGGATTGATTTAAGATGATTCTCCATGCAAAACTTTCAGTAGTCATAATCCTCAATATCAAAGTCTGGAAGGTTCTTAACCTTTCTATCATTACTCAGAGATATGGTTTGTAATTAACAAGAAAATCAGCAGAGAATATTCAAGAACAAATTTATTTCAAGATTTTTAGAAAACCAAAGATCACTTAGACCAAGAGAAATATTCAGAACAGCTTTAACACCGCTCTGATACCACTTGTTGGTCCCGAGATTAAGTGATTAAAAACAGCTTAGTACGTCTTCTAGAGATAATCTAGAATGGGGGGTTGAATAGATTATCTAATTTTTCAAAAATTCAGATTATCTATTCAAGATATCAAAGCTGAACAGCGAAAATAGATTTAGACTCAATCTTTTTAGGATCAAAAAGCGATCTGAAATGAATTTGCTTGAGTAATTGATTACCAACAAGAAAGTAAATGCAGAAAATAAGAGACATAGGGATTTATAGTGGTTCGAATTTAACTGATCCTACATCCACTCTCCTTCTTCAACTTGAAGAAGGGCCTCGACTCACTTACTTGCTTACTTACTTACTGTGTTTACAATTACAACGATGTGAATATCTTCTTCTTCAACTCTATCTTCAATCTATCAAACTATCTAGAAACTTCAAAGTTACAGTTCAAGAAGTTTGAAGATATACAATGAAGTGTTCTATAAACACTTAGAAACTTATCAAAACCTTTTAGAGAATCTATGAGTGCCTTTGAAATTATGAAAACTAGAATTGTGAATGCTAAGAGTGCTTTTCAGAACTGCGCTTACTTCTATTTATAAGCCTGTGAGACGGTTAGTTTGTTGTAACAAACTAAAACCCGTTCAACAAACTTATCTTGAAAACTGTCTTGACTTCTGCTGACCTTGTGCTAGTCATCTGCTGTTGACTTAGTAAAGACTTGCCTTTCTTATTCTACTCGGCTGGTCTTGACCTCATTTTGAGCTCTTCATTATTTGCTCCAACAGATGACTTCTTCAAGATCGTTTTCAGATGACCTTTTCTTCCTAAACTTCAGCTGACTACACTAGCTCTTCCTAGTCTGATCAGCTTAGCACTAGTGTTCATTACATCAGCTGTTCTATACATACTCAGCTGGTCATCTTATCTACATGAGCTGACTCTAGTCTATACTTCTTTAACTCATCAAAACTACTTCTGATCTGACACTTTCCTTTAGTGAAACCACTGGAGACTAAGAATTCAGATAGGGTATCGTACCAAGCTCGAGGTGCTTGCTTAAGTCCATATAGAGCTTTGTTGAGTTTATAAACTTCATTATTAGTTCTAAACCCAGGTGGTTGCTCTACATATAATTCTTCAAGCAATATGCCATTCAAGAAAGAAGATTTAACATCCATCTGAAAGACTTTTAAATTCTTATAGACAGTAAAGGCTAAGAACAATCTTATTGCTTTCAATCTGGATATTGGAGCATAAGTTTCATTATAGTCTATCCCTTCAGACTGTGAATAGTCTTGTGCTACCAGTCTAACCTTATTGTGAACAATAACATTGTTCTCATCTGTTTTATTTTTAAACACTTATTTAGTGCCTATAATTTTTCTATGAATGGGTCCATCCACTAGCTCCCAAACATTTTGTCTTTCAAACTGATGTAATTCTTCCTGCATGGCAATTACCCAGCTTAGGTCAGATAGAGCCTCATCAATAGACTTAGGTTCAGGAAGTGATACATAACAACTGAACATGCTCTGGGGATCCAACATGGTTCTTGTCTGGACACCATTGGAAGGATCTCCAATGATTTGTTCAGATGGATGATAACTTCTCATCGTCTTGCTTATTTGAGTAGAAGTACCCTCATCAACTGATTTATAATATAACTCATCTTGTTCAGTTGAGTAGACATTCCCCTTTCACCTACTGACCTTGTCTGATCAGATGATGTTAGAGGTGTCTCCTCAGACGGAACAGGTAGAGGTGTTGGTCCCTCGATTGAGTTGATTTTAAGAGATTGAATATCCCTCTAGTGATAATCTAGAAGGGGGGATGAATAGATTATCTAAACTTTTTCAAATTTAGATTATCCACCAACTTCTAAATCCAAGTTTTTCAGCGAAAACAAATTTTATACTCAATCAATAAGGATCTAAAGCGTTCTGAAACTTTGTTTGATCGAAATGTAAGTAATAACAAGAATTAAAAACTGAAAGAAGAAACACCAAATTTATAGTGGTTCAGATCGAAAGATCCTACGTCCACTCTCCTCCTTCAACTTGAAGAAGGGCCTTGACTTGCTTTCTTTCTACCTTCCTTACTTACAGTGCAGATCTTCAGCCTTATAATATTTCCTTTCTAATTTCTGGATTCTAATGGCTTGAAGATATATGTGAAAAGTGTTCTATAAACACTGTGAACTATGAACGTGAAGAACGTTCGTGAATATGATTACAACTTTTGTGAGTGCTAATTGTGCTTAGAGAAAAATGCTTGTGAATATTGAGATTGCAAAGTTATTCTAATCTATTTTCTAGATCTATTTATAGAGAACTTGTTGCTGGCAGTTGTAACTTCCTCGCTAATTCTTCTCTTGTTAGTTATAACCAACTAACTAAATCTTGTAACCTCTTCTTGGTTAGTTGTAACTGCTTCTTGAAACCGCTTGATTATTCTAACACTTTATCATCTTTACTCGTCTTCAGACATGGTCCACTTCGTCCGTGTCTTGGTCTTCAGTCTTAGTGACTGTCATCTGTTGTCTTTGACCTCATCTGACTTATTGTGCTTGTCTTCATCTGGCTTTTTGTCTTCATCTGACTCCTTGTCTTCATATTTCTTACTATCTCTATCCTTATCTAACTCTTGTACTTAGTCTATTACAGGTCTTTACTACATCAGCTAGTTATACAAGATTTTCAGCTGGTCATCCTATTTTACTTTTAACTCATCAAAACTAAATACAATTTTCTTCCTAACAATTTTCCCCTTTTTGATGATGTTAAAATATAGCTCAAGAAAAGAAATGTGTTAGTAAACTTTAGAAGATAAGTATTTTACAAGGTAGACAATTAAGTCACTTAGTCAGATAATCAGAGCAATACAATTCACAGTCAGATGATCATAGTCAGATAATCAGGATAAAGACATACAGTCAAGATTAGTGAATTACAGACAAATTAGTTTTATGATTTTTAATCAAGTTTATTCAGTTAGTTATACCAAGAATTTGTTGATTAGAAGATTAAGTTAGAGCAAGTTAGTTTTAAACAACAGTCTAATGAGAATAGATCAAAAATATATTCACACATGTTCCAGATACATCACATTTCAGCACTTTCACAGATAATTAGACAAGGATCAAGAAATATAAGATCTAGTCATACCATCTATCTTCTTCTGGAATGGACATCCAGTCAAAGACTCGCTTCTTCAGACTCAATGCCTCCCCTCCTTCAGCCAGGTCGGCTACTGTCTCAGCTTGGATCAACATCTGCTTCACCTTTTCTCTGTTCAAGCGACCATCTTGTGCAAGGGGAGCAGACATTATTGAATAAGCTGGTGCGACTATGTCCACATTGAACTTTATGTCACCAAGGTCAATCAGATATTAATAGAAGTTGGGATCCTTCGCCTCCAGCCACTCATGGAATGCTATGTTCTCGTCTGTGCCCCAAGAAATCTTCTTACAGACATGGAACATGAAGATCCATTCTGCTTCATATGCTCTCCATCTGGCTTGTTGATCCATCGAAAGAATTTCTTTGGGTACAGCATCTGTTTGGTAGAATGGGCGAAATACCTCTTCTCCTTCAGCATTCTTTGACTTCTAAACCCACTTCCTTGTCTTTCTGTCATAAGATTTCTCGGCTGCCTTCTCCTATTCTCTCCTCTTCTTCGCATCTCTTCTTTTGTATCTTGCCACCTCTTCTCTCTTCCTCTTCTTTATCTTTTCTTCATCCTCAATTTCAGCTGGGGTTTTCTGAGGTTGGCTAGAAGCTTTCGCCTTCCCAGCTGATTTGACCAAAGATGAGGGAGATGGAACTGTCTGAATGGGAACAGGATCTTGTACCGGTAACTCTTCTGCTTCAGACTCTGTGGGTTCAGCTGACTCGACCCCAGCTTTTGATCCTCGTTTTAGTCTTCTTAACACCCGCTGGGACATATCCTCAGCATTCTTCTTTCTTGCCTCCTCAGCTTTCAGCAGCTCCTCAGATAATTCTTCTATTTTCAGGTTTAAGGCCAGAATCTTGTCATCTTGAACATCGACCCTTTTCTTGAGCTCACTATCTTCCCCCTTTTTAACATCAGCAAAACGGGTATTGCAGATAGTGGCTACTTGTTTAATTTGGCCCATCAGTTCATTTCTGACAAATCCCGTCTTCTGATCCAATTTATCAAACATTTTGAGCTGAGCAACTTCTATTCCTCTTAGCTCATTCTTCATCCTTACAAACATTGACGCCTGTTCCACTGATATAGATAGGTTCAGGATTTGTTGAAATGATGCTTTTCTTTCTACCCATGCCTTCTTGGCTTGTTCCTGCACCATACCTTTTATTTCGTTGTAAGCATCCTGAACATATTTCTTAACCCAGGCCTCCTGCTTGCTTTCCTCCTCTGCGATCTTATGTTCAACAGCAGCCATCTGTTCTTCAAATCTAATTCTAGACAAGTAAAGATCGATGTTTATCTTGAGCTTGACTGCCGTGTCAATATTTACTTTTGTGATTGAAGTGACATAATCTGGGATGAGTTGGAAAGCATTCAGACACGCAGCCTTCAAATTTGTCACTTCTTCCTTCAAAGCTTCCACCTCGGATGCAGATGCAGACGAGGATGGCATTGCAATTTCTTCTGATGGAGAAGATAGAGTTAAGTCTATCTCCTCGACTGGAATTTTAGCTTCGACTGCAGCTAGATGAGAATCTGCCCAATGCATCTTCGTAGTTGGCACTTCCGATTCCTCCTCAGCTTATACTTGCTCAACATCCCTCTGCTCTGCTTGTGCCTCCCCAGCTGTATCCATCTCAGCTGGCTCATCGACAGCTCCACCACTGGCTTTCTCAGCCTCCACCTCTCCTTCTCTTCCTTTAGATTCTAACTCCACAACCCCTTCTTCCCTTTCTTTCTCTGCCTCATCTTTCTTTTCTTCCTCCTCAACCTCAGCCACCTTCTCTACTTCAGCCTCCTTCTCCTTGACTTCCTCTGGTTGTTCATCTCCAAGATACACCCGTTGCAGGATATAATCAAAGAATTTATCTTCGGACAGGATCTCCAGGAAAGACTTGAGACCAGCTTTCTTAAGGACTTTCTTCTCCCAGATAGATAAATTATTTCCACCAGCCTCTGCTATGAGAATAACTGTCTCCTCAAAAGACCTTGTCCTGATCCTTCGTAACAACCAGACATCAACAAGTTCACCTAATATATCGGGTTCATCTATTAGGGCTGATTCTTTCCTTATTAGGAATTTCTTTCCAAGAATTCTGAGAGAGAGTTCAGTTGCTCCCATCTCTCCTGTGGGATTTGGAAGGTTTAGGTATAGGTTGGGTTCAGCTTGGGTTGTGGATAGGAAGAAGAATGGGTCGTCTGTGTGTTGAGGTTGGGTTGGACTTATGGAAGTAGACCATTTTAGAGGCTCTGAGGCAGCGGTCTTGTCCGCCTCTTCATCGCCAGTTTGGGATGTGGAGGGTTGAGGTTCAGCATCATCATATGAGGATGATGATGAGGATGAGTGTCCAACTTCCTCCAACTCCTCTTCAGAGGATATCTCTACCCTTTCCTCTTGTCCTGAGACACCTGCCGCCTCTGCTGAGACACTTCCCCCTTGGGAAGCTGTCTTCTCCACTTCTTCCTCCTCATCCTCTTCAGTCCCTTTTTCAGACGAGGACTCGTCTTCTAACACCGTGTCCACCTTCTTCGACTTGGCTTTTACAACCTTCCTCCTTGGTGCAGGTGGTGGTGCTGGAATATCCTCACCTCATTCTGAGTCTGAGGGACCAAAAATCTTCTCATCCTTGGTGAGCAGCCCCTTCTGCTTTGTGAACTTTTTGACACCAACCTCCCAGTTGAGGTTGTCTGCTCCCAGCCTGCTCTCAAGGATGATGGTTATTCTGGTCATCATACTGGTGATGTTGTTCAATGGCCATCTCATCAGAGTCTTCGAGATTGGAGTCTTAATAAACCTTTTCCTTTCCTTTACCAACCTTGAGAATAACACTCTAGCCCAGTCAATCTCAGCTCCATCAATAATAGCCCTCAGACAACACAAGCTTGGCTTCGTCAAGCCATCATGACTTTGTTGTTCACCCAAAATACACTTGGTCAAGATTAACATCAACAATCGGTACTTCCATTTCAACATTAGTCTTTTCAAATTTGCCATTGTATTCTGATGCGATCTCCTTGCCATTATCCGAAAGCTTTCCAGATATTCATTAGCTTTGTATATGAAAGGATTTTCACCTACTGTGCTTAACCCAAAAATTTCTCCTAAATCATCTACAGTTACTACCACCTTCTCCTTCTTACCATTTGAACGAACACGTGATTCAAATCCACATACATCTCTGATTTTCACCTACGTGCAATATTGCTTGAGACCTCTTGAATCCAGCAGTTGAAGAATCTCTCTAGTCTCTTGGTCGGTGGATGTATCCCAATCCACATACATCTCTGATTTTGTTTTATCTCTGATTGAGTTCAAATCATATTCGAACTTTATTTTGGGTTTTTTTGAATCCGCCATTGAAGAAAGTGTAACGGTTTTGAGAGGGAAAAGAGATTTTGAGAGTAATATGAACAGTTTTTGTATGTGCGTAAATGAAAATATGCACACGTTCTCCCATTTATATGGAAAGAGATTTGATTAAACAATTGTAAAACTCATAATTGACTGATAAAGTGAAATTTTAGACATTCGTGCCACCATAAATACAATTATGACAATTAATTTTAAAAAGTGAGGAGAATAAAATAATAGACATATTTAATATGCCGCGCGTGTACTGTTGACGATTCATATTTCAGAAATCGCCTCCAATTCAGGCGCGTGAATGACACTCAGTGTATTTCAAAATTCAATTTGATAAACTTTCGGGTCCGTAGTAACTTCTCTGACGCGAAGTTACTCATTTTTCTTTTACTTTTCAGTTAATTGGAAAGATAAAATGAAAAGTACACATATTTTAATAAAAATAAAATCGGAACCCTTATCTTTTATTTGAAAAACAATTTAAAAAAAAATAACTGAGTGAATTTATTTTTGAATAAATAATATAATTATGATATTAAATTGACATATTGATTATATGAACTAATATGCATAATTTCTTATTTTAAAAGAAATGAAGAGTTAGAAAATACTTCCTGATATTTTCACCTTGTCTGGATTGATTATAACGTTGTCTGATTTATAACTATACAGATTAAGGAACTCTTTAATTTGTCTTATGATGAAAGTGTTAGCCAGACTTGACTTCTCCTGAAAACAAAGACACTGAAACATCTCATTAGTAACCTTGGTGAGTAACTCAGACAAGTTACATATACTCATCTGTTTTGTCTTAACAGACGACTATAATGTATTTGTCTGAATTACTTCATGTCAGATAAGTAAGTATCAAGTCGGTCTAAGATCAATAGATTAATCCTTGATTCTTGATTCCTTTAACGGAAATCAATGATATCAGCTCTATGATTACCCATGTGATCCTCTACTCGTCTGATACTTCTTTCTAGACATAGTAAAATAATTGAGAGAAATAAAGAATAAAAAACATGAGATGAGATTATAGATTAACTAAAGAAGCATCTAATAATCCTAACTCTATGGATAATTCCTTGAACCTTATCTCTGCTAATGGTTTTGTCAGGATATCAGCTCTTTGAAAATCAGTTAAAATCTTTTCTAGTCTGATGTCACCTTTTTCAACATGATCTCGTATGAAGTGATGTCGTATGTCAACATTCTTGCACCTGGTATGTAAGATTGGGTTCTGGGTAATAGCTATGGCACTATTATTATCACAAAAGATGGCACATCTCTAGTGATAATGTTATAGTCCCTTAGCTGTTGACTAATCCAGATGAGCTGTGAACAACAACTTCCAACTACCATAGCTTCAGTAGTAGAAGTAGCTACAGAGGTTTGTTTCTTAGACAACCATGAAATCAGCTTACTTCCCAGAAATTGGCAAGTTCCAGAGGTAGATTTCCTATCTATCTTACACCCACCAAAGTCTGAATCTGAGTATCCTGATAAGTCGAAATTATCATCAGCTGGACCACAGTCCTACATTTATTGTACCTTTTAGAAATTTGAGAATCTTCTTGGCTGCTCAAAATGACTCTTCTTTGGCTTTGCCTGAAACCGTGCACATACTCCTACTGCAAAAGATATGTCAGGTCTACTAACAGTTAGGTATAATAACGACCCTATTAGACCTTGATATTCTGTTTGATCCGTGTCTTCCCCTTTGCCATCTGGATCCATTGAAAAGTTTGTCATTATATCTTAGCTTCTCGGCTAGTACCTATTCCAAATTTTTCAATAAGATCCTTTGCATATTTAGCTTGATTTATGAATATTCCCTTTTTAGTCTGCTTGACTTGAAGTCCAAGAAAGTACGTCATTTCTCTCATCATGGACATCTCAAACCTGTTCTTCATGAGATGACTAAATTCTTCACATAAAGATATATTAGTTGACCCAAAAATAATATCATCAACATAAATATGTACTAATAAAAGATCATTACCAAATTCTTTTCTAAATAAAGTTTTATCAATTTTACCTTTTACAAAACTATTTTGAATTAAATAATCAGACAAAGTATCATATCATGCTCTAGGTGCTTGTTTAAGTCCATATAGAGCTTTCCTTAATCTATAAACCTTGTCTCCTTTGACAAAGCCTGGAGGTTGCTCTACATAAACTTATTCAGCTAAGATTCCATTTAGAAAAGTTGACTTAACATCCATTTGAAAAACTATGAATCTTTTAAAAGCAGCATAAGCTAAGAACAATCTCATAGCTTCCTGACGAGCTACTGGTGTAAAGGTTTCATCATAATCAATCCCTTCTGATTGTGAATAACCTTGAGCAACTAGTCTGACTTTGTTTCTAACCACAATATTGTTCTCATCTCTCTTGTTTTTAAAGACCCATTTAGTTCCAATGACTTTTTGATGATGAGGCCTTTCAACAAGCTCCCACACATCTTGTCTTTGAAACTGATTTAGTTCTTCTTGCATGGCGTTAATCCAGTTGGAATCAGTTAGAGCCTTAGTAATAGACTTTGGTTATAATAACTGAACATATAATCTTGATTTAGTTGTGTCCTTGTCTGGACTCCAGATTCTAAATTTCCAATTATTTGTTCAGCTGGATGATAAGTCATTACTTTCTTACCTTTGTCTTTTACTATGGATGAAGATTTGTCTGAAGTATCTATTTCAAATGATTATGTGTTACCTTCAGATGCATCCTCTTGATCATCTAGTATATTGGTTATCTGGTTAGCTGGTATAGGAGAACTTTCAGGTTCTTTTTCTCTATTTGAATCTGGTTCTTCTTCTTCATCTGTATCTGATTCTTGTTCATAGAATTTCACAACTGATCTTTTGATGGTCATCTTGTTCAGATCTTCTGATATCTTTGTGATGTCATCTGTATTACTAGACTCAAAGGTAGATTCATCAAATACAACATGTGGTGTTTCTTCCACGCACAAGGTTGTCTTATTAAAAACTCTGTATGCTTTGGATACAGATGAGTATCCTAAGAATATCTCATCTGCAATCTTTGCATCAAAAGTTTTTAAATGAGATTTTCCATTGTTGTGAATGAAACATTTGCAACCAAATATATGAAAATAGGAAATTTTGGGAGATCTTCCCTTCCAAATTTCATAGGGGGTTTTACATTTATTTTTAACAATCAAACTTCTATTTTGGACAAAACAAGCAGTATTAATGACTTCTGCCCAAAACCTCTGAGGAGTATTATACTCAGACAACATTGTCCTAGCAGCTTCTTTCAAGGTTCTGTTTCTCCTTTCAACAACTTCATTTTGCTGTGGTATCCATGCAACTGATGTCTCATTAGCTATGTCATTCTCAGTACAATAGTTAGTAACAAGTTTATTAAGGAATTCAGTACCTATATCACTTTTGATTTTAACAATACTTAGTCCTTTTTCATTTTGAATTCTTTTAAGAAATTCATGAATCA
Source organism: Paraleonurus japonicus (assembly GCA_030762865.1). NCBI lineage: Eukaryota > Viridiplantae > Streptophyta > Magnoliopsida > Lamiales > Lamiaceae > Paraleonurus > Paraleonurus japonicus. Next base: position 16,180,108 of record CM061059.1, read on the forward strand.
TTATCATAGTCTCATTCTTCTTGTATAAGAAAATAACCCAGGTAAATCTTGAGAAATCATCTACAATTACCAAGATATATTTCCTTCCATTGAAGCTTAGAGGTGTAACCGGACCAAAAATATCCATATGAAGAAGCATTACAAACATGGTTCTTTGAAAATATTCTATCTGAAAGTCCTTTCACTAAAGATTTTCTTGTAATTTTGTTAAGAGTTTTGAAGTTTAAGTGACCAAGACGTTTATGCCATAGCCAACTTAAGTCATCTGAACTCTTTGCAACAAGACAAGTATCTGTAGGACAGCTTTTAAAGTTAGCAACATAAATGTTACCTTGTCTGACTCCTGCTAATAGTATATTTTCATTGATACCATCTAACACATAACATGCATTATGAGTGAATTTAACATTATAACCCTTATCACAAAACTGTGAGACAGACAACATGTTATGCTTCAATCCTTCAACAAAATAGACCTCGCTGACTTGAATATCTCCAATCATCAACGTTTCAACTCCTTTGGTTAGCCCAAAATTGTTGTCTCCGAACATGACTCTTGGTCCATCTATAGGCTGATAGTTAGAAAGTCTACGTTTCTCATAGGTCATATGCTTTGAACAGCCACTGTCAATGTACCAGATGATTGTGAGTATCGGGCAAGCGATTTTAAGACAGCCAAGTATATCGAACCTAAGGAAAAAAGTATGCAATGAGGCCCTAGAAATACCAGTTCTCTATGACTATTGTTGCAATGCGGTTTTGGCTCTAAAAACTTAATACAAAGCTAGAAATAAAAATCAAACAACTAGTAAGCAATTTATCAAACACTTGGTATGCTAGAAGAAGTAGCTAAAATCAATGGGGGATTGAGGTGCTAGGGATAATCTCCATTAAGGAATCAATGATCAACAAGCTATGATTGAATCAAATTGCTAATCAACTAAGATAGAAAGCATAAAACCATCATGCAATGAAGTCTCCATTAATCACACAATGCCTAATGTTAGTATCCTTAGTGCAACTAATCTCTCAATTAAAAAGCACCTAATTCATACAATCATGCACAATTATAACCCGATTAATCCCGGATCACGTTAGCTCAACTCTCGCCTATTGCTAGGGTGATCAAACATTAATCTAAAGAGATAAAAATGCATGAAGCACAATTAGAATCACAATTAGGGAACAAACTATCTTAATTGATCAACAATCATCAACAATCATAGCATAAGACAATCAAATCATCCTCAATTTCAATTATCCCAAGCACAAGAGTATTAACCCATGGTGCAAAGAGCAAAATCCATGGGTAGAAAACCTGATTGCATAAGAACAAATCTAATCACAACAATTAATGAATTGAAATGAGAAAAGAGGAAGAACATCACCAATTAGATTAAAATGATTAACAATAATAATGCTTGAGTCTTCACAAGTATCTTCAAATTCAATCTCTTCTCCACTTGAATTACAAATTGAAATGGAAAAACTAATGGATCAAAAGCTAATCTAAGGTACAATTGATCAAAATCTATCTAAATCCAACAATCTATTCAAACTACAATGAGAATTAAGTTAAGGAATTGGAAATTCGCCCTAAAACTGTAAAATAACTGCTCTAATGAAGGTTATGGAGATTATGCTCTGTTTTTCCGCTCAAATGGGTTTAAAACCCAAATTTCTGAAAATCGGCACCCTCGACTCGAGGTTGGGGCCCTCGAGTCGAGGCTCGTGAAGTCGTGGATGCGATTCTTCAAAAAGTCTCCAGCATCGACTCGAGCTTCAGCCCTCGAGTCGAGCTTGCTTCAAAATTTCAAAATCTAAGTCCTTGCCGGCACCCTCGGGTCGAGGTCCCTGGCCCTCGACCAGAGGTCGAGTCCAAGGAATTTTCTTGACCTGACTTCCGCCTCTGACCACCATTTTCGCCCGTCGCGTTCGTCTCTTCACCGTATGAATGCTGGTACTCTCGGTTTGACTAAATTCCACCTATTTACCTGAAAACGGGATGAAAAACATCAGAAATCTCACAAGTAATACTTTTCAAGCAAAGTAGTGATACTCTACACATTTAGACACAAAATCTAACACTTTTGATCACTTTTTGCACTAAAATACCCCTTCAAATCATGCATCAATTCACTCTAATCATAATACCCCCAAACTTAAAGTGTTGCTCGTCCTCGAGCAACGTAGCAAATAAGCACAAAAGAGTAAATTGATTGCAACTATGTCTCATGGCACTATAGAAGATAATAAGACAATCGAACTCATCAATGAACTCAAGTATCAATGCAAAATCTTAACTAGCAATCAAGATGAATCATGCTCAAATAAATGCAACATCAAATACTCAAAACATTGCTCCTTCCATGGAGTGTTTCACTCATCACTCAAGTGTATCAAGATTAAATGCACTCAACCATCAAATTCACAAACATGTACCCCATAAGCTTGCCAAAAGACTCAATCTCAATCATTATCATTTGTGTTTAATTAAGAATCAAAGAGGTCTTTCATCAAGGTTGTAATGTAGGCTCTTTGGAATGGGTGGATGAATTTAGGCAAGAGTGACTCAAATAGTAGAGAGCTTGAATGATAGCTAACACATCACAACACTTCTCTTTCAAATCTTCATCAATCAACTCTTTCTTGTGCATTTCAAAGTTCAACCACCTCCATTCTTTTGAGCTTTCTTTTTCACTTAAGCTCACAAATTGAATTTTTCTTCCTTTTTCATGTTCATCATTTTTTCACAATTCAATTTTTTCATCTCAACCTTCCTTTACTCAACAATCAAATTAGCTCATCAACTTTCCACCACACTTTACAAGCAAATCACCATCTTCTAGCCAACAATCAAGCTTTACTAAACATAGGACAATAAGGCTCATCAAAATAGGCAAATGGTTTCAATTTCACTTGGCTTGCCAAAGAATAAGGATACTAGGCTCAACATGGCTCACTAAGGAAATCAAATGGTATTTGTGGAGAAAAATTTGGCTAAGTGACTTATCAAATCAAACATGGCCTCTTATCATATTCATGAAATCATACAAAGATAAATCTCAATAAGTCCAAAGGCAAGTTCTAGCATACAAATCTATGAATGATGCACTCACAAAGAAATTCATTCAACTGTATAAGATGTACGATTATTAAGGCACAAAGGCTCACAGGCTTCAATTGAGCAATGAATCAAGCATTTTCAATTACATTCATCTTCACACAATTATCAATCATGCTAGCTTCAAGCCACATATCAACTCATGATCATATCAAAATCCAATATATCTTGCAAATCAAGTACAAGTGCACATGTACATAGTCTCAAGCACTCTCACTATGTCAATAAAGATAATTTAAATATATGCAATAAATTCACAATTAAGCTCAATGTAAATCAATCCAAAATATACAAAGAAGTCCAAGACATCAATATAGCATAATCAACATAAAGCTCAACAAATCCAAAACCATCAACATCATCCATACAAATCATTAATAGAAATCATCAAGTATCCACAAATCCATCAATACTCAAGAAA